>JAIOJX010000005.1:23005675-24205675 GCA_022376925.1 Tragulus kanchil | reverse complement strand
GAGCATCCTGGTAGAAGAAAGAAAACTTTACCTTATGTAACACTCATGAAAAACACTGAACTTGAACCTAATCAAGCCTCTAGAATCAACTAAAGCAAATATATAAGAAGGCAGAGGGACATGTTAAATTATTCCACTGTGATACAATCTGGAAGATTCAGATGGCGTAAAATTCTGAGGATCAAAAAACATGGTTTCTTCTACAAACAAATTTTAAGAGAAAAGGAAATTGAAGTGAGTCTACTAATGAAAAGAGACTTAAAAAGATGTATCAGTCAATCACGATATGGGAAGCTTGTTTAGATCCTGAAATTTTTTAATGCTAAAAAAGCTCCATTTATGAAGGTTATGAGACAACTGGAAATTTGAACACTGAATATTTACTAATATTGACGAATATTTTAGATGTAATGTCCACATGCAGTTTTGCTTAAAAGGGATCATTGCTTTTACACACACACACACACAAACACACACACATATATATACATAAACACATGCTTATAAGGGATTTATTTTTTAAAAAATACTGGATAAAGAGAAATGAATGGGAGTTTGGAAGGGGCCATGGTGGTTGCTGTGCTAGGTAACAGGTACATGAGAGGTGATATTATTTTGTCTACTTTTGTGCTGTGTTTGAGATTCTCAGTAGTAGAACATTTTTAAAAGAGTGGGCATAACTTTTAAGTGGCTGTTTAGTGTCATATATGACAAGGAAAGCGAGTAGATCAAGGTAAGTTTGTTTTTCATAATATTTAGAAAGATAAATACCAAATGCTCAGGGTTGGTGGCTGTCATTTGCATATATTTAGTAAAATGGTATGAGAAGTTCTCCATCATCCTAAAGAGGTAATGAATCACAGTACTGAACATTAATGGTTGGAGATATCACAAAAAGACAGAGCCTAACTTCTCTGGAGGGAAACAGCTTTTATCAGTTAATACAGGGCAACATTTCTCAAAGTGTGTTGTGCTAAATTCTGTCTCTATTAGATGCTTTGCCAAAAATTATTTTAATCTTAAGTAAGTTTGGGGAATGTAGAACACACTATCCTTTCTCTCTTGATGATTCATAGTGCACATTGATATATTAAATTCCTGAAATAACAATGTTATAAATGCAAGTCTGATGCCATGAGCATCCTGGTAGAAGAAAGAAAACTTTACCTTATGTAACACTCATGAAAAACACTGAACTTGAACCTAATCAAGCCTCTAGAATCAACTAAAGCAAATATATAAGAAGGCAGAGGGACATGTTAAATTATTCCACTGTGATACAATCTGGAAGATTCAGATGGCATAAAATTCTGAGGATCAAAAAACATGGTTTCTTCTACAAACTAATTTTAAGAGAAAAGGAAATTGAAGTGAGTCTACTAATGAAAAGAGACTTAAAAAGATGTATCAGTCAATCACGATATGGGAAGCTTGTTTAGATCCTGAAATTTTTTAATGCTAAAAAAGCTCCATTTATGAAGGTTATGAGACAACTGGAAATTTGAACACTGAATATTTACTAATATTGACGAATATTTTAGATGTAATGTCCACATGCAGTTTTGCTTAAAAGGGATCATTGCTTTTACACACACACACACAAACACACACACATATATATACATAAACACATGCTTATAAGGGATTTATTTTTTAAAAAATACTGGATAAAGAGAAATGAATGGGAGTTTGGAAGGGGCCATGGTGGTTGCTGTGCTAGGTAACAGGTACATGAGAGGTGATATTATTTTGTCTACTTTTGTGCTGTGTTTGAGATTCTCAGTAGTAGAACATTTTTAAAAGAGTGGGTATAACTTTTAAGTGGCTGTTTAGTGTCATATATGACAAGGAAAGCGAGTAGATCAAGGTAAGTTTGTTTTTCATAATATTTAGAAAGATAAATACCAAATGCTCATTGGTGGCTGCCTCTAGAGGTAGAATGACATGGATGGGCAGGGGAGATTTGACTTTATCTTAAATACTCTTATAGTTTTTTCTTCTTATAATAAATATGTATGTACTTTTATATTATATAAAATTTAAGAAAAAAATTCCCTTTTTGTGTATTAACTTATTTTTGTGTGTTTGTATTAACTTAGCTCAGATGATCACAAATACCTAGTTCCTTAAGATAGCAAAAGCATTTTTATAATAAAGGTCACTGAAATTGAAGAACGAAACTGAGGCTCATGCTCAATAATAATTAACTATAAAGTCCCTTTTGCTCCCATGAAATATGCCTGTGATGCTGAAACCACTGTTCTGATAAAGTCAGTAATGCTCCGCTCCTGGTTCTGTAGGTCATTAATCTTACCTGTAACTCCTAGCAACTCCTATGCTCTGTAACTGCCCACGTCTTGTTCTGTAACCCCTAGCAACTCCTGTGTTCTGTAGCTGCTGATTTTAATGTACCCAATCAAAGATCACCAACTGTACCTGTATATGTTAATCCTATAAAAGAAGAGCACACTCTGAGCCCAGGTCCCAGAATTTCTGAGCGCTAGCTCATCTGGGACCGCGGGAATAATAAACCTGAGTTTTCTAACCCTCTGAGTGTGGTGCTTGGATTCTCATGGTCTGATTTCTGCAACAAAATGGAAGAGTATAATATGTCTTGACATCTAAAGTTCTGATGCATTTTGGAAGCCTTGTGATGATTTAGTTCTGGCTCACACATAAAATCCAATAGATCATATTAATGAGGCATAAGTTGATTTTGGAAAATCAGTGTAGAGCCAAGCAAAAACAAGACAAGGACTAGAGCCAGAGACTCTCCACCCACTTGGAGACTAGAATTTACTTGGCCAAACGGCCAGACCAAACAGGGTTTGGGGACACTGTATAACAAACTGAGGGAAAAACATGTGATTATGTTGCTTACGCTTTTTCGAGTGCCTATGAGATTCATTTTTCTTTCCATGAGATCACACAATACAATTTGTGTTTAGTGTCATATATGACAAGGAAAGCGAGTAGATCAAGGTAAGTTTGTTTTTCATAATATTTAGAAAGATAAATACCAAATGCTCATTGGTGGCTGCCTCTAGAGGTAGAATGACATGGATGGGCAGGGGAGATTTGACTTTATCTTAAATACTCTTATAGTTTTTTCTTCTTATAATAAATATGTATGTACTTTTATATTATATAAAATTTAAGAAAAAAATTCCCTTTTTGTGTATTAACTTATTTTTGTGTGTTTGTATTAACTTAGCTCAGATGATCACAAATACCTAGTTCCTTAAGATAGCAAAAGCATTTTTATAATAAAGGTCACTGAAATTGAAGAACGAAACTGAGGCTCATGCTCAATAATAATTAACTATAAAGTCCCTTTTGCTCCCATGAAATATGCCTGTGATGCTGAAACCACTGTTCTGATAAAGTCAGTAATGCTCCGCTCCTGGTTCTGTAGGTCATTAATCTTACCTGTAACTCCTAGCAACTCCTATGCTCTGTAACTGCCCACGTCTTGTTCTGTAACCCCTAGCAACTCCTGTGTTCTGTAACTGCTGATTTTAATGTACCCAATCAAAGATCACCAACTGTACCTGCATATGTTAATCCTATAAAAGAAGAGCACACTCTGAGCCCAGGTCCCAGAATTTCTGAGCGCTAGCTCATCTGGGACCGCGGGAATAATAAACCTGAGTTTTCTAACCCTCTGAGTGTGGTGCTTGGATTCTCATGGTCTGATTTCTGCAACAAAATGGAAGAGTATAATATGTCTTGACATCTAAAGTTCTGATGCATTTTGGAAGCCTTGTGATGATTTAGTTCTGGCTCACACATAAAATCCAATAGATCATATTAATGAGGTATAAGTTGATTTTGGAAAATCAGTGTAGAGCCAAGCAAAAACAAGACAAGGACTAGAGCCAGAGACTCTCCACCCACTTGAAGACTAGAATTTACTTGGCCAAACGGCCAGACCAAACAGGGTTTGGGGACACTGTATAACAAACTGAGGGAAAAACATGTGATTATGTTGCTTACGCTTTTTCGAGTGCCTATGAGATTCATTTTTTTTTTTTCCATGAAAGCCAGAGTAGAAAGCACACAATACAATTTGTGACAAATTTATATAAGAACCTCCCATTTTTGTGTGATCTGTGCCTTCAAATATGTTATCTCAACCAAGAGGTCATTTACCCATTCAGTTTATCTGTGATGGGAGGCAATACAGTATGATGGTAAATGCTTTCATTTCTATTTGCCGCAGACCACATAGGTAGCCTTTAAAGGGTGGCTACTGTGTGTGCCTCAAGGGGTGATAGAGGTAATTATGGCCATAGCAACCACTCTTTCAATAAATATTTGTGGTGCTTACTAGGAGCCAAGTGTTATTGCTTCTTTTATGAAGCTTATGATCTAGTGGCACAGAGAGATTATAATATACAAACATATAATGTCAAATACTGATACAATTTTTTTTCTTTTGCCTCTAAGTCATCATTTTTATTTTTCATCCATCTTTATTCTTTGACCTGTGTGGGCCTCCCATCACAGTGGCCTTTCTCATTACAGAGCACTGACTCTGGGCATATGCCCTCTAGAACACTGATTCATAATTGGACACACCGGCCCAGCCGCTCCTCGCATGGGGGATCTTCCGGGACCAGGGGTCGAACCGGTGCCCCTTGCACTGCAAGGAAGACTCTTTACCCCCTGGACCACCAGAGAAGCCCCTGATACAAATTTTGAAGACAAATAAAGCAGGATATGTAGAGAGTTATGGGACTGCTACTGATGATCACATATTAAAAGGCTACTGTGTGGAAAATGCAATAGTAGGAGCTTCGCATCCATAAGCTCAGTAATTCCACAACCTGTGAAGTTGGCATGATACAGTATCTCACTGTTACAGATGTGGAAACTGGGGCTTAAAGAGGTGAAGATTCAGGACACAGGCATGCCTATGACTGATTCATGTTGATGTTCAGCAATTATCACAATGCTGTAAAGCAGTTATCTTTCAACTAAAAATAAATACATTTTAAAACTATAAAAAAAGAGAGGTGACAGTCCTTTAGTGAATAAAGTGGAAGCAGCAGATCTGAGCCTCCTCTCTCCTCCCCAACTCCCTTCCTGTCCCTTCCCAGCCCTCCCTCCACCAATTTTAAACCTTGGGATCTTAATCATGATAATGGAGAGTAGAGATAGGAAGTCATGTTAAGATGGGAAAAAATAACTTCTCTCTTATACCAAGGGCCACATTGTATGCTCTTTCTGTGACTTACTTTCCTCAACTACAAAACAAAGCTAACCATACCTACTACACAGAGTAGTTTTTATGATCATATGGTAAAATATGTGTAAATCAGTAAGAATACACTTGGTTTATCAGAAAGCCTTAACACATGTTATATTCTCAAATATAATTGATGGGTAGGGGATGAGGGGGTTAATAAACACTGGGAACTTGGAGTATTTTCTCAGGGATGCAGACACTACCTGATTACTTAAACCATGGGCATATCAGGAGACTCCTGGGTGTTAGGGTAAAAATTGGGAGGACACTGAAGGCCAGCATCATCCACTTTGCATGTGCCTCAGACAGGTCCTGCATGCATGCATAGCATGAAGAAAGAGTAGCACCTAGATATTTAACAAAATTGTTTTCTAAAATTCAACCGTGGGGCTTCCCCTGGTGGTCCAGTGGGTAAGGACACCGCCTTGCAGTGCAAGGGGTGCCAGTTCAATCCCTGGTCTGGGAAGATCGCACGTGCCGCGGAGCGGCTGGACTGATGTGTCCAATCACTGAGCAGGAGCTCTGGAGCGCATGTGCCCAGAGCCGGCGCTCTACAATGACAGACGCCACCGCGATGGGAGGCCCACAGGAGCCAAAGAACAAAGATGGATGAAAATAGAGAAATGAAAGACCAATAGAAGTGGCCTGCCAGTTCCCCTCCCTCCCCAACCCAACCTCTGCCCCAAATAAATAAATAAATAAATCTTAAAATTCAATCGCGAGGAATACTGCATGTTGTTTCTTTTTAATTGATTAGAACCATCTCAGCTTGATGCTTTGATGGTTGTTTCCTCAATCTGGTTGCTAATCAGAATAATCTGGGGAACTTTTTGAAAACATAAACTCAAAGTTTCAGGGTAGGTTATTTCTTTGATGGAGGAACTTTAAGGACCACTTGTGTAAAGGGAGCCTGAGCATTTGCTCATTGCTCCATCCCCAAAACTTAGAACAGTACCTGGTATGTAGAAATCAGTTAGTATTTGTTGAATGAAATTTTTGTATTCTTACCTCCTTCCTATCATTCCTTCTTCAAACACCTCCTCTGTGAAATACTCTGTGAGATGCTCTGAGTATTCATTTAGATACCAAGGGCCACATTGTATGCTCTTTCTGTGACTTACTTTCCTCAACTACAAAACAAAGCTAACCATACCTACTACACAGAGTAGTTTTTATGATCATATGGTAAAATATGTGTAAATCAGTAAGAACACACTTGGTTTATCAGAAAGCCTTAACACATGTTATATTCTCAAATATAATTGATGGGTAGGGGATGAGGGGGTTAATAAACACTGGGAACTTGGAGTATTTTCTCAGGGATGCAGACGCTACCTGATTACTTAAACCATGGGCATATCAGGAGACTCCTGGGTGTTAGGGTAAAAATTGGGAGGACACTGAAGGCCAGCATCATCCACTTTGCATGTGCCTCAGACAGGTCCTGCATGCATGCATAGCATGAAGAAAGAGTAGCACCTAGATATTTAACAAAATTGTTTTCTAAAATTCAACCGTGGGGCTTCCCCTGGTGGTCCAGTGGGTAAGGACACCGCCTTGCAGTGCAAGGGGTGCCAGTTCAATCCCTGGTCTGGGAAGATCGCACGTGCCGCGGAGCGGCTGGACTGATGTGTCCAATCACCGAGCAGGAGCTCTGGAGCGCATGTGCCCAGAGCCGGCGCTCTACAATGACAGACGCCACCGCGATGGGAGGCCCACAGGAGCCAAAGAACAAAGATGGATGAAAATAGAGAAATGAAAGACCAATAGAAGTGGCCTGCCAGTTCCCCTCCCTCCCCAACCCAACCTCTGCCCCAAATAAATAAATAAATAAATCTTAAAATTCAATCGCGAGGAATACTGCATGTTGTTTCTTTTTAATTGATTAGAACCATCTCAGCTTGATGCTTTGATGGTTGTTTCCTCAATCTGGTTGCTAATCAGAATAATCTGGGGAACTTTTTGAAAACATAAACTCAAAGTTTCAGGGTAGGTTATTTCTTTGATGGAGGAACTTTAAGGACCACTTGTGTAAAGGGAGCCTGAGCATTTGCTCATTGCTCCATCCCCAAAACTTAGAACAGTACCTGGTATGTAGAAATCAGTTAGTATTTGTTGAATGAAATTTTTGTATTCTTACCTCCTTCCTATCATTCCTTCTTCAAACACCTCCCTCTGTGAAATACTCTGTGAGATGCTCTGAGTATTCATTTAGAGTCTCCTCAGGGGTGGGCCCTATATAGAAAAAAAGAGATGAGATTTAAGGAGTATGGTCAGGATTTGCTGGTTCCACACACTGCTTTTCTGTGTCTGCCAGTGGTAGTAATTTTCTATCATAGCAGCTCTTCTTGCATTAAGATGTGTCTTTGGGAAACTTCAATTACCAAAGTACATTATATCAAGAAAGGAAGGATGTTGGAAAGAGAGAGAGCTCCAGGAGTAAAAGCACTTTTCTCATAGTGTATCACACACTTGCACAGACAGCAGAATTGATGGGAAGTAGCAATAAGGAAGGGCTTCCCTGATGGCTGAGTGGTAAAAAACCTGCCTGCAATGCAGGAGACCCAGGTTCAATCCTTGGTCTGGGAAGACCCCCTGGAGGAAGGTATGGCAACCCACTCCAGTATTCTTGCCTGGAGAACTACATGGACTGCAGGAGCCTGGCGGGCTACAGTCCATAGCAACTAAGCAGCAGCAGTAAGGAAAAGCCTCAGGGCTTGGTGGGTGACAGACTAGGAGGAGTACCTCGAAGCTGGCTGGGATAAGGGTGAGGAGAGTTGATGGGCTTGGGGCAGGCAGTGCTGGTAATGGTGGCGAGCATTTCAAGAGTACAGAGAGGTTCACAATTAGACTTTTCCTAAGTAACATTTCGCCTATGGGGTGGGGTGGTAGGGGGAAGGTGTCAGGGGACATTAATGGCATCTAGTACATGGTACACAATTGACTCTGACCTGTTGAAATGTATTACTGAGGCTTAGTAGTTCAATCCCACAGACAGTTTTGGAAGCCTTCTAAGTGCTTAGATTTGGGATACTGTCCTAAATTCTCCAGACCCTCAGCTGTTTCCCCAGCTCTGGGAGATTTTTGAAAAGGTGTTCGTTTCCTTCTCTGTGACGAGGAAATTCTCTGAATAATAAGCTGGGGCAATCATTTGACTTCCCTTATCTGTTTATTCTTTCTTGGAGATCACCATTCTTTGTTATCTGATGGTTCTTTCATATATTTTATCTTTTTCTTTTGATTATTTCGAACAAGAGAGTAAATCTGGTTCCTATTATCTTCCAAAAGTGGAAATACATGAGACGGTCTTGATGCTTTTGTTTCCTACGCATCTTTGGTTTTAAGTTACACTTCTCTGACAACTTGTGATGTCAGGCACTGTTTTATGTGCTCATTGGCCCTTGGTTGTCTTTCTTGATGAAATGTCCATTCAAATCTTTTGCCGTTTTTTTTTTTTTTTTTTTCCTTAATTGGGTTCCTTATTTTTTTCTTTTGTTTTTTATTAAGGACATGAGGTTTTCATCAGATATGTGTTTTGCAAATAATTTCTCCCAGCTACAGAGCATGCCTATGTCTTCTTGTTAAACATAAGTTTTAAAATTGTTGATGAAGTCTAATTTGTTAATTTCTTTTTTTTCTTATCTAAGAAATCTTTGTTATAGCTTTCTGTGCCATATCTAATTTTTGGGAACCCCTAGGGTCAACCCATTACTTGCCTGAGAACTACATGGACTGCAGGAGCCTGGCGGGCTACAGTCCATAGCAACTAAGCAGCAGCAGTAAGGAAAAGCCTCAGGGCTTGGTGGGTGACAGACTAGGAGGAGTACCTCGAAGCTGGCTGGGATAAGGGTGAGGAGAGTTGATGGGCTTGGGGCAGGCAGTGCTGGTAGTGGTGGCGAGCATTTCAAGAGTACAGAGAGGTTCACAATTAGACTTTTCCTAAATAACATTTCGCCTATGGGGTGGGGTGGTAGGGGGAAGGTGTCAGGGGACATTAATGGCATCTAGTATATGGTACACAATTGACTCTGACCTGTTGAAATGTATTACTGAGGCTTAGTAGTTCAATCCCACAGACAGTTTTGGAAGCCTTCTAAGTGCTTAGATTTGGGATACTGTCCCAAATTCTCCAGACCCTCAGCTGTTTCCCCAGCTCTGGGAGATTTTTGAAAAGGTGTTCGTTTCCTTCTCTGTGACGAGGAAATTCTCTGAATAATAAGCTGGGGCAATCATTTGACTTCCCTTATCTGTTTATTCTTTCTTGGAGATCACCATTCTTTGTTATCTGATGGTTCTTTCATATATTTTATCTTTTTCTTTTGATTATTTCGAACAAGAGAGTAAATCTGGTTCCTATTATCTTCCAAAAGTGGAAATACATGAGACGGTCTTGATGCTTTTGTTTCCTACGCATCTTTGGTTTTAAGTTACATTTCTCTGACAACTTGTGATGTCAGGCACTGTTTTATGTGCTCATTGGCCCTTGGTTGTCTTTCTTGATGAAATGTCCATTCAAATCTTTTGCCGTTTTTTTTTTTTTTTTCCTTAATTGGGTTCCTTATCTTATTCTTGAGTTGTATATTAAGGACATGAGTTTTTCATCAGATATGTGTTTTGCAAATAATTTCTCCCAGCTACAGAGCATGCCTATGTCTTCTTGTTAAACATAAGTTTTAAAATTGTTGATGAAGTCTAATTTGTTAATTTCTTTTTCTTATGGTTATGCTTTCTGTGCCATATCTAAGAAATCTTTGTTTACCTCCAAGTCCTAAAATCATTTCCTGTGCTTTCTTCTAAAAGCTTCATAGTCTATTAAGATTAGGCCTATGTTTTATCTTGAATTAATTTTTAGGTATGATGTGAAGTAGGGATAAAGGTTAATTTCCACCCCCACCCATATGAGCACTCAGCTCTTCCAGTACCATTTGTTGAAAACTAACAAACAGCTTCCATTGTGTTCCATCAAACTAATTTTTCCATCATTTATTAGTACCACGATCTTGATTCTGGAGTTTTGTTAAAAGCTTTGAAGTCAGATAGTATAAGTCCTCCAACTTTATTCTTCCTTTTCAAGATTGCTTTGGCTATTTAGGTTGTTTGTACTTTCATATATGTCTTAGAATAAACCGGTCAATTCCTACAAACAAACACTTACTGAGATTATAATTGGAAATGCAATGAATCTATTGCATCAACAGATCAATTTGGAGAACTGATATCTTAAAAACATATTGATATTTTGTGCTACTATTTATGTGCTACTATTTATTTTAGTGCTATTATTTATATGATGTTTTAATTTATATATTACATAATTGTTTTGATGGAATATACTGGATTTAATATCATTCTAGGACTTTATCCATTGAATCTATACATTTCTATTTATTGGTACAAAGATTTCTATATTATACTATCTTTTAAATATTCAGCATCTATAATATATCCTCTTCTTTCTTTCCTATAATGGTGGCTTATATCTTCCATTTTCTTTTTTCTCGACCAATAATATTAGTAGATATTTTTGAATTCTGATTTGACCTTTTCAAAGAACTAATTTCTGAATAGCTTATTTTGAACCTCAACTGTATGTTAATTTCCAATTTATTAAATTCAGCTCTTTATTTTTTTCTCTTTTTTTCCTGTTTATTTTGCAATTCTTTTTCTAACTTCTTGGAATTACTGTTTAGCTCATTATACTTCAGAGTTTCTTCTTTTCTACTGTCAACATTTATCTTTAATATTGCTTTAATGAATTCCCCAGGTTCATTGTGTATATTTTCATTAGTACATTAGTACTTACTTCTAATATTTTCTCATCTATTATGATTTATTTTTGACCATTATAGCACCAGGGGGCTCCCCTGGTAGCTTAGACTGTAAAGAATCTGTCTGCAATGCAGAAGACCCTGATCCCTGGGTCAGGAAGATCCCCTGGATAAGGGAATTGTTTACCTCCAAGTCCTAAAATCATTTCCTATGCTTTCTTCTAAAAGCTTCATAGTCTATTAAGATTAGGCCTATGTTTTATCTTGAATTAATTTTTAGGTATGATGTGAAGTAGGGATAAAGGTTAATTTCCACCCCCACCCATATGAGCACTCAGCTCTTCCAGTACCATTTGTTGAAAACTAACAAACAGCTTCCACTGTGTTCCATCAAACTAATTTTTCCATCATTTATTAGTACCACGATCTTGATTCTGGAGTTTTGTTAAAAGCTTTGAAGTCAGATAGTATAAGTCCTCCAACTTTATTCTTCCTTTTCAAGATTGCTTTGGCTATTTAGGTTGTTTGTACTTTCATATATGTCTTAGAATAAACCGGTCAATTCCTACAAACAAACACTTACTGAGATTATAATTGGAAATGCAATGAATCTATTGCATCAACAGATCAATTTGGAGAACTGATATCTTAAAAACATATTGATATTTTGTGCTACTATTTATGTGCTACTATTTATTTTAGTGCTATTATTTATATGATGTTTTAATTTATATATTACATAATTGTTTTGATGGAATATACTGGATTTAATATCATTCTAGGACTTTATCCATTGAATCTATACATTTCTATTTATTGGTACAAAGATTTCTATATTATACTATCTTTTAAATATTCGCAGCATCTATAATATATCCTCTTCTTTCTTTCCTATAATGGTGGCTTATATCTTCTATTTTTCTTTTTTTTCTCGACCAATAATATTAGTAGATATTTTTGAATTCTGATTTGACCTTTTCAAAGAACTAATTTCTGAATAGCTTATTTTGAACCTCAACTGTATGTTAATTTCCAATTTATTAAATTCAGCTCTTTATTTTTTTCTCTTTTTTTCCTGTTTATTTTGCAATTCTTTTTCTAACTTCTTGGAATTACTGTTTAGCTCATTATACTTCAGAGTTTCTTCTTTTCTACTGTCAACATTTACCTTTAATATTGCTTTAATGAATTCCCCAGGTTCATTGTGTATATTTTCATTAGTACATTAGTACTTACTTCTAAATATTTTCTCATCTATTATGATTTATTTTTGACCATTATAGCACCAGGGGGCTCCCCTGGTAGCTTAGACTGTAAAGAATCTGTCTGCAATGCAGAAGACCCTGATCCCTGGGTCAGGAAGATCCCCTGGATAAGGGAATTGCTACCCACTCTAGTACAATTCCATGGACAGAGGAACCTGGTGGACTGCAGTCCACCGGGTACCTAAGACTCCGACATGACTGAGTGACTTACACTTTCACTTTTCACATAAATATCTGTTTCCTAATTTCCAACAATAAATTTTATTACTTATTGTTTTGGTTTTGATTCTAAGCTAGGTTGCATTATAATATATGATTACTGTATGTCTATATGATATCCCTTTGAAATGAAATGAGATTCAACCTGTGTATGATCACCTATGGTAACAGTCATATATGTGCTGGAAAATAATGTGTATTCTTTAGTTGTTGAGAGACATATTATAAATGATACATGTTGTTATGTATCATATAGAGGCAATATATAAAATTCTATACATTATAAATAATATGCAGGATATCATATGTTTTGCATGATAGATGCATTACATATGAATAGAGATATTGCATATGATGTTACATATATGTATCCCCTAATGTTATATATGATATAGAGGATATCTATCTATCTATATGTATGTGTGTATATATATATATATATATATATATATGTAATTTTAAAAAATTTTTGGTTGTTTCAAACAAGAGAGTAAACCTGCTCTCTATTAACTCATCTTGGTCAGAAGTGAAATTACATAAGTCATTCTTTTTTCCTTTTTTTCTTTTCTTTTTTTAAAATTTTTATTTTACTTTTTACTTTTACAGAGCTTTGTTGTTTATAGATTTGTATGATCTCAGACTAGTCATATGTATATACATGAGTCATTCTTTTTTTTTTTTTTGAGGGGAAAGTAAAGTTTATTAGAGTGGTGGAAGGGAGAGTTGCTGCCAGTACAGCGGGCCGGTTTAGGGGAAAATCAGCATGAAAGACTCTGCTAGAACATCAGGTCGGCTCAAAGGAGAACCGCTATCAGAACAGCAGATCGGCTTAAAGAGAACCGACACATCAGTCATTCCTGATGCTTTTGCTTCCTACTTGTTTTTGGTTTTCATTTCCATTTATTTCTCTGGCAACAAATGAGGCTGGGTACTTTTCCACGTGCTCACTGGCCATGTAGGAGAAGGAAATGGCAACCCACGTCAGTATTCTTGCCTGAAAAATTCCGTGGACGGAGAAGCCCAAAATTCCATGGACGGAGCTACAGTTCATGGGGTCTCATATATATCTATACACACACACACATATAGTAATAGTTATATATTTATATATATGGGTCTTCCCTAATGACTCCGTGGTGAGGAATCCACCTGCAATGCAGGAGACCCAGGTTCCACCCCGAGTCGGGAAGATCCCCTGGAGGAGGGCATGGGAGCCCACGCCCGTATTCTTGCCTGGAGAATCCCATGGACAGAGGAGCCTTGCCGGGCTATAATCCATGGGGCCACACAGAGTCGGACACGACCGAAGCGACCCAGCTGCAACTGGCCATATATAGGGATATCCATCCATTAGGCCCGGCTTCTAAACGGCGCTATTCAAGCCCTTTTCATCCTTTCCAATTTTATCTTTTTTACCCCCATGACATACCCAACATGCCACCTTTGGAGGCTAACCGTTTGCGGAGAGTGGCTCTAGTGAGGCCGGAGGCTGCACAGATACCACCCTTAGAATGAACTCTCTCTGCAAGACCAGCCACGCCCGGAGCTCAGCCACCGCTTTCCCGTGGGGAAAAGAGCCCCGCGCGCTGCCTCGGGCGCCGGCCGAGCGGAGCGCGGCGGGAACGAGCGCCCGGACTGCGTGCGGGGCGCCGGAGGCCCCGGGGACCGTGCGCCTCGGCGGAGGGAGCAGGGCGAGTGCCCGGCGGTCCTCCAGCCGCCAGGAGACCGTGACGCGGCGGGGAGGAGCCTTGCCCGAAGTAACTGGATGTGAGGAACCGTCCCCGAGGCCCGGCTCCTGCCTCCTGGGCCGCGCCCAGAAGGGACCTCCTGTTCCCACCTGTGCCCAGCCCGGCCCTTCCCTCCGGTGAGCCTATTTGCTGTTCCCTTGACTCCGGCGCTTCTTCCCCGCCAGCCCTTCCCGAGTGCAGCCATACTCTGCTCCGCCGGCTTCTCCGGGGGCGCCTCCGCTCAGGCTCCGCGCCTCCCGAGCCCCCTTCTTTAGGTCCCGCAGGTGAGAAGGCCGCGCGCGCCCGCTCGCTGGCAGCCGGCGCGGTAGGGCCCTCGGCTGCGCGTGCGCACTCCTGACAATTTGCTAAAATACAGTTTTCACCTGCTGATGCTCTCAGTTACTGAGCAACTATTTACAGATCTACTCTGGCTTTGAACGTGCTTCTCAGTATAGCTTGAGGCTGTCGGAGTGCAGGCAAATTTAAACTTAGGAAGATTTCTGAGAAATGAACCTTTTATCTTTAGGAAATGCCTATCTCTGGCAATGTTCATTGCTTAAAGTGTTTTTTCTCTATTGTCACTGTGGCTTCGTCAGTGTGCTTTTTTTTTTTTTTTTTTATAGTGTGCTCTTAGTTAGAGTTTGCCTGATGCCTCTTTTATGCATGGAGGACATTATGTGTGAGTATGGACAGACCTTTCCGTTCATAGAATTGAATGTTCTGAATTGAATGTTAATGATAACATGATGGACCTTTTTGTGGGGTTGCTTAGGCTTATTGTGCTTTGGCAGTTTAGATACTCTGTACCACGAGGTGTTCGATGGTCTGGACCAAATTTTACCCCCCCTGCAGGGAGTGGCTCGGGGCCACAGATACCACCCTTAGAATGAACTCTCTCTGCAAGACCAGCCACGCCCGGAGCTCAGCCACCGCTTTCCCGTGGGGAAAAGAGCCCCGCGCGCTGCCTCGGGCGCCGGCCGAGCGGAGCGCGGCGGGAACGAGCGCCCGGACTGCGCGCGGGGCGCCGGAGGCCCCGGGGACCGTGCGCCTCGGCGGAGGGAGCAGGGCGAGTGCCCGGCGGTCCTCCAGCCGCCAGGAGACCGTGACGCGGCGGGGAGGAGCCTTGCCCGAAGTAACTGGATGTGAGGAACCGTCCCCGAGGCCCGGCTCCTGCCTCCTGGGCCGCGCCCAGAAGGGACCTCCTGTTCCCACCTGTGCCCAGCCCGGCCCTTCCCTCCGGTGAGCCTATTTGCTGTTCCCTTGACTCCGGCGCTTCTTCCCCGCCAGCCCTTCCCGAGTGCAGCCATACTCTGCTCCGCCGGCTTCTCCGGGGGCGCCTCCGCTCAGGCTCCGCGCCTCCCGAGCCCCCTTCTTTAGGTCCCGCAGGTGAGAAGGCCGCGCGCGCCGCTCGCTGGCAGCCGGCGCGGTAGGGCCCTCGGCTGCGCGTGCGCACTCCTGACAATTTGCTAAAATACAGTTTTCACCTGCTGATGCTCTCAGTTACTGAGCAACTATTTACAGATCTACTCTGGCTTTGAACGTGCTTCTCAGTATAGCTTGAGGCTGTCGGAGTGCAGGCAAATTTAAACTTAGGAAGATTTCTGAGAAATGAACCTTTTATCTTTAGGAAATGCCTATCTCTGGCAATGTTCATTGCTTAAAGTGTTTTTTCTCTATTGTCACTGTGGCTTCGTCAGTGTGCTTTTTTTTTTTTTTTTTATAGTGTGCTCTTAGTTAGAGTTTGCCTGATGCCTCTTTTATGCATGGAGGACATTATGTGTGAGTATGGACAGACCTTTCCGTTCATAGAATTGAATGTTCTGAATTGAATGTTAATGATAACATGATGGACCTTTTTGTGGGGTTGCTTAGGCTTATTGTGCTTTGGCAGTTTAGATACTCTGTACCACGAGGTGTTCGATGGTCTGGAATTTTACCTGCAGAGATCGTCTTCAGTTGGATTTCCTCTCGAGAGCGTCTTCTTCATTTGCTTCTTCCAGGTTTATGGGACCTGCTAATCTAGGATCTGGAGAAGGAAATGGCAACCCACTTCAGTATTCTTGCCTGGAGAATTCCATGGGTGGAAAAGCCTGGCCATCTACAGTCCATGGGGTCTCAAAAACAAACAAACAAACACACACACACACATGTATATAGGGCCTCCCTGATGGCTCAGTGATGAGGAATCTGCCTGCAGTGCAGGAGACCCGCGTTCCATCCCTGAGTTGTGAAGATCCCCCTTGAGGAGGGCATGGCAGACCACTCCAGTATTTTTGCCTGGAGAATTCCATGGACAGAGGAGCCTGGCGGGCTGTAGTCCGTGGGGTCACACACAGTCAGACACGACTGAAGTGACTAAGCAGCAGCAGCAGTCTAGGATCACTGAAAATTAGCTCTTTCTCCAGCTCTCCCAGGTAGTGCGAACTCAGGCTGAAAACATCGATGAAAGCTGAGTTCTATTTTTTTTCTCCTTTCTAAATTGATGGTTTAACCCACTGGGATGTCAACTTTTGGGGAGATCTATTAGATTCCTCCACTTGGACAGGCTCTGGGCTGTGTCTCTAGAGCCCTTTTGAGGCTATGACTTCAAAGCTCAGTCTTCCTCTCCTCTTCCCCTCTTGTCTGGTAAATGGTTGGAGATGGCACTCCCTCAATATTTCCACAAATGTCACTGTCTTCCCTCAGTCCTAGACTTGAGAAGCGCTTTCTTCCGTGACAGCTCATTGACTCTTTTAAGATTTTTTATCTGTTTTTAGTTGTTTCCAACAAGAGGGTCCATTCAGGTATTCATCTCACCACCTTACTGGAAAGAGAATCTAAATTAAGTACATAGCACATCAGACTCTGCTCTGCTGCTTAGTTATCCCTCCACACCACCACCACCCCTGCCCCCTCGCCATAATTATTATATCTCAGGGACATTACAGTTGAGAAAATTTATTTTCTTTAGCTCAATTTCATAACGAGAAGTCAGGGCGGTGAAAGTATGTGTTAATTATTTTAGTGACTTTTTTCTCTTGGGCCAGTTTTAAAAGAAAACACTACAACATTTTGAAGAGGATACCCCCAAACCGCTTATATCTGTCTGCTAGGAACCACTCAGAAAACATGACTTTCTTTTTCTAATTTTCAGTCTTTACTTCCCTTTAGAATATATTTCTCTTCTAGAAGCTTTCTTCCTAAAGTAAAATCACACAGACAGGCTGCGTTGAGTTGATTGGTTGTCCCACCATCCAAAGGTATGTCTAGTCAGAACCTCTGGGAAAAGGGTTTTTGTAGTGGTGTGGTTTAGTCACTAAATTGTGTCCAGCTCTTGTGACCCCAGGGACTGTAGCCTGCTAGGCTCCTCTGTCCGTGGGATTTCCTAGGCAAGAATACTGGAGTGGTCTGCCATGCCCTCCTCAAGGGGGATCTTCACAACTCAGGGATGGAACGCCGGTCTCCTGCACTGCAGGCAGATTCCTCATCACTGAGCCATCAGGAGGCCCTATATACATGTGTGTGTTTTGCCATTTGTTTCTCCAGTAGATACAATTAAGTTACAAATTTTAAAGATGAGATTATTTTGGATTATCTGGGTAGATCTGACGCTAAATCCAATGGCATATATCTTTATAAGAACAGACAAGCCGTAGAAGAGGAGAAACAGAGAGGTGAAGGTCACTTAAAGATGGAGGCAGAGACTGACGTGACAATATGCAAGCCGTGGACTGCCAAGGGTAGCCAGCACTGCAGCTTCGTGACAGGCTCTTCACTCTTTTTTGGAAACCCCTATTTCCACAAATGTCACTGTCTTCCCTCAGTCCTAGACTTGAGAAGCGCTTTCTTCGTGACAGCTCATTGACTCTTTTAAGATTTTTATCTGTTTTAGTTGTTTCCAACAAGAGGGTCCATTCAGGTATTCATCTCACCACCTTACTGGAAAGAGAATCTAAATTAAGTACATAGCACATCAGACTCTGCTCTGCTGCTTAGTTATCCCTCCACACCACCACCACCCCTGCCCCCTCGCCATAATTATTATATCTCAGGGACATTACAGTTGAGAAAATTTATTTTCTTTAGCTCAATTTCATAACGAGAAGTCAGGGCGGTGAAAGTATGTGTTAATTATTTTAGTGATTTTTTTCTCTTGGGCCAGTTTTAAAAGAAAACACTACAACATTTTGAAGAGGATACCCCCAAACCGCTTATATCTGTCTGCTAGGAACCACTCAGAAAACATGACTTTCTTTTTCTAATTTTCAGTCTTTACTTCCCTTTAGAATATATTTCTCTTCTAGAAGCTTTCTTCCTAAAGTAAAATCACACAGACAGGCTGCGTTGAGTTGATTGGTTGTCCCACCATCCAAAGGTATGTCTAGTCAGAACCTCTGGGAAAAGGGTTTTTGTAGTGGTGTGGTTTAGTCACTAAATTGTGTCCAGCTCTTGTGACCCCAGGGACTGTAGCCTGCTAGGCTCCTCTGTCCGTGGGATTTCCTAGGCAAGAATACTGGAGTGGTCTGCCATGCCCTCCTCAAGGGGGATCTTCACAACTCAGGGATGGAACGCCGGTCTCCTGCACTGCAGGCAGATTCCTCATCACTGAGCCATCAGGGAGGCCCTATATACATGTGTGTGTTTTGCCATTTGTTTCTCCAGTAGATACAATTAAGTTACAAATTTTAAAGATGAGATTATTTTGGATTATCTGGGTAGATCTGACGCTAAATCCAATGGCATATATCTTTATAAGAACAGACAAGCCGTAGAAGAGGAGAAACAGAGAGGTGAAGGTCACTTAAAGATGGAGGCAGAGACTGACGTGACAATATGCAAGCCGTGGACTGCCAAGGGTAGCCAGCACTGCAGCTAAGAGAGAAACAGGAACAGATTCTCCTATACAGTGCTCAGAAAGAACCAGCCTGCTTTAGGAACCAAGCTTGATTTAGGACTTCTGGCTTCTAGAAGTGTGAGAGCATGCATTTCCATTATTCCAAGCCACCCAATGTGTCATGCTTAGTTATGACAACTCTAAGAAGTTCATAACCATGTTTGTAGACTCTCTTTGCTCCAGTGATTTTGAAAAGCCTGCAATTGAGTTTTCTTTCAAGCATAATTAAGGAATAACAATCAGGTGAGGGAGCTAGCATGGAACATCTCAGGGGGGCCTCCTCTTCAAGAAGTTCCTGGTTATGAGTATTAAATGCAGTGTATGCTTAAAGCTTTATACATATAGAAAACTTTCCTGACTATTACCATTACTTAAAAAAAAAAGTGGCTACTGTTCTGGCTTGGCATTTGCCCTCAGCCTCTTCTTCATCTTCAACCATGGCAGTGTTTTCAGTGTTTGACCCTTCCTCCTACCCCTTCATGCCTCACCCCCCTTTTTACATAAACATTGAAATAAGGCTCTCTGCAGCTTCCCAGAATGACTCTGAACTGGGCAGAGAAGTAATTTTTTTCTTTTTTCTCCCACTCTGACCCCCCACCCCCGAGAAGTAATTTTTATCCAGTGAAGACCAACAGCAAAATAGCTCCTAGAATTTGTACGGCAAATTACAACTTAGAACTCAGTTTTGCATATTTTGTTTATCATCGTGGTAGCTCTTTTACGTAGATATTATCATGACCACTTTATTAATAAGAACAGTTTTTCTCTAGGTCAAATTCAAGAAGTAACTGGATCTGGGAGGAACCTTGGCACTGCTGGCCTGTTTCATTAGGTGATTAAACAGCTCTTGAGCAACTGTAATGAACTAGATTGAAGGAGTCTCTGGAAACTCAATTGTAATCAATATTTTCCAGAGGCTTCATCTACTGGTGAGCAAATATATTTCACTCTCAGCCATTGTATAGCAATTTTGTAGCATTAATTAAGTAGATGTTAATTTTAAAGCAAAGTAATTTTAAGTAGGATTTCTTCTTGTACACCCCAAATCAAAAAATGTAAATGAACAATATATTGTACATCCCTATTTATGTTGGTACCCATAAGTCTGCATGCATGCAGGTGCTAAGTTGCTTCAGTCGTGTCTGATTCTTTGCAACTATGAACTGCAGCCTGCCAGGCTCCTCTGTCTATGGGATTCTCCAGGCAAGAAAGAATATTGGAATGGGTTGCTATGCTTCTCTCCAGAGGATCTTCCCAACCCAAGGATTGAACCCATGTTCCTTACATTTCTTACATTGGCAGCGAGTTCTTTATCTCTAGCGCCCCCTGGGAAGCCCCACCCATAAGTCTACTTTATGTATTATTGCTGTATTCACACAAGGATGTGCCCTAATTTATTTGCTCAGTCCTCTATTGGTATTTTCAATATTTCGCTTCAATGGACACTTCTTTTGTACAAATGCTAAAGCACTTCTTAAAAAAAAAAATGTGAAGTAGAATTGCTGAATCAAAGGATATTCACATTTAAAATTTGCTAGATACTGTCAAGTTCCCCCCCCCCGCCCCCCTCGCCGAGCTATCAGTTTATACCCTTGTGATTATTATGAGCATGTACCTTTCCCAATGTGCTCACCAACACTGAATAATATTCATCTTAAAAACTGTGTCAAACTGACAAGTGAAAAAATAACTCAGTGTTTTTAATTGGTGGGAGGAGGGTAGAGGAGACAGGGGAGATTTTTCCCTTTCTTCTCTGTATATCTGTTGGGAGACAAATCTGGATGGCCTGGGTACCCATCTTCTTCTGCCAGGACGAGCTGGCTTGGGTCATCTGCAAAGGGGCAGCACAGCTTTTGATTGATGCTCATATTCTGCGTATTCAGAGGCACTTCCAAGATTGTTCCAGGGCCTTCCACATGCAGACTGTGACCTTCAGTGTGAACCCAGGCCCTCAACATGCATTCTCCCTATTCTTTTTGAGTCTAGAAATCCTACCATTCATTTCGCACGGCCTAGAGAACCTCAGTATTCCATAGGTCAACACACATTTGCAGGCTTCCCTGGTAGTGCAGTGATGAATAGATTGTCTGCCAATGCAGGAGACATGGGTTCAATCCTGATCCAGGAAGATCCCACATGCTGTGGAACAACTAAGCCCATGAGTCACAACTATGGAGCCTGTGCTCTAGAGCCTCAGAGTCACAACTATGGAGCCCATGTGCCGCAACGACTGAAGCTCATGTGCCCTAGAGCCTGAGTTCCACAAGAGAAATCACCCCAACAAGAAGTCAGCTCACTTCAACTAGAGAGTATCCCCCACTCCCTGGAGCTAGAGAAGAACCTGTGGCAGCAATGAAAACCCAGAATAGCACCCCCCAAAACACCATACATTTGCAACAACCTAAGTGTGTAACATGGAAACATCTTTGGTATGAGGTCAAGTCCTCTCTTTTGTGAATCCAGACTGATGTCAGAGGCTAACATCTGACATCAGATGGGTAAAGACTATTTCTGCCTGGTCCAGGCTGTGGGGAAATGAGAGTTGGGGATTCCATGTGCTCTAGTTCTTCTGTGTAATTGTTCTCTAACAGACCCTATATTATGACTGGGCAGCAGTGTGGAGCTACTGCTATGTGTCTGTAGCCTTCTAGCTTGACAAGATCTATAATGCTTTCCTTTTATATTAATAGAAACTTAATTTAGGTATCATTGAGTACTTTTTCCCCCAGTAGTGGAAACAATCATTTATTATGCTTACAGAGTCTGTGGGTCAGGCATTCTCAGTCAGGTCACTGTGGCAGGGACAGCTTGTTTCTGCTACGTGCTGTCTGGAGCCTCAGCCGGAAGACGTGAGCGGGGGCAGGGTGTGGGGATCGAGTCGTTGGAAAGCTCACTCCCTCACATGCCCGGGGTGAATGGAGCCTAAATCTTCAGCTGGAGTGGCTAGACACCTGCATGTGGTTCCTTCATGTGGTCTGGGTTCGTTCTAATGTGGTGACTGGCTTCAAGGATAGGCTCAAAGAGAGGGCCAGGTAGAAGCGATATGATTTTCAAAGAGAGAGGCCAGCTTTGAGCGAGTCTAGAAATCCTACCATTCATTTCGCACGGCCTAGAGAACCTCAGTATTCCATAGGTCAACACACATTTGCAGGCTTCCCTGGTAGTGCAGTGATGAATAGATTGTCTGCCAATGCAGGAGACATGGGTTCAATCCCTGATCCAGGAAGATCCCACATGCTGTGGAACAACTAAGCCCATGAGTCACAACTATGGAGCCTGTGCTCTAGAGCCTCAGAGTCACAACTATGGAGCCCATGTGCCGCAACGACTGAAGCTCATGTGCCCTAGAGCCTGAGTTCCACAAGAGAAATCACCCCAACAAGAAGTCAGCTCACTTCAACTAGAGAGTATCCCCCACTCCCTGGAGCTAGAGAAGAACCTGTGGCAGCAATGAAAACCCAGAATAGCACCCCCCAAAACACCATACATTTGCAACAACCTAAGTGTGTAACATGGAAACATCTTTGGTATGAGGTCAAGTCCTCTCTTTTGTGAATCCAGACTGATGTCAGAGGCTAACATCTGACATCAGATGGGTAAAGACTATTTCTGCCTGGTCCAGGCTGTGGGGAAATGAGAGTTGGGGATTCCATGTGCTCTAGTTCTTCTGTGTAATTGTTCTCTAACAGACCCTATATTATGACTGGGCAGCAGTGTGGAGCTACTGCTATGTGTCTGTAGCCTTCTAGCTTGACAAGATCTATAATGCTTTCCTTTTATATTAATAGAAACTTAATTTAGGTATCATTGAGTACTTTTTCCCCCAGTAGTGGAAACAATCATTTATTATGCTTACAGAGTCTGTGGGTCAGGCATTCTCAGTCAGGTCACTGTGGCAGGGACAGCTTGTTTCTGCTACGTGCTGTCTGGAGCCTCAGCCGGAAGACGTGAGCGGGGGCAGGGTGTGGGGATCGAGTCGTTGGAAAGCTCACTCCCTCACATGCCCGGGGTGAATGGAGCCTAAATCTTCAGCTGGAGTGGCTAGACACCTGCATGTGGTTCCTTCATGTGGTCTGGGTTCGTTCTAATGTGGTGACTGGCTTCCAAGGATAGGCTCAAAGAGAGAGGGCCAGGTAGAAGCGATATGATTTTAGAGCCAGCTTTAGGAGCCATGAAGTATCAGTCTGTCATGTGCGCCACTATGGACATATGTGACAGATCTGTTTGGAGCAGTAAAAAGCTCCCACCTACATACCAGAGGAGGCAATGCAGATCTCAGTGAGAAGAATGTCAGTGACACTGTGAGAACAGCCTTCTGGGAAGGTGCTGTTATCTTTGGAAATACAAACATAGCACTTTCCCTAGTTTCTGGGAACTCATTCTTTCAGTTTCCAAACTGGAAGATGCTTGGTCAGATATTCCCCACCCCCAAAAATAGTAATATGGGTTTCCCAAGTGGCGCAAGTGGTAAAAAACCTGCCTGCCAATACAGAAGATATAAGAGACAAAACTCTAGTCATGAAGGAGAAGAGGAACTCAAAGAACTAACTGCAAACTTCTGCTTCTTGGGCAATTTCAGTATCCCTGGGGAGATCCCTGGAGAAGGAAATGGCAACCTACTTCAGTAGTCTTGCCTGGGAAATCCTATGGACAGAGGAGCCTGGTGGCTAAGTCCATGGGGCAGTGAAGACTTGGCCATTATATTACATCCCCCAAAATGTAATATAAGGTTGGAACTGCTGGGACGATAGGGAGGATCATGCACTTATCCCCCAAAGTAGAGTCCAGTAACTATTTAATCATGTATCTTTCATTTATTGTAGCTTCCCTGAAAGTAAATACCTTAAGAAAAATGATTTCCTTTATATTTATTATGACCTTCAAAATGGCTGACCCTAAATCTGATTATACATAAAGTTAGTATATTCCTTCTAATGCTTTGTCTATGCTTAGGATGGCCCCCAGGAAGACGGCTACAAATGCCTTTATTGCATAACAGGCGATGGCTCTAGATGTCAAATCTGATGCAAGAACTGACCGTTGGAACAGGACAGCCACATTTCTTGCAAGTAGTACTCTAAGTATTCGTCAGTGTCCTATCTTCTTCATTGGATTTAGTTCTGGAAGGATGTATGCATCAGGTTGTTGTTTTTTTTCTCCTTCCAACTTGACATGGGTTTCTGATCCTGGAAAATTATATTTACAGTGTACAACATTGACCCCTTTTAAACTAAAAATCCTGCTTCTCCATGTTTACTTAAGAAATTCAGTTCTACACAGCTGGGAAACTAGAAATGAAACAGGCTTCTGGAGGAATGAAGATAACACCCAGAGTCAGTCTTCACAGCGTGAAGGGGGAGGGGCATAAGCTCCCAGACCTGAGAAACACTGCTCTCCTCTTCCTTCATGTGCTAGATGTCCCTGGCCTTGTGCATCAGATGAGGGCATCAGTTCAAGAAACTCTGGTCTTGAAGGAGAAGAACTGACTGCAAACGTTTGCTTCTTGGGGCTACAGTTTTGCAATCTAAAAATAATAAAGGATTTGCTTCCCATCCTTTAACTTCTGCTTCACTCCATCGACAGCAGGGCCTGTATTGTCTCTCCTTCGAGACACTGCCTGACTCCATTCCCCAACACACACAGCGATGAGGATCCAGTTAATTCTGGCTAGTCTGCAGCCACCAGCACAGCGTGTATGTAGCTAGTAGAGCTCAGCATGGCAGCAGGAGCTGAGTGTCACAGCAGAGGGGAAAAAGTCTCGCTGAAAGTTTTCACTTTCATCTCAGCTTCAAAGGATTTGTTAACAAAATGAGCCACTCATTCTAGACAAATAAATAATACTGATATTTATTAGAGAATTAGCTACTGGCTTTCAATATACTAACATTAAAAGAAAACAGAAATAGGGCTTCCCTAGTGGTCCAGAGGGTAAAGAGTCCATCTTGCAGTGCAAGGGGCATCATTTGGATTCCTGGCCCGGGAAGATCCCACGTGCCGTGGGGTGGGTGTATCCAATTACGAGCCCGGGCTCTGGAGTGCGTGCGCCCAGAGCCGGTGCTCTGCAACAAGAGGGGCCACTGCAGTGAGAGGCCCACACAGGCCAAAGAATAAAGATGGATAAAAAACAAATTAAAAAAAGTCAATAAAAAAAAGGCCAAAATTAAAAAAAAGAGAGAGAGAGAGAGAAGTAGAAACAGCAGAGGATACATCACCAAATTGGGTTTTGACCAACATCCAGACTCAAACAGAGCTGGGAAGTCCCATGTCATAGTACATCTGGAATCCCATTTGGAAAAAGACCCAGGCGTCTAGGAGCTCATCTACTTCACGGGTGAGACCTCAAAGATTGCAGTTTGGGCTTAAACTAAAAATCCTGCTTCTCCATGTTTACTTAAGAAATTCAGTTCTACACAGCTGGGAAACTAGAAATGAAACAGGCTTCTGGAGGAATGAAGATAACACCCAGAGTCAGTCTTCACAGCGTGAAGGGGGAGGGGCATAAGCTCCCAGACCTGAGAAACACTGCTCTCCTCTTCCTTCATGTGCTAGATGTCCCTGGCCTTGTGCATCAGATGAGGGCATCAGTTCAAGAAACTCTGGTCTTGAAGGAGAAGAACTGACTGCAAACGTTTGCTTCTTGGGGCTACAGTTTTGCAATCTAAAAATAATAAAGGATTTGCTTCCCATCCTTTAACTTCTGCTTCACTCCATCGACAGCAGGGCCTGTATTGTCTCTCCTTCGAGACACTGCCTGACTCCATTCCCCAACACACACAGCGATGAGGATCCAGTTAATTCTGGCTAGTCTGCAGCCACCAGCACAGCGTGTATGTAGCTAGTAGAGCTCAGCATGGCAGCAGGAGCTGAGTGTCACAGCAGAGGGAAAATGTCTCGCTGAAAGTTTTCACTTTCATCTCAGCTTCAAAGGATTTGTTAACAAAATGAGCCACTCATTCTAGACAAATAAATAATACTGATATTTATTAGAGAATTAGCTACTGGCTTTCAATATACTAACATTAAAAGAAAACAGAAATAGGGCTTCCCTAGTGGTCCAGAGGGTAAAGAGTCCATCTTGCAGTGCAAGGGGCATCATTTGGATTCCTGGCCCGGGAAGATCCCACGTGCCGTGGGGTGGGTGTATCCAATTACGAGCCCGGGCTCTGGAGTGCGTGCGCCCAGAGCCGGTGCTCTGCAACAAGAGGGGCCACTGCAGTGAGAGGCCCACACAGGCCAAAGAATAAAGATGGATAAAAAACAAATTAAAAAAAGTCAATAAAAAAAAGGCCAAAATTAAAAAAAAGAGAGAGAGAGAGAGAAGTAGAAACAGCAGAGGATACATCACCAAATTGGGTTTTGACCAACATCCAGACTCAAACAGAGCTGGGAAGTCCCATGTCATAGTACATCTGGAATCCCATTTGGAAAAAGACCCAGGCGTCTAGGAGCTCATCTACTTCACGGGTGAGACCTCAAAGATTGCAGTTTGGGCTTCCTGTTTGTAATTAGAGGAAGCAAACTGATACCGTCATCAATCTGTGAGCAAATTAAAGCCCTGGTTTCCTGTCAATGCTGTTCGTTCTGTCTTGTAAAACTTTCAGTGTGGTTCAGCCTGTGGCTTGGTTGGCCAGGCATGCTCCAGGGGCCTAGTGATTTTAAGGTTTGTCCCCTATCTTATCTATGGTGCTGCAGGTGTTGAACTCACTCTCGGCAGTCCGGGCACTCATTCTGGGCAGTATCCAGGCAGGTTAGAAACAAGGTCAGAGGCCTGCTCCACTTCATCTCTGAAGCCTAAAAAAAGACTGTTTATTCAATTTCCCTAACAGAGGAGAACGTGTGTCCTCATCCAAGTAAGAGAACATTTCATCGTGGGAAGAGGGCACTGGTACTTTATTAAGAGGGAAACTGAATAAGGTAATGTGCTTTGTTGGCGTTGGCTTGTTTGGAAAATAGGTATAGGAATCCATTTAACCTTAAGTTTTAACTTTTTAATCTACGCATTGAATATTTAAAATGTAGCTCAAAATTTATGATTACCAGTGACATCAATATTAACATAGTCATATCTTACTCTTTTTGTTTAACAAGTGTGCATCCTCTCCTGTCCTTTTATTTTCCTCTATTATTTTTGTTGTTGTTGTGTAGTTGCTGAGTCGTGTCCGACTCTTGCAAACCCACGGACTATAGCCTGCCAGGCTTCTCTATCCGTGGGATTTCCCAGGCAAGAGCACTGGAGTGGGGGGTGCCATTTCCTTCTCCAGGGGATCTTCCTAGATCAGGGATTGAATCTGCGTCTCCTGCATTGGCAGACAGATTCTTTACTACTGAGCCACTAGAAAACGCTCTCCTGCACTGTATCTGAAATGAATTTCTTACAGACAGCATATTATTTCATTCCTTTTGCCAATTTCTGCCCTATAATCTTTTAGAATATTTAAGTAAATTGGGTTTTGACCAACATCCAGACTCAAACAGAGCTGGGAAGTCCCATGTCATAGTACATCTGGAATCCCATTTGGAAAAAGACCCAGGCGTCTAGGAGCTCATCTACTTCACGGGTGAGACCTCAAAGATTGCAGTTTGGGCTTCCTGTTTGTAATTAGAGGAAGCAAACTGATACCGTCATCAATCTGTGAGCAAATTAAAGCCCTGGTTTCCTGTCAATGCTGTTCGTTCTGTCTTGTAAAACTTTCAGTGTGGTTCAGCCTGTGGCTTGGTTGGCCAGGCATGCTCCAGGGGCCTAGTGATTTTAAGGTTTGTCCCCTATCTTATCTATGGTGCTGCAGGTGTTGAACTCACTCTCGGCAGTCCGGGCACTCATTCTGGGCAGTATCCAGGCAGGTTAGAAACAAGGTCAGAGGCCTGCTCCACTTCATCTCTGAAGCCTAAAAAAAGACTGTTTATTCAATTTCCCTAACAGAGGAGAACGTGTGTCCTCATCCAAGTAAGAGAACATTTCATCGTGGGAAGAGGGCACTGGTACTTTATTAAGAGGGAAACTGAATAAGGTAATGTGCTTTGTTGGCGTTGGCTTGTTTGGAAAATAGGTATAGGAATCCATTTAACCTTAAGTTTTAACTTTTTAATCTACGCATTGAATATTTAAAATGTAGCTCAAAATTTATGATTACCAGTGACATCAATATTAACATAGTCATATCTTACTCTTTTTGTTTAACAAGTGTGCATCCTCTCCTGTCCTTTTATTTTCCTCTATTATTTTTGTTGTTGTTGTGTAGTTGCTGAGTCGTGTCCGACTCTTGCAAACCCACGGACTATAGCCTGCCAGGCTTCTCTATCCGTGGGATTTCCCAGGCAAGAGCACTGGAGTGGGGGGTGCCATTTCCTTCTCCAGGGGATCTTCCTAGATCAGGGATTGAATCTGCGTCTCCTGCATTGGCAGACAGATTCTTTACTACTGAGCCACTAGGGAAACCTCTCCTGCACTGTATCTGAAATGAATTTCTTACAGACAGCATATTGTTTCATTCCTTTTGCCAATTTCTGCCCTATAATTTCTGTATTTAGACGACTTATATTTAAGGTAATTGTTTATTTGTTTATTTCTTGTTTGTCCATGCCACCCACCTGGCTTGTGGGATCTTAGTTCCCCATCAGGGATCGAATCTGTGCCCCCCACCCCCGCCACAGTAGAAGCACAGAGTTCCAACCACTGGACTGCCAAGGAAGTCCCTGGGGTGATTGTTGATATGTTAGAGCTTATATATTACACTCTAGTTTTTGTTTAGTTTGTTTCCTCTGTTTCTTGTTCCTTGGTTTCTCTTTTTGTACCTTCCTTTGGTTGCTTGAGCATGTTTTAGATTTCATCTTGACTGGAGCTGAGACCTATTGAGTAATGTTTTTATGGTGGTAAATATATACATAAAACATAAAATCCTCATTCTTAACCATTTTTAAGGGTACACTCAGTGACGTTAAGTTCATTTACAAGGTTGTGTAATAATCACCACTAATCCAGAACATTCTTATCAGCCCAAACAGAAACTATGTGTTCATTAAGCAATATCTTTTTCAGCAACTCAAACAGAAACTATGTACCCACCCATTAAGTAACAACTCCCTACCTCCAGCCCTTGGTACCTCTCTTCTTCAGTATTTATTGAAGAGAAATTATACAATATGTGTCCTTTTGTGTCTGACTGACTCACTTAGGATAATGTTTTTCAAGTTGCATTCATGTGGTAGTACACATCAGAATTTCATTTCTTTCTTTTTTTTTTTCAATAGAATTTAAAAAATATTTACTTATGTATTTATTTTTAACTGTGCTGGGTCTTTGTGCTGCGAGGGCTTTTCTTTCGTTGCAGCAAGCGGGGCTGCTCTCTAGGTGGTGTACTGCATCCTCTGTGGGGGTTTCTTGCTGTGGAGCACCAGCTCTAGGCGCTCAGGCTTCAGTAGTCATGGCTCCCGGTTCTAGAGCACAGGCTCAAATCATTGTAGGGCACAGGCTTAGTTTTTTTTTTTTTTTTTTTTAAACCTTTATTTTACTTTTAACTTTTACAGAGTTTTGTTGTTTACAAATATGTATGTTCCCAGATTAGTCACATGCATATCCCCCCCTTCCCTCCCCTCCCGACCATCATATAGCACCCCTGAAGGATCCCCTTTTCTCACAGAGCAATGACTAGAGCTATTTTCTTCACTTATGATAGTACAGGCCTTCATGCTACTTCCTTTATGCCTCTCACCCACTGTTCCTTCCCCACAATGTCCATATGTCCACTGTCCATGTCTGTCTTTCTGTCACTTCACTGCATGTCCCATAATCACTATCCTACTAGATTCCATATATATGTGTTAATATACTGTATTTGTCCTTCTCTTTCTGACTGACTTCACTTTTTATGATACATTCTAGATCCAGCCACCTCATTAGGGTTGATTCTTCTGCATTTCTCTTTACAGCTGTGTAGTATTCCATTGTATATATGTCCCAGAGCTTTTGGATCCATTCGTTCGTCGATGGGCATCTAGGTTCCTTCCATGTTCTAGCTATTGTATAGAGAGCTGCAATGAACATTGGGGTACAGGGGGCACAGGCTTAGTTGCTCCACAGCATGTGGCATCTTCCTGGACCAGAGACTGAACCCATGTTTCCTGACTTGGCAGGCAGATTCTTCACCACTGAGCCACCAGGAAAGCCCCATTTTTAATGAAATTTGATTAATTATACTTTGCAGTTCTGAGCAACTGAAACTATATATATATATATATATATATTTTTTTTTTTTTTTTTCTTCAGACATTCTTCAGACTGTAGATAAAGTTAAGTGAACGAAAGGGCTGGATAATCTCATGTCATCTTCACAGGCTGGAGGGGCAAAGGTAGGAACCCATCTACTGCTCTGGAACATTGAAAGTCAACCAGGTGGCGGCGGAGGAATGGCCCAAGGTGTATATTGATTGAGCTTTCTCTCCTCTTAGGTTGGTGGAAGGTCCATGGGGCCTAGCCGTTCCAGGAGGCAGTGGTCGCAAAAGATTTCCTGCTGACTCATCACTGGTGCTAGCTGTATCCGGAATCTTCCCGTCTAGATCGAGGACAGCAGGTAAGGCTTCCGGCCTCCAGGACTGCTGTGGAGACGTCCCAACAGCCCTGAGGTCTCCGTCCGTTCCGTGATCCTGGATAGATCTCATTTCTTTTTAATGGCTGAATAGTATTGCATTGTGTATACACCACGTTCTGTTTATCATCTCATCTGTGGATAGGCTCTTGGGTAGTTCCACCTTGTGACTGTTGTGAAAAATGCTTCTAGGAACATTAGTATACAAGTATCTGCTTGAGTTCCTGTTTTTTGGATGTATACCTACATGTGGAGTTGCTGGATCATCTTGAATAATTTTTAACACGTGAGAAGTTTTCCAGATATTCTATGACAGTAAGGAAACAGACTGTCCCACAACTCAGAAGGGAAAGATAAGGAAAATGTTATATAATGCCATACAGGCCTTACTTCTTGAGTTCTCCTTTATGGCATGATGTCTCTTAACACCTCTTGAGCCTTTCAGTGGTGTGGGTGGTGAGGTGAAGGTGCTATTTAGCAGCACCTAACAGGTCGCTCTAGGCAGGGTATGCTATTTGGTGAACCAGCATCAGGTTAGAGAAAGGAACACGTTTCCAGAAAACCTTTCTCAGGACACAGTTTGGAGAAGGCTTTAAAATCTCATAATATTAGAATTTCAGAAAGAACTCAGTTTCATTGACATAGAAACTGGGTTTCCTTTACCAGATTTGACACTGACTGGGCACAAAACTTTAGGAAAGTGACTTAGCCTCGTCCAGCAGGGAAAGGAGAAGAGTAAGAAGGTTGAATTGGATAATGTAAGGGCTCTTTCACTGAGTTTCCCCTAGAAGTTATTGTAGTAAAGGTTTAGATATCTTGGCCCTCATTTCCCTCTGAGGACAGGTTTAGGTGTCCGTCTTTGTTATTTTATAGCATTCAGTATATCAATTCATTTAAAAATGTACACCATTCTAGGTGGTGGGGATAGATTCAGCAATGAACAGGTAAGCATGACCCCTGCTTTCATTTAACTTAATGTCTAGGGATGAAGACAAATTCTGAATAAATAATAATAGGTGTGCTAGATATTAAGAAGGAGAAATGCAAAGGTGCTAGCTGTATCCGGAATCTTCCCGTCTAGATCGAGGACAGCAGGTAAGGCTTCCGGCCTCCAGGACTGCTGTGGAGACGTCCCAACAGCCCTGAGGTCTCCGTCCGTTCCGTGATCCTGGATAGATCTCATTTCTTTTTAATGGCTGAATAGTATTGCATTGTGTATACACCACGTTCTGTTTATCATCTCATCTGTGGATAGGCTCTTGGGTAGTTCCACCTTGTGACTGTTGTGAAAAATGCTTCTAGGAACATTAGTATACAAGTATCTGCTTGAGTTCCTGTTTTTTGGATGTATACCTACATGTGGAGTTGCTGGATCATCTTGAATAATTTTTAACACGTGAGAAGTTTTCCAGATATTCTATGACAGTAAGGAAACAGACTGTCCCACAACTCAGAAGGGAAAGATAAGGAAAATGTTATATAATGCCATACAGGCCTTACTTCTTGAGTTCTCCTTTATGGCATGATGTCTCTTAACACCTCTTGAGCCTTTCAGTGGTGTGGGTGGTGAGGTGAAGGTGCTATTTAGCAGCACCTAACAGGTCGCTCTAGGCAGGGTATGCTATTTGGTGAACCAGCATCAGGTTAGAGAAAGGAACACGTTTCCAGAAAACCTTTCTCAGGACACAGTTTGGAGAAGGCTTTAAAATCTCATAATATTAGAATTTCAGAAAGAACTCAGTTTCATTGACATAGAAACTGGGTTTCCTTTACCAGATTTGACACTGACTGGGCACAAAACTTTAGGAAAGTGACTTAGCCTCGTCCAGCAGGGAAAGGAGAAGAGTAAGAAGGTTGAATTGGATAATGTAAGGGCTCTTTCACTGAGTTTCCCCTAGAAGTTATTGTAGTAAAGGTTTAGATATCTTGGCCCTCATTTCCCTCTGAGGACAGGTTTAGGTGTCCGTCTTTGTTATTTTATAGCATTCAGTATATCAATTCATTTAAAAATGTACACCATTCTAGGTGGTGGGGATAGATTCAGCAATGAACAGGTAAGCATGACCCCTGCTTTCATTTAACTTAATGTCTAGGGATGAAGACAAATTCTGAATAAATAATAATAGGTGTGCTAGATATTAAGAAGGAGAAATGCAAAGTTCTATATATTATACAATCTTTTTAAAAAAATCAAGTATTTATTTAATTTGGGGGGAGTTATGCTGAGTCTTCATTGCTATGTGCAGGCTTTCTCTAGTGGTGAGCAGGGGCTACTCTCCAGTTGCCATGCGTGGGCTCCTCATTGAGATAGCTTCTCTTGATGTAGAGTACAGGCTCTAGGCTTTAGTAATTGCAGTATGTGGACTCAGCTGTTGTGGCGCACTGGCTTGGTTGCCCCAAGTCATGTGGAATCTTCCTTGACCAGGGATCAAACCCGTGTCCCCTGCAAGCAGGTAGATTCTTAACCACTGGACCGCCAGTAAAGTCCCACTATAGGGTATTATGTGGGGTTTTAACTGAATCCACAGGTATCAGAAATTTCTAGATGAAGTGACATTTAAGTTGAAATCTGAGCAGTGAATTCAAGTTGAGCAAAGATGGCGAGGGAGGGCGTTCAAGCAGAAGGCATAGTTGAAAGGATAATGTCCATTGAACATTAGAAGAGTGATATGGTTACGTTGGCCAGAGTGGAGAGAGGGAAGAGAGTGAGGAGTAGGAGAAAAGGCTGGAGAGGCAGGCACAAGTCTGACCAGGATGCAAGTTATTAATCACACTATGGATTTTGGAATTTTTCCTCAAGGAAGTTGAAAATCATTGAGAGTTCCAAAATTTAAACAACCATGAAAACAAAAAAGGCATTAAGTCTTACGAAACTGGGTTTCCTTTACCAGATTTGACACTGACTGGGCACAAAACTTTAGGAAAGTGACTTAGCCTCGTCCAGCAGGGAAAGGAGAAGAGTAAGAAGGTTGAATTGGATAATGTAAGGGCTCTTTCACTGAGTTTCCCCTAGAAGTTATTGTAGTAAAGGTTTAGATATCTTGGCCCTCATTTCCCTCTGAGGACAGGTTTAGGTGTCCGTCTTTGTTATTTTATAGCATTCAGTATATCAATTCATTTAAAAATGTACACCATTCTAGGTGGTGGGGATAGATTCAGCAATGAACAGGTAAGCATGACCCCTGCTTTCATTTAACTTAATGTCTAGGGATGAAGACAAATTCTGAATAAATAATAATAGGTGTGCTAGATATTAAGAAGGAGAAATGCAAAGTTCTATATATTATACAATCTTTTTAAAAAAATCAAGTATTTATTTAATTTGGGGGGAGTTATGCTGAGTCTTCATTGCTATGTGCAGGCTTTCTCTAGTGGTGAGCAGGGGCTACTCTCCAGTTGCCATGCGTGGGCTCCTCATTGAGATAGCTTCTCTTGATGTAGAGTACAGGCTCTAGGCTTTAGTAATTGCAGTATGTGGACTCAGCTGTTGTGGCGCACTGGCTTGGTTGCCCCAAGTCATGTGGAATCTTCCTTGACCAGGGATCAAACCCGTGTCCCCTGCAAGCAGGTAGATTCTTAACCACTGGACCGCCAGTAAAGTCCCACTATAGGGTATTATGTGGGGTTTTAACTGAATCCACAGGTATCAGAAATTTCTAGATGAAGTGACATTTAAGTTGAAATCTGAGCAGTGAATTCAAGTTGAGCAAAGATGGCGAGGGAGGGCGTTCAAGCAGAAGGCATAGTTGAAAGGATAATGTCCATTGAACATTAGAAGAGTGATATGGTTACGTTGGCCAGAGTGGAGAGAGGGAAGAGAGTGAGGAGTAGGAGAAAAGGCTGGAGAGGCAGGCACAAGTCTGACCAGGATGCAAGTTATTAATCACACTATGGATTTTGGAATTTTTCCTCAAGGAAGTTGAAAATCATTGAGAGTTTAAGACAGAAACAGGATTAAGTCTGATATTTACAAAGCTCCTTTGACTGTAATATACAAGTGGGTTGGAGGCTGGCTGGCAAGAGAAGAGACAGAAAGCTAAGTTAGGATGTTCCCGCTGCAGATGGATGAGAATGATATATGGGCTGGGACCAGAGCACTTTGTTCACTTGGAGGTGACAGGGCTTGATGTTTCTTAGAAGATGGGGGAGGAGGGAGGGCAAAGAGTCAAGAATGATTCTGTGAAGACCAAAAGGAGAGCAGTATGTTTCAAAAAGGAGAATGCTGTCCTTTGGAGCTAAGATATCCTGTAAAGGGGTGACTGAAAAGTGTTGTTTGGATTTATGAGGTCGAAGATATTGCTGCCTTAAGGTGGAATGAAGGGGGTCAAATTCATATGGCGTGGCTCAAGGGGTCAATGAAAAGTAAAGAGAAAGGAGGAAGAGAGACACTGAGTGACTACTACTGCTTTGGCTGTGAAAGTGAACAGAAAGCATCATTGCTGGGAGATACTAGTGAGTTAGGAATTAAGACTTTTCAAACTAGGAGAGGCTTGCATATATATATGTATGTTTGTGCTCATGTTCAGTCATGTCCAAATCTTTGTGACCCCATGGACTGTAGCTGGCCAGGCTCCTCTGTCCATGGAATTTTCCAGGCAAGAATACTGGCATGGGTTGCTGTTTTCTCCTCCAGGGGATCTTCCTGACCCAGGGATCAAACCCACATCTCCTGCATTGTAAGTGGATTTGTTTACTGCTTGAGTCATTAGGGAAGCCCTGCATATATATAAATATACATAAATGCTAGACCGCAGTAGCAGCTAGAGGGGAGAGTTGAAGGATTGGGAGACAAAGGGACAAAGCCAAAGGTTACTGGGATTATGGATTGCAGAAGGAATTCTGGAGCCAAGGTGGAAGAATTTGTCACTTGTCAAATTTTGCTGACATTTTCTGGCTAGATGTCTGTCTCCTTCACTAGGCTATGAACTCCTGAAAATCGAGAGGGAAGGCAGGCACAAGTCTGACCAGGATGCAAGTTATTAATCACACTATGGATTTTGGAATTTTTCCTCAAGGAAGTTGAAAATCATTGAGAGTTTAAGACAGAAACAGGATTAAGTCTGATATTTACAAAGCTCCTTTGACTGTAATATACAAGTGGGTTGGAGGCTGGCTGGCAAGAGAAGAGACAGAAAGCTAAGTTAGGATGTTCCCGCTGCAGATGGATGAGAATGATATATGGGCTGGGACCAGAGCACTTTGTTCACTTGGAGGTGACAGGGCTTGATGTTTCTTAGAAGATGGGGGAGGAGGGAGGGCAAAGAGTCAAGAATGATTCTGTGAAGACCAAAAGGAGAGCAGTATGTTTCAAAAAGGAGAATGCTGTCCTTTGGAGCTAAGATATCCTGTAAAGGGGTGACTGAAAAGTGTTGTTTGGATTTATGAGGTCGAAGATATTGCTGCCTTAAGGTGGAATGAAGGGGGTCAAATTCATATGGCGTGGCTCAAGGGGTCAATGAAAAGTAAAGAGAAAGGAGGAAGAGAGACACTGAGTGACTACTACTGCTTTGGCTGTGAAAGTGAACAGAAAGCATCATTGCTGGGAGATACTAGTGAGTTAGGAATTAAGACTTTTCAAACTAGGAGAGGCTTGCATATATATATGTATGTTTGTGCTCATGTTCAGTCATGTCCAAATCTTTGTGACCCCATGGACTGTAGCTGGCCAGGCTCCTCTGTCCATGGAATTTTCCAGGCAAGAATACTGGCATGGGTTGCTGTTTTCTCCTCCAGGGGATCTTCCTGACCCAGGGATCAAACCCACATCTCCTGCATTGTAAGTGGATTTGTTTACTGCTTGAGTCATTAGGGAAGCCCTGCATATATATAAATATACATAAATGCTAGACCGCAGTAGCAGCTAGAGGGGAGAGTTGAAGGATTGGGAGACAAAGGGACAAAGCCAAAGGTTACTGGGATTATGGATTGCAGAAGGAATTCTGGAGCCAAGGTGGAAGAATTTGTCACTTGTCAAATTTTGCTGACATTTTCTGGCTAGATGTCTGTCTCCTTCACTAGGCTATGAACTCCTGAAAATCAGGGACTGTACCTTCTTTGTTTCTGTTTTTGGCTGCACCTAGTGGGATCTTATTTCTCTGATCAGGGATTGAACCACGCCCTTGAATGTGAAAGCATGGAGTCCTAATCACTGGACTGCCTTTGATCTTCTATCTCCGGCACTCGTTCTAAGATTGACCACCCAAAGGTGCCCTGGGAGTGTGTAGCTGAACTGTGGGACATTTGTGATAGGAAGACCACAGATGTTTTCCCTTAGGTGTACAGACTAAATGCACTGACACTTAGAAGACTGGAATCAACTTGAGGGTGGGCTTCTGGAATAGATTTTTTTTAATGACTAAGAGGTGTGGAATGGCAGAGTTGTCTGGCCAGTTGGGAGACTAATAATTTGGGTTTCTAGCTGATGGGAGGGCCTCCACTGAAGTTAACCAAGAGGAGATCAAGAGTGACCTATAACATTACAATTCAAGAATAACTAAACTAACTTAGCTTTCTCCTTGATCCACAAGAGAAGAACAATCCAATAGCACTCCCCAGGAAGAACAACAATGCTAGCTCCTTTAGAGTCCTGTTTTCATCAACTGGGCTCTTTGCTCAGACTGTGAACAGAACACAAATAGCTGACCCCTAATGTTCCTCCATCCAGTTCGTGCTATTACATCTTGTACAAATCGAGAAGTTACACTAATTAAAGTGAGAAACCATAAAACTCTTGGAGGAGAACACAAGCAAAACACTCAATGACATAAACCAAAGCAAGATCTTCTATGACCTGCCCACTAGAATAAAGGACATAAAAGCAAAAATAAATAAACTAACAAAACTTCTTTTGCACAGCAAAAGAAACTACAAAGTGAAAACACAACCCACAGAATGAGAGCAAATACCAGCAAATGAAACAGCCAACAAAAAATTAATTTCCAAAATATACAAACAACTCAGACAACTCAACGCTGCAAAAACAAACCAACCCAATCAAAAAATGGGAAAAAGACCTAAACAGACACCTCTCCAAAGAAGACTTACACATGGCCAAAAAACATATGGAAAGATGCTCAACATCGCTTTTTATTAGAAAATGCAAACCAAAACTACAATGAGATATCAGCTCATACCAGTCAGAATGGCCATCATCAAAAAATCTGCAGATAATAAATTCAGGAGAGGGTGCTGAGAAAAGGGAACACTCTTATGTTGTTGGTGGGAATCTACATGGATACAACCACTATGGAAGACAGTATGAGATTCCTCAAAAAGCTAAGAATAGAAGCACCATATGACCCAGCAATCCCACTATGAGGCTTATAACCTGATGAAATCAAAATTGAAAGAGACACCTGTACCCGAATGTTCATTGCAGCACTCTACACAATAGCTAGAACATGGAAGCAACCTAGATGTCCATCGACAAACAAATGGATAAAGAAGCTCTTGTACATACATACAATGGAGTACTTCTCAGCCACAAAAAGAAATGCAGAAGAATCAGTCCTAATGAGATGGATGAATCTAGAACCTATTATATGAAGTGAAGTAAGTCAAAAGGACAAGGACAAGTATAGTATACTAACACATATATATGGAATCCAGTACGATAGTACTGATAAATACACACACACAGCATCGATGGAAAAACAGTCAAAGAACAGACTTATTGACATTGGGGAGAAGGAAGAGTGGATGAGAGATACAGAAAGAGTAACATGGAGACCTATACAATCATATGTAAAAGAGATAACTATTGTTAGTGCGCTGTGGGTTAAGGGATCTTACCCACAAGCTTTTTCACTTTAACAGAGTTTTGCTGTTTACAGATATGTATAATCCCAGATTAGTCATATGTATATGCCATGCCCCCCATCCCACCCCTCCAGGCCATCACATAGCCCCTATGTAAGATCCCTTTTCCTTGAGGAGGTTTTGCTCTCTGGAAACAAATGAGTGAGACAGACAGAGAGTCTCTGTAACAAGGTCAGTGAAACAGGGGAGCCTGGGAAACGGGGCATTTAAGGTCAGGCAGAAAAGGAGAAAAGCAAACCAAACCAAACAGAGCTAGAACAAAACAAAAGCAGAGAGCAATGAAGACCCAGAAGGGAATGTATCTCACTCTCAGCTTTCTCAAGAATAGGAAGGTTTCAAGGAGGTAGGCAACAGTCTTGGGTGTAATAATGAGCTCAAGGTGATAATGAAGTAAAGACTGACAGCTACTCATTACCCTCCACAGTGTGGAAGCCACTGATGGCCCTTTTCCCAGTGAACTGGTGGGAGAAGCCAGGTGGCATGGGGGAAGAATAAAGTTAGGAAATTGAGAGGAGAAAGAGGGATAGCAAGAAATGTGGTAGATGGAGACAAAAAGAGAATGACTAAAAGACATCTCAGGGAGGTTTTTTTTTTTTTGACTCTGTTTGTTTTTAACATTCATTTATTTATTTGGCTGCACTGGGTCTTATTTGTGGCATGTGGGCTCTTTAGTTGCCACATATGAACTCTTAGTTTCAGCATGTGGGATCTAGTTCCCTGGCCAGGTATAGAACTCTGTGCTTCCTGCATTGGGAGTGCAGAGTCTTAGCTGGACCACCAGGGAAGTCCCAGGGTGGCTTTTATTAGGACAATGATTAGAGAGCTAGAGGCAAAAGGTATTGTGTGGGGCTTCCCCTGGTGGTTCAGTGGGTAGGGACACCGCCTTGCAGTGCAAGGGGCGCCGGTTCGGTCCCTGGCCTGGGACGATCCCACGTGCTGTGGAGCGGCTGGACCGATGTGTCCAATTACCGAGCCGGAGCACTGGCGCGCATGCGCCCACAGCCGGTGCTCTGCGACAACAGAGGCCATCGCGATGGGAGGCCCACACGGGCCAAAGAACAAAGATGGATGAAAATGGACAAATGAAAGACCAATAGAAGTGGCCCGCCCGCCCCCCTCCCTCCCCAACCCGACCCCCGCCCAAAGTAAATAAATAAATAAATCTTTAAAAAAAAAAAAAAAGGTATTGTGTGAGTGTGAGCCCTGGGATAATGAATCTTCCACTAGAGAAGGCTGGAGGGCTTCTTTGGGGAATGGAGTGTTCTGTTACGGTAGATTTTTCACCAATGAGTTTGATGTTGTGAAAACCAGGGTACTGTGGAACTGATTTTCTGAAGGCACAGTTGAAAAGTGAATATTCTAAGTCCTTCTGCAAACCAAACCAAACAGAGCTAGAACAAAACAAAAGCAGAGAGCAATGAAGACCCAGAAGGGAATGTATCTCACTCTCAGCTTTCTCAAGAATAGGAAGGTTTCAAGGAGGTAGGCAACAGTCTTGGGTGTAATAATGAGCTCAAGGTGATAATGAAGTAAAGACTGACAGCTACTCATTACCCTCCACAGTGTGGAAGCCACTGATGGCCCTTTTCCCAGTGAACTGGTGGGAGAAGCCAGGTGGCATGGGGGAAGAATAAAGTTAGGAAATTGAGAGGAGAAAGAGGGATAGCAAGAAATGTGGTAGATGGAGACAAAAAGAGAATGACTAAAAGACATCTCAGGGAGGTTTTTTTTTTTTTGACTCTGTTTGTTTTTAACATTCATTTATTTATTTGGCTGCACTGGGTCTTATTTGTGGCATGTGGGCTCTTTAGTTGCCACATATGAACTCTTAGTTTCAGCATGTGGGATCTAGTTCCCTGGCCAGGTATAGAACTCTGTGCTTCCTGCATTGGGAGTGCAGAGTCTTAGCTGGACCACCAGGGAAGTCCCAGGGTGGCTTTTATTAGGACAATGATTAGAGAGCTAGAGGCAAAAGGTATTGTGTGGGGCTTCCCCTGGTGGTTCAGTGGGTAGGGACACCGCCTTGCAGTGCAAGGGGCGCCGGTTCGGTCCCTGGCCTGGGACGATCCCACGTGCTGTGGAGCGGCTGGACCGATGTGTCCAATTACCGAGCCGGAGCACTGGCGCGCATGCGCCCACAGCCGGTGCTCTGCGACAACAGAGGCCATCGCGATGGGAGGCCCACACGGGCCAAAGAACAAAGATGGATGAAAATGGACAAATGAAAGACCAATAGAAGTGGTCCGCCCGCTCCCCTCCCTCCCCAACCCGACCCCCGCCCAAAGTAAATAAATAAATAAATCTTTAAAAAAAAAAAAAAAGGTATTGTGTGAGTGTGAGCCCTGGGATAATGAATCTTCCACTAGAGAAGGCTGGAGGGCTTCTTTGGGGAATGGAGTGTTCTGTTACGGTAGATTTTTCACCAATGAGTTTGATGTTGTGAAAACCAGGGTACTGTGGAACTGATTTTCTGAAGGCACAGTTGAAAAGTGAATATTCTAAGTCCTTCTAAGTTTACAAATGAGAGGACAAATGTCAGGAGGTCTCTTTTACCTTGTCTGGTGCTTGGTTTGGGGGAGATTTGTAGTGGAGGGGAGCTTCCCTTGTAGCTCAGCTGGTAAAGAATCCTCCTGCAATGCAGGAGACCCTGGTTCAATTCCTGGGCTGGAAATATCCCCATGAGAAAGGATAGGCTACCCACACCAGTATTCTTGCTTGGAGAATTCCATAGCTTGTTGGTGGATCACAAAGTGTCGGACGCAACTGAGCGACTTACACCTTCACTTGGTGGAGGGAGTAAGAGTGTAGTGTGGAAGCTTGTGGAATTTTTTTGCAGTTTTTTTTTTTTTTTAAGAAATGGATTTATTCAAATTCAGAGAAAAGCACACTCCACAGATAGAGTGTGGGCCATCGCAGAACAAATCCAGGGGCCCCCAAAACATGGCGTTCTTAGCTTTTATGGGCTGGATAATTCCACATGCTAATGAGTGCAATCATTTGGGTCCCTTGCATAATTCTCTGGGTGCTCTTTTAGGGAAGGGACGGAACTGTCATGGTGCCTCTGGGTGTGTCATTTAACTTGCCGACTGAGGATCAAGGTCTAGTCTGCAGATCAAGGTCTTGGATGCATCTGATTCTAATGGGTTTATGCTATGTCCTTGGGCTATGTCATTCTTTCAAAAATTTTGGCCTGCCCCTTTCTCTAACTCTTAAATTCCCCCCTCAGAGATTTTACTCCCATATTCTTATGGGAGGTAGAAGGGCGAAGGTCTGTCTTCTGTAATTGCTTCAAGGCTGAGTATGGACGTTGACCCTGCCTATCAGGGAGTAAAAGTCTCTGGGTCCCTTAAAAAATCTCTAGAGGCCCCAGGGGTAGGGCAGCTCCTAGTTTTAGTCCATATGGGCTAAAATTTCTGCATAGCCCTCATCTTGATGTTGTAATTGGTACTTTAACCTTCTTATGGATCTTGATGATGAGGCATGTTTTGTATCAGCACTAGGGTACAAATATATCTATAAATGACAAAAGACTTAAAAGGCATGGGCAAACATCTGATTACAGTGTGTGATGAAGGTTGGGTTCAATAGCCAGAATTACAAGCAATTACATTTAGCATAACATAAATAACCCTAGTTATATAATATCTCTTTGTGATACATCAGGGACCCTCCAAGACATCTCAAAGTTAGTTTTTAGTTACATAAGATCAAAAGTCACTGTGAAACAATACTTATTCCCTGATCAAAGTTATATAAAGATCCCTAAAGAAAGTACAAATCACTTAATGGCAAAGAGATTTACCACAATCTGTCAAAAGCAGCATTTTAAGAGTACTTTGAAGGGAGAGACCAAATCCAGTCTGGTTTTAACCCATCCCTATTGAAATCCCTTACCCAACCCAACTAAATCGTGATCATGAGTAGCTCTTTGTTTATATTAATCACAGCAACAGCTTAAACCACCTTCAGTACCAGTTATCAGTTTTGTCTTGAATATATTCCAGATAACATGAGCCTGAAATTCATTTTGGCCAGATTATTTTGTAAACATGTGTCATATAGTTTGGTAACCTGGACTACCACCATTTTCATTCCTTTACCCAAAAACAATATTTGCAGTAAATTCCAAGGCACTTTAAATCCATAGTGGGTGGTTTCATATAAAGCCTTGCTTACTTTCTGTTGCTAAGCTTGTGAAATCATAATCTTTTCATCTAACATATACCATCCCTTTTGACTTAGTAACCCCTTACTTTTAGCATGGTTTTCTTCCTTGGTATAGCAAGATTGTGGCATTTCCTCTATTAAGCCTGGGACTTTTAAAACTGCCTGTATTTTATCTGTTGGTATGCAAGTTACTTTCTTTGCCTTTAGGCCATCTTGCTGATTTCCCTTTCCAGTTTCAGACCTGGGAATCTGAGACTGATGTCTCCTACAGTGAACAACAGCTCTTTCTTGAGAACCTTGTTTAGTAACCACTGGCTGCATATCTTTGGCCAGGCCTGGAACCTCAATATTTCACATTTTAGGGTCTCCTAGGGCTTCTAGCTCAACCTCAGATTCAATCTGTTTCTTCTTGCTTTTTGTAAGAATCATTTGCCAGTGAGAGTGGTTCCCTTTCCCCTCCAGAAAGAGAGTGACCCCTAGCTTAGTTAATAAACCTCTTCCCGTTAAAGGGATAGGACAATCAGGCATAAACAGAGATGAATGTGTAAAAGGGGACATATAATATGAAATAATTTACTTAGATTTAGCGGTAAGTGATTGTAAGATCATTATCTAAAAGTGATATACTTGTTAAACTGAATTCCTCCCTGTCAGTATTGATTATTCCCCGTTACTCTTTACTGAATGTAACCTGTGCTGGTGAAGGAAGAAAAAAGTTGGCTGCCCTGACTGAACCAACTCCATCTTGAGGAAGAGGGCTCCATCTTACACTTTCAGTGAACTCTGGACAGTATTTGGACTGGGTAGCCAATGAAATCTGTCAACCAGGGGGGGCTCCGGGACCTTCCAAATCCAGTCTGGTTTTAACCCATCCCTATTGAAATCCCTTACCCAACCCAACTAAATCGTGATCATGAGTAGCTCTTTGTTTATATTAATCACAGCAACAGCTTAAACCACCTTCAGTACCAGTTATCAGTTTTGTCTTGAATATATTCCAGATAACATGAGCCTGAAATTCATTTTGGCCAGATTATTTTGTAAACATGTGTCATATAGTTTGGTAACCTGGACTACCACCATTTTCATTCCTTTACCCAAAAACAATATTTGCAGTAAATTCCAAGGCACTTTAAATCCATAGTGGGTGGTTTCATATAAAGCCTTGCTTACTTTCTGTTGCTAAGCTTGTGAAATCATAATCTTTTCATCTAACATATACCATCCCTTTTGACTTAGTAACCCCTTACTTTTAGCATGGTTTTCTTCCTTGGTATAGCAAGATTGTGGCATTTCCTCTATTAAGCCTGGGACTTTTAAAACTGCCTGTATTTTATCTGTTGGTATGCAAGTTACTTTCTTTGCCTTTAGGCCATCTTGCTGATTTCCCTTTCCAGTTTCAGACCTGGGAATCTGAGACTGATGTCTCCTACAGTGAACAACAGCTCTTTCTTGAGAACCTTGTTTAGTAACCACTGGCTGCATATCTTTGGCCAGGCCTGGAACCTCAATATTTCACATTTTAGGGTCTCCTAGGGCTTCTAGCTCAACCTCAGATTCAATCTGTTTCTTCTTGCTTTTTGTAAGAATCATTTGCCAGTGAGAGTGGTTCCCTTTCCCCTCCAGAAAGAGAGTGACCCCTAGCTTAGTTAATAAACCTCTTCCCGTTAAAGGGATAGGACAATCAGGCATAAACAGAGATGAATGTGTAAAAGGGGACATATAATATGAAATAATTTACTTAGATTTAGCGGTAAGTGATTGTAAGATCATTATCTAAAAGTGATATACTTGTTAAACTGAATTCCTCCCTGTCAGTATTGATTATTCCCTGTTACTCTTTACTGAATGTAACCTGTACTGGTGAAGGAAGAAAAAAGTTGGCTGCCCTGACTGAACCAACTCCATCTTGAGGAAGAGGGCTCCATCTTACACTTTCAGTGAACTCTGGACAGTATTTGGACTGGGTAGCCATGGAGATGAAAAATTAACTGTCAACCAGGCCTCCGGGGTTGGTGAGAACCTGACCAGGAAGACCTTGTACCCAAGCCTCCCCTTGGCCATGAAAATGAAATATCCGTCACAAGATAAATTACCATTTGTGATTTTAGTTGATCAGTTTATGTTATAGACAGGCTAAGCGATATGCTTAGATGATTTTCTTTCTTTTTTTTTTTTTAAAGATTTATTTATTTATTTACTTTGGGCAGGGGTCGGGTTAGGGAGGGAGGGGAGCGGGCGGGCCACTTCTATTGGTCTTTCATTTCTCTATTTTCATTCGTCTTTGTTCTTTGGCTCCTGTGGGCCTCCCATCGCGGTGGCATCTGTTGCTGCAGAGCGCCGGCTCTGGGCGCATGCGCTCCAGAGCTCCGGCTCAGTAATTGGACACATCGGTCCAGCCGCTCCGCAGCACGTGGGATCTTCCCAGGCCAGGGATCGAACCGGCGCCCCTTGCACTGCAAGGCGGTGTCCTTACCCACTGGACCACCAGGGGAAGCCCTTAGATGATTTTCAATTGTACTATTGTGACTGTGACTGTTACCAAATGATACTATTTTTCTTAATGTCTCCTAGGCAACCTTAGAAGTTGGGGAGATGGGTTTGTGCGCATAGGCTTTAGGTATAAATGTGAGTCACACGTTTTGCTCGGGGTCCTTGGCTACACGAAGGCCTTGGACCCACTGGTGTAAAGCCAGCCTAATAAACCTCTTTTCCATCCACCACGAGCAGAGTTGGGTGCTTCACTGAGCGTGCCTCACAACAAATGTAAAAACAGCTGTCTGTTAGCACCGACAAAACATGTTCCAGGAAAGTGTACCCCTGTTTCTTTCCTGAAAACCCCATTACATACTCCTTATGACTGCTATTGCACCAGTGTCTATAAGAAATTCTATCAGATGGCCAGCCACATCAATAACCACCTGAGGCTGGACATTAGTTATGTAACCTGTACTGGTGAAGGAAGAAAAAAGTTGGCTGCCCTGACTGAACCAACTCCATCTTGAGGAAGAGGGCTCCATCTTACACTTTCAGTGAACTCTGGACAGTATTTGGACTGGGTAGCCATGGAGATGAAAAATTAACTGTCAACCAGGCCTCCGGGGTTGGTGAGAACCTGACCAGGAAGACCTTGTACCCAAGCCTCCCCTTGGCCATGAAAATGAAATATCCGTCACAAGATAAATTACCATTTGTGATTTTAGTTGATCAGTTTATGTTATAGACAGGCTAAGCGATATGCTTAGATGATTTTCTTTCTTTTTTTTTTTTTAAAGATTTATTTATTTATTTACTTTGGGCAGGGGTCGGGTTAGGGAGGGAGGGGAGCGGGCGGGCCACTTCTATTGGTCTTTCATTTCTCTATTTTCATTCGTCTTTGTTCTTTGGCTCCTGTGGGCCTCCCATCGCGGTGGCATCTGTTGCTGCAGAGCGCCGGCTCTGGGCGCATGCGCTCCAGAGCTCCGGCTCAGTAATTGGACACATCGGTCCAGCCGCTCCGCAGCACGTGGGATCTTCCCAGGCCAGGGATCGAACCGGCGCCCCTTGCACTGCAAGGCGGTGTCCTTACCCACTGGACCACCAGGGGAAGCCCTTAGATGATTTTCAATTGTACTATTGTGACTGTGACTGTTACCAAATGATACTATTTTTCTTAATGTCTCCTAGGCAACCTTAGAAGTTGGGGAGATGGGTTTGTGCGCATAGGCTTTAGGTATAAATGTGAGTCACACGTTTTGCTCGGGGTCCTTGGCTACACGAAGGCCTTGGACCCACTGGTGTAAAGCCAGCCTAATAAACCTCTTTTTCATCCACCACGAGCAGAGTTGGGTGCTTCACTGAGCGTGCCTCACAACAAATGTAAAAACAGCTGTCTGTTAGCACCGCACAAAACATGTTCCAGGAAAGTGTACCCCTGTTTCTTTCCTGAAAACCCCATTACATACTCCTTATGACTGCTATTGCACCAGTGTCTATAAGAAATTCTATCAGATGGCCAGCCACATCAATAACCACCTGAGGCTGGACATTAGTTATGTAGGTAGTATTTCTAGGCAGAGCCACTTATGGCCTTGGGCCAATGGCTGAGGGCCCCCAGTCACTCTCTGGCATCTGGGGCATTCCCTCTGCTAATGCCCTGGCCATTTGCAAAAGACACATCAACAGCAGTTTTTCTTTCAGTGCGCCTTTTGTCCATTTGTATGGGCATCCATGGGCCACGTGGTCTGCCAGAATCAGAATGGCCCAGAAAGGGCAGCCTCCTAGTTGGTGGTCCTTGAGCAGGCAAAGCCATTGCAATCATTTGGGTCCTTTGCATATTTCTCTGGGTGCGTTCAGCCTTTTTAGCCATATCCTTATTATTAAAAACCGAATAAGCCAATTGAAGCAAATCATTCATTGGAGTCTGAGGGGCAGCAGTTGCTTTCTGAATTTTGTGCTTGATGTCTGGGGCAGACTGGGCAATGAAATGCATAACCAAAAGGGCCTGTCCTCCCATAAGGGGAGAAGGGATCCATATTTGTATACTTCCTGAAAGCCTCCGCTAATCTACTTTGTGTTGGGTCAATGGGACAGTGGGCTAACTTCGCTGAAAGCAGAAGGCTAGCGATAAGAGGCTTAGCAAGGCCAGTGGTAAAAAGTCCCCTCCCTGGAATGAGCAGGACAATGGGTTCTCCACACAACCCGGATGTGGGTGGTGCAAGGCATTGTCTCACTAACCAGAGCAACCAAATTAAAATTTTCCACTGCAGGGCTATAAAAACCTCCCCACCCCACCTCTGGGCGCGTCTTCACCAGCCCAATCTGTGGATCCATGAACCTTGCCCGAGAGCTTCCCAATAAACCTTTTGTTTGCCTCTAAGCCCTGGTTGTACCTGTCTCTTGCTGCGCCAGGCAACCTTACAGCTGGTACTGAAACCTGGGAGGAGATAGCACCCCACAGCTCCCCTGTGGAGGCCATTCCTCTCCCAACGTCCTCGGACGCAGCAAGGCGGCTCAGAGCCTTCACCCGGTCCGGCAGCCGTGAGTAGTAAGTCCCGCTAAAGGCCCTTACCCTCCTTGCCGGAGACATCGGCTCCTCTGGGTTTGCCTCTAACCCCTGATCCTGCCTGTCTCTTGCTGTGCCAGAAAACCTTACACTTTGGAAACCTGCAGCATTTTCATCCTGTCCCTGTTGGGCCTCTTTCAGCTTTTCATAACAGGTTTTACTCTAAATTTCTTCATACTCCCTGTTAAACGTTTAATCATATAATCCCATCTATCATTGTCAATAGAGTTCAGCTGATAATTCCATTTTGGCTTTGCCTCAGGGACTGCCTTGTTCTCCACCCAGTGCACTGCATGATTTGGTCTTGTTGACTGAAAAAGGAACAACTTGAGAGTTGTGGGTTAAGTTTTATTTAGGGCATAATTAGGACTGCAGCCCAGGAGACAGCACCCCAGATAGCTTTGAGAAACTGCTCCAAAGAGGCAGCAGGAGGAGGGCCAATATTTAAGGGTTTTGGTGAGGGGGGAGTTTAATATCATTAAACAGTCATTTTACAAAGGTCCCCCGTCATGAGGATCTGATGTCACCATGAAAAAATTTAGTGCTTTTCTAAATATGAGGAGATGCAAGGATTGAGATAACAAAAGCTGTTCCTAAAAGCATCTACCTGTCTAAAGACCTGCCCCACCAGATTCCCTGGAGCACAGAGTGCCTCTACCCCACCCTGATCTCCATCGGGGGTATTGAGGGTCAGCCGCTCTCAACAGCACAGGGTCTGGTCTCTGCAGAGACAGACAGCAAATGTCCTTGTTTTCCAGGCATTGGCAATGTAATTGGTAAATGCCAGTTTATAGTCGACAGTTTGCATGGGCTCTGGCCGCCAGTATTATACTCTGCTTTTCCTCGGGGGTGCAGCCATGGGATAGTAAAATCTGTAAGTCTCCTCGGGTGAGATCAAAAAACCTCACTAGTCTGATAAATTCTTTTGTAAAATGTTCAGGATCCTCCGAAAAACTTCCCAACTTGTCTTTTGCCATACCTAGATCCCACATTGAGAAAGGTACATAGACTCATTGTTCTTTGATTTCCATCGTGAACTTCTCCCAGAGGCAAAACTGTAGGGGCAGTTGGTTGGGAACTTTCATCATTGTCAATACTAGTTGAGATAAGGATAGGCCCTTGGGTAACTTAAGGTACAAGCTGTTCCTGAGTATGGGCGGGCCTCTTCTCTTTCCTAGCCTTATCATCCCCAAAGATAATGGCTCCTCCCAGTAGGTGGGGAGTAGCTCCAGCTGCTCCTCGCAGAGGATTTAACATTTGAATGACCCCATAGGGCCCATCAGTTAAAAGGTCTTTTGTGTCTTTACTAGAATTATCCCTCTGAGCTACACACACCTGAAATTCCTTTTGAATCTCATTGTCTAGATACAAGTCTGTGCCTCAACCACCCAGTGCACTGCATGATTTGGTCTTGTTGACTGAAAAAGGAACAACTTGAGAGTTGTGGGTTAAGTTTTATTTAGGGCATAATTAGGACTGCAGCCCAGGAGACAGCACCCCAGATAGCTTTGAGAAACTGCTCCAAAGAGGCAGCAGGAGGAGGGCCAATATTTAAGGGTTTTGGTGAGGGGGGAGTTTAATATCATTAAACAGTCATTTTACAAAGGTCCCCCGTCATGAGGATCTGATGTCACCATGAAAAAATTTAGTGCTTTTCTAAATATGAGGAGATGCAAGGATTGAGATAACAAAAGCTGTTCCTAAAAGCATCTACCTGTCTAAAGACCTGCCCCACCAGATTCCCTGGAGCACAGAGTGCCTCTACCCCACCCTGATCTCCATCGGGGGTATTGAGGGTCAGCCGCTCTCAACAGCACAGGGTCTGGTCTCTGCAGAGACAGACAGCAAATGTCCTTGTTTTCCAGGCATTGGCAATGTAATTGGTAAATGCCAGTTTATAGTCGACAGTTTGCATGGGCTCTGGCCGCCAGTATTATACTCTGCTTTTCCTCGGGGGTGCAGCCATGGGATAGTAAAATCTGTAAGTCTCCTCGGGTGAGATCAAAAAACCTCACTAGTCTGATAAATTCTTTTGTAAAATGTTCAGGATCCTCCGAAAAACTTCCCAACTTGTCTTTTGCCATACCTAGATCCCACATTGAGAAAGGTACATAGACTCATTGTTCTTTGATTTCCATCGTGAACTTCTCCCAGAGGCAAAACTGTAGGGGCAGTTGGTTGGGAACTTTCATCATTGTCAATACTAGTGGAGATAAGGATAGGCCCCTTGGGTAACTTAAGGTACGAAGCTGTTCCTGAGTATGGGCGGGGCCTCTTCTCTTTCCTAGCCTTATCATCCCCAAAGATAATGGCTCCTCCCAGTAGGTGGGGAGTAGCTCCAGCTGCTCCTCGCAGAGGATTTAACATTTGAATGACCCCATAGGGCCCATCAGTTAAAAGGTCTTTTGTGTCTTTACTAGAATTATCCCTCTGAGCTACACACACCTGAAATTCCTTTTGAATCTCATTGTCTAGATACAAGTCTGTGGAAATTTGAATATATGGCAGTTCCCTCCATCTAAACTTCCTTCTACAATATAAATCTAACAGTAATATAGTATCATAATTCAGGCACGCATGTAGCAGCCATTTTTCATGGCTTCCTAGCTCATATTGTGGCCAAACATGATTACATAACTTTTTTCTTTTTTAATCCTAGTAGTCTGAATCTTTCCCAATCCTGGAGGATATGACCCAGGGGGATATTGGTCAGGACTGATGCCGCCTGACCCATTTCAAATCCAAAACTGAGATGTCTCTAATTCCCGTTATATCCAAAATCAAAATCCACCATAAAATTTGGCAAAGATTTTTACTTATGATTTCAGATGCTACCCCTTCCAAAGTAGTCTCCCAAATGGTTGTTAGTGCCCAAAAGTTGTCACAAAGAAACTGCACAGAAGATGTCCTCAGTGGTGTTGATGATGAGCTGGAGCTGGTCTAGTGATAAGTTGGGAATAAAACGCTGGCCCTTTTAACGGTTAGAGGGAGGGGAATAAAAGCAAAATACACTTTGGTGATCCCACAGGTCTTTTTAGGTAACAAAAGATAGAAAGAAACAAAGCAGGAATGAACTAGAATGCAAGAATGGGGCATCCCTGGTCGTCCAGTGGGTAAAGAGTCCGCCTTGCAGTGCAATGGGCACCGATTCGATCCCTGGCCCGGGAAGATCCCACATGCTGTGGAGCAGCTGGACTGGTGTGTCCAATTACAAGCCAGGAGGCCCAGACAGGCTGAAGAATAAAGATGGATGAGAATAAATAAACAAAAAATCAACAAAAGAGATCAAACTTTTTAAAAAAATTATATATGAATAAAGAATGCAAGAATGTAGGAGGAAAACCTCAGAGTCAAAGAGAACAGTATAATTCTGTCTTCCCCAGTCTACCTGGCTCACAGCTTCCTGTGGGCCTCTTTGGGTCTAAGACAGAACTCTAAGCCTTTTCTTACCCTATCACCGTCCCTTCGTGGTTACCATCTGAAAGCATTCTACCTCTGATTGGAACTTAAACCCCAAACCCAGTTTGGGACTTGGACCAACGTGGCTGGGACTCAAACGCAGCCAACACCCACCATACCTGGTTTCAGGACCTTATGGAGCTCAGGTTCTTCATCTCTCTTTGCAGGAAAGAATTCAGTGAGAAACAAAGTGATAGGTAAGAAATGGATTTATTCAGATTCAGAGAAAAGCACACTCCACAGGCAAAGTGTGGGCCATCGCAGAACAAATCCAGTGGTCTGCAGTATTTTTTTAATCATGTGTAAATTTCATCAAATTATCAATAGGATGCTGTTTTTCAGTATTCCTTGAGTCTAATTACCTAAAGTTTAACTGGAGCTTCCCTGGTGACTCAGATGTAAAGAATCAGCCTGTGATGTAGGAGACCTCGGAACGACCCCCCCGAGTTGAGAAGATGCCCCGGAGGAGGGCAAGCCATTCCAGTGCTCTTGCCTGGAGAATTCCATGGACAGAGGAGCCTGGTGGGCTGCAGTCCACAGGATCCCACAGAGTTGGACCTAACTGAAGCGACTAGGCAGCAGCAGCAGCAGAGACAAAGGGTGCTGTGTGAGTGAGCCTGGGGAGATTATGAATCTTCCATGAGAGAAGGCTGGCGGGCGTCTTTGAGTGATGGAGTGTTCTGTTACAGGGGATTTTCACCAAACCCATTTGACTGAGTTCAGTCATGTTTTCAGTCCAGATGGTCTCAACACCCTACTCTCTCAAGGCTGCAACCTTGAAACAGTTTCCACTGCAGAAACCAGTTTTTAAGGACAGGGAAGTGGCAGTGAGTTTCCTGTTGCCCAGATTCTGCTTGAGGATCAAAGGTGGTCATGTCCTTCTGAATGACCTCTGCAGCCCTGCCTCTCCTATTACCTCCCACTTTCACCTGTTTGTGTTTGAGAGCTTCTTTCTTTCTTTCTTTATTGGAGAAAATTATTTAATGATGTAATACAATGTTCAGGATATAGTGTTAGGGGAAAAATAAGGTTACAAATAGTTTAAGTGATATGATCTTTCTTATTGTAATAGAAATATGCATGTATGCACATAAGTTCATATATTTATATACTATGTAGGTGTACATCAACACATAGAAAGAGAAAAGAATATATATCAAAATGTTAATGTCATTTATCTCTGGGTGGTGAAATGGATAGATGGCATTGGTTTTCTTTTTGTTTATTTGTAATTTCTGAATTTTCTCCAATAAGTATATTCTTTTTTTCATTGAGAAAAAAAATAGAATTACTTTTCTTTTAAGGAATCTGAGCACTTTCCAAAATAACAAAGCAGAAGAAATTCCTTCTTTTGTATCTTAGTTTCCTTTGTTTCTCTTAAATAAGTCAAAACCTGTCGTCAAACCTGTACCAACCTGTGCCAAACCTAAATCAAATCCGTTACGATTATACAGTGGAGGTGATGAATAGTCTCAGGGTATTAGATCTGATACACAGAGTGCCTAAAGAACTATGGACAGAGGTTTGTAACATTGTACAGTGATCAAAACTGCCCCAAAGAAAAAGAAATGCAAGAAGGCAAGTTGATGGTCTGAGGAGGCTTTACAAATAGCTGAGAAAAGATGTGAAGAGCATCAGAGAAAGGGAAATATCTACCCAACTGAATGCAGAGTTCTAGAGAATAGCAAGGAGAGATAAGAAATCCTTCTTAAGAGAACAATACAAAGAAATAAGGGAAAACAATAAAATGGAAAAGACAAGAGGTCTCTTCAGGAAAACTGGAGATATCAAAGGAACATTGCATGCAAGGACAGGCATGATAAAGGACAGAAACACTAACAGTAAGGACATGGCAGAAGCAAAAAGAGAGGTGGCAAGAATTTCACCAACCCATTTGACTGAGTTCAGTCATGTTTTCAGTCCAGATGGTCTCAACACCCTACTCTCTCAAGGCTGCAACCTTGAAACAGTTTCCACTGCAGAAACCAGTTTTTAAGGACAGGGAAGTGGCAGTGAGTTTCCTGTTGCCCAGATTCTGCTTGAGGATCAAAGGTGGTCATGTCCTTCTGAATGACCTCTGCAGCCCTGCCTCTCCTATTACCTCCCACTTTCACCTGTTTGTGTTTGAGAGCTTCTTTCTTTCTTTCTTTATTGGAGAAAATTATTTAATGATGTAATACAATGTTCAGGATATAGTGTTAGGGGAAAAATAAGGTTACAAATAGTTTAAGTGATATGATCTTTCTTATTGTAATAGAAATATGCATGTATGCACATAAGTTCATATATTTATATACTATGTAGGTGTACATCAACACATAGAAAGAGAAAAGAATATATATCAAAATGTTAATGTCATTTATCTCTGGGTGGTGAAATGGATAGATGGCATTGGTTTTCTTTTTGTTTATTTGTAATTTCTGAATTTTCTCCAATAAGTATATTCTTTTTTTCATTGAGAAAAAAAATAGAATTACTTTTCTTTTAAGGAATCTGAGCACTTTCCAAAATAACAAAGCAGAAGAAATTCCTTCTTTTGTATCTTAGTTTCCTTTGTTTCTCTTAAATAAGTCAAAACCTGTCGTCAAACCTGTACCAACCTGTGCCAAACCTAAATCAAATCCGTTACGATTATACAGTGGAGGTGATGAATAGTCTCAGGGTATTAGATCTGATACACAGAGTGCCTAAAGAACTATGGACAGAGGTTTGTAACATTGTACAGTGATCAAAACTGCCCCAAAGAAAAAGAAATGCAAGAAGGCAAGTTGATGGTCTGAGGAGGCTTTACAAATAGCTGAGAAAAGATGTGAAGAGCATCAGAGAAAGGGAAATATCTACCCAACTGAATGCAGAGTTCTAGAGAATAGCAAGGAGAGATAAGAAATCCTTCTTAAGAGAACAATACAAAGAAATAAGGGAAAACAATAAAATGGAAAAGACAAGAGGTCTCTTCAGGAAAACTGGAGATATCAAAGGAACATTGCATGCAAGGACAGGCATGATAAAGGACAGAAACACTAACAGTAAGGACATGGCAGAAGCAGAAGAGATTAAGAAGAGGTGGCAAGAATACACAGAAGAATTATACAAAAACAGTCTCAATGACCTGGATAACCACGATGGTGCGGTCACTAATGTAGAACCAGGCATCCTGGAGTGTGAAATCAAGGGGCCTTAGAAAGTGTTACTACCAACAGAGCTAGTGGAGGTGAGAGAATTCCATCTGAGCTATTTAAAATCCTAAAGGATGATGCTGTTAAAGTGCTGCACTCAATATGTCAGCAAATTTGGAAAACCCAGAAGTGGCCAGAGGACTGGAAAAGGTCAGTTTTCATTCCAGTCCCAAAGAAGAACAATGCCGTACTTTTGCACTCATTTCACATGCTAGCAAGGTAATGCTCAAAATCCTTCAAGCTAGGCTTCAGCAGCACATGAAGTGAGAATTTCACATACAAGCTGGGTTTTGAAGAAGCAGAGAAACCAGAGATCAAATTGCCAACATTTGATGGATCATAGTGAAAGTGAGAGAGTTCCCAAAAAATCTTTATTTCTGCCTCATCGACTATAACACCTTTGACTGTGCAGATCACAACAAACTGTGGAAAATTCTCAAAGAGATGGGAGTACCAGAGCACCTTATCTGTCTCATGAGAAACCTGTATGTGGGTCAAGAAGCAACAGTTAGAACTGGGGGCAAGGGATCACACAAACTGTGGAAAGATGTTATACAGTGGAGGTGATGAATAGTCTCAGGGTATTAGATCTGATACACAGAGTGCCTAAAGAACTATGGACAGAGGTTTGTAACATTGTACAGTGATCAAAACTGCCCCAAAGAAAAAGAAATGCAAGAAGGCAAGTTGATGGTCTGAGGAGGCTTTACAAATAGCTGAGAAAAGATGTGAAGAGCATCAGAGAAAGGGAAATATCTACCCAACTGAATGCAGAGTTCTAGAGAATAGCAAGGAGAGATAAGAAATCCTTCTTAAGAGAACAATACAAAGAAATAAGGGAAAACAATAAAATGGAAAAGACAAGAGGTCTCTTCAGGAAAACTGGAGATATCAAAGGAACATTGCATGCAAGGACAGGCATGATAAAGGACAGAAACACTAACAGTAAGGACATGGCAGAAGCAGAAGAGATTAAGAAGAGGTGGCAAGAATACACAGAAGAATTATACAAAAACAGTCTCAATGACCTGGATAACCACGATGGTGCGGTCACTAATGTAGAACCAGGCATCCTGGAGTGTGAAATCAAGGGGCCTTAGAAAGTGTTACTACCAACAGAGCTAGTGGAGGTGAGAGAATTCCATCTGAGCTATTTAAAATCCTAAAGGATGATGCTGTTAAAGTGCTGCACTCAATATGTCAGCAAATTTGGAAAACTCAGAAGTGGCCAGAGGACTGGAAAAGGTCAGTTTTCATTCCAGTCCCAAAGAAGAACAATGCCGTACTTTTGCACTCATTTCACATGCTAGCAAGGTAATGCTCAAAATCCTTCAAGCTAGGCTTCAGCAGCACATGAAGTGAGAATTTCACATACAAGCTGGGTTTTGAAGAAGCAGAGAAACCAGAGATCAAATTGCCAACATTTGATGGATCATAGTGAAAGTGAGAGAGTTCCCAAAAAATCTTTATTTCTGCCTCATCGACTATAACACCTTTGACTGTGCAGATCACAACAAACTGTGGAAAATTCTTAAAGAGATGGGAGTACCAAATCACCTTATCTGTCTCATGAGAAACCTGTATGTGGGTCAAGAAACAACAATTAGAACTGGACAGGGAACAATGGGCTGATTCCAAATTGAGAAAGGAGTATGAGAAGGCTAAATATTATCACCTTGTTTATTTAACTTCTATGCAGTATGTGTGTATTGGTTGCTCAGTTGTGTCTGACTCTTTGTGACCCATGGGCTGTAGCCTGCCAGGCTCCTCTGTCCATGGAATTCTCCAGGCAGCAATGTAGGAGTGGGTTGCCGTTTCCTTCTTCAGAGGATCTTCCTGACCCGGGGGTTGAATCCAGGTCTCCCGCATAGCAGGCAGATTCTTTATCATTTGAGCTACATGGGAAGCCACTCTATGCAGAGTACCTCATACAAAATGCTGGCCTGGATGAATCACAGGCTGGGAGAAATATCAACAACCTCAGACATTCAGATGATATCACTTTAATGGAAGAAAGGAAAGAGGAATTAAAGAGCCTCTTAAGGAGGTTGAAAGAAGAGAATGAAAATGCTGGCTTAAAGCTCAATATTAAAAAACGAAGATCATGGCATCTGGTCTCATCTCTTCATGGCAAATAGAAGGGGAAAAAGTGGAAGCAGTGATAGACTTTATTTTCTTGGGCTCCAAAATCATTGTGGACAGTGACTGCAGCCAGAAAATTGAAAGAGGCTTGCCCTTTGGAAGGAAAGCTATGACAAACCTAAACAGCGTATTAAAAAGCACAGACATCACTTTGCCAACAAAGGTTCCTATAGTGAAACCTATGGTTTTCCTAGTAATTGTGTGCAGATTTGAAGGTTGGACCATAAAGAAGGCTGAGCGCTCAAGAATTAGTGCTTTCAGATTGTTGTGATCGAGATGGAGTCCCTTGGACTGTGAGATCAAACCAGTCAATCCTAAGAAAAACAACCCAGAATATTCGTTAGAAGGACTGATACTGAGGTGAAGCTTTAATATCTTAGAGACCTGATGGGAAGAGCTGACTCCTTGGAAAAGACCTTGATGCTGGGAAAGATTGAAGGCAAAAGGAGAAGGGGGTGGCAGAGGATGAGATGGTTGGATAGACACCTTTGACTGTGCAGATCACAACAAACTGTGGAAAATTCTTAAAGAGATGGGAGTACCAAATCACCTTATCTGTCTCATGAGAAACCTGTATGTGGGTCAAGAAACAACAATTAGAACTGGACAGGGAACAATGGGCTGATTCCAAATTGAGAAAGGAGTATGAGAAGGCTAAATATTATCACCTTGTTTATTTAACTTCTATGCAGTATGTGTGTATTGGTTGCTCAGTTGTGTCTGACTCTTTGTGACCCATGGGCTGTAGCCTGCCAGGCTCCTCTGTCCATGGAATTCTCCAGGCAGCAATGTAGGAGTGGGTTGCCGTTTCCTTCTTCAGAGGATCTTCCTGACCCGGGGGTTGAATCCAGGTCTCCCGCATAGCAGGCAGATTCTTTATCATTTGAGCTACATGGGAAGCCACTCTATGCAGAGTACCTCATACAAAATGCTGGCCTGGATGAATCACAGGCTGGGAGAAATATCAACAACCTCAGACATTCAGATGATATCACTTTAATGGAAGAAAGGAAAGAGGAATTAAAGAGCCTCTTAAGGAGGTTGAAAGAAGAGAATGAAAATGCTGGCTTAAAGCTCAATATTAAAAAACGAAGATCATGGCATCTGGTCTCATCTCTTCATGGCAAATAGAAGGGGAAAAAGTGGAAGCAGTGATAGACTTTATTTTCTTGGGCTCCAAAATCATTGTGGACAGTGACTGCAGCCAGAAAATTGAAAGAGGCTTGCCCTTTGGAAGGAAAGCTATGACAAACCTAAACAGCGTATTAAAAAGCACAGACATCACTTTGCCAACAAAGGTTCCTATAGTGAAACCTATGGTTTTCCTAGTAATTGTGTGCAGATTTGAAGGTTGGACCATAAAGAAGGCTGAGCGCTCAAGAATTAGTGCTTTCAGATTGTTGTGATCGAGATGGAGTCCCTTGGACTGTGAGATCAAACCAGTCAATCCTAAGAAAAACAACCCAGAATATTCGTTAGAAGGACTGATACTGAGGTGAAGCTTTAATATCTTAGAGACCTGATGGGAAGAGCTGACTCCTTGGAAAAGACCTTGATGCTGGGAAAGATTGAAGGCAAAAGGAGAAGGGGGTGGCAGAGGATGAGATGGTTGGATAGCATCGTTGACTCAGTGGACCTGAATTTGAGCAAACTCGGGGAGATGGTGGAGGACAGAGAAGCCTGATGTGCTGCAGTCCAGGGGGTCACAAGAGGTGGACATGACTTAGTGACTGAATTTTTGTTATTGTTCAGTCATTCGGTCTCAGTCATGACTTGGTGACTGAATAAAACACTACACTACGCTACTCTACACTACAACAAACCTGTTCTCTCCTCGAGAACATTCAGTAGATTGAATTCAGGTTCCTGCTGAAAAATGGAGTAATATTTCTTGCCGTATCAGTAAACATGGGCTACTACTGTCATGAGCCATAGTAGCCACCATTGAGGGTGAGTTGGGGAACCCTGAAGAAACTCATAAGGGAAGAACAGCTGCCATCCAGCGGCCATCAGACTGCAACCATGCCCTACGGTGAACCCTGAAGAAACTCAGGATGTGAAAACACAGGATACTTGCAAGTGTTTTCACATCCTGAGTTTCATATCAGGAGGTACATATCAGAGGAATGATTTCAGTGAGCCCAGACGCTTGCATCTTCCCATACATAGAAAACTGCTAAATTCCTTATCTCGAGATACCTGGTTTTCCTTTCATTAACAATGATCTTTTGACATTCAGACGACCAAACCTTTGTTGCAAAACTTGTGTATAACCTGACTCTCCCTCACCTTCTCAGAGCAGCTCTCTCAGGGTTACCTGACTGCAGCCAGAAAATTGAAAGAGGCTTGCCCTTTGGAAGGAAAGCTATGACAAACCTAAACAGCGTATTAAAAAGCACAGACATCACTTTGCCAACAAAGGTTCCTATAGTGAAACCTATGGTTTTCCTAGTAATTGTGTGCAGATTTGAAGGTTGGACCATAAAGAAGGCTGAGCGCTCAAGAATTAGTGCTTTCAGATTGTTGTGATCGAGATGGAGTCCCTTGGACTGTGAGATCAAACCAGTCAATCCTAAGAAAAACAACCCAGAATATTCGTTAGAAGGACTGATACTGAGGTGAAGCTTTAATATCTTAGAGACCTGATGGGAAGAGCTGACTCCTTGGAAAAGACCTTGATGCTGGGAAAGATTGAAGGCAAAAGGAGAAGGGGGTGGCAGAGGATGAGATGGTTGGATAGCATCGTTGACTCAGTGGACCTGAATTTGAGCAAACTCGGGGAGATGGTGGAGGACAGAGAAGCCTGATGTGCTGCAGTCCAGGGGGTCACAAGAGGTGGACATGACTTAGTGACTGAATTTTTGTTATTGTTCAGTCATTCGGTCTCAGTCATGACTTGGTGACTGAATAAAACACTACACTACGCTACTCTACACTACAACAAACCTGTTCTCTCCTCGAGAACATTCAGTAGATTGAATTCAGGTTCCTGCTGAAAAATGGAGTAGTATTTCTTGCCGTATCAGTAAACATGGGCTACTACTGTCATGAGCCATAGTAGCCACCATTGAGGGTGAGTTGGGGAACCCTGAAGAAACTCATAAGGGGAAGAACAGCTGCCATCCAGCGGCCATCAGACTGCAACCATGCCCTACGGTGAACCCTGAAGAAACTCAGGATGTGAAAACACAGGATACTTGCAAGTGTTTTCACATCCTGAGTTTCATATCAGGAGGTACATATCAGAGGAATGATTTCAGTGAGCCCAGACGCTTGCATCTTCCCATACATAGAAAACTGCTAAATTCCTTATCTCGAGATACCTGGTTTTCCTTTCATTAACAATGATCTTTTGACATTCAGACGACCAAACCTTTGTTGCAAAACTTGTGTATAACCTGACTCTCCCTCACCTTCTCAGAGCAGCTCTCTCAGGGTTACCTGAGATGCTGTCTCCTGGGCTTGAAATTGTAAAAATTCTCACCGAAGTAGACATAACCCTCAGCTTTTAAGTCTGTGAGTATTTTTTAAGTTGATACTACTATTAAACTAACAATTTTTATTTCTTGATACTCTAATGAAGAAGATGTAAGTCCTTTCTTGTTTCTTTTACTAAACCCATCTTGGAGAGAGAGGTCTTTGCTCTGATTGCTCAATTTGTTATTTTTTTCTGATAGGTAACGTTTCTCCATTCTCCTTGATTTCTCTTGTTTCTAAACAGGGGTCTAATTTCCTCTTGGCCATTATTGTGGGTTCTCTCAGCAATTGTGCATGGCATGGTTCAGTTTCTCCTGGTGGTTTCCCGCTTCCTTTCCCTATATGGAGCTTATATATAGAATTTATTGAACATGTAATAAACATACAACCAAACAACCTCCAACAATAAAACATGGACTCTAGAGGGTGCTGTTCTAACATGAACTAGCTCTTGCTTCTCTTGCAGATATCTGAATCACTGTTGGTCAGGAGTAAATAATAGATTTGTTACTATCTATCCTCCTTTGTGTACCTGATTTAGGTTTGTTTTCTGTCATGCATCTGTTCCTTATATTATTCCCCTGGGTACCAGTTGATTTGAGTTGCCCATATACTTATGTTAAGGCCTTAGTGTACAACTGGCAATTTCCCACTGACTAATTGCACACTAAAAAACACCACAAAAGTATCTGAGGCAGAAAGCTGTGATAGGGTAACCAGGATTCCTTTGCATTTGCTACTGGGAGTGCAAATTGCTATAGCTTCATTGGAAAATTGGTTGATAGTGTCTGCCAAAGTTTAATGTATATGTACCATTTGACCCAGAAAGGCCGCTGCAGAGGTGAGTGCTTATGTCCACCAAAAGTTATGCACAAGAATGTTTATAGCATATTTACCCAAATAGCCAAGACAAGGAACAATGCAAATATCTAACAATAGTAGGATAAAAAAAATTAGTGTATTTATACAATGAAATACTATATAGCAAGGGAAAGGAACACTCCTCACTGTGGTATGTAACAATATAAATAAGTCTTACAGTCGTAATGGTGGGGAAAAAAGCCAGATACATGACTATACGATTTCATTCATATAAAATTCAATAGTAGGTATAACTAACCTATGGTGATAGAGATTAGAAGAGTGTTTACTGTTTGAGTGGGCATTGCCTGGAGTACTAAAGTACTGGAATTGAGAGGAGTTTGCTGGAGTACTAGAAATGTTCTATACCTTGGTGCGAAGGCTGTTACATGGTATACACCTATGTACATTCAAGATTAGTGCCTCTTACTTTAAGTTGTACCTCAATTCAAAAAAATATCATGCGATGTCTTCCAGAAAAAGAGAAGAAAGAATTTAAGAGACCTTCTTGATTTGAAAAAGAACATAATACTTCAGGATGAAGTATTAACGAAAAGAATTTCTTTATGTAGAAGCCTTGACTTCCTTTATCCTACTAAGAGATATTTCTCCAACTAGAAGAGGGTGGTTAAAACTAGTCCTTTGCTACTTTACAGGGAATTTGCTACTGAGTTTGCTTATACATCATCATAAGCACTATTTTGAATAAAAGTCATAAGTCACATTTCCCATGCTCCAGAAGCTTACAATCTAATAGACAAGACCACCACAGATGAATTGTTTAGAGAACTTAGTATTACTTTTTTTCTGAAGTGCAAATCGTGAGGTGCAGAATTCTCTAGGAATTCAGGAGAAAGCATAAATCTATAAAAGATGGGAAAGGTGATTTTCATGAAGGAAGGACTTGATATAAGTTTTTAAAACAAGATGGGAAGCATCGACCCAGGAATGGATAAAGAAGAAGTGGTGCATATATACAATGGAATATTACTCAGCCATTAAAAGAAGGAAGCAAAGTGTGTGGCAAATTTGCTACTGGGAGTGCAAATTGCTATAGCTTCATTGGAAAATTGGTTGATAGTGTCTGCCAAAGTTTAATGTATATGTACCATTTGACCCAGAAAGGCCGCTGCAGAGGTGAGTGCTTATGTCCACCAAAAGTTATGCACAAGAATGTTTATAGCATATTTACCCAAATAGCCAAGACAAGGAACAATGCAAATATCTAACAATAGTAGGATAAAAAAAATTAGTGTATTTATACAATGAAATACTATATAGCAAGGGAAAGGAACACTCCTCACTGTGGTATGTAACAATATAAATAAGTCTTACAGTCGTAATGGTGGGGAAAAAAGCCAGATACATGACTATACGATTTCATTCATATAAAATTCAATAGTAGGTATAACTAACCTATGGTGATAGAGATTAGAAGAGTGTTTACTGTTTGAGTGGGCATTGCCTGGAGTACTAAAGTACTGGAATTGAGAGGAGTTTGCTGGAGTACTAGAAATGTTCTATACCTTGGTGCGAAGGCTGTTACATGGTATACACCTATGTACATTCAAGATTAGTGCCTCTTACTTTAAGTTGTACCTCAATTCAAAAAAATATCATGCGATGTCTTCCAGAAAAAGAGAAGAAAGAATTTAAGAGACCTTCTTGATTTGAAAAAGAACATAATACTTCAGGATGAAGTATTAACGAAAAGAATTTCTTTATGTAGAAGCCTTGACTTCCTTTATCCTACTAAGAGATATTTCTCCAACTAGAAGAGGGTGGTTAAAACTAGTCCTTTGCTACTTTACAGGGAATTTGCTACTGAGTTTGCTTATACATCATCATAAGCACTATTTTGAATAAAAGTCATAAGTCACATTTCCCATGCTCCAGAAGCTTACAATCTAATAGACAAGACCACCACAGATGAATTGTTTAGAGAACTTAGTATTACTTTTTTTCTGAAGTGCAAATCGTGAGGTGCAGAATTCTCTAGGAATTCAGGAGAAAGCATAAATCTATAAAAGATGGGAAAGGTGATTTTCATGAAGGAAGGACTTGATATAAGTTTTTAAAACAAGATGGGAAGCATCGACCCAGGAATGGATAAAGAAGAAGTGGTGCATATATACAATGGAATATTACTCAGCCATTAAAAGAAGGAAATAATGCTATTTGCAACAACATGGGGGCTTTCTAGGTGACCCTAGTGATAAAGAACCTTCCCGCCAATGCAGGAGACAAGATTTGTGGGTTTGATCCCGGGATTGGGAAGATACCCTGGAAGAGGGCATGGCAACCCACTCCAGCATTCTTGCCTGGAGAATCCCGTGGATAAAGAATTCTGGTGGGTCAAAATCCGTAGGATCACAAAGAGTCAGACGTGACTGAAGATACTTAGCATCCATGCACACAGCAACATGGCTGGACCTAGAGATTGTCATGCTGAGTGAAGTAAGTCAGAAAGAGAATAACAAATATTGTATGACAACTCTTATATGCAGAATCTAGAAAGATGGTACTGATGAACTTATTTACAAAACAGAAACAGACTTACAGACCTAGACTCCCTTTCAAAAGAGTTCATAAAATTTGGGGAGGGATATTAATTCTTCTTTAATGCATTTCCTTCTTTCACTGATAAGTCTGTAAAACATACCCGCCTCCCTGACCTTCCACTTCACACATGAATGCGCTTCACAGGGAATGAGGAGCTTATCAAAACTAAACTGTATGGGTGGGACCAGGGCAGTAACAGAGATAATGGCAGATATGCAAATACGACAGCAGAATTTTATGTCAGTTGAGTGTTCAAACCTACAGAAGTCTAAACTGGCCTACTGTGCTCTTGTAGTTGCTCTTTGAAAGGTTTTCTGGCTCCAAAGAAATCAAATTAAGTCTGTTATTAAGCAAATTGAGATTTCCAAGCTGCAGCTGCTACAGAAATTGGAAATATCGTTTAAGAGAAGATTTAAAATCTCATTGTTTCTACTCTCTAAGGAGCTGTTTGGTCCCTTTCTGTCTGGAATAGAACAAAAGGCTTTTTTCAGTCACATTTCCCATGCTCCAGAAGCTTACAATCTAATAGACAAGACCACCACAGATGAATTGTTTAGAGAACTTAGTATTACTTTTTTTCTGAAGTGCAAATCGTGAGGTGCAGAATTCTCTAGGAATTCAGGAGAAAGCATAAATCTATAAAAGATGGGAAAGGTGATTTTCATGAAGGAAGGACTTGATATAAGTTTTTAAAACAAGATGGGAAGCATCGACCCAGGAATGGATAAAGAAGAAGTGGTGCATATATACAATGGAATATTACTCAGCCATTAAAAGAAGGAAATAATGCTATTTGCAACAACATGGGGGCTTTCTAGGTGACCCTAGTGATAAAGAACCTTCCCGCCAATGCAGGAGACAAGATTTGTGGGTTTGATCCCGGGATTGGGAAGATACCCTGGAAGAGGGCATGGCAACCCACTCCAGCATTCTTGCCTGGAGAATCCCGTGGATAAAGAATTCTGGTGGGTCAAAATCCGTAGGATCACAAAGAGTCAGACGTGACTGAAGATACTTAGCATCCATGCACACAGCAACATGGCTGGACCTAGAGATTGTCATGCTGAGTGAAGTAAGTCAGAAAGAGAATAACAAATATTGTATGACAACTCTTATATGCAGAAGCTAGAAAAAATGATACAGATGAACTTATTTACAAAACAGAAACAGACTTACAGACCTAGACTCCCTTTCAAAAGAGTTCATAAAATTTGGGGAGGGATATTAATTCTTCTTTAATGCATTTCCTTCTTTCACTGATAAGTCTGTAAAACATACCCGCCTCCCTGACCTTCCACTTCACACATGAATGCGCTTCACAGGGAATGAGGAGCTTATCAAAACTAAACTGTATGGGTGGGACCAGGGCAGTAACAGAGATAATGGCAGATATGCAAATACGACAGCAGAATTTTATGTCAGTTGAGTGTTCAAACCTACAGAAGTCTAAACTGGCCTACTGTGCTCTTGTAGTTGCTCTTTGAAAGGTTTTCTGGCTCCAAAGAAATCAAATTAAGTCTGTTATTAAGCAAATTGAGATTTCCAAGCTGCAGCTGCTACAGAAATTGGAAATATCGTTTAAGAGAAGATTTAAAATCTCATTGTTTCTACTCTCTAAGGAGCTGTTTGGTCCCTTTCTGTCTGGAATAGAACAAAAGGTACAGTTTAAAATTGTTTTCCTACTAAATTTAGGATTGATATTTTTTGATAACTTGTCTTCGTTTGATAAAAAAGTGCAAAAACTGAGAGCTCTTGGTGGGGAGGAGTAGAGGTCATGATGTTCAGACAATTTTTGTGGATATATTATGCATCCACAGGATGTTCTCAGGAACATCTGATTTCATAGCATGCCCAGTTATTTGGGGATTGAGCTTGCCTGCTTGCCCTAGATGGTTATCTGCTGGGACCCTCTCTCCCAAGTCCTGTCCAGTTCACCCAACCCTGTTACTGGTGGCATCTCCTTTTCTGTAGATTTCCTTTATTTTTCCCTCTGGCTGCCAGTTCTAGTGCTTGTCTTTGGAACTTTTCCTTCTGTCACTACCTTACCCACTGCTCTGCTTGGTCCTCAGAAAGTTTTAGGACCAAATGAGACACTCAAGATTCAGAGTTGCAAGAATCTGGAGGACTCAGCATTTGGATTTGAGGGATACTCTGGACTAGGATGTAAACAGTCTGTTTTACAGCTCCTAACAATAAAATGCTGACTTTTTCAGACTGTAGATAGGATTTCGTGAGCTTAGAACTTAATTGCCATTTTCAACTTAATTCTATGGGGAAATATTAACTGGACACAAACTTAGCCATGTAGTCATAGTGGGGGACACTGTCCGTAGGACAGTTAATTATTAAAATGTCCATGTCATATTTGGGTACATACTAGTTCTTAAGAAAATATGAACCTATTCTAGAGATATTTTAGGTGTGTATAAATTCCAGGTTATTAAAAATGAAAGGTTTTATAGGAATTACTGTGAGCCAGTAATGGCAGTGTTCATTTAGTCTTTTGACAAATATTCATTGGAATCCTTATGTGTGGAAAACTCTAAGGGTACAAGGCAAACACACAAGCAGGGTTCCTTCCTTCATGTGACTGTCACTTATTTTTAGGGGATACGATTATTAATTAATCTCAAAATTAAACATAAACTTATAAGTTTGATAAGTCACATGAAAGAAGGGGAGTGTTGTGTGTGAAACAGTAGGCTTTGACCTTTTGGGAGGAAGACTTCCCAGTGGAGATGATGATTAAACTGAGAGCCAAAGGATAAGGAGAATTAAATCTGTGAGGAAGGCATCAGGACATCTATTCTAGGTATAGGCCACTGCTTTAAGAAAATGACATTAGAAGAAAAAGATATGGTTCAAAAAGAGTTTGAGGGAGTTATTGGGATCTTTAGGCATCACCTCTTAGGCCGTATCAGGAGTTTTGTTCCTTCTCTTAGAAGCAATGGGAGAATATGAAGCACTTTAAGAGGTGGGAGAAGGATTGGCAGGATGAAGGTTATTTTGAAATTTCCATTGTAAATATGTGATTCGCACCATAGGGGAAAGAACAGAGAATGAATGCAGGGTGACCATATATGAGACCATGACAGTGGTCCAGAGGGAGATGATGGTAGCTTGGGTCACGGTTGTAGAATGGGATGGTTATGAGATAAGACACGAGAGGGAAAATTGACAGATTTGAATATGGGATATAGAGAGAAAGGGCGGTGTCAAAGGTAGCAGGGCTGTCACAGTGAACCTTTGAAGGTTTGAGCATGGGTGAGATGTGTTGAATTGGATTTTGGATGCAGTTTCAGGTGTCTTGAGGACATTCTCATGAATATGTATAAAAGACAGTTTTAGCTCTGCAGATGTGGCTTCCTGGCTCAGGTCTGTTCATATGAGAGTCATTGTATTCTGGAGCCATGGATATGGATGATCCCTTAGGGGAAAATGTCCGATGAGGAAGGTATATAACTGAGCCTTGGATTTCCCCGGGGGTCCAGTGGTTAAAAATCCGCCTGCCAGCGCAGGGGACACCGGTTCGATCCCTGGTCCAGGAAGATTCCACATGCCTTGGAACAGCTAAGCCTGTATACAACAACTATTGAAGCCATGTGTCTAGAGCTTGTGCTCTGCAACAAGAGAAGTGAATGTCATGAGAAGCCCACTCACTGCCAACTAGAGAGTAATCCCTGTTTGCTGCAACTAAGATCCTGTACATCCAAAAAGTAAATTGGATTTACTGGATTGGTCCAGTGGGTAAGGACACCGCCTTGCAGTGCAAGGGGTGCCGGTTTGATCCCTGGCCTGGGAAGATCACGTGCGCGGAGCGCTGGACTGATGTGTCCAATCACGAGCCGGAGCTCTAGGAATATAGGCAAAAATCTGGGGCATCAGGACATCTATTCTAGGTATAGGCCACTGCTTTAAGAAAATGACATTAGAAGAAAAAGATATGGTTCAAAAAGAGTTTGAGGGAGTTATTGGGATCTTTAGGCATCACCTCTTAGGCCGTATCAGGAGTTTTGTTCCTTCTCTTAGAAGCAATGGGAGAATATGAAGCACTTTAAGAGGTGGGAGAAGGATTGGCAGGATGAAGGTTATTTTGAAATTTCCATTGTAAATATGTGATTCGCACCATAGGGGAAAGAACAGAGAATGAATGCAGGGTGACCATATATGAGACCATGACAGTGGTCCAGAGGGAGATGATGGTAGCTTGGGTCACGGTTGTAGAATGGGATGGTTATGAGATAAGACACGAGAGGGAAAATTGACAGATTTGAATATGGGATATAGAGAGAAAGGGCGGTGTCAAAGGTAGCAGGGCTGTCACAGTGAACCTTTGAAGGTTTGAGCATGGGTGAGATGTGTTGAATTGGATTTTGGATGCAGTTTCAGGTGTCTTGAGGACATTCTCATGAATATGTATAAAAGACAGTTTTAGCTCTGCAGATGTGGCTTCCTGGCTCAGGTCTGTTCATATGAGAGTCATTGTATTCTGGAGCCATGGATATGGATGATCCCTTAGGGGAAAATGTCCGATGAGGAAGGTATATAACTGAGCCTTGGATTTCCCCGGGGGTCCAGTGGTTAAAAATCCGCCTGCCAGCGCAGGGGACACCGGTTCGATCCCTGGTCCAGGAAGATTCCACATGCCTTGGAACAGCTAAGCCTGTATACAACAACTATTGAAGCCATGTGTCTAGAGCTTGTGCTCTGCAACAAGAGAAGTGAATGTCATGAGAAGCCCACTCACTGCCAACTAGAGAGTAATCCCTGTTTGCTGCAACTAAGATCCTGTACATCCAAAAAGTAAATTGGATTTACTGGATTGGTCCAGTGGGTAAGGACACCGCCTTGCAGTGCAAGGGGTGCCGGTTTGATCCCTGGCCTGGGAAGATCCCACGTGCCGCGGAGCGGCTGGACTGATGTGTCCAATCACCGAGCCGGAGCTCTGGAGCGCATGCGCCCAGAGCCCGTGCTCTGTGACAACAGAGGCCACCGCGATGGGAGGCCCACAGGAGCCAAAGAACAAAGATGGATGCAAATAGAGAAATGAAAGACCAATAGAAGTGGCCTGCCCGCTCCCCTCCCTCCCCAACCCGACCCCCACTCAAAATAAATAAATAAATCTTTAAAAAAATAAAAAAAAGGAACCGAACCTTGAGGAGTCATATTTCATGAACAGGTAGAGGAAGGATGAGTCTACAATGGGAATAGAATGACCAGCAATGTAGAATGAAAACTAATGAACTATTAGGTGTGGAGAAATCACCACCACAAAAAGTATGTCTGACTGTAAATAGAAGAAGAAAGAGAGCTAGCTGGAGAGTATGTGAGGCTGAACTGTAATGTAATGTTTTAATGGGAGAGATTTGGAGAGTTTAAAAGTCAATTTAATGCTGTAGGGTTCCATTTATATATCATTTGTGAAAAGACCACATTGTAAGGGTAAAGAACAAATCATTGGTTGCCAGAGCAGAGTTGCTAATGGGGGTATGAATGTAAAAGTCATTCCTTGGGGATTATATCCAGCAAGATCCTTGATCTCTTCCTTGATGGAAGAGTTAGATGTCTTTATTTTAGTGGTAGCTATGCAAATCTATGTATGGAGTAAAATTTCATGCAACTGTCTATATACAGTAGACATGTGCACACAAATGTCTAAAGCTATATCAGTAGCTTTATTGATGTATGGTTTAAGTTCCATGGCACTTCTTGGATGGCTCAGATGGTGAAGAATCTGCATGCAATGCAGGAGACCCAGGTTCGATCCCTGGGTCAGAAAGATACTCTGGAGTAGGGAATGGTTACCACTCCAGTATTCTTGCCTGGAGAATTTGGACAGAGGAGCCTGATGGGCTACAGTCCGTGGGGTAGCAGAGAGTCAGGTATGACTTCAGCAGCTAACACTTCATTTAAGTACCAGGAAATTGACCTAACTTACTTGTACCAGTCAATGATCTTTAGTGTATTTCTGGAGTTGTGCAGTTGTTTTCCACAATGTAAGTTTAGACACTCCATCACTCCCCCCACAAAAATGCCCAGGCATCAGTCAGTTCCCATTCCCCATCCACGTTTGTATTCTGATCCTTGGTAGCCACCAGTCTATTTATAAGCAGGATGACAATATTCAGCCTTGAAGTACTGCTTTCCCAATTTTGAACCAGTCCCCTGTTCCATGCCCAGTTCTAACTGTTGCTTCTTGACCTGCATACAGGTTTCTCAGGAGACAGTAAGGTGAACTGGTATTCCCATCTCTTTAAGACTTTTCCACAGTTTGTTGTAATTCACACAAAGACTTTAGCATAGTCAATGAAGCAGATGTTTTCCTGGAACTTCCTTGCTTTCTCTATGATCCATCAAATGTTGGCAACTTGATCTCTGTTTCCTCTGCCTCTTCAAAACCCAGCTTGTTGTACATCTGGATATTCTCAGTTCACATACTGTCAAAGCCTAGCTTGAAAGGTTTTAAGCATTGCCTTGGTAGCATGTAAAATGAGCATAAATATATGGTAGTTTGAACATTCTTTGGCATTGTCTTTCTTTGGGATTGGAATGAAAACTGATTTTTTTCCAGTCATGTGGCCATGGCTGAGTTTTCCAAGTTTGCTGACATACTGAACACAGCATTTTAAAAGCATCATCTTTTAGGATTTGAAAGAGCCCAGCTGGAATTCTGTCACCTCCACTAGCTTTGTTGGTAGTAATGCTTCCTAAGGACTTCACACTCTAGGTGAGTCACCACATTGTCATGGTTATCTGGGTCATTAAGACCTTTTCTGTATATTTCTTCTGTGTATTCTTGAGTCACCATTTTGTCAGTAGCTTTATTGATGTATGGTTTAAGTTCCATGGCACTTCTTGGATGGCTCAGATGGTGAAGAATCTGCATGCAATGCAGGAGACCCAGGTTCGATCCCTGGGTCAGAAAGATACTCTGGAGTAGGGAATGGTTACCACTCCAGTATTCTTGCCTGGAGAATTTGGACAGAGGAGCCTGATGGGCTACAGTCCGTGGGGTAGCAGAGAGTCAGGTATGACTTCAGCAGCTAACACTTCATTTAAGTACCAGGAAATTGACCTAACTTACTTGTACCAGTCAATGATCTTTAGTGTATTTCTGGAGTTGTGCAGTTGTTTTCCACAATGTAAGTTTAGACACTCCATCACTCCCCCCACAAAAATGCCCAGGCATCAGTCAGTTCCCATTCCCCATCCACGTTTGTATTCTGATCCTTGGTAGCCACCAGTCTATTTATAAGCAGGATGACAATATTCAGCCTTGAAGTACTGCTTTCCCAATTTTGAACCAGTCCCCTGTTCCATGCCCAGTTCTAACTGTTGCTTCTTGACCTGCATACAGGTTTCTCAGGAGACAGTAAGGTGAACTGGTATTCCCATCTCTTTAAGACTTTTCCACAGTTTGTTGTAATTCACACAAAGACTTTAGCATAGTCAATGAAGCAGATGTTTTCCTGGAACTTCCTTGCTTTCTCTATGATCCATCAAATGTTGGCAACTTGATCTCTGTTTCCTCTGCCTCTTCAAAACCCAGCTTGTTGTACATCTGGATATTCTCAGTTCACATACTGTCAAAGCCTAGCTTGAAAGGTTTTAAGCATTGCCTTGGTAGCATGTAAAATGAGCATAAATATATGGTAGTTTGAACATTCTTTGGCATTGTCTTTCTTTGGGATTGGAATGAAAACTGATTTTTTTCCAGTCATGTGGCCATGGCTGAGTTTTCCAAGTTTGCTGACATACTGAACACAGCATTTTAAAAGCATCATCTTTTAGGATTTGAAAGAGCCCAGCTGGAATTCTGTCACCTCCACTAGCTTTGTTGGTAGTAATGCTTCCTAAGGACTTCACACTCTAGGTGAGTCACCACATTGTCATGGTTATCTGGGTCATTAAGACCTTTTCTGTATATTTCTTCTGTGTATTCTTGCCACCTCGTCTTAATCTCTTCTGCTTCTGTTAGGTCTTTACCATTTCTGTCCTTTATTGTGTTCATCCCTGGATGAAATGTTCCCTCAGTATCTCCAGTTTTCGTGAAGAGATCTCTAGTCTGTCCCATTATTTTGTCTTCCTCTATTACTTTCCCCTGTTCACTTAATTAAGAAGGCTTAACTTATCTCTCCTTGGCTGTTCTCTGGAACTGTGCATTCAGTTGGGTATATGGACTCCTTTGACCATTCCTAATTTCTATTTGTTTTCTTGTTGAGTTTTTAAAAAAATAAATTCTTGATATCTGATCCTTACTACATATGTAATTAGCAAGCACCTTCTCTTGGTTTGTGTGTTGTCCTTTCACTTTCTTTCTTTTTTTAAAAATTTATTTATTTTTCATCCATTTTTGTTCTTTGGCCTATGTGGACCTCCCATTGCAGTGGCCTCTCTTGTTGCAGAGCAATGGCTCTGCACACATGTGCTCCAGAGCACTGGCTCATAATTGGACCCACTGGTCCAGCTGTTCCATGGCATGTGGAATCTTTCCAGGCCAGGGATCGAACCGGCACCCCTTGCACTGCAAGGCAGACTTTTTACCACTGGACCACCAGGGAAGCCCCTTTCACTTTCTTGATGGTGCCATTATCGAGGTTGATTCTGTCTCCTTAGAGTTTCTGTTTTACAGTTCTTTTACTTTCTTTCCATTATTTGATTGTTTTTTAACATTTCTTGAGATGGGTGCTTTTTAGCCTTTCTTTTTTAATGTTCACATCTAAGGTTATATATTTATCTCTAAGTACTCCATTTCCACATGGATCATTCTGGCTTCATCCCCTTGCTTATCTATAAACCCCACTCCAACCATGAGAAAGCTGGTTCTCACCATTGTCATCCATGTATCTAATAGTGCATTTCTAGTATATGTGTATACAAGTATCAGAATTGCTGACTCATACCCCTATACAAAATAACTTTGTAAGTAAAATATAGTATAGTTCCCATGTGCAGCTCCTTGTGCCTTTAATCCTACAGACTCCACTCATTTCTAGAGATACTTAGCCAGCACTTTGCTCCCCATCAACTTCAGTGAGGTTGTTTCATACATTTGTAATAGATTCTCTTCTTAGTCTACATTCTTTCTTGGAATTCCTCAACTTCCTAAATGACTTTTTTTCTTGTTCTTACTTTCTCAGAAGCTTTAAAAAAGACCCTCTAGATTTGAATAAGTGTAGGTGTTACTACATTTATATATTTTACTGGTAGTGACTTCAGTGTATTTTCTGACTAGTGGATAACATCTTTTATTTACTTGCATCTTTTATTTCAAACTTCAGAATGCTGCCCTCTCCTCGCTAATATTTTGAAGTTTGATAAATAAATATATAGTTCCTTTACGCCTTCCCTTTGACCTAAATCTTCATCTCTCCAGAGTAGAAGAGTTCTAAATTTTAGGCTTTAACTAGAAAACCCTTTCATCTAGTTTATAACACTGCTCTCATTTATCAGGACCTCTCCCAATCTTGGTACATCTTCCTTATGGCATGAAGAACCAAAACTGCACAGCATAACTAGCTGTGGACCCTGAGTGGTTTTGAATAAAATCAGTATCATAAATTTTATTTTGTTTTCAGGATTCTTTGTGATTAACACTGGGTGTTTTTATGGCCTTTTGTAATGAAACATGCAATGTGGGGTCTTAAGGGAATAGTGTAAGATGATGAATTTTTATTGAACAGTTTAGATTAGAACCCATTATTTTGAAACAGTTGGAATAAACTTTTCCTAATATTTCTTCATATTTGCCATAATTTTACCTATTCATACAGCCTCATGAGAACTTGTTGTCTTGCAATTTCTCTTTTTGATTTCTGGAACAGTTTGAAGGTCATTTGCAATCTTGAATATTTCACATTGTTGGTTCAACAAATATTTATTAAGTACCTAACAGAAAATGCAGTGATAAAAGATTCCCATATGAAGCTTGCAGTCTGACATTCTTCTGCTAAATCCTTGGTTCTCAAAGCGTTTTGAGTATGAAATTTCCTTTTATTTTTTTAGATCATGCCATCCAGCATGTGGGGGATCTTAGTTCCCCGACTAGGGATCAAATTTGGCAGTGAGAACACTGAGTCCTAGCCACTGGACCACCAGGGAATTACCCTAGGTTGCTTTTCAAAACTTATAAAGCCATTAATTTGATCTTCTCTTTAACCTGTGACTTTTGGGAGCATTTTCACGTTGTTTGTCTCCATGGAAGACCTGCTTCAATCTTGGGAGCATATTCCTTCATTCATCAGATATTTACTACCATGTGACAGGTACTTTATATCTCAGCATTCATGAAGTTTACATTCCTATGAACAGAATATTGAATATCTTTCCATTTTAAACAAAACTAGAGGCTCCCCTAGAGGCTCAGTGGTGGAGAATCTGCCTGCCAGTACAGAAGGCATGGATTTGATCCCTGATCTGGGAAAACTCCACATGCCACGGAGCAACTGAGCTTATGCACCTTAGCTATTGAGCCTGTGCTCTAGGGCCTAGGAGCCCCAACAAAGGAGCCCATGTATTGCAGTTACTGAAACCCTCTCTTTCTAGAGTCCGTGGTCCACAACAGGAGAAGTCACTACAACGAGAAACCCTCACGCCACAACAAGAGAAACCCTCACACCACCTGCTTGCTGCAACTAGAGAAAAAACCCACGCAGCAATGAAAACCCAGCAGAGCCAAAAATAATAAATAAAATTACTGAAAAATTAACCTAATTAAAAAATTGTGGATAACAGAGTACATTTGTAGACTGACAATTTTGAATGAGTTGCCTTTTCTTCCTCTAGCTCTTTTTCTTTCTTTTTTTTTTTTAAAGATTTATTTATTTATTTATTTTGGGCGGGGGTCGGGTTGGGGAGGGAGGGGAGCGGGTGGGCCACTTCTATTGGTCTTTCATTTCTCTATTTTCATCCGTCTTTGTGCTTTGGCTCCTGTGGGCCTCCCATCGCGGTGGCCTCTGTCGTCGCAGAGCGCCGGCTCTGGGCGCATGCGCTCCAGAGCTCTGGCTCGGTAATTGGACACATCGGTCCAGCGGCTCCGCGGCACGTGGGATCTTCCCAGGCCAGGGATCGAACCGGCGCCCCTTGCGCTGTAAGGTGGTGTCCTTACCCACTGGACCACCAGGGGAAGCCCTCTAGCTCTTTTTCTGAGAGCTTAATCTTCTAAAGGATTCCTGGCTTTATGAAATGAATACAATTAAGGTGAATATCATTAAAATAATACTTAAGAAGTCAACGCTAAAGCTAAAATTTCATGACAACAAATTATCAGACTTTTAAAGACAGGATGCCACACTGCCATTCCATGCCACCAAGCGTGAAGCAAAAGGAAAAAAAAATATAGCCCTCTATAAATGTTTTTATGTGTTTTTAAAGATTATTTTTCACAAACACTGAAGTGTTTGAAAAAAATATTGAAATGTTGAAAAGTACATGTACTCACATCATTTTTATTTATACCTAAACCAGAATTTACAGTAATTTTACTTGCCTGACTTTAATGGAATCCAACTCATCAATAATAGCTTTAAAAATTAACTTTTGGAAAAAGTAATCATTAAAAGAATACATAAAGGGGAACTTCCCTGGTGGACCGGTGGTTAAGAATCCAACTTGCAATGCAGGAAATGTAAGTTTGATCCTTGCTCGGGGAATTAAGGTCCCATAGGCCCCGGAGCAACTAAGCCGCACAGGCCCCAGAGCAACTAAACCTGAGCACCGCAACTACTGAGCTCGCTTGCCGCAACTAGAGAGTCAGTGCCCCTTAACAAAAATCCTGCGTGATACGATGAAGATCCTGCCTTCGACAACTAAGACCAGTCGCAGCCAAATAAAAATTTAGATAATTATTTTTTTTTTAAAGAAGCCAAAGGGATGTAGATTCTAAAGCAAAAGAAATACAAACCATGTATATGAGTGCACATCTTAAAATTTTGCTTTAGATTCCAGTATATGTTCTCAAGTAATTAATAAAGATGTAGTTAATTCAACTTGCTTTATACAGTGCATGAAAACCTTAGAATCTAACACAGAACTTGGCTAATTGGTTCATTTAATCAAGTAAAACAAAATATTTAGAAACATTTCCATTTGTATACTTTCCAGCTAATTCTTCAGAATTTGCCTCAGTACTTGCTTTGGCTTGGTGTCAGATATTTGTACTCATAAGAACAAACATAAAATAACTTCATGAGGATTATCATGGATTCCTTTCTATCAAATACAATTAAGGTGAATATCATTAAAATAATACTTAAGAAGTCAACGCTAAAGCTAAAATTTCATGACAACAAATTATCAGACTTTTAAAGACAGGATGCCACACTGCCATTCCATGCCACCAAGCGTGAAGCAAAAGGAAAAAATATAGCCCTCTATAAATGTTTTTATGTGTTTTTAAAGATTATTTTTCACAAACACTGAAGTGTTTGAAAAAAATATTGAAATGTTGAAAAGTACATGTACTCACATCATTTTTATTTATACCTAAACCAGAATTTACAGTAATTTTACTTGCCTGACTTTAATGGAATCCAACTCATCAATAATAGCTTTAAAAATTAACTTTTGGAAAAAGTAATCATTAAAAGAATACATAAAGGGGAACTTCCCTGGTGGACCGGTGGTTAAGAATCCAACTTGCAATGCAGGAAATGTAAGTTTGATCCTTGCTCGGGGAATTAAGGTCCCATAGGCCCGAGCAACTAAGCCGCACAGGCCCCAGAGCAACTAAACCTGAGCACCGCAACTACTGAGCTCGCTTGCCGCAACTAGAGAGTCAGTGCCCCTTAACAAAAATCCTGCGTGATACGATGAAGATCCTGCCTTCGACAACTAAGACCAGTCGCAGCCAAATAAAAATTTAGATAATTATTTTTTTTTTAAAGAAGCCAAAGGGATGTAGATTCTAAAGCAAAAGAAATACAAACCATGTATATGAGTGCACATCTTAAAATTTTGCTTTAGATTCCAGTATATGTTCTCAAGTAATTAATAAAGATGTAGTTAATTCAACTTGCTTTATACAGTGCATGAAAACCTTAGAATCTAACACAGAACTTGGCTAATTGGTTCATTTAATCAAGTAAAACAAAATATTTAGAAACATTTCCATTTGTATACTTTCCAGCTAATTCTTCAGAATTTGCCTCAGTACTTGCTTTGGCTTGGTGTCAGATATTTGTACTCATAAGAACAAACATAAAATAACTTCATGAGGATTATCATGGATTCCTTTCTATCAAATACATTTAAAGCATATATTTGGAAATATTTCAAGTCTACTGTGAACAGAATTACCAGGAATTTGGGACAGAAGTGACAATAAGAATCAGCTTTGAAGAAATGGATTACACTCAGTTACAGAATTCTGCCTTATTACTTGAAAACTAGAAGTAGCTTCCCTGTTATTTCCTGTTATAGTATTGTTTTAACATTATTTTAATTTCCTCTTTAAGAAATCTGCATATTTTGATTCCAGAAATGAAAGTGAAATTGCCAAAAAATGTACATGAAAATCAAATCAATTTTAAGATACGAAAAGATAAATCAGTTTTAAGATATGAAGTTAAGATCTGAAAAGAATTTTGACTACTTTGGGTTTGGAGTAGAGTGTGGAATTACACCTGCACCTAGATTTCATACCATGGGTATGCCAAAAGTTCTTTTGAAACCTCTCTTCACAAAAATTATATTCCACTATGGTTCAGAGTTGCATCATAAAGAGAGTTTGTTTAAAGACTGGAGCTTGAGAAATGTAACATTTGCAGTTTCCTTGATAAAATATGAAAGATCAAATGCTTCATTTTCTGCTGTAGCCTTTTATAAATGACTCAGATTGGGTTCAGTTGGTTCAGTCCTTAAGTAGCTAGCTCTTAAAGATAGGCAGTCTAAGTGGTGGGGGGAGAAAAGTAGAATGAGGGTGTTTTTAAAAGCATCTATGTTCAAGTTAGTAGGGTGATACATGGGTACTAGGGTACTAGGTTATCATGTTCTACAGAGTAGTAATACACATTAAGAGGTGTTAGACTGGGACTTCCCTGGTGGTCCAGTGGGTAGGGACACCACCTTGCAGTGCAAGGGGTGCTAGTTCGATCCTGGCCTGGGAAGATCCCACGTGCGGTGGAGCGGCTGCACTGATGTATCCAATTACCGAGCTGGAGCTCTGGGGCGCGTGCGCCCAGAGCCGATGCTCTGCGACAACAGAGGCCACCACGATGGGATGCCCACATGGGCCAAAGAACAAAGATGGATGAAAATAAATAAATGGCCACCCCCCGATGATGCCCAAAAAAAAAAACTTCATGAGGATTATCATGGATTCCTTTCTATCAAATACATTTAAAGCATATATTTGGAAATATTTCAAGTCTACTGTGAACAGAATTACCAGGAATTTGGGACAGAAGTGACAATAAGAATCAGCTTTGAAGAAATGGATTACACTCAGTTACAGAATTCTGCCTTATTACTTGAAAACTAGAAGTAGCTTCCCTGTTATTTCCTGTTATAGTATTGTTTTAACATTATTTTAATTTCCTCTTTAAGAAATCTGCATATTTTGATTCCAGAAATGAAAGTGAAATTGCCAAAAAATGTACATGAAAATCAAATCAATTTTAAGATACGAAAAGATAAATCAGTTTTAAGATATGAAGTTAAGATCTGAAAAGAATTTTGACTACTTTGGGTTTGGAGTAGAGTGTGGAATTACACCTGCACCTAGATTTCATACCATGGGTATGCCAAAAGTTCTTTTGAAACCTCTCTTCACAAAAATTATATTCCACTATGGTTCAGAGTTGCATCATAAAGAGAGTTTGTTTAAAGACTGGAGCTTGAGAAATGTAACATTTGCAGTTTCCTTGATAAAATATGAAAGATCAAATGCTTCATTTTCTGCTGTAGCCTTTTATAAATGACTCAGATTGGGTTCAGTTGGTTCAGTCCTTAAGTAGCTAGCTCTTAAAGATAGGCAGTCTAAGTGGTGGGGAGAGAAAAGTAGAATGAGGGTGTTTTTAAAAGCATCTATGTTCAAGTTAGTAGGGTGATACATGGGTACTAGGGTACTAGGTTATCATGTTCTACAGAGTAGTAATACACATTAAGAGGTGTTAGACTGGGACTTCCCTGGTGGTCCAGTGGGTAGGGACACCACCTTGCAGTGCAAGGGGTGCTAGTTCGATCCCTGGCCTGGGAAGATCCCACGTGCGGTGGAGCGGCTGCACTGATGTATCCAATTACCGAGCTGGAGCTCTGGGGCGCGTGCGCCCAGAGCCGATGCTCTGCGACAACAGAGGCCACCACGATGGGATGCCCACATGGGCCAAAGAACAAAGATGGATGAAAATAGATAAATGAAAGACCAGCAGGTGGCCCGCCCACCCGCCCCTCCCTCCCCAACCTGTCCCCCCCAACAAAAACAACAACAAAAAAGAAGTGTTAGACTTACAGCGCTAGGCTTATCATGGAGATCAGTTAAAAATCTACAGAAATGTCAAGTCACTATGTTATATAACAGAAACTAACATAGTGTTAGAGGCCAATTATGCTTTGAAACCACACAAATAGAAAAAGAGATCAAATACGTGCTTATCCAAGGCAGGGAGTGGAGGGAAAGGGAATTGGAAGAAAGTTATCAAAAGGTACACACCTCCAGCTGTAAGATAAGTAAGTCCCGGAAAGATAATGTACAATAAGTTAAACATAAATAACACGACTCTGTGTTATCTGTGGAAGTTTGTTAAGTCCTAAGAGTTTTCATCACATCGTTAATTTTGTGCCTATATGAGATGGTCGATATTCAATGAAAAGAAAGAAAATAAATTTCAATGTTTTTCTGAGAAGTAAAAAAAGAAAGAAATGTTTGCATTGACCTTGAGGGGTGTGGCTTAGGTGACTGAGTTACTTTTGAACTTAAAGGGTGTCTCTAAGGGGGAAGAGAGGCGGTCCTGGTGTGAGAGCGTGGAGGTGGGGAGTAGTTATTGAAACTAAATATAGAATTCAGCTTCTGAAAAAGACTAGTTAAGGAGGAGGCAGAACCAACGGAAATTCTGAGCTGAATGCACATCCTCTTTCTCCACGCAGACTTCTGCCTGGTGGGAGCGAATGAGTCACAGAAGCTGAAGGAGCAACTGCCATTCTTCCGAAATACCCAGGGAGAAGGAACCAGAGACTATGGGCAGGCAAGCGACAATACCTCCTGCCAATACCTCCCTGGGACGATGGAGAGAAACTCTCGAGAAGGAGGATGGACTTTTAAAGGAGGGGAAAAGGTCACCGTTAGGCACCACCCAGCCTGAGTGCTTGGAGGGGAGACCTTAAAAAAGTATCTCCGTAAAAATGAAGTTTTTGTTTTTGTTTTTTGTTAAACATTTATTTTATTTATTTATCTTTTGAGGGGTGGGGTGGGGAGGGAGGGAGATGGGTGGGCCACTTCTCTTGGTCTTTCATTTCTCTATTTTCATTCGTCTTTGTTCTTTGGCTCCTATGGGCCTCCCATCACGGTGGCCTCTGTTGTCGCAGAGCACCGGCTGTGGGCGAACGCGCCCCAGAGCTCCGGCTCGGTAATTGGATACATCAGTCCAGCTGCTCCACAGCACGTGGAATCTTCCCAGGCCAGGGATCAAACTGGTGCCCCTTGCACTGCAAGGTGGTGTCCTTACCCACTGGACCACCAGGGGAAGCCCCCCCAAAAATAAAGTTTTGAATTATTATTGTCAGCTAGTTCTCTCTTAAAACCTGACAGTATCTCTCTTTCCTCTCAAAATGTTTGCCTTTTCATAGCATTGAACAAACAACTGAGATTCTGCTATGTCTCTCCCCTGATGAAGTTGCCAATCTCAAGGAAGGAATCAATTTTGTTCGAAATAAGAGCACTGGCAAAGATTACATCTTCCATAAGAGTAAGAACCGTCTGCGAGCATGCAAGAATTTGTGCAAGCACCAAGGAGGACTGTTCATAAAAGATATCGAGGATTTAGATGGAAGGTACCATGAGTCCTTTTGCTTTCTCTCTGGTGATCCTTCTTACAATTAGATTTGGCAGGAAATAGTGTGCTCATGGAGAAATCAAATGAAACAACTGACAGATGATTTCTCCTAGCAAATTTATAACTTACTTGTACACACTTAGGGCATCTCTCTGATCTCGAAATATTCTGACCTTTACTTCATTTCCCCCTCTCTCTTAAGAACTCTAATTGAACATGGATTCCTAGCTTGATAAAGAGGGACATGTCTAAGGTATGTGGATCTGTGTGTATGAGTGAGGGGTTGGGTGTGTGGGCCAGCTTTTATTTTCTAAGACTCAAGCCTCTTGGTGGTTTCCCTTCCTGCTCTCCCCAGAGTGTGAGTGGGGCAGGCCCTTGTCCAAACTCGGCTGGGGAGCAGCCAGACTTTACCTGACCGCCTCATGGTTTAAAAACTGCCGATGACAGAGCCCCAGTGGTACCTGCCCTGAACAGAGGCTCTTCTGATCATTTCTTGGAAGAACTGCCCCTTGATGAAACCTACATGTAGATGACCTCCTTCCCCAGTTCAGGAACAATACCAGGGAGGATTTTGTTTTTTATTTTCATTCGTCTTTGTTCTTTGGCTCCTATGGGCCTCCCATCACGGTGGCCTCTGTTGTCGCAGAGCACCGGCTGTGGGCGAACGCGCCCCAGAGCTCCGGCTCGGTAATTGGATACATCAGTCCAGCTGCTCCACAGCACGTGGAATCTTCCCAGGCCAGGGATCAAACTGGTGCCCCTTGCACTGCAAGGTGGTGTCCTTACCCACTGGACCACCAGGGGAAGCCCCCCCAAAAATAAAGTTTTGAATTATTATTGTCAGCTAGTTCTCTCTTAAAACCTGACAGTATCTCTCTTTCCTCTCAAAATGTTTGCCTTTTCATAGCATTGAACAAACAACTGAGATTCTGCTATGTCTCTCCCCTGATGAAGTTGCCAATCTCAAGGAAGGAATCAATTTTGTTCGAAATAAGAGCACTGGCAAAGATTACATCTTCCATAAGAGTAAGAACCGTCTGCGAGCATGCAAGAATTTGTGCAAGCACCAAGGAGGACTGTTCATAAAAGATATCGAGGATTTAGATGGAAGGTACCATGAGTCCTTTTGCTTTCTCTCTGGTGATCCTTCTTACAATTAGATTTGGCAGGAAATAGTGTGCTCATGGAGAAATCAAATGAAACAACTGACAGATGATTTCTCCTAGCAAATTTATAACTTACTTGTACACACTTAGGGCATCTCTCTGATCTCGAAATATTCTGACCTTTACTTCATTTCCCCCTCTCTCTTAAGAACTCTAATTGAACATGGATTCCTAGCTTGATAAAGAGGGACATGTCTAAGGTATGTGGATCTGTGTGTATGAGTGAGGGGTTGGGTGTGTGGGCCAGCTTTTATTTTCTAAGACTCAAGCCTCTTGGTGGTTTCCCTTCCTGCTCTCCCCAGAGTGTGAGTGGGGCAGGCCCTTGTCCAAACTCGGCTGGGGAGCAGCCAGACTTTACCTGACCGCCTCATGGTTTAAAAACTGCCGATGACAGAGCCCCAGTGGTACCTGCCCTGAACAGAGGCTCTTCTGATCATTTCTTGGAAGAACTGCCCCTTGATGAAACCTACATGTAGATGACCTCCTTCCCCAGTTCAGGAACAATACCAGGGGAGGATTGTTGTGGGCTTTTTGCTTTGTTTTCAGTGACAGCCAAAGAGATAGCAGTGCTGTCTGGCAGAGGCAGGGGAAGATCGGGAAGAGGACACTCTGTCAGCGTGATGCTCACCACTGGCAACAAATGAGTGGTTGACCCCACGTTTCCAAGGTTCTCTTCAACCTCCCTTGACCTGGGTACTTTTTAGCCACTCCCGCATCAGGCTTGTCTTCTATTGTTGTCTATCTGATTTCTCAGGTCATCTATCGCTGGTTTAGGCAGAGAGATTCAGAGGGAGCTGGGTAGTTGTCGAATACCTCCCTGCTAGAATTGTACAGATGACTATTACCTAGCCTAGAATGTTCTTACACTTACACACTGATTTTCTTTACATGCTTAGAAACACACTCTATTAGATTTCTAAGTGGTAATAAACACTGTTGTACCTGTCACATCCTCTGATGGGTTGCTGGATTAGAAGGCATCCAGTTAAATCTGCATTTCAGGTAAACAGTGAATGTATTTGTAGTATAGATAGGTTCCAAGTATTGTAATGGACACACTTTTAGCAGCAACTCTAGGAGACCCTCATGGCTATTTGCTGACAGTCCTGCTTTGCGTCCCTTCTATCTTCTCAGTGGATTCAAGTCAGGGAAACCTCAGCCATGGCTTGTTCTGTCGCTGGTGAGCTTCTGTGTGTACTCTCAGACCTTGAAATCTTCTGACTGTTGGGGTTTGAGCACTCTGCTTTCCACTCTCTTTAATGGGCTTTTCACGTGGCACTTACCTAGCCAGCCTTTCAAGGAAGGGTTCCAATTTTGTGATTAGGAGCATCCTCTTTCCTTGAAATCTGCCCTGTTCAGAATCCTGGTCCCACCACTTATCAGCTCCGTGAATCTGGACAAGTTTCTTAGTTTTTCTGGACCATGATCCTCTCCTCTATAAAGTAAAATGAGGGTATTACCTACTCTGACTGGCTGCTCAGAGGATTAAGTGATTTCAAACATATGAAACTCTTAAAACAATATCTGGCATATAATTGGTGCATGCAGGGTTACTACCTTTCGCCATGACAGAGCCCCAGTGGTACCTGCCCTGAACAGAGGCTCTTCTGATCATTTCTTGGAAGAACTGCCCCTTGATGAAACCTACATGTAGATGACCTCCTTCCCCAGTTCAGGAACAATACCAGGGGAGGATTGTTGTGGGCTTTTTGCTTTGTTTTCAGTGACAGCCAAAGAGATAGCAGTGCTGTCTGGCAGAGGCAGGGGAAGATCGGGAAGAGGACACTCTGTCAGCGTGATGCTCACCACTGGCAACAAATGAGTGGTTGACCCCACGTTTCCAAGGTTCTCTTCAACCTCCCTTGACCTGGGTACTTTTTAGCCACTCCCGCATCAGGCTTGTCTTCTATTGTTGTCTATCTGATTTCTCAGGTCATCTATCGCTGGTTTAGGCAGAGAGATTCAGAGGGAGCTGGGTAGTTGTCGAATACCTCCCTGCTAGAATTGTACAGATGACTATTACCTAGCCTAGAATGTTCTTACACTTACACACTGATTTTCTTTACATGCTTAGAAACACACTCTATTAGATTTCTAAGTGGTAATAAACACTGTTGTACCTGTCACATCCTCTGATGGGTTGCTGGATTAGAAGGCATCCAGTTAAATCTGCATTTCAGGTAAACAGTGAATGTATTTGTAGTATAGATAGGTTCCAAGTATTGTAATGGACACACTTTTAGCAGCAACTCTAGGAGACCCTCATGGCTATTTGCTGACAGTCCTGCTTTGCGTCCCTTCTATCTTCTCAGTGGATTCAAGTCAGGGAAACCTCAGCCATGGCTTGTTCTGTCGCTGGTGAGCTTCTGTGTGTACTCTCAGACCTTGAAATCTTCTGACTGTTGGGGTTTGAGCACTCTGCTTTCCACTCTCTTTAATGGGCTTTTCACGTGGCACTTACCTAGCCAGCCTTTCAAGGAAGGGTTCCAATTTTGTGATTAGGAGCATCCTCTTTCCTTGAAATCTGCCCTGTTCAGAATCCTGGTCCCACCACTTATCAGCTCCGTGAATCTGGACAAGTTTCTTAGTTTTTCTGGACCATGATCCTCTCCTCTATAAAGTAAAAATGAGGGTATTACCTACTCTGACTGGCTGCTCAGAGGATTAAGTGATTTCAAACATATGAAACTCTTAAAACAATATCTGGCATATAATTGGTGCTCAGTAAGTTTCAATTACTGTTCTTGTTGTTCAGTCACTCAGTCTGACTCATTGCGACTCCATGGACTGTGGCACACCTGGCTTCCCTGTGCATCACCGTCTCCTGGAGCTTGCTCAAACTCCTGTCCATTGAGCCAGTGATGCCATCCAACCATCTCATCTTTTGTCATCCCCTTCTCCTCCTGCTTTCAATCTTTCCCAGCAGCTGGTGTTTTCCAATGAGTCGGCTCTTTATATCAGGTGGCCAAAGTATTGGAGTTTTTTTTTTTTTTTTTTTTTTTGCCTTATTACTAGAAAAGAATGTGAAAAAATTTTAATATAACAAAGCTTGGGAAAATCAGTGTAATTTACTGATACATAAGTTAAAATAGGCATTGTTAATTTAAGAAATCTGATGTTTTTGGTTTGAGACATTTGTTTTTTGTTTGTTTTTTAAAATCTTTAGCTGTTAACAAAAACTTCACTAGAAACACTACCAAAGTAGAGAGGAAATGGAACTTTTATGCCTTATTCCGTGCCACCATAACCCACTTCATGGTCTGATAAAAAATGGAAAAGAAGTCACTAAGCCTCCTATTATGCTCCAATCTAGTTATCATTCTGAAACAGGGTTGCCAGAATTAGCAAATAAAAATGCAAAACACTCCATTACATTGCAGGTAAATGAAGAATTACCAGTATAAGTTATATATTGTGTGAATCATATTTTAAAATTATTTGTTATTTATCTGACAGCATTATTTATCTGGGTCTCTTGTATTTTGGTAACCATACTCTGAAATCTTAAACTGTAAGGAAGTCTTTTCTCCTCAGAAAATGCAAACTAGAGTTGAACTTAGGTTTAGTACACTATATTAGGGACCAAGATTTTTAGTATACTATATTACTCTATATTATAGTGTAGTTATATATTAACTATATTTATATATAGTTATATATTAACTACATTACAATTACATGATATGGTATAATTATATAATATAGTATACTAAACTATGTTATAGTTGTTTTGTTTTTTAAAACTACTATATATATATATATATATATATATATATATATATATATATGTATGTATATATATATATATGTAACTACTATGTTATAGTTTAGTATACTATATTAGGGACCAAGGTTTGATTTCTATCATAAATCATAGATGTTTTTATTACTACATTCTCTTATTTTTTGGCCACTTCTATTGGTCTTTCACTTATTTATTTTCATCCATCTTCGTTCTTTGGCCTGTGTGGGCCTCCCATCGCTGTGGTCTCTCTCGCCGCAGAGCACCAGCTTTGGGCACATGCTCTCCAGAGCGCTGGCTCAGTAGTTGGACACATCGGTCCAGCCACTCCGTGGCACATGGGATCTTTCCAGGCCAGGGATGGAACTGGTGCCCCTTGCACTGCAAGGTGGTGTCCTTACCCACTGGACCACCAGAGAAACCCTATTACTACATTCTTTTCTTGTATTGGCCCCAGTTGGACCTAACCAACTTAGCTTTTCTATCACAGCTATCCCTAAATATGACTTTATTCTGATGGCTCTGTTGATCCCTAACATGTATTATGTTGTGACATGACATTTAGCTTCACTGTTTTTAACAATTTTTAAATAATTTATTTGCTATTTTTTTATTATTATTATTTTAATGGTGGGTCTTGGTTGCTGAGTAGGCTTTATCTAGTTGGAGTGAGCAGGGGCTACTGTGTAATTGTTCAGGCTTCTCATTGTGGTGGCTTCTCTTGTTGTAGAACATGGGCTCTAAGGTGCGCAGGCTTCAGTAATTGCAGCACATGGGCTCAGAAGTTGCAGCTCTTGGGCTCTAGAGCACAGGTACAGTAATTGTGGCACATGGGCTTAGCTGCTCGCAGCATGTGGGATCTTCCTGGATCAGGGACTGAAGACCTGTCTCCTGCATTGGCAGGTGGCTTCATTACCACAGAACCACCAGGGAAGCCATATTGTCACTTTTAAAATTACCTACTGACGATTAGTCTATGCTTTCTTGAATAGCATAGACTTCCTTGGATTCCTTTGAGCGTTGGCTATGAATAGTTTTCCTTTCATGCATTTTGTATTCAATCAGTTATACTCGTTTATAATACATTTAGGCCCAATAGGATTCATTTTTATTTTCACCATTTCATAACCTAAGAACAATTTTCCAACCAGGTCTGTTAGATGCACAAAACACAACTGGAAGTTGGATGTGAGCACCATGAAGTATATCAATCCTCCAGGAAGCTTCTGTCAAGACGAACTAGGTAAAAACCTTCCATATTGATCAATGTTTTCTGCTATTACTATTATTGGGGTCTTTCTTGTCAACTTGACGTAATTGGGCTTCCTTGGTGGCTCAGTAGGTAAAGAATCTGCCTGCAATGTACGAGTCGTAGGAGACATGAGTTTGATCCCATGTCTGTTACGCTAGCTTAGGAACCAGGCAGACTACATTATTAACAGGAGCTAGTCATGCACACTATGCAAATGTTGTTACATTTATGTGATATAAAACAGATAAGAAGCAAAGGTTTGACACTAGTAATGACAGGACAATAGACTATCAACTTTATGAGTATGCAACCCAGAAGTCTATAGCTACTTAAGGGCTATTATAAAACCTCTAGATCTTTTGGAATAGACAGCTAGGGGGAAACTGCTGTAGAGCATAGGAAGCTCCGCTTGGTGCTCTGTGATGACCTAGATGGGTGGATTGGAGGAAAGGTGGGAGGAAGGTCCAAGAGGGAGTGGATATATGTATACGTATAGCTGATTTGCTTCTTTGTACAGCAGACACTAACACAGCATAGCAAAATAATTTATCTAGTTGGTTGTAATTGTCAGGCCACCAAATGGGCTCTAAGGTGCAGGCTTCAGTAATTGCAGCACATGGGCTCAGAAGTTGCAGCTCTTGGGCTCTAGAGCACAGGTACAGTAATTGTGGCACAGGGCTTAGCTGCTCGCAGCATGTGGGATCTTCCTGGATCAGGGACTGAAGACCTGTCTCCTGCATTGGCAGGTGGCTTCATTACCACAGAACCACCAGGGAAGCCATATTGTCACTTTTAAAATTACCTACTGACGATTAGTCTATGCTTTCTTGAATAGCATAGACTTCCTTGATTCCTTTGAGCGTTGGCTATGAATAGTTTTCCTTTCATGCATTTTGTATTCAATCAGTTATACTCGTTTATAATACATTTAGGCCCAATAGGATTCATTTTTATTTTCACCATTTCATAACCTAAGAACAATTTTCCAACCAGGTCTGTTAGATGCACAAAACACAACTGGAAGTTGGATGTGAGCACCATGAAGTATATCAATCCTCCAGGAAGCTTCTGTCAAGACGAACTAGGTAAAAACCTTCCATATTGATCAATGTTTTCTGCTATTACTATTATTGGGGTCTTTCTTGTCAACTTGACGTAATTGGGCTTCCTTGGTGGCTCAGTAGGTAAAGAATCTGCCTGCAATGTACGAGTCGTAGGAGACATGAGTTTGATCCCATGTCTGTTACGCTAGCTTAGGAACCAGGCAGACTACATTATTAACAGGAGCTAGTCATGCACACTATGCAAATGTTGTTACATTTATGTGATATAAAACAGATAAGAAGCAAAGGTTTGACACTAGTAATGACAGGACAATAGACTATCAACTTTATGAGTATGCAACCCAGAAGTCTATAGCTACTTAAGGGCTATTATAAAACCTCTAGATCTTTTGGAATAGACAGCTAGGGGGAAACTGCTGTAGAGCATAGGAAGCTCCGCTTGGTGCTCTGTGATGACCTAGATGGGTGGATTGGAGGAAAGGTGGGAGGAAGGTCCAAGAGGGAGTGGATATATGTATACGTATAGCTGATTTGCTTCTTTGTACAGCAGACACTAACACAGCATAGTAAAATAATTATACTCCAATTAAAAAAAAAGACCTATAGCAAGAGATATAGCAAAATGGTTAAGAGTGAATGAGACTTGACAACCTAGGTTCAGATCCTGATGCTCAAACACACAATTAATGACTTGGGGCAAGGTAGTTGATCTGTTTGTTCATTATTTCCTCACTAAGAGATAGTATTGGTAGTAGCTATCTTATTGCATTGTTGAAAGAATTTTCAAAGAAACGGCTGTTAAATCCTCAGAACTTGGTATACAGAGCATAATGATTTATTTTGATATGCATGTTCAGTCACTTCAGTCATATCTTACTCCTTGCAACCCATGGACTATAGCCCGCCAGGCTCCTCCATCCATGGGAATTCTCTAGGCAAGGATACTGGAGTGGGTTGCCATGCTCTCCTCCAGGGGATCTTCCTGATCCAGGGATTGAACCCATATCTCATGTCTCCTGCATTGGCACACAGGTTCTTTACCACTAGTGCCACTCAGGAAGCCCCATTTTTTTTTTTTTTAACATATGTCTTGAATAATCTATACATCTCCCCTCTGACTGGGACATTCAGAGCAGGAGGAAGGGATTTCCTACCCAGCAGAAAGTTCATCAAATGGAAAACAGATCAAGGCTGGGAACTAATGCAAAGGACTGCTGGTAGCGGCCATGGAAGGCAGCAGACAAGGCCAGAGTTGGCAGTGGGCGGTGGAGGGCTGGAGATAACAAGACCCACTGAAGTATTCAGCCTTTGCCTCAGTGAGAAAATGCTACAAGAGTGAAAAATCTTGTTAACAGAGTCCACTTTTCAGTCTAGGACTGCCAAGGCTGTAGTGATTCCCTACCACATCCCAAGAAAGAGAAGGCTGGCTTGATCTCATGGAAACTTTATGAGTATGCAACCCAGAAGTCTATAGCTACTTAAGGGCTATTATAAAACCTCTAGATCTTTTGGAATAGACAGCTAGGGGGAAACTGCTGTAGAGCATAGGAAGCTCCGCTTGGTGCTCTGTGATGACCTAGATGGGTGGATTGGAGGAAAGGTGGGAGGAAGGTCCAAGAGGGAGTGGATATATGTATACGTATAGCTGATTTGCTTCTTTGTACAGCAGACACTAACACAGCATAGTAAAATAATTATACTCCAATTAAAAAAAAAGACCTATAGCAAGAGATATAGCAAAATGGTTAAGAGTGAATGAGACTTGACAACCTAGGTTCAGATCCTGATGCTCAAACACACAATTAATGACTTGGGGCAAGGTAGTTGATCTGTTTGTTCATTATTTCCTCACTAAGAGATAGTATTGGTAGTAGCTATCTTATTGCATTGTTGAAAGAATTTTCAAAGAAACGGCTGTTAAATCCTCAGAACTTGGTATACAGAGCATAATGATTTATTTTGATATGCATGTTCAGTCACTTCAGTCATATCTTACTCCTTGCAACCCATGGACTATAGCCCGCCAGGCTCCTCCATCCATGGGAATTCTCTAGGCAAGGATACTGGAGTGGGTTGCCATGCTCTCCTCCAGGGGATCTTCCTGATCCAGGGATTGAACCCATATCTCATGTCTCCTGCATTGGCACACAGGTTCTTTACCACTAGTGCCACTCAGGAAGCCCCATTTTTTTTTTTTTTAACATATGTCTTGAATAATCTATACATCTCCCCTCTGACTGGGACATTCAGAGCAGGAGGAAGGGATTTCCTACCCAGCAGAAAGTTCATCAAATGGAAAACAGATCAAGGCTGGGAACTAATGCAAAGGACTGCTGGTAGCGGCCATGGAAGGCAGCAGACAAGGCCAGAGTTGGCAGTGGGCGGTGGAGGGCTGGAGATAACAAGACCCACTGAAGTATTCAGCCTTTGCCTCAGTGAGAAAATGCTACAAGAGTGAAAAATCTTGTTAACAGAGTCCACTTTTCAGTCTAGGACTGCCAAGGCTGTAGTGATTCCCTACCACATCCCAAGAAAGAGAAGGCTGGCTTGATCTCATGGAAACTGGGATTGTTTGGTTTTATTATAATTATAAATAAATAACAAAATTTACTACTTATAACAATAATAAAACCAAACAATCCTAGTTCCCATCAGACCAAGCCAAGCCATTCTTCTCTTTCTTGGAATATGGCCATCATTTAAAAGGCAGAAGTCAGGAAAATAGAAGGAAGAAGATGCTCATCTATACTCCCATAACCTCCCATAGCCTCTGTTTTGATATCTTCCAGTCGTCACTGAGATCCGCTTCCTCCCTCTCCCCAGCCTTCTCCTTTTAATTGAGATATAATTCGTGTACCATAAAATTTACCCTTTGAGTCTTTGGGTCTGGTTGGTTTATAGTGTTGTCCAAGACTTCTATTTTCCTGTTGATTTTTGGTCTAGTTTCATCTTTACTCATCTTTTTAGGCTAAGTTTTACAAATAATTATAATTATTCTATATATTATTTTCATGTCCTGTTTTTGTCTTGTTAATATTATATTAGCTATAATATGTTAGATTCTATGTACACATTATTTTAAAGTATGCTTCCATTAAATATTATTTAGCCATTTCTCTGCTGTTGGCATTTATTCTGTTCACAGATTTTTTTTTTTTTGCCATCAAAACCAGAACTGTGATCTTTACACTTAAGAACTTCTCAGGTTTTTTTTTTTTTTTTTTTTTAAATTTTTACTTCTCAGTCTTTGGTGTTGTTTCTGTCATAGTTGCATTACTGACAAAAAAGTATGACTAATGTATTTACCCATATTCAACACTTTATACACCTTAACATAAAGATAGGCTCCACATGAACTAATACCCTAAATGAAAAAAGGAAAATGGTGTCTTTGTGACCTAGAGACTGGTGGAACTTCCTGAAAAAAAACATTTCAAACGTACAGCTCAAAAGGTAACCCCCCACCTACACACAAACAACACCCTGGTGAATATGATTTCAGCAGTACTAAAGACTGCTGCTAAACAGAGGACATGGACAAAGGCATATGATAGTTTGGGTGATTATTTTCCAGTATTTACAACCAACAGGGGGACATACTATAGCATATAAGAGGAAAGAGAAAGTGGTTAATCATTCAGTTATGTTCGATTCTTTGTGGCCCCATGGACTATAACCCGCCAGGCTCATCTGTCTGGGAGATTTCCCAGGCAAGAACACTGGAGTCGGTTGCCATTCCCTTAAGTAATGCAAATTGACAAGAAAAAGACAGAAAACTCAATATAAAAATGAAGAACAGGGCTTCATTTGGTCCAGTGGGTAAGGACACTGCCTTGCAGTGCAAGGGGCTCCGGTTCGATCCCTGGCCTGGGAAGATTCCATGTGCTGCAGAGCGACAGAACTGATGTGTCCAACTACTGAGCCGGAGCTCTGGAGCACATGTGCCCGCAGCTGGTGCTCTGCAACAAGAGAGGCCACTGCGGTGGGAGGCCCCACAGGCCAAAGAACGTGTTGTCCAAGACTTCTATTTTCCTGTTGATTTTTGGTCTAGTTTCATCTTTACTCATCTTTTTAGGCTAAGTTTTACAAATAATTATAATTATTCTATATATTATTTTCATGTCCTGTTTTTGTCTTGTTAATATTATATTAGCTATAATATGTTAGATTCTATGTACACATTATTTTAAAGTATGCTTCCATTAAATATTATTTAGCCATTTCTCTGCTGTTGGCATTTATTCTGTTCACAGATTTTTTTTTTTTTGCCATCAAAACCAGAACTGTGATCTTTACACTTAAGAACTTCTCAGGTTTTTTTTTTTTTTTTTTTTAAATTTTTACTTCTCAGTCTTTGGTGTTGTTTCTGTCATAGTTGCATTACTGACAAAAAAGTATGACTAATGTATTTACCCATATTCAACACTTTATACACCTTAACATAAAGATAGGCTCCACATGAACTAATACCCTAAATGAAAAAAGGAAAATGGTGTCTTTGTGACCTAGAGACTGGTGGAACTTCCTGAAAAAAAACATTTCAAACGTACAGCTCAAAAGGTAACCCCCCACCTACACACAAACAACACCCTGGTGAATATGATTTCAGCAGTACTAAAGACTGCTGCTAAACAGAGGACATGGACAAAGGCATATGATAGTTTGGGTGATTATTTTCCAGTATTTACAACCAACAGGGGGACATACTATAGCATATAAGAGGAAAGAGAAAGTGGTTAATCATTCAGTTATGTTCGATTCTTTGTGGCCCCATGGACTATAACCCGCCAGGCTCATCTGTCTGGGAGATTTCCCAGGCAAGAACACTGGAGTCGGTTGCCATTCCCTTAAGTAATGCAAATTGACAAGAAAAAGACAGAAAACTCAATATAAAAATGAAGAACAGGGCTTCATTTGGTCCAGTGGGTAAGGACACTGCCTTGCAGTGCAAGGGGCTCCGGTTCGATCCCTGGCCTGGGAAGATTCCATGTGCTGCAGAGCGACAGAACTGATGTGTCCAACTACTGAGCCGGAGCTCTGGAGCACATGTGCCCGCAGCTGGTGCTCTGCAACAAGAGAGGCCACTGCGGTGGGAGGCCCACACAGGCCAAAGAACAAAGATGGATGAAAGCAAGTAAGTGAAAGACCAATAGAAGTGGTCAAAAAAAAAAAAAAAAAAGAACAGATATCAACTAGCATTTTACAGAAGAATCCCTAAAGGTCAATAAGCACATAAAGATATGCTTAAATTTTTTAATTACCAGAAAACTACAAACCAAAGCAATGAGGTGTTACTGTATGTGTTTTTTTTGACTGATAAAAATAAGCTAAGGCGGTTGAGGTGTGGCAGTAAACAACAAACCTCTGTAAAAGAATAAAATTAAATTAAAAAACAAACAAAAATAAGCCAAGGTGCTGTCAGATGTTGTCAGAGATTTTTATAAGATATAAAAATCATCATGTATGGTGGGGTGTGACTGGTGCAGCCATGCTAGAGAATACCCTGACAGTGACTAGTCAGAGGAGGTTTATGAATCCTCCATGATCTGTCTATCTTGATCCTGTCTACACACCAGAGAAATCTAGTTGTGCCAGAGTCTATGGGTTCACCATGATGAGAGTGAATCAGTTAATGTGGCGAACCACCGAAACTAGCCTACAGTTAGAGGAAGTGGGCTAGATGTACACGTTGCAATGTGAAAGAATTTTTTTTTTTTTTTTTTGCTTTTACAGAGTTTTGTTGTTTACAGATATGTATAATCCCAGATTAGTCATGTGTCTATCCTATTCCCCCCATCCCACCCCTCCAGGCCATCGCATAGCCCCCATATAAGATCCCTTAACCCACAGTGCATTGACAATAGTTATCTCTTTTACATATGCTACTGTAAGGCTCCATGCTACTCTTTCCATACCTCTCACCCAAACAGAGTATTGAGTGAAAAAGAGTAAGAAATGGACTGGAGACCCAACACCATTTATGTAAACTAAATGCACACATAAAATATAATGCATATTTTGCATAAATATTCTAATGATATCCTGTAGGAGAGGAGAGATAAGAGTGAGAAACGGAGTAGAGGGAATATGTAAATCAATAAGTAAGTAAGTAGCTTTACCTCAACTGAATATAATGTGTCATGACCTAAAAAATACAATTAACATTGTCTTTTTTACTTGAAGTACTAAATGAATGAAGAAGTCCATTATTTATTCATCTGTTCATTAAATGTATTGCATTAAGCCTATTTTTTTACAATGAACCATTTTTGTTCCCACTAACTAATTAATAAGGCTGCCTTTTCTCCTCATACTTTACCAGTTTGGGGCATTCTTGATTTTTCAGACTTTTTCTCATTGGAGTCAAAAATTGTTTTAAATTACATCATTGTTTTAAATTGCACCTGTTTCTCAGAAATGATGCTAATATTTTCCAAATGTGTTTGCCAGTTTTCTTTGGTGGTAGAACTTTTTCATCTTACATTTGTATCTATAGATTTTCCAGTGGGATTGTTCCATTGCTATTAAACTTAGAAGTCCTCCTTAAAATATTCTACTTTTAGTCACTTTGTTGCATTTCTTTGTGTCTTTAATCAACTGGAATATAGCTAACCAGTTGCACAGCACAGTTGTTATACAGCCCTTCCTTTTCCACCCTCTTTTAGAATGTTAAAGTTATTTAATAACTGGGGCTTCCCAGGTTATGCTAGTGGTAAAGAATTCACCTACCAGGGCTTCCCTGGTGGTCCAGTGAGTAAGGACACCGCCTTTCTGCGCAAGGGGCACTGGTTGGATCCCTGGCCTGGGAAGATCCCATGTGCTGCGGAGCTGCTGGACCGATGTGTCCAACTACTGAACCGGAGCCCTGGAGTGAGAAACGCCACTGTGATGGGAGGCCCACACAAGCCAAAGAACAAAGAAATAAGGGAAAGACCAGTAGAAGTGGCCAAGAAAAAGAAAAAGAAAAAAGAATTCACCTGCCAGTGTAGGAAACATAAGAGACAGAGATTCAGTTCCTGGGTCAAGAAGATCCTCTGGAGGAGGGCATGGCAGCCCACTCCAGTATTCTTGCCTGGAGAATCCCATGGACAGAGGAGCCTGGCAGGCTACAGCCCACAGGGCCACAAAAAATCAAACACTACTGCGCAACTGAGCACATACACTTCTCTCCTGCTTTTCTTAAGAGACAGCAATTCTAAAGAAGGGACATCCTTGAGTGGATATCAATGCAGTTTTATGAGAGTTTTTTCCCAAAAATAGTCTTGTCTACTTGGAGTAGAGGGAATATGTAAATCAATAAGTAAGTAAGTAGCTTTACCTCAACTGAATATAATGTGTCATGACCTAAAAAATACAATTAACATTGTCTTTTTTACTTGAAGTACTAAATGAATGAAGAAGTCCATTATTTATTCATCTGTTCATTAAATGTATTGCATTAAGCCTATTTTTTTACAATGAACCATTTTTGTTCCCACTAACTAATTAATAAGGCTGCCTTTTCTCCTCATACTTTACCAGTTTGGGGCATTCTTGATTTTTCAGACTTTTTCTCATTGGAGTCAAAAATTGTTTTAAATTACATCATTGTTTTAAATTGCACCTGTTTCTCAGAAATGATGCTAATATTTTCCAAATGTGTTTGCCAGTTTTCTTTGGTGGTAGAACTTTTTCATCTTACATTTGTATCTATAGATTTTCCAGTGGGATTGTTCCATTGCTATTAAACTTAGAAGTCCTCCTTAAAATATTCTACTTTTAGTCACTTTGTTGCATTTCTTTGTGTCTTTAATCAACTGGAATATAGCTAACCAGTTGCACAGCACAGTTGTTATACAGCCCTTCCTTTTCCACCCTCTTTTAGAATGTTAAAGTTATTTAATAACTGGGGCTTCCCAGGTTATGCTAGTGGTAAAGAATTCACCTACCAGGGCTTCCCTGGTGGTCCAGTGAGTAAGGACACCGCCTTTCTGCGCAAGGGGCACTGGTTGGATCCCTGGCCTGGGAAGATCCCATGTGCTGCGGAGCTGCTGGACCGATGTGTCCAACTACTGAACCGGAGCCCTGGAGTGAGAAACGCCACTGTGATGGGAGGCCCACACAAGCCAAAGAACAAAGAAATAAGGGAAAGACCAGTAGAAGTGGCCAAGAAAAAGAAAAAGAAAAAAGAATTCACCTGCCAGTGTAGGAAACATAAGAGACAGAGATTCAGTTCCTGGGTCAAGAAGATCCTCTGGAGGAGGGCATGGCAGCCCACTCCAGTATTCTTGCCTGGAGAATCCCATGGACAGAGGAGCCTGGCAGGCTACAGCCCACAGGGCCACAAAAAATCAAACACTACTGCGCAACTGAGCACATACACTTCTCTCCTGCTTTTCTTAAGAGACAGCAATTCTAAAGAAGGGACATCCTTGAGTGGATATCAATGCAGTTTTATGAGAGTCTCCCATAATACTTTCTACTTTTGAACTGATATTGGCTATTAATGGCATATAGTCTTGTCAATACTGAACTTTCTCTTTAACTCTTCATTCTTTGAAGATAAAATAATTGCCATAGTAATATTATTGCTTAAATGCCTTCTCTGTGCCAGGTCTAGTGCTAGACACTGTAGGATCTCTTGTATCATCTACTACCTCCAGAAACTCTGGGAAGAATATATTGTAACTGAAGCAACTGCAGCCCAGGATGCTGATAATAAGCATCCCAGTCACAATCCCAACCCCGATGTTTCCAAAATTTAGCACTTTTTCTATTTCCTGACACTGATGTGTAGCAATCATATAGTCTGGAAATAATAATAAGATGTGTCTTTATTGTATCCCTTGCACTTTCAAGGACATAATGTGGTAATAATGGTGACATTAAACATCCTTTGTGTGGTCCTGATTTTATTCCCAGAAAGTCAGTCATGTTTTACAATTAAATACATTGATAACTGTGGTTAGGAAAATGTTCATTAATATGCTTTATTAAATTCTTAAACAGTATTTAAAAAGTGTAAAAATAATAGAGCGAACTACCATGTGCCCAGCACTCAACTTAAGACATAAAACGGGGCTTCCCTGGTGGTCCAGTGGGTAGGGACACCGCCTTGCAGTGCAAGGGGTGCCGGTTCGATCCCTGGCCTGGGAAGATCCCACGTGCCGTGGAGCAGCTGGACCGATGTATCCAATTGCTGAGCTGGAGCTCTGGAGCGCATGCGCCCAGAGCCGGTGCTCTGTGACAACAAAGGCCACTGCGATGGGAGGCCCACATGGGCCAAAGAACAAAGATGTGTGAAAATGGACAACTGGAAGACCAATAGAAGTGGCCCGTCCACTCCCCTCCCCCCCCACCCTACCCCCCCATAAATAAATCTTAAAAAAAAAAAAAGACATAAAACATCCCTGACACACCTGAGATTCCACGAGCTCCTCAAATATACTATGAATAAAGAAATGAGTGGGTGTTTGCCTTCAGCCCTCATCTCAGTAGATTTTGCTTGACCTAAACGAGCTTTGCTTTTTGTTTCTATTTTCCTTTGATTTTTGTACTCAGTGTACCTGAGCCATGTATTTTCATTTTGGTGATGCCATTGAAACATCATATTGTTCTCGATGTTAATCCTAATTTGTTCCCCCTTTGGTTTTAGTTGTGGAAAAGAGTGAAGAAAATGGACTTTTGCTTCTAGAACTGAATCCTCCTAACCCCTGGGATTCAGATCCCAAATCTCCTGAAGAGTTGACTTTTGGGGAAGTGCAGGTAAGGAAACATTAAGTAATAAAAATCTTTAAAACAAACAAACATATATAATATAGATATCCTATATTACCTTGAAAAGCTTTCCTGGTGGTTCACACACTAAAGAATCTGCCTGAGGGAGACGCAGGTTTGATTTGTGGGTTGGGAAGATCCCTAGAGAAGGACACTACAACCCACTCGAATACGCTTGCCTGGAGAATCCCGTGGACAGAGGAGCCTGGTGGGCTGCCGTCCATGGGCTCACAAAGACTCAGACATGACTGAGTGACTAGCATTTGTATATTACTCTGGATGTTCTTGGGTGTGTCTACTTAAGACATATAGTATAATTATTCTGAACTCTTGAGCAAACTTTCTCGGAACATAGGACCTGGCAGAGATTACAAGGAAATATATCCAGAAAAGAACAAAACAAAACGAAACAGAAGGTCCCAAAGGAAAGTCATGCGAAACTATTAGAAAAAGTTCAGTAATTGCCTTTGATTCCAAATCACTGTCAAATGAAACAGCCAGTTGTATATCTCTGCATGTTGCCCTAGGATCTTTACAAACCTTATGCATTTCCTTTCTTTAGAAGAGTTTCCTTCAGAGAAAATGCTCTGATAGCCTGGGAGAGTTAAACAATTGAAAATTATTTTTCTGATGTATTTGGGAAGCTTGTAAAAATGGGCTATTCCTTTTCTGAGAAAACAAATGGATCCTATCCAGAATAGGCCTAATCACTTGAGTTTGACTTCTTGACCTCTTCTAACCCTCTCTGTTGGCTTTTCATACTGGAATTTCTATCACCTTATCTCTGCCCCTTGATGTTTGTTTTTTTTCCTGTGATGTTTCCATCAAAGGAAGGGAGCGAGGAATTGATTCAGAATTCCTGAGTCTGTGCCAGTTTCCAAGTCATTGTTTATAGTCATTCTTAGAGGACCCTGACATCCTGAGTGAGTCAACTGGTAACTTAGCCAGACTGAGAGGCTATGCCAGTGCAGTCTTAGTGCCCTCTGCTTGCATTGTCTTGAAACAGGATCTCAGTTCCCTGACCAGAGACTGAAGTCAGGTCGCCATGCTGAGAGTGCAGAATTCTAGCTACTAGACTATGAGGGCCAGTGCCCAGTAACAAGGCCCTGGCTTGTCTGCTTTGTAGAAATAAATTTCAACACAGAGGTGGAAAGTAGTGAAACAAGTAAAGTGTTTATTAGGGGGGATAAGATGACTACATGTGAATAGACATACAGAGAGCAAGAATCACGTCTTTGTGGTAGTTTAAATCACTTATATGGGACATTTCCTCTGGAATTCCTTTGGTCAATCATCTTGCTTTGCTTGGTTCTGAGTCGTATTTGCTTCATCGCACGGTCTTCCTATGTGTGCATCTGCATCTCTTAGCCAAGATGGATTCTAGCAAAGAGGCCTATGGGAAGGTTGACATCACTTACTATGTGATGTTTCCACCTCCCTGTCTGACCTCTGAGTAGCCTTTCTGTGGGTGTGTAGTCAGAAGTTCTCTTTGACCTCAAGAATGAGGAATATGCTGTCTTTTTATCTCTCATCTGGGAAGGGCTTGGTTTCTCCTCCCTTCTGCTATTATCTTTGTTTGGAGTATCTGTCCGCAGGGACAGACTCCAGCTGCCCAGCCAGGGCTCATCTGTCTCCAGCCTCAAACCCACCAGGAATCATTCATCCTTCATTCAGTACCATTTACAGCCATTCCAGCATTCAAATTCCCAAGTGTCTGCCATCGCATCTCTAACTACTTTTGCTTGTAAATTGTGCATTGAAGGTCTGGTTGCAAAAGATATTCTGCAGTGCCGACTTTAAATAAGTATTTAGGCACTAATTTAGATAGAGTTGAGTTGGGTGAATCAATTGGTTTGATACCTAAAAATCCACCATGAGCATCTCTATTCCAGTAAAACAGTGATGTGTTCTAGGAGTTGTGTTCTATAGAAACGCTCCTGGTGAGTCTCACCTGAGTCTTACTTGACTGAACATGCTCAGGAGCAAAGTTCTCCAACGTGACCTGTTGGCTAACCAACCCAGGTCATTGTTGCTGACTGATGATGATTCAGTAATCTGATTCTCACTGTCTTCTGACAGGTAACATACCTTACTCATGCCTGCATGGACCTCAAGCTGGGAGACAAAAGGATGGTGTTTGACCCTTGGTTAATGGGTCCTGCTTTTGCCCGAGGATGGTGGTTACTCCATGAGCCTCCATCTGATTGGCTGGAGAGGCTGTGCCAAGCAGACCTGATTTACATCAGTCACATGCACTCAGACCACCTGAGGTAATGAAGTCTGAGCACTCTGAAGGAAATGCTGCAGTAAAGCATCACACTGGTTTCCAGGTTCTTTGGTGACCACTGCTCATTTTGAGGTAGATTCAGCTGGGGCTGTTGAGAAGAGAACTAATTTAGGTAAACACATGTGTTTCAACATGTGGCATAATTTTTTCCTGATTTAGACCATTAGAAATAGAAAAGGGGCCATTGTGGGCAGAAGACAGGAGTTAATAGCCCTCCACTCTCTCACCTCCTGCCTTCAGGCTACCTAAAGTCTAGATTTAAGGATTATCAATGTTGACTTCCTTTCTCAGTTCAACTTTTGTGGCAGGAACCAGAGCACATTTTCTATAAAAGACCAGAGTGTAGCTCATCTTGGTTTTACAAGCCATATGGTTGGTGTGGCAATGACTCCGTTCTGTTGTACAAAAGCAGCCATAGGCGGTCCCCAATCAACCTGAGTGTCTTCTAATAAACCTGATATTTGGACAATGACATATGAATATCATAAAATTTTCATGCGTCACCAGATAGGATTGTCCTTTTGATTTCCTTCTCAACCATTTTCAAAGGTAAAAGGCATTTCTGGCTTACATCAGCCGGTCGCTGTGGTTTGTCAACTCTTGACTCGTAGCATTTCAACAACACTGACCTCCCAGCTTTTTTTTTATAATTTATGTCTTTATTTTAAAGTTTTTACAGAGTTCCTCCCAGCTTTTGAACCCTAGGTCCACCTCCTCCTTCGCTGAAACTACAACTGTGTTGCTGAGGGTAGGAACTGAAACTCCCTTAACCTGGGCATCAAAAAGTGGGGAGAAATAGGAGCTTGAATTTACAAAACCTCACACATATGCAAATGAACTGTTACCAGAAGAAGCGGGGTCAGATTTCCAACCTCTGGCTTCATTTCAGGGTCCAATGTCTTCATCCTTATTTAGAAGTTTGTGTTATGACTGCCAGGCTGCAGATAGCAATGCCCACTTGTTGTAACATGAAGCAATTTCACCTTATTGTTCTTTGCGGTGACGTTACATGACATGAAGGACATGCTTTGATAGAAGTGTCCATGGTGAGGGGAAGTGTGTTGTTTGCTGGTTGATTGGCCCCTTGATACTTGTGTTGAAAGCAGTGAGATCTCTGAGGCACGAGTATGATCTCTCTCTCTTCTGTGAAGGAAACTAAACACTTAAGTAGTTGGTTACATTAGTAACAAATTACCTGCAATACACAAAATACATCACCCACTGGGGTATTGTGGTGCTGTGATTAAAAACCTACGGTCTACTGCATACCTTTGTTGCGTACAAGCTTCTGGAAACAAACGTGTACAATTTCAGAATTGTAAGAGCCCTGAGTTCATGGATTGTGTAATAACAGCATCATGTGGATTAATTTTATACAGCCTGTGTAGAGAGAACAGTATCACATAAACCAGGTGATTGCTTGATAGTACCTATTATAAAATGTCCGTGGTTCTGTGTGTTTGTTGTTTGGTTGCGTCTGATTCTGAGATCCCATGGACTGTAGCCTACCAGGCTCCTCCGTCCGTGGAATTTTCCAGGGAAGAATGCCAGCGGTTTGCCATTTCCTACTCTAGGAGATCTTCCCGACCCAGGGGTCAAACCCAGGTCCCCTGCATTGATGGCAGATTGTTTTCTTTCTGAGCCACCGGGGAAGTCAGGTGGTCCTAAGGAGAGACATTCTATGACAATGTACTGAATTTTAGGAATAAAAACTTTTTTGGTGGCTCAGATGATAAAGAATCTGCCTGCAATGCAGGGCACCAGGGTTCAGTCGCTGGGTTGGGAAGATACCCTGAAGAAGGGAGTGGCTACCCACTCCAGTATTCCTGCCTGGAGAATTCCATGGACAGAGGAGCCTGGCAGGCTACAGTCCATGGGGATGCAGTCAGATACCACTGGATGACTATCTTCTCTTGTCTAAGAACTTTTCATGTCACTTAGCCCAGTTATTTCTCAGCCACTGTCCTGAAAACCAGTTTTATTTTAATTTCAAGGGGCTTGTGTGTGTTAAATTGCCAGGCATTAAAATACCAGTCCTCAACTGTAGTATCACAATACATTGACTGTGTAGTGTATTGCAAATAGTTTATTACTGAAAAGTTACTGAAACGTGATTTCTACTCCTTTGAGTTTATTTCCTTGAAATAAAATACTCCCTTACTTTTTGTCAGGGAAGTGTGTTGTTTGCTGGTTGATTGGCCCTTGATACTTGTGTTGAAAGCAGTGAGATCTCTGAACGAGTATGATCTCTCTCTCTTCTGTGAAGGAAACTAAACACTTAAGTAGTTGGTTACATTAGTAACAAATTACCTGCAATACACAAAATACATCACCCACTGGGGTATTGTGGTGCTGTGATTAAAAACCTACGGTCTACTGCATACCTTTGTTGCGTACAAGCTTCTGGAAACAAACGTGTACAATTTCAGAATTGTAAGAGCCCTGAGTTCATGGATTGTGTAATAACAGCATCATGTGGATTAATTTTATACAGCCTGTGTAGAGAGAACAGTATCACATAAACCAGGTGATTGCTTGATAGTACCTATTATAAAATGTCCGTGGTTCTGTGTGTTTGTTGTTTGGTTGCGTCTGATTCTGAGATCCCATGGACTGTAGCCTACCAGGCTCCTCCGTCCGTGGAATTTTCCAGGGAAGAATGCCAGCGGTTTGCCATTTCCTACTCTAGGAGATCTTCCCGACCCAGGGATCAAACCCAGGTCCCCTGCATTGATGGCAGATTGTTTTCTTTCTGAGCCACCAGGGAAGTCAGGTGGTCCTAAGGAGAGACATTCTATGACAATGTACTGAATTTTAGGAATAAAAACTTTTTTGGTGGCTCAGATGATAAAGAATCTGCCTGCAATGCAGGGCACCAGGGTTCAGTCGCTGGGTTGGGAAGATACCCTGAAGAAGGGAGTGGCTACCCACTCCAGTATTCCTGCCTGGAGAATTCCATGGACAGAGGAGCCTGGCAGGCTACAGTCCATGGGGATGCAGTCAGATACCACTGGATGACTATCTTCTCTTGTCTAAGAACTTTTCATGTCACTTAGCCCAGTTATTTCTCAGCCACTGTCCTGAAAACCAGTTTTATTTTAATTTCAAGGGGCTTGTGTGTGTTAAATTGCCAGGCATTAAAATACCAGTCCTCAACTGTAGTATCACAATACATTGACTGTGTAGTGTATTGCAAATAGTTTATTACTGAAAAGTTACTGAAACGTGATTTCTACTCCTTTGAGTTTATTTCCTTGAAATAAAATACTCCCTTACTTTTTGATTCTTACCTAGTCAGCTAATAAACACCGGAGTCATTTGTCCCCATTCATTTTGTTTCATCTTTGTTTACTGAATAAACCTCCTTGATTCACAAAAACAAGGAGGAAAGGCCAGTGTGCTTAGAAAACAGTCTTTAGTCAAAGAAATGCAATTTATTATGTAAATATGTGGGTATCATATTGGGTTTTCCTGGTGGTGCTTGTGGTAAAGAACCTGACTGCCACTGTAGGCAATGTAAGAAATTTCGGTTTAGTTCCTGGGTTGGGAAGATCCCCTGGAGAAGGGCATGGCAACCTACTCCAATCTACTTGCTTGGAGAATGCCATGGACAGAGGAGCCTGGTGGGCTACAGTGAGTGCATAAGGGTGTCAAAGAGCTGGATAAGGCTGAAGCCGCTTGGCACAGAGCTTACATGAATATCATGATGGATGATATTTACAGATGCCAGTGAGCACTGCCAACAACAATTTAAAAATCACAAAGGAATAAACATCCATTTTTAGAATAATGTATCCTAACCCCTAAAGTCCTTTAAAGTAGATTTCAGTGGTTAACCCAGAGATTGAAGACGTATTCAAAGAATTCTTGACTTTTTGAATCCTTTGATTTTAGAGAAGAAAACCTACTGATGCTTCTCCCCTCTGGACTCTACTTATTTAACAAAGATCTGGAGCTTGAATATTAGTGTGGTTAATAAGTACTGATATGCTGATTTGGTTTATACTTTTCTTAATTACTAAATATCTTATTTTATCTGACATTATACTCTATGCACATGTCTGATTCTTAAACTAGATGGCACATTCATTTAAGTTGAAATTGCCTTCTAATAGAAGAAGCACTAAGTTTAGTATCAGAATAAGAATACCAATTTACTATTTGTTAGTCATATATTTCTGAGTATCTGTTCTTAGCCCAGTTTTACCTTTAAAATTTAATTTCAAGGGCTTGTGTGTGTTAAATTGCCAGGCATTAAAATACCAGTCCTCAACTGTAGTATCACAATACATTGACTGTGTAGTGTATTGCAAATAGTTTATTACTGAAAAGTTACTGAAACGTGATTTCTACTCCTTTGAGTTTATTTCCTTGAAATAAAATACTCCCTTACTTTTTGATTCTTACCTAGTCAGCTAATAAACACCGGAGTCATTTGTCCCCATTCATTTTGTTTCATCTTTGTTTACTGAATAAACCTCCTTGATTCACAAAAACAAGGAGGAAAGGCCAGTGTGCTTAGAAAACAGTCTTTAGTCAAAGAAATGCAATTTATTATGTAAATATGTGGGTATCATATTGGGTTTTCCTGGTGGTGCTTGTGGTAAAGAACCTGACTGCCACTGTAGGCAATGTAAGAAATTTCGGTTTAGTTCCTGGGTTGGGAAGATCCCCTGGAGAAGGGCATGGCAACCTACTCCAATCTACTTGCTTGGAGAATGCCATGGACAGAGGAGCCTGGTGGGCTACAGTGAGTGCATAAGGGTGTCAAAGAGCTGGATAAGGCTGAAGCCGCTTGGCACAGAGCTTACATGAATATCATGATGGATGATATTTACAGATGCCAGTGAGCACTGCCAACAACAATTTAAAAATCACAAAGGAATAAACATCCATTTTTAGAATAATGTATCCTAACCCCTAAAGTCCTTTAAAGTAGATTTCAGTGGTTAACCCAGAGATTGAAGACGTATTCAAAGAATTCTTGACTTTTTGAATCCTTTGATTTTAGAGAAGAAAACCTACTGATGCTTCTCCCCTCTGGACTCTACTTATTTAACAAAGATCTGGAGCTTGAATATTAGTGTGGTTAATAAGTACTGATATGCTGATTTGGTTTATACTTTTCTTAATTACTAAATATCTTATTTTATCTGACATTATACTCTATGCACATGTCTGATTCTTAAACTAGATGGCACATTCATTTAAGTTGAAATTGCCTTCTAATAGAAGAAGCACTAAGTTTAGTATCAGAAAGCCTGAATTTGAATACCAATTTACTATTTGTTAGTCATATATTTCTGAGTATCTGTTCTCATCTATTAAGAGCAAAGAAAAAATTAGAGAGTATTTCTTTGGTAAGAATAAATGAAATAACATGAATAAAATACTAGTGAAAATACCTAACACCATGATTGATATATAATAGTTACCTAAACAGTCATTTATTTATCATTATTCATGTTTTGCCACACCCCACAGTAGTATATAATCCTTTTATGTAATAAATGCTCAGAAATGAGAGTTGACAATCTGTGTAGATATTCAAAAATGCTTGGATGGTTAATTGTATACTGAGTTGGAATTATTCCAAATGGTGGATGTAATTTTCTTCTACAGTAGTTTTACTGTCTTGCTTAGCTGGTGACCAACTCTCCTTAAGGACCAAGAATTCTTTCTCTCTACCACAATGTGGCTATCAATCTTCGATGGTTGAAAAACTGCCCCAGTGATGAGTAACTTACAGGTTCTCCTCATTTTCGAACCAAGACCTTTCTCTTATTGGAATCTGCAAGTTGAGGAGGGAGGAAAAATGAAGATCATGGAGACCTTCATCTACCAGGAACCTCTTCAGCTGGACTTTTCCACTTTGCACTTCCTGTTAGAACTACCCTTCCTCAAAGCAGCATCAGTGTGGGAAATGGAATTTGCACTCCTGGTTTGATATACAAGCTGTGATATATGGTGTGTTTTCACCAGAAAGAGGAATCAGCTAGGAAATTCCCCTCATCGTTATAGCCAACCCTGAGGCATAACTCTTTTTTTTTTGGACTCCAAGGAGAGTCTGGTTCTTCAGTTCCTTGCTCCTTGGTCAACATGTTGATGTAAGGAGCAAACTGTCTCCTATACTAGATGATCCTATTTTTTCACCTTTCAAACTTTCCATCTTTCTGATTCTAGTTACCCCACACTGAAGAAGCTTGCTGAGAGAAGACCAGATATTCCCATTTATGTTGGAAACACGGAAAGACCTGTATTTTGGAATCTGAATCAGAGTGGTGTCCCATTAACTAACATCAATGTAGTGTCATTTGGAATATGGCAGCAGGTCAGATAATTTACGGGGGGAAATGAAACCTGAATTTGAATACCAATTTACTATTTGTTAGTCATATATTTCTGAGTATCTGTTCTCATCTATTAAGAGCAAAGAAAAAATTAGAGAGTATTTCTTTGGTAAGAATAAATGAAATAACATGAATAAAATACTAGTGAAAATACCTAACACCATGATTGATATATAATAGTTACCTAAACAGTCATTTATTTATCATTATTCATGTTTTGCCACACCCCACAGTAGTATATAATCCTTTTATGTAATAAATGCTCAGAAATGAGAGTTGACAATCTGTGTAGATATTCAAAAATGCTTGGATGGTTAATTGTATACTGAGTTGGAATTATTCCAAATGGTGGATGTAATTTTCTTCTACAGTAGTTTTACTGTCTTGCTTAGCTGGTGACCAACTCTCCTTAAGGACCAAGAATTCTTTCTCTCTACCACAATGTGGCTATCAATCTTCGATGGTTGAAAAACTGCCCCCAGTGATGAGTAACTTACAGGTTCTCCTCATTTTCGAACCAAGACCTTTCTCTTATTGGAATCTGCAAGTTGAGGAGGGAGGAAAAATGAAGATCATGGAGACCTTCATCTACCAGGAACCTCTTCAGCTGGACTTTTCCACTTTGCACTTCCTGTTAGAACTACCCTTCCTCAAAGCAGCATCAGTGTGGGAAATGGAATTTGCACTCCTGGTTTGATATACAAGCTGTGATATATGGTGTGTTTTCACCAGAAAGAGGAATCAGCTAGGAAATTCCCCTCATCGTTATAGCCAACCCTGAGGCATAACTCTTTTTTTTTTGGACTCCAAGGAGAGTCTGGTTCTTCAGTTCCTTGCTCCTTGGTCAACATGTTGATGTAAGGAGCAAACTGTCTCCTATACTAGATGATCCTATTTTTTCACCTTTCAAACTTTCCATCTTTCTGATTCTAGTTACCCCACACTGAAGAAGCTTGCTGAGAGAAGACCAGATATTCCCATTTATGTTGGAAACACGGAAAGACCTGTATTTTGGAATCTGAATCAGAGTGGTGTCCCATTAACTAACATCAATGTAGTGTCATTTGGAATATGGCAGCAGGTCAGATATCTGTGTTTTTGCTCCACTTTTCAGTTTTGCTTTTGGAGGGTAAATTTTAGGTGAAGCAGTTGTTTTAATACTAAAGAAACAATGGCTTACTTTTTCTATATGTGATGCTATGTAAGTACATGGTACTGTGTAAATCTCTATTTAGCTAATATAAAAGATGGCTTTTCTCTCCGTTTATCAATGGTATGACTTTACTGGATAATAATCGAGTTCTAAACAAAAAGGATTTCCTTTCAGAAGAGATAATTTGTTTCAAATATTGACTGAAAAGCCAAACTGACATAAACAGTTGTTGGTTTTATTGTTAAATTCCAGGTAGACAAAAATCTTCGATTCATGATCTTGATGGATGGCGTTCATCCTGAGATGGACACTTGCATTATCGTAGAGTACAAAGGTATTTTCTTACTCTCATCAACAATGAAAAATGAAACGTACTCTTGGTAGAAAGGATAATGATAGCTATCCAAAGTTTCATTCTGTGTTCATCTTCTTCTTATGTCTTCATTTTCCTTAGAATATAGTATATTCTATCCCTGTCCTAGGAAAATGGGCCCTCACTCAGATAGTCTCAGAAAATCTCTGTCTCTCAGAGAGCAAATTAGCAGTAACATATTCTATGTAGTGACAGGTGCAAAGATTTTATTCTTAAGGTAACAGATATTCTGTATTTCACCTATAACAACTTCTTCAAAACTGCCTTTATTGGATAAGTGATCTACTTTCATCTTGAAATATTATGATGTAATATAATCATACACTTCTGCCTTTCATATGATTTACCCCAGCAATGATTAAATAGAATTTATAAAAGGCTGAGAAATTTGTGTTGATTTGGTTACAGTTGATAACCAAAAAGATAGTTGGCTAAGGAAACTAGTCTATTTTGGATCTTCGAGGGGATCAAGCTTATTGTCCTCAGACAGAACCCACCGAATCAGACAGGGTGAGTTTATTTGCTTCAAAGTTCAAAATGTGCTATTGAAGATTTTAGGCTTTCAAATCTTTTTCTACTTTTTCCTTGGGTTTAAGTGATCCTTCAGTAATCAAATGAGTCTATATTATATAGGCTTACATGGAAGACTTTGTTGACCTGGGATTTCCAACTACGGTGTTCAAGATTTCACTTTGAGTACTTATGCCACTTCATTTTTCCACAGGTCACAAAATACTCAATACAGTGGATTGCACCAGACCCAACGGGGGAAGGCTGCCTGTGAAGGTTGATTTAATGATGAGTGATTTTGCCGGAGGAGCATCAGGCTTTCCAATGACTTTCAGTGGTGGAAAGTTTACTGGTAATACTTTATATCCAAGTGATACAAGGGATCAGGCCTGGCACTTGGCTAGATCCATTCAAATCTATACAAACATAACTAAGATGTTCTCCTTCCCTACAAAAAGCTTACAATCTTACTGGGAAACCAGAGTTACAAATCACAGATATGCAAACTAAAGTTTCAGCTCAATGTATGCTGATCGGGTATGAAAGAAACAGATTAGGGAGCATCTCAGGAAAGGTCAAGAAACAGATTCATTTGGGTCAATTGGATTCCTGATGTAGACCATAGAAAAGAGCAGGGAGAGTCTGACATTGGTCATCCAGGCTTAAATGCTCCTGGTATGAGGTTCAGAATAGGGTATGGACACCTGGAGGTGGGCACATCCTGTTAGCTTTGTGGAATGCTCATACCAGGGAGAGATGAGGCAAAGAAGCCTCTCTTTAGTATGGCGTTACTGGGGTCCGGGGAGGAGTTCAAGTGGGAAAATAGTGATCAAAGAGTACAGACTTCTAGTTATAAGGTGCATACATTCTGGGGATGTGATGAAGGATATTGGTGACTACGTCACTGGGTTTTTTTTAATGCCCTGTATAATCATACACTTCTGCCTTTCATATGATTTACCCAAAAAAAACCCCAATGATTAAAAAAAGAATTTATAAAAGGCTGAGAAATTTGTGTTGATTTGGTTACAGTTGATAACCAAAAAGATAGTTGGCTAAGGAAACTAGTCTATTTTGGATCTTCGAGGGGATCAAGCTTATTGTCCTCAGACAGAACCCACCGAATCAGACAGGGTGAGTTTATTTGCTTCAAAGTTCAAAATGTGCTATTGAAGATTTTAGGCTTTCAAATCTTTTTCTACTTTTTCCTTGGGTTTAAGTGATCCTTCAGTAATCAAATGAGTCTATATTATATAGGCTTACATGGAAGACTTTGTTGACCTGGGATTTCCAACTACGGTGTTCAAGATTTCACTTTGAGTACTTATGCCACTTCATTTTTCCACAGGTCACAAAATACTCAATACAGTGGATTGCACCAGACCCAACGGGGGAAGGCTGCCTGTGAAGGTTGATTTAATGATGAGTGATTTTGCCGGAGGAGCATCAGGCTTTCCAATGACTTTCAGTGGTGGAAAGTTTACTGGTAATACTTTATATCCAAGTGATACAAGGGATCAGGCCTGGCACTTGGCTAGATCCATTCAAATCTATACAAACATAACTAAGATGTTCTCCTTCCCTACAAAAAGCTTACAATCTTACTGGGAAACCAGAGTTACAAATCACAGATATGCAAACTAAAGTTTCAGCTCAATGTATGCTGATCGGGTATGAAAGAAACAGATTAGGGAGCATCTCAGGAAAGGTCAAGAAACAGATTCATTTGGGTCAATTGGATTCCTGATGTAGACCATAGAAAAGAGCAGGGAGAGTCTGACATTGGTCATCCAGGCTTAAATGCTCCTGGTATGAGGTTCAGAATAGGGTATGGACACCTGGAGGTGGGCACATCCTGTTAGCTTTGTGGAATGCTCATACCAGGGAGAGATGAGGCAAAGAAGCCTCTCTTTAGTATGGCGTTACTGGGGTCCGGGGAGGAGTTCAAGTGGGAAAATAGTGATCAAAGAGTACAGACTTCTAGTTATAAGGTGCATACATTCTGGGGATGTGATGAAGGATATTGGTGACTAGCGTTAACAACACTCTGCTCTACACTTGAGAATTGCTTAAAGAGTAGATCTTACATGTTGTCACACATGAAAAATGGTAATGAGATGATGAAGGTGTTACATAACCTTATTGTGGCAATCAATAGTATGCATGCATGTAATGAAATCACCATGGTGTATACTTTAAACTTATGTAAAATCCCATGTCAGTTATCTCTCAAAGCTAGAAAAAAAATGTGAAATCCAAGGAAGAAACACTTCTGCTCTGAGACTAAGCACAGTGCTAGGGTTGGGATGGGGGAGGGTGTGGAAGTGATACATTTTGTTCACACTTTTGCTCAGTACTAGCATTGAAAGTGCTCAATATATGTCCACCTAATAAATTCATGTGTTTTGTAAGTGATCTCTATTTTACAATGTAGCAGAAATGCTCTACTTTCAGTAAGAAAGCCTGTCCAGTTCTTTCCTTTCTTCTCTAAGTCTGTATTCATTGCCTCCCAGAACGTGTCACGTGAGAGACAGAGGGGAGGTGCCTGCCTTAGGTAGTTAACAGTGTGACAGGGGAGGCAACATATATCTACCAAATGGCAGCTAGCAGAACTCCCTTTGGTCAGGGGAAGATTGATTTATTTATTTTACGTTTGACTGTGCTGGGTCTTTTCTGCTGTGCACAAGCTTTCTCTAGTTGCGGCAAGTGGGGACTACTGTTTGTTCTGGTGTGTGGGCTTCTCATTGCTGTGGCTTCTCTTGTTGCAGAGCACGGGCTCTAGGTGCATGGGCTTCAGTAGTCACAGTGCTTTGTTAGTTGCGACTTGTGGGCTCTAGAGTGCTGACTCAGTAGTTGTGGTCCACAGGCTTAGTTGCGCCATGGCATGGGCAGTCTTCCTAGGCTAGGGACCAAACCCACGTCCCCTGCACTGGCAGACAAGATTCTTTACCACTGGACCACCAGGGAAGCCTCAGGACTTATTCTTTTGGATCTGTATGCATGTTGTGCTGGTGCACATACATTTTAAAAAGTCTGGATATACCAATATATTAAGAATTGTTATATCTGGCTTATGAGTAACTTTTACAACTCACTTTGCTGACTGTATCCTTATTGTTTGACCAGTGTCAGCCCATACCAACCTGCTTTTTGCTCCTCAGACCCAATACACCATGTACATCTGTGCTCTGGTCTTTGTGTGTGCTGCTTCCACTGCCTGGAGTGCTGTTGTCGCTGACCTCCACGTGGTCAGCAACTTCTCTTTTATGTCTCTATCTGTGTTTTATGACTCCAGTGTTATGTTTACTAATTGCCCTGTCTAATATGCCCCTCCATGTCACCTCTCCTCACCCTTGCCACTCTCTGTCCCATGGCCCTGTTTCACTTCCTTCCTAAGTCATCACTCTTTGAAATGAACTTATTTACTTACTTATTATTTGCATCTCTCACTAGAATGAAGAGTGAGCACCATAAGAGCGAGCACCTGCCTTATCTTGCTTGCCATTGTAGTCTCAGTGCCTTGAATTACTTTGGGCTCATGATAGGTGCTCAATAAATATCAACCAGAGGAACCAATGAGCCAATGAACAACTGAACAAACTGTAAAGCAGGTATTATGATCCATTTCACAGAGAAGAAAGCAGACTTAAAAAATTTAAGTCATAGAGCTTCATTTTCACCTTAAGTCTTAACTGACTCCAACATCCAGGCTCTTGAGACTGTGCACCACTAGGATGTAATGAATATGCTTTGCATTTATAATCCACCCAGATAACAAAGCCATTTCTATGTTAGTAGAGCATTAAGCAATACAAGAATTATAGTGCCCTTAAAATGTACATGCATACAAGTACAGCAATACATGCCATGCTGTGTATTCAGCTAGGTCCACATGAATTGCCATAAACAAGAAGGTTCAGTGTCTTTGGCTAGTGTGGGAACATTCTCCTAGTAACCAGAGGCTATTTGCAAAATCGAGTCACTAATGACAAAGAGCTTTGGTCTACATCTGCATTAGTCAGCTGTCAGTTTTTATCTCCTGAAAGATTTCTCTACCGAAGCTTTTGTTTTTCTGTGATTTCTGAATAGAGACTCTAATCCAAACCCTGTCATTCCAGAGGAATGGAAGGCCCAATTCATTAAAACAGAAAGGAAGAAACTCCTGAACTACAAGGCTCGGCTGGTGAAGGATCTGCAACCTCGAATTTATTGCCCCTTTGCTGGGTATTTTGTGGAAGCCCACCCATCAGACAAGTATGGCTGGACATTTTGTATGACATATCTACACATGAGTTAATGTATGCTGGGACAAATGATTTAGTTGTGAGTCCATGAGATGGGGAGAGTAATCGAGAGAGTAATTGGTATGAGTCTGGAACTTATTGAACAAGCTACCTGAGAACAGAGAGCATGAACAAAAAGCCATGCTTGGCCACTGGAGTCAGTTCAGATAGATTTTGTCCAGAAGGGTCCTGAAAAGGAGGAAGGCAAGTGATAGGTATTCAGTATACACTAGAAATTGAGCTGGGGCCTTTAATCAAGTCATTTGGTCTTGCCAATGACACTGTAAGGTAGGTATCATTACGCTTGTTTAAGTTAGGGACTTTGAAATCCAGAGACTAGGGGACTTGCCCAAAGACGGCCTGCTGGAAACACAGGAATTGAGAAATGGATCCTGCCATAGTCTCAGTGCCTTGAATTACTTTGGGCTCATGATAGGTGCTCAATAAATATCAACCAGAGGAACCAATGAGCCAATGAACAACTGAACAAACTGTAAAGCAGGTATTATGATCCATTTCACAGAGAAGAAAGCAGACTTAAAAAATTTAAGTCATAGAGCTTCATTTTCACCTTAAGTCTTAACTGACTCCAACATCCAGGCTCTTGAGACTGTGCACCACTAGGATGTAATGAATATGCTTTGCATTTATAATCCACCCAGATAACAAAGCCATTTCTATGTTAGTAGAGCATTAAGCAATACAAGAATTATAGTGCCCTTAAAATGTACATGCATACAAGTACAGCAATACATGCCATGCTGTGTATTCAGCTAGGTCCACATGAATTGCCATAAACAAGAAGGTTCAGTGTCTTTGGCTAGTGTGGGAACATTCTCCTAGTAACCAGAGGCTATTTGCAAAATCGAGTCACTAATGACAAAGAGCTTTGGTCTACATCTGCATTAGTCAGCTGTCAGTTTTTATCTCCTGAAAGATTTCTCTACCGAAGCTTTTGTTTTTCTGTGATTTCTGAATAGAGACTCTAATCCAAACCCTGTCATTCCAGAGGAATGGAAGGCCCAATTCATTAAAACAGAAAGGAAGAAACTCCTGAACTACAAGGCTCGGCTGGTGAAGGATCTGCAACCTCGAATTTATTGCCCCTTTGCTGGGTATTTTGTGGAAGCCCACCCATCAGACAAGTATGGCTGGACATTTTGTATGACATATCTACACATGAGTTAATGTATGCTGGGACAAATGATTTAGTTGTGAGTACATGAGATGAGAGAGAGTAATCGAGAGAGTAATTGGTATGAGTCTGGAACTTATTGAACAAGCTACCTGAGAACAGAGAGCATGAACAAAAAGCCATGCTTGGCCACTGGAGTCAGTTCAGATAGATTTTGTCCAGAAGGGTCCTGAAAAGGAGGAAGGCAAGTGATAGGTATTCAGTATACACTAGAAATTGAGCTGGGGCCTTTAATCAAGTCATTTGGTCTTGCCAATGACACTGTAAGGTAGGTATCATTACGCTTGTTTAAGTTAGGGACTTTGAAATCCAGAGACTAGGGGACTTGCCCAAAGACGGCCTGCTGGAAACACAGGAATTGAGAAATGGATCCTGGTCTCCTTAGCTCTAGAGCTCTTTTCTCTATCCTACACTATATCTCAGCATAGAGACTGTATTGTTATCAAGTTATTTTCTCATTTCTGAGTGTCTGAAAGGACTTCTCATGCATCAACCTAACCTCTAGATTGTGTTTTTCAAGTGTATTTTTGGAGGTCATTGAGTTTTCTGTGAGAATGTTTGAATGTTGGGTTTTCATTTTAATGGTCAAATGAAGCTTGAGAGAGCAGTCTTTAGACCTGATCAAGCATTGTTACCTGGTATCTCTTCTGATTGCTCAGTGTCAGGAGAACCCAGGGGAGGGTCAGGTGGCTGGGACAGTGAGAGGGCAGTCAGGGAAGCTGCTCTGAACTAAAGAGCACAGAAATGTTTCAGTGTTTTAGCACTATTATGCCTACTGGCTGAATGTCAGTTCTATCCTTGATGTGGTGGAAAAAGGAGCAGAGACAAAGACTCCCCTGCCATTCACAGCTCTTACATATCACACTATGTGTGAGAAAATGCTCAAGAACTGAGGGACTGGACCACAGTGGTATTTCCCACCCCATACTGTTTTGGACAGTGGTGAGCATCTGTTAAAAGAAAAAAAGAGAGGCTTCCTTCGTAGCTCGATGGTGAAGAGTACACCTGCCAATGCAGGAGACTCCGGTTCAATCCCTGATTCAGGAAGACCCCACATGCTGTGGAGCAACTAAGCCGTGAGCCACAACCATTGAGCTTGTGCTCTAGAGCCTCAGAGCCATAACTATGGAGCCCATGTGCCCAAACTGTTGAAGCCCATGTACCCTAGAGCCCGAGTTCCACAACAAAAGAAGTCACTACAACAGGAAGCCTGTTCACCTCCACTAGAGAGGAGCCCCCACTCCCTGCAACTAGAGAAGAGCCTGCAGCAGCAGTGAAAACCCAGAATAGCCAAATAAATAAATAAATAAATTTTTAAAACAGTTCTTTTAAAAAAAAAGATATAAAGAGAAATTGTCTAAAGTCAACCTAGGAGAGTCTCCTTCAGAAGGTGAAACATTGTGTCATTCTATTACTTTCATGTTTTTAGTTATGGTCTCTCAAGTAAACAGTACAAAATTGATAGAAATATTTACAACATGACAATGTGGAAAGTATTAAAGTCGGGTCAGGGAGGAAGTATTGTTGAACTTGAATTAAAAATAAAGACCCAGAGGGTTTCCTTATTTGGCTTCATGTTAGTTGTTCCATGTCAGACCTTATAGTCTGAAGGCAGACAAGTCAAGCATCCTTTGGGATGGTTTCTGGTCTAAGACTTGACCATGGAGGAGGAATAAGACTGGATAATGCACATTTGAAATGTCTTATTACCTAAAAAGTGAGAAGGAAATAATTTTTTGCAGGGGACCCATAAAAGAGATCTCTGCCTGAAAGGTTAAGATGGACCAAATGGCTTAGAGAGGTAGAGACAAGGTCTCTATCTGGGGAAAAACAGAAATACAGGCAGAGAAAAAGATGCATTGCATATATGGAAGAATTCAGTTAACTGGATTTCTAGTTAGAAGCCATGGAGGCTAGCAGGTAGTAAAATAGTGTTTTTAAGGTACTTAAAGAAAAGAACTGTCCACACAGACTTTATGTCCTGTGAAAATATCCTTCAAGAATGCAAGTAAGGGCTTCCCCTGGTGGTCCAGTGGGTAAGGACACCGCCTTGCAGTGCAAGGGGCGCCGGTTCGAGCCCTGGCCTGGGAAGATCCCATGTGCCGTGGAGCGGCTGGACTGATGTGTCCAACTACCGAGCCGGAGCTCTGGAGCGCATGCGCCCAGAGCCGGTGCTCTGCAACGACAGATGCCACCGCGATGGGAGGCCCACAGGAGCCAAAGAACGAAGACGAATGAAAATAGAGAAATGAAAGACCAATAAAAGTGGCCCGCCCGCTCCCCTCCCTCCCCAACCCGACCCCCGCCCAAAGTAAATAAATAAATAATTAAAAAAAAAAAAAAAAAGAATGCAAGTAAAATAAAAACCTTCCCAGATGAAAGGAAAACTAAGGCAATTCATTACAAGAAGAGCTCCTTTAAAAGAAGCTCTAAAGAAAGTTATTTAGATAAAAGGGAAATGACTGTAAAGGGACACCTATAATTACCCGATTATGAGACTTGCTGTAAAGCTACAGGATGCAAGATAGCATGATATTGATGAAGGGATAAATACATTCATCAGTGGAATAGAATCTAAAAACAGATCCATCCAAATGTAGCTATATGATTTTTGACAAAGGTGCAAAAACAATTCAACGGGAAAAGAGTCTTTTTGATAAATGTGATTTGAACAATTGGACATTCATATGCAAAAAATGAACTTCAAGGCAGACTCCACACTGTATACCAAAAAAAAAAGTCAAAATGGATCACAGATCAAAATGTAAATGTAAAACTAGGAAATTTTCAGAGAAGGATATAGGAGAAAATCTTCATAACCAGAGGTTAAGCAAAAAGGCTTCTTAGATAAGACACTAAAAGCACCATCCCCAAGTGAAAATTTTAATTGGGCTTTATCAAGAATAAAATGTTTGGTCTGTGAAAGACACTGGTAAGAGAATGAAATGACAAATGTGAGAAATGACAGACTGTGAGAAAATGTCTGCAAGTCATATATCTGTTTAACAATTTGTATCTAGAGTATAGAGTGAACTTCCAAAATTTCGTGTAAGGAAGCAAAGAACTCAGTTGCAAATGGGCAAAATGTTTAAACAGATATTCCATCAAAGAAGATATATTGATACAAACAGGCATGAGAAGTGATGTGCCCATATCATTAGCCATTAGGGAATGTAGATTAAAACTGCAATGAGGGGCTTCCCCTGGTGGTCCAGCGGGTAAGGACACCGCCTTGCAGTGCAAGGGGCGCCAGTTCGATCCCTGGCCTGGGAAGATCCCACGTGCTGCGGAGCAGCTGGACCAATGTGTCCAATGACCGAGCCGGAGCTCTGGGGCACGTGCGCCCAGAGATGGTGCTCTGCGACGACAGAGGCCACCACGATGGGAGGCCCACAGGAGCCAAAGAACAAAGACGGATGAAAATAGAGAAATGAAAGACCAATAGAAGTGGCCTGCCCACCCCCCAAAAGATAAATAAATAAATTTAAAAAATTTTTAAAAATGCAATGAAATAAGAATTAGAATTAATAGAATTTTGAAAGACGAACACTATCCAGTTATGGCAAAGATACAGACCAATAGGACCTCTCAGACATTGTTGTTGAGAATCCAAAACGGTACAGCTATCTGGAGAGCAGTTTGGCTGTTTCTTTAAATATGCATTTATCCTATGACCCAGAAGTTCCATTTATGGTAGAGAAACTAAACTTTTACTGACACAAAAACTATACACAATTATTAATAGTAGTTCTATTCATAATTAGCAAATCAGCTCAAATATCCTTCAACAGGAGAGTGGATAAGCAAACCATAGTATAGCCATATACCATGAAATACAATAAAAATAGGGAGCTGTTGATATACACAGTAGCATGGATGGATCTCAGAGGTGTCATGCTGAGTGAAAGAAGTCAATCTCAAAAGATTATATATTGTGTGATTCCACTTATATGACATTCCAGAGAAGATAAGAGCAGATCAGTGGTTGCCAAGGGTTGGGTTGTGGGGAAGGCTTGACTAAAGGCCTAGAACAAGGGCATTTTGAGAGAATAGGACATAGGGCAGAGAGAGCTGCTTTGTATCCTGACTGCGGCGGTAGTTACACAAACCCATACATGTGTTAAAACTCATACAGTTGTTCACCCCAAACAGTCCAAAACTGGGATCTAAGTAAACCTTAAAAATAAAAATCTGAATAGTTATTCTTAACACTTCAGTCATGTTAATTAAATCTACATATTTATTTAGATCATATTTGTAATACAATTCATATATTAAATATTTGCACACTTTATATAACTCACAATCCTTTGAAGAAGCAAACTATACAATTTATCCATTTGGGCATACTTGAAGGATAGCCTTTATTATTTTAAAGGTTAAAATCTTAAAGATGTTTTCATTTTGCTTTTACAAGATTCTGTCAGTTGTATAAAGTGTCTATGTCATCAGACAATGAGTCAGCCGTTAAGGGTAATAGTGTTTTTATGAACAGATTATCAGTACCACCTACATCATAAAGATCCCCTTTATGATCAATAAGTGAAGCATTTTATGTACAAAGGGCAAGGACTTCCCACAAGCAGACAGGAAATGCTATGTCATTCTACTCTGAGAGTACACTTACCTGTAAATTTGTTGGATTGTAAAGAAACAGTCCTTGAGATTTATTTTTATGATGAACTCTTGTAAGTACTGACCATACTTTCTCATCTGTTGAAGTATTAAAGTATAATAGGAGAAATAGTGTATGTGGAATTTAGGTTCTTCCCTACTACCACTTATTAGGGCTAATTTCCTTTTTTTAACCTTTTCTTGCTTTCATGTGTCTCATCGTGAAAACCTGACTGTTTTCACTTTGAAGATCTATGTTGTTTGATGACATATGTCTAGTCACTATGTCCTATTGCTGACGTGTCCCCTTCTTTATCACCTTCTTGTTGAGATTACTTAGCTGTCTCACATCTTCCAAGTATTTCCAAAAAGACCAGCCTAAGGCTAAATAGGAATTTCTTTTGATCAGTACTATTCATCACTCATGCATTCATCTGTTGAGTAGCATGCGCTAGGTGCTAGAGGACTGGAGATGAAATGATTGTCTTCCTATTGGAAGAGAAAAACAATGATAATGTAGAAGGATAAGTTTATGGTACATGCATGCTCTGGAGGCAGTGGAATATAGGTAGGAGTCAGAAAATGACTACTAGGTGAGATGATCATCCAGGAGAGTTTTGAAGTATGAGTAGAGCCCAACCAAAAAGAGAGAACAATGTTGAGATGAGAGACAGCAGTTCAGTGTGGACTGCTGCAGGTTAATGAAGAAAGGGGAGGGAACCAGACAGTGAACACCACTGTGTTACCATTCTATGTGGCTTGCACTGTATCCTTCAGAATGAGGAGCCTGGTTAAAGGAATCTAATAAGAAATGGAGACATGATCAGATGTGTACCAGGGAGATTAGGCTGTATGTCTGTATGATGGGAAGGGAGATGTCAGTCCTGGAGACCAGTTTGAAAATCATTACAGTGATCTTGAAAGAATTGATAAATGACAGTGGAGACTGAGAGGAGAATTCAGAGACTAGAAACATCAAGGATGCTGAATTGTGAGAACTTGGGGAAGAACTGGATATAATGGTTTCTTAACTGATGGGACACTAAATCGCTTAACAAGATGCCATCTGTCTGGCTGAAAATATCTACCCAGGCTAGGTAATCAATCTGTAGCTTAAGAAAGTAAAATTCCCTGTAACAAATATGTCTATGTCACCCATATCTGATGAAACACAGCAACAAAGCCTGTTTCTCTGAATCTCCCTTTTCTTTGACCCCAGCACCATCACAGCCTTCCCAGATTACATTGCAATTGATGATGTAGAGCTTTTCCAGAAAGACTGTGGTTTGGAATTGAATTTGGGAGATACACAGCTCTGGTCAATAACACAATGAGAAGCTAGATCTTAGGATGGGCTATGACCAGGATTGTGTGTGCTCTTTTCTGATCAGTGAATCTTAATGGTTTTTGAATGGAAAGACTTTGGGGGGTGGCTTATAAACCACAGAAATTTCTTTCTCATAAATTTCTTGGGACCTGGGAAGTCCAAGATAAAGGTGCTGGCAGACCCAGTCTAGTGAGGGTCTGCTGTCTGGTTCATAGATGCCTGTCTTTTTTTTTTTTTTTTTTGTAATAATAACATCACATACTGAAAGGAATTGGAAAGATTTATCAGACTCTACTCCCAAAGTCGGGCAGAGGCTTCTCCTTGTGGCCTCCTGGGAAGAAGAGCCATGCTTGGGTGGTAGAGAGCTGGATGGACGGGGCAAGTCACTTGGTCCTTCTGACCCCTAGTCTCTCTCTGTAAAATGAGAGTAGTAATGGCAGGTATCTCATTAGTGGGTTGTGAAGATAAAAACAATTAGTTCATGTTAATCGCTGAGCATATGCCTACCAGATAATATTCAATCGTCTCTATATTAATTAATATTAAATACAAGAAAACAAACAAATATTCTGTACACCTGAGGCTAACACACTATTGTAAATAACTATACTTCAATTTTTTTATTGACAAAAAATTAATTACAAGAGTTTACTATTCTCACCTGTTTATAATAGTATCACTATGTCTAACTTCAATTCCAATCACTATGTGATTATTACTTAAAAATAAACTATAAATGCAATCTTCTTTGACTAATAGCTCTTCCCTAATTAATAACATGAGTGCAAATATAGTCTTTATTTTTTCTGGGATAAGTGGAGGTGGAAAGTAGGAATGCAAAGGAAACAAATAAAAATTCTGTCATTGTTCTAATCAGAATTTCAACTGAGAATAAACTTTCTTACATGGAAATGCCCTATGTCTCAGGTATATTAAGGAAACGAACATCAAAAATGATCCAGTTGAACTCAACAATCTTATCAAGAAAAATTCTGATGTGTTAACATGGACCCCGCGACCTGGAGCCACTCTTGATCTGGGTAGGATGCTAAAGGACCCAAAAGACAGGTTTGGCTTAAATACTTATAGAGAATAAAAATAATTCAGGAATTTTTTTTTCAATTTTACGAGAAAATAAAGGACATACTTATGGCCTCTTGGCAGGTCTCTATTTGTAGGCATATTAAGTGGGTTGTTTTTTATTTTTGAGTAGCATCTTAAACTTATCATGCATTAAGATTCACACATCATTTTTTTTTTTTAATATTTATTATTTATTTGGGGGGGGCGGGTTGGGGAGGGAGGGGGCGGGCGGGCCACTTCTATTGGTCTTTCATTTATCCATTTTCATCCATCTTCATTCTCTGGCCCGTGTGGGCCTCCCATTGCGGTGGCCCCTGTTGTCGCAGAGCACTGGCTCTGGGCGCATGTGCTCCAGAGCTCGGGCTTGGTAATTGGACACATCAGTCCAGCTGCTCCACGGCATGTGGGATCTTCCCAAACCAGGGATCGAACCCACACCCCTTGCACTGCAAGGCGGTGTCCTTACCCACTGGACCACCAGGGAAGCCCCACACATCACTTTTTAAAATGGAAGTTTTTCTGTTTAAATAAAAAAACCTATTAAATAAATATCTTTCAAATCTAGGGGGAAAAGGCTGAGCTTTTTCTTAGTCCTGTAAATAATTTTCTTGTCCTTTATAAAGATTATTCAAATATCCTCATCTCAAATCTTACTTGAAGAGTAAGGAAGTTTTTTCTATGAAGGATAATTCATACAGCTCAAAAATTAGTAGTCTGAGGTAAAAAAACAATAAACCTGAGAGCTCATTTTCATGTGAGCATAGACATCACTCAACTTCCAGCTCCACAGATGTATATACATGTGAGCAAGAAACAGTGCACTGGGAGAGAAATTCAGGAAAAGTTAACATTGACATCATAGGCCTTCATTTTTACAAATACTTGTGTTGATGCTCAGTCACTCAGTCATGTCTGACTCTTTTGTGACCTCATGGAATGTACCCCACCATGTTCCTCCACTCATGGAATATTCCAACCAAGAATACTGGAGCAGGTTGCTTGTTCCCTCTCCAGGAGAATCTTCCCGACCCGGGAAATTCTTTACCACAGTGCCACCTGGGAAGCCCTTTACAAATACTTGTCTTGAGCTAAATGGAACAGAGTTTCTCACCCTTATTTAGAAATGGAATAAATGTGTTGGAGAGCTGGATGCACAGTTACCAAAGGCACACCTCTCTCCTGGCCTTACTTTTGCAGAGCAGCCAACTGATTACGTCCTTTTGCTGACTTCCTGTACCCAACTAGCTACCAAGTCTACTCAATTCTGCTTCATAAATCTCTCACAAATCCATTACTTCAGCTTCTTCCGTTGTGACTTCAATCCAGTCTCTCACAGTTTGTCACCTAGGTTCCCACGGTGGCCCCTGATCCAGCTCTGTGCCTCTGCCCTTCTCCGCTCTCATCCGTCCTTCAGTCTGCTGTGACAATCCACTGGTGGGTTGTAAAATCAATGGCATTGGCCATAACCAGCATTTGAAAAAATAGACTAAAGCCAAATAGAACTGAGCACATTGTCCAAGTACATAAAACAAGGGATAGTATTATTTCAGCAAACCTTTGTCTCACAGATGCCCCTGGATGTGGGGGGTCATGATATAAAATAGAATTCTCACGGGGATCACAGGCAAGGAGTTTGAAAACCCCCACTCTGCCTTGCTGCCAAAGATGCCTTTTAAAAATGCAAAACTCTTTCCCCTTCCCAGTTTAAAATTCCTTAGAATCCCCCTAGTACCTAGAGGGTAAAAGCAGTTGGTATTCTCCAAATCAAGGGTGAGAAGAGTTTTTAATTATTTCAGGTTTTAGCCAGGCATTCAAGAGTCAGCATTTGCAGAGTTCTCCACCATATCTCTCCAGTTCCCCAGATGTATCCTATGGTAATAATTCTCAAATGTAAAAGTATATCAGAATCACTCCAGGTACTTGGATAAATGCAACTCTCTGGTTCCACACCCTGAGATTCTGGTTAGGTAGATAGGAGGCAGAGCCCCAGCACATGCATTTGTATCATTGAATCACACCAAAGCATTCTGGGTAACAAAAGGGTTGCTATTGTTGAATTCTCAATAGTAAGACACAGGGTAAGAGACACAGGGAGACTAAGTGCTTAACTTTGCCTTGTGAGGGGAGGAGGGGGCAGGAGAGAACAGGAAATGTGTTCAGGAAAGTACAATCTGAAGTCTTAGGCACTTGAACTATGCCCAGAGATTAGAAGGAGATTACAGAGAGTAATTAAGAGAGAGAGACTGAGAGTCTGGCTTGTGCTGGAGAAGGGAGGTGTAAATAATGTCATGAATTTGGCGAGTGCAAATACCTTTTTTTTAAAATTTATTGAAATAGTGTTGATTTACAGTGTTGTGTTAGTGAATGTATTTACTTTGAGTAGTGAATAGACATATGCCATTCATTTAGAAATGACTTATTAGGCTCTTCTGTATACCTGGCATCATACTAGGTATAGGCAAACAGCTGTGAAGAGGTCCTTCCCTCCTGAAGCCAACCATCCACAAGGTGGAGAAAAAGGGTAAGAGAGGAAGACTGTGTCTGCTCGGGGTTGGAGAGAACTTATGAAACAGTCCAAAGAACTTGCCTGTGAGTAAAGAGAGCTTGAGAAAGTTATAAAGTGAGGAAGAAACATTATTCTGTTGTGTTTTAAAAAAATCCATTTCAATTTGCAGAACAGCAGGTCCTGGAGAAGAGGCCACAGAGGGAAGAACTGGAGGCAGGGAGGCCAGTTGGGAGGCTGAGGCTCTACCCAGCAAGAGATTAGTGAGGCTGTAAACTGAGATGAGGCGAGGAGTTGAGGAAACAGATTAGAGATTTATTTAGAAATTTAAAACATCAGGATTTGACAAGTAATTTATTACTGAAACCCGTGCATCTCTAGCTTTGGTCAAACAATGGACTAAAGTGTTGCTTTGACAAGTGCCACGGAGTTGCCACATCTCTACTAGCCAGGTGCCTGTTTCCTCCTCACCTTTCCCTTAATCCGATCACAGTCTGTTCTATTGCCAGGATTCAAGTTTCCACAATCTATACAGTGATGCCTCTTCATGCTGGAAGGTCAGCTCCAGGAATGTCAGAAAACTGTCCTGCATATTGCTGACTGGGTTTCCAGATAGAGTTGCCATCTGTCTGTCAGCTGTGGTTTGATTAGTACAGTAAGATGATCATATGTTTGAGACACACAAATTCTGGGTATATCTCGAGGATAGGCTAAAGTCATTCCTGTGTTCAACAAATGTCAATGGGGCGCCTTCTGTGGTTGGATTTCTCTGATGGTAAAGAATCCGCCTCCAATGCAGGAGACCCTGGTTCAATCCCTGGGTCAGGAAGATCCCCTAGAGGAGGAAATGGCAACCTACTCCAGTATTCTTACCTGGGAAATCCCAGGGACAGAGGCACCTAGCAGGCTACAGTACATGAGGTTGCAAAGAGTTGGGCATGACTTACACTGTCTACATGCCAGTCTTGGCTGCTGCTCTCATCACACTTACATTCTGGTGGAAGCGAATGTGGGATGGGCAGGAGTGATTCCAGAAATCAATATGACCATATTATAGTCCATATTCCCATAGTTTAGTGATTTGAGCTGAAAGAGTCCACATAAGTGGTCTTCCCATTTTTTTTTTTCCAGACATGGACTTTTATCTTTAAATGTATTCTGACTTGGAGAGCCATCACACTAAACTATTAACAGGAGCGGTTCTGGTTTAGGATGGGGAAGGGCTCTACTCCTCAGTGTTCCCCCAGGGAACGTCTGTGGGACCCCTGGATATCACCTGAACAGTCTTTTTCTTTTTTTTTTTTTGAAGTTTAAGCACAAAGATTTTAATCAAATGCTGAATAACTACTTAATTGCAACACTTGTACCTAAATATGTTTCTATTACGAATTTTATAATGCTCTGAAGTTCAAACTCTCAATGTCCTTACAGAGTATACACATTACATAATACACTATTTACTCAGCAGGTCGGACTATTAACATAACAAAAAAGTCTTTCATGTGCTGCTAGCTGAACAGTCTTAATGCTGCTCATCTGGTTGACTGTTGAAATGGAAATACTAACACCTGCCTTCCTCATTCATTGCTTTCTTAATTCCCCATTCTTTCACCTTTGTATCTTTAAGCAAAGGCATCACTGAGCCTCTGGAGGGGACTAAAATTTACAAGGATTCCTGGGACTTTGAGCCATATTTGACAATCCTGAATGCTGCTGTAGGAGATGAAATATTTCGTCACCCATCCTGGATAAAAGAATACTTCACCTGGGCTGGATTTAAGGATTATAACCTGGTGGTCAGGGTATGCTATGAAGTATTCTTTGTCTCTGCTTTCCTGTATTATGGAAGTATATGAGAACCCCTTAGTATTCCAATTTGTTTCTCAATAAGAATTTTTAAAGCCCTACCATTTGCCTCACAAAGAATAGATTGACAATGTGTGTGTGTTTTAATGTGTTTATAGAAAGTGTTTTGAAGTCCAGCTCAGTTTTTCTTTGGGAACACTCTTCTTCTGCCCATCACCATGTGTTAGTTTATGCTGTTTCTGATTTGTGGGTATTTTACTGTGTTGTGTCTATATGACAGAAATAGCTGTTTAAACTGTGAAACTGCCAGGTGGGCTGCACCAGAAAGGTGATGATCCTGTAGCAGCAGACCAGAAAGTAATTCTTATCTGCAGCTGTGGGTAAGGAATGAATTACACAAACCGCAGGTCAGCCTAGAACTTAAGTTAGCCCTGACACGTGCACACAGAGATCACAAGTTCAAGTGATTTGTGCTGTAATCATGTCACCAGAACTGAGGATGTATCAAAAGCAAAATAAGTGCCAATGGACAGTGGGTGAAAGAGAAAGAGGAGGTCCAAAATGGGCTGGAAAGCCCTGCATGACTTATCTCTGTATTTTATCACATATATTTAGTGCTTGGATTTGTGCACAGTGAGCAAAGTTTAGAGAACGCACCAGGAAATGGACAGCATTGTGTGTGTGTGTGTGTGTGTGTGTGTGCGCGCGCGTACCCTTAGAAACAAAGTCTGGTTACCCTCAGAGTGAGGACTAGTTCCAAGTGTACCTTTCAATTCCTGAACATTACTACTGGGTACCAGGCGGCACTACATTCTCAAAATCAATAAATCCTAAAAACCTACCCAGGAGTCAGTGCCAGTCTGTGATAAAGTTTTTGCTGGTCAGTAATGACACAAGCATGGGTATGCATGTGAGTGTGGTTACAGAGATAGCAACTCTCTTTTCTTGGGATTGTCACTATTCCAAGATTGCTATTGTTGTTCAGTCTCCAAGTTATGTCTGACTCTTTGTAACCCCATGGACTGCAGCAGGCCAGACTTCCAAGATTAGTCCTTTCTATTTTTGAGGCATGAAAGCATTCTTCCTTTAATGAAATAAAAGGATAGGAGATGTAAGAATTTTTTTTTAGGTCCTCACTTAGCAAAATGAAATGTTGATGCCTCTATTAGCTCCCAAATATATTTTTTTAATTGTCTTTGAAACCTGAAGACCTGAGGAACATTGGGTGTGAAATAAAGAAAACCTCTGGAATTTTCAATGATACTCTTTACATTTAGGTGCTAAGTGATGGTGAGAAACACTCCACATTTATCTTTTAGCCTGCAAGCATACAGTGGTGTTTGTTATCTCATTACTAATTATATTTAAGACAGTGAAAACCTACTCTGTAAATTTGAATGAAGTTAGTGAGGTGAAGCAGTTTTGCTAGTAGAAGACTAGGATTAGAATTCAGTTCAGGAAAGGGGAGCAAGGGGAGTTAGAAAGCCAGGTAAAGCGATGGGGGAATAAGGGAGAACAGAAAGGAGAGCTTCTTTTTACATTTACTCTGCTTCATTGCTATCAGTGGCTCATACATTTTAGAATGTTTTGAATGATATTGACCACCAGATTGATATGCTTCTTCCCTTTACCATGTTGTCATTTGCACAGATGATTGAGACAGATGAGGACTTCAACCCTTTTCCTGGAGGATATGACTATTTGGTTGACTTTCTAGATTTATCCTTTCCAAAAGAAAGACCAAGCCGGGAACATCCGTACGAGGAAGTAAGCAGGAACACCAGTGGAAGTGCTTCTTCCTTCCTTCCTAAATAAATCAACTTTTAAATTTTGGAATAACTTTAGATTTACAGAAAAGTTGCAAGGATAGTACAGAGAATGTTGCTAACATCTTACTTTACCATGCTACGTTTGTCACAACTAATAATGTTGTTATGGACACATTCTTATTAACTAAACTCCATACTTGCTTCTTTTTGAGTCATTTGCAAAGACTGGCTTTTCTACCAGCTTCCTTCTAAACAGCTGACCCGCCTGTGCTGTTGCAAGCCTACCAGCATTGACCTCTACCCCACCTTACCTCTTCTTCAGTGACCTCCTTCCCCAGACAAACCCAACGGGTGGCTTTCTAAACAAAGTTAAATCAACAGAAACCAACACATATTTTGTGTGTGTGTTTTTTTAAACCTTTATTTTGCTTTTAACTTTTACAGAGTCTTGTTGTTTACAGATATGCATGTTCCCAGATTAGTCATATGTATATCCCCCTCTTCCCACCCCTCCCAACCATCACACAGCACCTCTGAAGGATCCCCTTTTCTCACATAGCAATGACTACAGCTATTTTCTTCACTTATGATAGTACAGGCCTTCATGCTACTTCCTTTACGCCTCCCACCCTCTGTTCCTTCCCAACAATGTCCATATGTCCACTGTCCTTGTCTGTCCTTCCGTCACTTCACTGTGTGTGCCATCATCACCATCCTACTAGATTCCATATATATGTGTTAATATACTGTATTTGTCCTTCTCTTTCTGACTGACTTCACTTTTGATGATATGTTCTAGATCCAGCCACCTCATTAAGGCTAATTCTTCTGCATTTCTCTTTACAGCTGTGTAGTATTCCATTGTATATATGTACCAGAGCTTTTGGATCCATTCGTTCGTCGATGGGCATCTAGGTTCCTTCCATGTTCTAGCTATTGTATAGAGAGCTGCAATGAACATTGGGGTACAGGTGCTTCTTTCAGATTTGATTTCATCAGGGTATAAGCCTAAGAGTGGGATTGCTGGGTCGTATGGTGCTTCTATTTTTAGTTTTTTAAGAAATCTCCAGACTGTCTTCCATAGAGGCTGTATCAATTGACATTTCCACCAGCAATGCAGGAGTGTTCCCTTTTCTCTGCACCCTCTCCAGCATTTATGATCTGTCGATTTGTTGATGATGGCCATTCTGACGGGTGTGAAGTGATATCTCATTGTAGTTTTGATTTGCATTTCTCTAATTATAAGTGAAGTTGAGCATCGTTTCATGTGCTTTTGGGCCATCTGTATGTCGTCATTGGAGAGGTGTCTGTTTAGGTCCTTTTCCCATTTTTTGATTGGGTTGTTCGTTTTTCCGTTGCGGAGTTGTCTGAGTTGCTTGTAGATTCTGGAGATTAATTCTTTGTCTGTTGTTTCATTTGCTATGATTTTCTCCCACTCTGTGGGCTGTCTGTTCAGCTTTTTTGTGATTTCTTTTGCTGTACAAAAGCTTTTAAGTTTCATTAGGTCTCACATGTTCATTTGTCTTTTTAGTTCCGCTATTCTAGTAGGTGGGTCAGAGAAGATCTTGCTTTGATGTATGTCCTTGAGGGTTTTGCCTATATTCTCCTCTAAGAGTTTGATGGTTTCTGGTCTTACATTTAGGTCTTTAATCCATTTTGAGCTGATCTTTGTGCATGGTGCCAGGGAATGTTCCAACTTCATTTTTTTTTGCATGTAGCTGTCCAATTTTCCCAGCACCATTTGTTGAAGAGGCTGTCTTTGTCCCATTTTATAGTTTCGCCTCCTTTGTCAAAAATAAGGTACCCATAGGTGCGTAGGTTTATCTCTGGGTTCTCAATCTTGTTCCATTGGTCTGTATTTCTGTTTTTGTGCCAGTCCCATACTGTCTTGAGGACTGTTTCTTTGTAGTAGAGTCTGAAGTTGGGGAGGCTGATCCCTCCAGCTCCATTCTTCTTCCTCAGGATTGCTTTGGCTATTCGAGGTCTTTTGTGAGAAACCAACACAAATTGATTTCCAATTTTCAGCCACCTCCTAACCCGCAGCAGGCACGATGTGAAGAGCTGGGCTTTTGGACTCAATGTCAAGCCTGGGGATGCATGCCCCACCCTAATGATTAGGATTACTCATTAGGAGGCTCTGGGTCCCAGTCCAAGTTTTATTTTTTTTTCCTTCCTTCCATGAGGCTTCTTCCCACTTTATCATATTTTTTTAATGATAGTAAAATGACATAATATATATAAGCATGCATTGTAATTTTAAATTCTATATAAATGTAAGAATTGCTAAATAAGGAGGGTATATAGCTGCCCTTGAGTGTATGAAACATGGGGGTGCCTATTTTGACTCTGGGTGCTTTGATTTCTCAGGAGTTTAGTGAGTTTTCTGTATGTTGGGGTTTGTTTAAAGGGATTATCCTTGGGAGTATCCCTGTTCTTGCCACTTGGAGCCTTCTCACACTGCTTTTTTTGGAGCGGAGGCATTCACTGCCTTTCAAACTCATAAATATATTTTCTAGCACACCAGCTCTCCATCTTTCCTAGATGCATGGCTCCTGACCTCTCCACCCCACCTGCTCCCATTTGGACGGGCTCCTCTCTGAGCCTGCCACCCTGTGACCTTCCTCAGCCTCCTCCAGACCCCACCCATGTCTTTACTTCTTTACTTTCCTTCTCTGTGGGACTTTCTGCTTAGGTATTTGCTGAAGAAAGGTTGAAGGGGAGCTAAACTTTCCTGCCTGATCTTGCACGATAGCTTGGCTGAACACATAATGCTGGGTGGCAGTCACTTTCCACAGACACCTGAAGGCATTGCTCCTTTGGCTTCTGGTTGCATGCAGTGTGCTTACCCCAGGCTGACCTTTCTTCTTTCTTCTAGGTGATTTTTAAGAATTATGGCATTAATCTCTATTTACAAAGAAAAAAAAAAGAAAGGCCTTTCATGCTGATTTAGGGCTCTCTGTATATGAGTAGGACTTGTTATCCAGCAGGCTTTCCTTGAAGGTGGACATTATATACTAGATCTTTTTTTTTCTTAATGTGTAAAACAGTCTTTATTTATTTATTTATTTTTGGCTATTCTGAGTTTTCACTGCTGCCACAGGCTTTTCTCTAGTTGCAGGGAGTGGGCGTTACTCTCTAGTTGAGGTGAGCAGGCTTCTTATTGCAGTGACTTCTCTTGTTGTGGAACTCTGACTCTAGGGCACACAGGTTTCAATAGTTGCAGCACATGGGCTCAGTAGTTGTGGCTCCAAGTCTCTAGAGCACAGGCTCCATAGTTGTGGTTCATGGGCCTAGTGGCTCCAGAGCATGTGGGATCTTCCAGGATCAGGGATTGAACTGGTGTCTCCTGCATTGGCAGGCGAACTCTTTACCACTGAGCTACCAGGGAAGCCCCACCAGGTACATCTTTAACTAGGTGGAGCTGAGTGGGGATTGTATGGAGTGGAAAGCATGGGACAGGAGATGCCCTGACTAAGCTCCAGCTGATCTTCTGAATTTTCCAGAAAACTTGGACATCTAGATTTTCATGTGAAATACCCAAACTTATAAATAAAGTTAATTCAATGTTTTAAAAGGGCTATGAACTAAGACGTAGATTGTATATGGACAGGTGTCACCTGTTTTAAGTTATGAAGGTGAGAAGCCAGCTATTAGGCTGAGCGACCCCTAAATACCAAAATGTGGAGGTCTTGCTCTGGGGCATCCCAAACATACTCCCTGCCCTTGTTCTTCCTGCAACATTGACTCTATTTTTTCAGAGAACTGTCTGACGATGCTTGGCCCTGGATCCATGTGTAGGTGTAGGGAAGTGGGTAGTCACTGTTTCACGTAATTTTGTGCTTTGTGCCCCTGCTGCCATCCATGGTACCTACTGCTTCTCCTTCCAAATCTGAATGTCATTTCTCATACTCCCCAGGATTCTGCAGCCTCTGCCCTGTTCTTTAGATGCCACTCACCCACTGGCTTTCCACATTCACATTCATTAGTTGAAGTCTCCTTCTGCTAGTTGAAAGCTCATGCCATTTTTTCTTCGTGGTGGCCACTCTTACCCATGCACTGGCTATGTCAACACTTCAGTTGTGTCCAGAAGTGGGTGGAAGGTGGGTTATGCATGGGATCTGCTCATTGGTTTGAACCAGAAGTCCTTTCTCAGCTCCAATGGGACACTAGCCTTCCTCACTCTTCTTCTGTGTTCTTTTGGGGCCTCTCTTTTCTCCTGTTACCACTTAACATCTCTCATTTTCTTCCAGGCTTCTGTGCTCAACCGACTCATCTTCACAAGCCTGTATGTGGGTGAACACACCTGCTAGCACCACTTCTCTGCCAGTGACTCCAAAGTCCATAGCTCCTCCCTAGACTTTGCCCAGCTCCTGCCAACACTGTCCAGCTTTGGATTCATTGGAGTTAATTGCCTGCTAGATAATATCTCCTGGATTTCCAAGCTCTTGACACCTCATTTTCAACCTGTTTACAATTCAACACACCTGTTCACAATTCATACATCATTGTTCTCTTAAAGCTGCTCTTTCTCTTTTTCTATCTTGTTCATTGGCAAATCAGCACCTCCACCCTCCCCAAGCCCATCGGTGACTCCAGTTAGGAACAGACCTTTTGAACTTTCTACTTTTCCCTCATCCCCAGATCTCATCAGTCACCAAGACCTCTCCATTTTACAGTCCAAACATTTCTCAGAACCTCCCCAGGTCTTCCACATGCTCATCTCTAGTTTGAAAGATCACAAAAGGCCTTTTTTTCCTCTACTGTGAGGAATTAGATCTTGACACTGCACCTTTGCTGGCCAGTTCTCAACTTGTCAAGCTACACAGTCATGTTTTCAAGTCTCTATTGGCCAAAGAAGACATCCTTTGACTTGTTTTCGCCTTTTCAGTTCACAGTGGATGCCATTGTTTTGTAGAAATGGTGCGGAAAAGATAAATAAATCCAAAATGCCAGTCTTCTAATCATTCTTTCATTTAATAGTCTGTCATTTATGATAAAGTTGACTCTTTTGGCATTAACACGATGCCTCCCTCTCCTGGCCTCCACTTAGCAGGAAAAAAAATGTGATACCAGATACTGAAAAAAAGATACCAAGCAAGTGTCAAGTCTTAGTCACTTCTCTTCACACTAATTCATGCTCTTTTTTTTTTTTTTTCTTTTTGGCCTCTTTTATTGATTTTTTATCCATTTATTTTCATCCATATTTATTCTTTGGCCTGTGTGGGCCTCCCATCGAAGTGGCCTCTCTTGTTGCAGAGCGCTGGCTCTGGGCGCATGCGCTCCAGAGCACTGGCTTGTAATTGGACACACCGGTCCAGCTGCTCCGCAGCACGTGGAATCTTCCCCGGGCCAGGGATGGAACCAGCGCCCCTTGCACTGTAAGGCAGACTCTACCCACTGGACCACCAGGGAAGCCTTTTTTTATTTTTTTTTAATTTCATAAATCTCTCTCTTCTTTTCATTCTCACAACAGTAACAGAGGAGATCGAGGCTTAGTAAGGTTAAGGTCACATGATTAGTTAAGTGCTGAGCTGAGACTCAAAACCATTTCTGCTTGTCTCCTAACCCTGGGCATCTTTGACTGTTTTGCAGTTCCTGTGTTAGGAGTTGGGATTCTTGGAAGGTTAGGGTCTTGGCCACCGAATTAAGGTAATTTTGATTGGTGGCAGGCCTAGTTTTGAGCCTTTTAACTACCCTGACTCAGTGAATCCTCACAACAATCCCTTGAGGAATGTTCTATTGTCTCCATTTTATAGATGAGGAAACTGAGGCACGGAATGGTTGCCAAGGATCGCACAGCTAGAGGATGGATTTGAAATTGATTCTGTCTCTGCTCCTGCTCCATTTTCTGTTTTCCTTCCCTCAATTTCTGCGGCACTCAGGCACCCTCTCCTTGCCTCCGCCTCTGACGTCTGCTTTGGTAGACTTTTCTCCTTGACTTCTCAGACCCCTGCCTTAGAGGCAGCTGCATCTCTCAGGGACATGAGGGGTCGATACTGATGCTCTGCACTGCCTGAGCTGCCCCTGCTAGTTGTGCCCTATCTGTTTCAGATTCGGAGCCGGGTTGACGTCATCAGACACGTGGTGAAGAACGGCCTGCTCTGGGACGACTTGTATATAGGATTCCAAACCCGGCTCCAGCGGGATCCTGACATCTACCATCATCTGTAAGTTGGAAAACACCTACGGCGCCCTCGGTCACTGGGAAGGAGGTGTGGCTATAGGAGCAGCATCAAAGGCTGATTGTGCTGCCAAGTTTTGATGGCCTTGGGAGATTCCACGATCAGAGTTTTCTTTGTTGACCTGTTGAAAAGCAAATCTGGTTAGGACAATGACATTTTAAAGAGTCATTGTTTCTCCATTCATGCAAATATGTTTCAGTCTGTTTTGAAAGTGGTTTACGGTACAGGAAAGGGAAGGGTGTGTCTGGCCAAGAACAAGGAGGGGCTACTTATGTGGTAAAGTTTATCATTGAAGACAGTCATTTCCCATGTCACTTTTTTGCAGGTGCTGAGCTCTGAGCATGAATTTGGTGAACTAGTTGGTTAAGGGGAATGGTTCTTTGACTCTCTACCAGCTCACATGTCAAAAACTGTGCAAGTTTCTTATTGCAGGACAGTGTATGGCTTTAAGACTACAGTTGGACTGTCTGAATTGAAGTCTAGGAAGGCCCTAAACAGAGGAGATCGAGGCTTAGTAAGGTTAAGGTCACATGATTAGTTAAGTGCTGAGCTGAGACTCAAAACCATTTCTGCTTGTCTCCTAACCCTGGGCATCTTTGACTGTTTTGCAGTTCCTGTGTTAGGAGTTGGGATTCTTGGAAGGTTAGGGTCTTGGCCACCGAATTAAGGTAATTTTGATTGGTGGCAGGCCTAGTTTTGAGCCTTTTAACTACCCTGACTCAGTGAATCCTCACAACAATCCCTTGAGGAATGTTCTATTGTCTCCATTTTATAGATGAGGAAACTGAGGCACGGAATGGTTGCCAAGGATCGCACAGCTAGAGGATGGATTTGAAATTGATTCTGTCTCTGCTCCTGCTCCATTTTCTGTTTTCCTTCCCTCAATTTCTGCGGCACTCAGGCACCCTCTCCTTGCCTCCGCCTCTGACGTCTGCTTTGGTAGACTTTTCTCCTTGACTTCTCAGACCCCTGCCTTAGAGGCAGCTGCATCTCTCAGGGACATGAGGGGTCGATACTGATGCTCTGCACTGCCTGAGCTGCCCCTGCTAGTTGTGCCCTATCTGTTTCAGATTCGGAGCCGGGTTGACGTCATCAGACACGTGGTGAAGAACGGCCTGCTCTGGGACGACTTGTATATAGGATTCCAAACCCGGCTCCAGCGGGATCCTGACATCTACCATCATCTGTAAGTTGGAAAACACCTACGGCGCCCTCGGTCACTGGGAAGGAGGTGTGGCTATAGGAGCAGCATCAAAGGCTGATTGTGCTGCCAAGTTTTGATGGCCTTGGGAGATTCCACGATCAGAGTTTTCTTTGTTGACCTGTTGAAAAGCAAATCTGGTTAGGACAATGACATTTTAAAGAGTCATTGTTTCTCCATTCATGCAAATATGTTTCAGTCTGTTTTGAAAGTGGTTTACGGTACAGGAAAGGGAAGGGTGTGTCTGGCCAAGAACAAGGAGGGGCTACTTATGTGGTAAAGTTTATCATTGAAGACAGTCATTTCCCATGTCACTTTTTTGCAGGTGCTGAGCTCTGAGCATGAATTTGGTGAACTAGTTGGTTAAGGGGAATGGTTCTTTGACTCTCTACCAGCTCACATGTCAAAAACTGTGCAAGTTTCTTATTGCAGGACAGTGTATGGCTTTAAGACTACAGTTGGACTGTCTGAATTGAAGTCTAGGAAGGCCCATTTGCTATTTTCATGTTTGCAAAATAATCAGCAAGAGGGAGAATAGTTTCTTATTACCATTGACCCTCTGAAAAATTCAGAAGTTTAATTAACAAGCAAAGCCTGCTATCTAGTTTCTGCCTTGAGCTTGTAAGCACAGGCCTATCTAGAATTTTCTTTTTAAAATGTGTTTATTTCTGAATGCTTTGAAGAGACTTTTAAACTATTTAAAGAATGTAGAATTATATCAAATGAAAGGAATTAACCCTACCCCACACCTCCCAGAAAACCCTATCTGCTCCCTGCAGTTTCCTCCGCCCACTCTCCAGGGTAATGGCATCCATATCAACCCAGGCCTCTTTCTGAGTGTGTCAGCATTTCACTAACTATATCTGTTCTCAATAAAATAGCTCATATAGCTGGGGAGGGGAGATTAGGGTTGCTGTGTTTTTTGTTTTTTAATTTTGGCCTTTTTTTTAACTGATTTTTTTCATCCGTCTTTATTCTTTGGCCTGAGTGGGCTTCCCATTGCAGTGGCCTCTTGTTGCAGAGCAACGGCTCTGGATGCATGTGCTCCAGAGCGCTGGCTCATAATTGGACACACTGGTCCAGCCTACTCTGCGGCACGTGGGATCTTCCCCGGCCAGGGATCAAACCGGTGCCCCTTGCACTGCAAGGCGGACTCTTTACCCACTGGACCAGCAGGGAAGCCCCGCTGTTGCTTTTTAATGTCATCCTAGTATATAATGTGATTTGCGTTGTTTACTCACTAATATGTCTTTGGTGTCCCTAGTGTTGGGACAAACAGATCAACCTCGAACATTTTAACTGCTATAAAACATTCCAAGTTTTGTTCATTTTCAGCAGCACTTACACATATCTTCTTGTTCTGGAAAAGAAAATGTAGCAACTTTGGGGGAGATTTGAAAGTTAGTTTTCTTAAAAAAAAATAATGCCATCTTGGAAGCTTCTGAGATACTGATGCTAAAGACTATTTTGTTGTATTGTTTTGTTTTTTTTAAAGATTTATATATTTATTTATTTTGGGCGGGGGTCGGATTGGGGAGGGAGGGGAGCAGGCGGGCCACTTCTATTGGTCTTTCATTTCTCTATTTTCATCTGTCTTTGTTCTTTTGGCTCCTGCGGGCCTCCCATCGTGGTGGCGTCTGTTGTTGCAGAGCACGGGCTCTGGGCGCATGCGCTCCAGAGCTCTGGCTCAGTGATTGGATACATCAGTCCAGCCGCTCCGCAGCACGTGGGATCTTCCCAGGCCAGGGATCGAACCGGCGCCCCTTGCACTGCAAGGCGGTGTCCTTATCCACTGGACCACCAGGGGAAGCCCCTGTTGTATTGTTTTGATAACAAAAGTCACAAATGTAAGAGAAATGGAAGTGTCAGAGAATTCCATAATAAATCTTGGGAAGCAGTCACAGCACAAATTATCTTTGTTGCTCTCAAAATGAGATTTGTGAATTTATTAAATATTTTTCTGGTCATAAAAACTAATACATATCTACTGTGGAAAAGTTAAAAAAAAATTTTTTTTAAATACAAAACTCACTCTCCAGAACAAAAACAGTCAAACCACAAATGACCCCACCATCTAGAGAGTCAATTTGGTATCTAATTAATCTTTCTTCACATGCACTTTTTTTTNAAGTGAAATGAGATAGTACTATATATACTTTTTGTACCTGTGTGTTTACTGAACAATCTTTGATGCACTCTGTAAGTTTCTAACTTTTCACTATTTGAAATGATGTTTTGGCAGGTAAACATGTAAGTGTGTCGTACATACTTTCATGGTGATTTCTTATCCTCTAGGAGTAGAGCTGCTAGATCCAACACACATGCTGTGTGTAGACTTTGGTGCCTCTGCCAGATTGTTCTTAGGAAGCCATCTCACCTTCTAGAAATAAAGCACAGCCCGTTTATCTGCCCCCTTACCAATACCGGGTCCAAATGATTTTGTGTACAGAATGCAAATATATGTTTTACATCTGAGAATTCCTTTAAGCGAGGCTCATCACAGACAAATAAAAATAAGACACAGTTATGTTTTAAGGGACTGCATTCAACATACTGGAAATGCTAAACTACACAAACATCTCAATTGTTTTTTAAAGATTTATATATTTATTTATTTTGGGCGGGGGTCGGATTGGGGAGGGAGGGGAGCAGGCGGGCCACTTCTATTGGTCTTTCATTTCTCTATTTTCATCTGTCTTTGTTCTTTTGGCTCCTGCGGGCCTCCCATCGTGGTGGCGTCTGTTGTTGCAGAGCACGGGCTCTGGGCGCATGCGCTCCAGAGCTCTGGCTCAGTGATTGGATACATCAGTCCAGCCGCTCCGCAGCACGTGGGATCTTCCCAGGCCAGGGATCGAACCGGCGCCCCTTGCACTGCAAGGCGGTGTCCTTATCCACTGGACCACCAGGGGAAGCCCCTGTTGTATTGTTTTGATAACAAAAGTCACAAATGTAAGAGAAATGGAAGTGTCAGAGAATTCCATAATAAATCTTGGGAAGCAGTCACAGCACAAATTATCTTTGTTGCTCTCAAAATGAGATTTGTGAATTTATTAAATATTTTTCTGGTCATAAAAACTAATACATATCTACTGTGGAAAAGTTAAAAAAAAATTTTTTTTAAATACAAAACTCACTCTCCAGAACAAAAACAGTCAAACCACAAATGACCCCACCATCTAGAGAGTCAATTTGGTATCTAATTAATCTTTCTTCACATGCACTTTTTTTTTAAGTGAAATGAGATAGTACTATATATACTTTTTGTACCTGTGTGTTTACTGAACAATCTTTGATGCACTCTGTAAGTTTCTAACTTTTCACTATTTGAAATGATGTTTTGGCAGGTAAACATGTAAGTGTGTCGTACATACTTTCATGGTGATTTCTTATCCTCTAGGAGTAGAGCTGCTAGATCCAACACACATGCTGTGTGTAGACTTTGGTGCCTCTGCCAGATTGTTCTTAGGAAGCCATCTCACCTTCTAGAAATAAAGCACAGCCCGTTTATCTGCCCCCTTACCAATACCGGGTCCAAATGATTTTGTGTACAGAATGCAAATATATGTTTTACATCTGAGAATTCCTTTAAGCGAGGCTCATCACAGACAAATAAAAATAAGACACAGTTATGTTTTAAGGGACTGCATTCAACATACTGGAAATGCTAAACTACACAAACATCTCAAAAACAGGAAATGCTGTCTCAGGGAGAGCTGAGTACCAGGTACCAGAGAGATCTTGGCAAAACAAGAGGCATGAAAGTTTCCAAAACATATTTTTCTGCTCTATCTCTTTTATAGGTTTTGGAACCATTTTCAGATAAAGCTCCCCCTAACACCACCCGACTGGAAGTCCTTCCTGATGCACTGTGGGTAGAGAGGACCTGAGATCTCCCAGGTAAAGTATCTTGTGAATCTGGAGATGTGTTTATATCCATCCCCTTTTTGTCATTTGAAGGTTGGGGAATATGTTTGATATGCTGAAATGGAGGGAGTGATGATAGAAAGGCTATTCCCAACAGAAGGAGTGGGTAAAGTTAAAAGGTAGGAAAATACGAGTTGAATTAGAACGATGACAAGTTCTTCTGGTGTGACAGAGAAGAAAAGGGAAACAGAAATGAGGCAGGAGTGGTTCTGGGAGAACAAAGTGTCAAGAGGCTCAATGGGGATGCTGAGCAGGTTCAGTAGTTGTGAAAGAGCTGGAGGCATTAAAGGCAAGGAGGCAGCTGAACAAGATCGCTACGTCCAAGATCTTGCTGATGAAGATCCGAATAAAGAACAGATCAGAGAGCATCTGTATAATGAAAGGGCGCAGAGATGAAGGTACCAGGAGTCGGGAGGTCAATGTGTGCATTTCCAAGTTGCCATATCAAGGAAGTGGTAGTATGGTGGTCAGCACTTCAGACTTGGAAACTGACCTCTTGAGTTAAAACCTTGGGTCTGTCACCTGCATTGTGCCCTTTGGGGATCTGTGCCTCGGATTTTCATATATGTAGTGAATATAATAATGGCACCTACCTCATGGGGTTATGTTGTAATTTTCAGGCCCTTCTAGAAGAGCAGCACATAGTAAGTGTATAATAAACATTGACCATAACAACCTTGTGAAAGAAATAGGAGACTCTTGGGATTTATAACCACTCATAGGGTGACTCTATAAAAAGTTGAGAGGAGAGTCATTTCAGTTGACATTCCAGCTTTGGATTCTCACTGATCTTAAAGTATCATAGACTATATAACCTGAACTAAAGATTAAACATAAAACTTCACCCCAATGCAGTCAAAAGTGAAAAGTATTGAAATGAGTTTCCTACTGTTGTTCATTGGCGATATCTTTCCTTCACAGGGATACCAAGCTACACAAAAATTCAAGTATTTGCTGATGCTATCTATGTCTTGAACACGGACACTTATACCAAAGAGATTATACCTTATTCACATCAGCAGTGATAGGTTTTGGAACCATTTTCAGATAAAGCTCCCCCTAACACCACCCGACTGGAAGTCCTTCCTGATGCACTGTGGGTAGAGAGGACCTGAGATCTCCCAGGTAAAGTATCTTGTGAATCTGGAGATGTGTTTATATCCATCCCCTTTTTGTCATTTGAAGGTTGGGGAATATGTTTGATATGCTGAAATGGAGGGAGTGATGATAGAAAGGCTATTCCCAACAGAAGGAGTGGGTAAAGTTAAAAGGTAGGAAAATACGAGTTGAATTAGAACGATGACAAGTTCTTCTGGTGTGACAGAGAAGAAAAGGGAAACAGAAATGAGGCAGGAGTGGTTCTGGGAGAACAAAGTGTCAAGAGGCTCAATGGGGATGCTGAGCAGGTTCAGTAGTTGTGAAAGAGCTGGAGGCATTAAAGGCAAGGAGGCAGCTGAACAAGATCGCTACGTCCAAGATCTTGCTGATGAAGATCCGAATAAAGAACAGATCAGAGAGCATCTGTATAATGAAAGGGCGCAGAGATGAAGGTACCAGGAGTCGGGAGGTCAATGTGTGCATTTCCAAGTTGCCATATCAAGGAAGTGGTAGTATGGTGGTCAGCACTTCAGACTTGGAAACTGACCTCTTGAGTTAAAACCTTGGGTCTGTCACCTGCATTGTGCCCTTTGGGGATCTGTGCCTCGGATTTTCATATATGTAGTGAATATAATAATGGCACCTACCTCATGGGGTTATGTTGTAATTTTCAGGCCCTTCTAGAAGAGCAGCACATAGTAAGTGTATAATAAACATTGACCATAACAACCTTGTGAAAGAAATAGGAGACTCTTGGGATTTATAACCACTCATAGGGTGACTCTATAAAAAGTTGAGAGGAGAGTCATTTCAGTTGACATTCCAGCTTTGGATTCTCACTGATCTTAAAGTATCATAGACTATATAACCTGAACTAAAGATTAAACATAAAACTTCACCCCAATGCAGTCAAAAGTGAAAAAGTATTGAAATGAGTTTCCTACTGTTGTTCATTGGCGATATCTTTCCTTCACAGGGATACCAAGCTACACAAAAAATTCAAGTATTTGCTGATGCTATCTATGTCTTGAACACGGACACTTATACCAAAGAGATTATACCTTATTCACATCAGCAGTGGATAATTAAATGTTGTGTTTGTGAAATGTTAATATATCTTACACTTTTAGATCACTACATAGCCAAATTAATATTTTACTTTGTCTGCAATTTTCTATAAAAGAATCCACGAATGTGGTAGGAACAAATTCTCTGTGGAAAACAAAGACAAGAGGAGATGTAAATCCAAGTACAGAGGAATTAGAACAGGAGGAGAAAAGGTTTCCTAGAAGATGAGGAAAAGAAGAGGGTGGGGGAGCAGAAATTAGGTTAGAAAAAGAGAAGAAAGAGGAGAAATAAATAAATGAGGTCTATAAGGAGAAAATAAAGAGAAAAAATTAAGATGGAACTTAAAAAGAATGTAAAAGTAGACATTTTGTTCTTTAATAGACTGATTCCCCAAATAGAGTCCATGAATCTAATTTAGTAAGAAGCCTTCATGAGCTATTTTCAGCTTTTCAAAAAGTTTTGTTGAAATCATATATTTACCAAGACAAGGCTGCAGAGGATACCCTAAAATGTGAAATTTCACTGGGACTGAGATAATTTTGATTCAGTGGGAAAATTTATTACTTAGTGTTGATGATAAATTCTAACAAGTAGCAGTATCTATGAAAACTAGCTAATGATAAAAAATTTTATAGATAAAAATCTTTCAAAATCGTTAATCAACAATAAAGACCCATATCTTGAAAAAATTACGAAGTCCTCTTCTGAACACTTGAAAACACTATTGCAATGGTTAAAACAGGCAACTGATTTATCTTTCTGCTAATGTCTGTGTGTTTTGATGATTTTTCCATGACTATCATATTATCTCTAGGAATATGTGGTTGTTGACTGTGTTTCCACTTTACATATTGATGTTTGTAGTACACATAAACCTCTTATTAATCAGAACATCAAATGTAAGATTAACATAAAACTTCACCCCAATGCAGTCAAAAGTGAAAAGTATTGAAATGAGTTTCCTACTGTTGTTCATTGGCGATATCTTTCCTTCACAGGGATACCAAGCTACACAAAAAATTCAAGTATTTGCTGATGCTATCTATGTCTTGAACACGGACACTTATACCAAAGAGATTATACCTTATTCACATCAGCAGTGGATAATTAAATGTTGTGTTTGTGAAATGTTAATATATCTTACACTTTTAGATCACTACATAGCCAAATTAATATTTTACTTTGTCTGCAATTTTCTATAAAAGAATCCACGAATGTGGTAGGAACAAATTCTCTGTGGAAAACAAAGACAAGAGGAGATGTAAATCCAAGTACAGAGGAATTAGAACAGGAGGAGAAAAGGTTTCCTAGAAGATGAGGAAAAGAAGAGGGTGGGGGAGCAGAAATTAGGTTAGAAAAAGAGAAGAAAGAGGAGAAATAAATAAATGAGGTCTATAAGGAGAAAATAAAGAGAAAAAATTAAGATGGAACTTAAAAAGAATGTAAAAGTAGACATTTTGTTCTTTAATAGACTGATTCCCCAAATAGAGTCCATGAATCTAATTTAGTAAGAAGCCTTCATGAGCTATTTTCAGCTTTTCAAAAAGTTTTGTTGAAATCATATATTTACCAAGACAAGGCTGCAGAGGATACCCTAAAATGTGAAATTTCACTGGGACTGAGATAATTTTGATTCAGTGGGAAAATTTATTACTTAGTGTTGATGATAAATTCTAACAAGTAGCAGTATCTATGAAAACTAGCTAATGATAAAAAATTTTATAGATAAAAATCTTTCAAAATCGTTAATCAACAATAAAGACCCATATCTTGAAAAAATTACGAAGTCCTCTTCTGAACACTTGAAAACACTATTGCAATGGTTAAAACAGGCAACTGATTTATCTTTCTGCTAATGTCTGTGTGTTTTGATGATTTTTCCATGACTATCATATTATCTCTAGGAATATGTGGTTGTTGACTGTGTTTCCACTTTACATATTGATGTTTGTAGTACACATAAACCTCTTATTAATCAGAACATCAAAATTGATTTTCCAATTGTGTATACTACCTCTTTAATTCTAATTTAATTTAAAGTTTAAGACTTAAGAGTCTCCTAATCAGGATTTCTGTTTTCAGACATCTAAGAAAAGTCTGTAGGGGAAAAAAAAATCCTGCAAAATAAAAATGAATACTCATAGTCGAAAAAAATAAAAATTTAAGAGTCTCCTTAATTGTCATGATTATTTACTTCTTATAAAGATAATCCCCCCCCCAAAAAAAAAAGATAATCCCAATGATATACCACTGTCTCTGATTCACTTCAAATATTATACATATATTTTGTGATTTATACTATATAATAAATTGTTTAATTATTACTGAAAATAAATATAATATATGGTAATGTACGAATATATGATAATATGTATATGATGAACAAATAAAATATTATTTTAAAGTATGGATTGGTTTCCTCACCACCAAAGCTGTGTTTATTTTTGTGCCATCTTCCTAGTTGTCACCTTCTAATACCCTGACTCCAGCAATTCTCCTATATCACCAAGACCTTCCGTCCGTTGACCCTGCATGTCCTCACTTTTCTTCTTAGTCATCTTCGATGGGTCTTTCTACCTGTGTCCACATTGCTGCCCTCTGTCTTTTTCTTCCCGATCTCCCCTTTTGCCGTCTCTCATATCTCAGATCTCATTTCCATGACTTGAACTAAGAACTATGAGATCATTCTTTATACTTTGTCCTAACATCCATGGCACCACCAGATCCCATCACGTTTATCTTCAAAACACACCCAGAGTGTAACTGTTTATTTTTTCCTCTCAGTCATGCCTGAGCCCTTGGGGCCTCAAGGACAGGCTCCTCTGTCCATGGGGTTTCTCAGGCAAGAATACGGGAGTGAGTTGCCATTTCCTCCTCCAAGAGTGTAACTACTTTCCACCATCTCCACTGCTATCAACATCAGGAGACAACAGAAACCCACAGAGGTTGTCCGGGACTGATCTTAAACCTCCCAAGCATGAATGTTACAATATGCTGCTTGAGATAGCGTCTGGTGGAGCTCCCAGCACAGGAGTATCATCATCCTGTCTGGGGCCGTGAGAGCCTTGGCCACGCCTTACGGCCTTCAGTTTTAGAACAACGCCACAAGTTCCCAAAGATGGCACCTGGGTAATGCAGGGAGGTGCGGCTTGAGACTTGTGCTCATTGCCATGATTGGTTGAGTGACGTTTCTGTGCTTATGATCAGCACATGTTCCCCCTAAACTCTCATAATGATGTAACCGCATGCACAGGTCATCTTTTACATGATTGGCTGTGTTTGGCTCCTTCTTCTTTCCTTTCTCTTTCTGAAAAGCATAAATACCGCTCCCTTTCAACAATAAAACGAGACTTGATTAGACTCCTGTCTTGTCTCCATTTCTCGTGTCTCTTGTCCTCTCAATTCCCACTCCCCCCCTTTAGGGTCTGCGTTGAGGAATCCTAGGTCTGCGCTGACGAAGCCCGCCGGTCAGGACAAGAGGTAATCTTAGCATTAGGGCCTGTCCCTGCCAAGAAATGCTGACAAGCCGAATGCCTTGAAACAGGCTCAGAACCACGCAAGGGGATACTGAGAAAGCCGTCCTTAGGGAGGTGACTTGCTGATTGCACAATTCTAAAGTCCCTTTAGAGTGCCAGGGTAACAGCTGCAACTGGGCTCTGCTGCTCATCTCCTGTTCAGGAGCCCAGATCTGAAGAAATTCAAGAGCCAGAACAGAAACCCCTGCCTTCTCTAGTGTTCCTCTAGTGCCCTCTACAGACAAAGCTTAACTTCACACCCGATGTAGTCACTAAGTCATGTCCAACTTTTTTGCAAGCCCATGGACTGTAGCCCACCAGGTTCCTCCATCCACGGGATTTCACAGGCAAGAATACTACAATGGATTGTCATTTCCTTCTGCAGGGGATCTTCCCAACCCATAGATAGAACCAGTGTCTCTTGCATTGGTAGGTAGATTCTTTACCCCTGAGCTACTAGGAAAGCCTAGCAAAGGAGAAAGAATCCTTTTCTGCATACCCAGCAATAAGAGAGGATTTGAAACCCACAGAGGTTGTCCGGGACTGATCTTAAACCTCCCAAGCATGAATGTTACAATATGCTGCTTGAGATAGCGTCTGGTGGAGCTCCCAGCACAGGAGTATCATCATCCTGTCTGGGGCCGTGAGAGCCTTGGCCACGCCTTACGGCCTTCAGTTTTAGAACAACGCCACAAGTTCCCAAAGATGGCACCTGGGTAATGCAGGGAGGTGCGGCTTGAGACTTGTGCTCATTGCCATGATTGGTTGAGGGACGTTTCTGTGCTGATGATCAGCAGATGTTCCCCCTGAACTCTCATAATGATGTAACCGCATGCACAGGTCATCTTTTACATGATTGGCTGTGTTTGGCTCCTTCTTCTTTCCTTTCTCTTTCTGAAAAGCATAAATACCGCTCCCTTTCAACAATAAAACGAGACTTGATTAGACTCCTGTCTTGTCTCCATTTCTCGTGTCTCTTGTCCTCTCAATTCCCACTCCCCCCCTTTAGGGTCTGCGTTGAGGAATCCTAGGTCTGCGCTGACGAAGCCCGCCGGTCAGGACAAGAGGTAATCTTAGCATTAGGGGCCTGTCCCTGCCAAGAAATGCTGACAAGCCGAATGCCTTGAAACAGGCTCAGAACCACGCAAGGGGATACTGAGAAAGCCGTCCTTAGGGAGGTGACTTGCTGATTGCACAATTCTAAAGTCCCTTTAGAGTGCCAGGGTAACAGCTGCAACTGGGCTCTGCTGCTCATCTCCTGTTCAGGAGCCCAGATCTGAAGAAATTCAAGAGCCAGAACAGAAACCCCTGCCTTCTCTAGTGTTCCTCTAGTGCCCTCTACAGACAAAGCTTAACTTCACACCCGATGTAGTCACTAAGTCATGTCCAACTTTTTTGCAAGCCCATGGACTGTAGCCCACCAGGCTCCTCTGTCCATGGGATTTCCCAGGCAAGAATACTGGAGTGGGTTGCCATTTCCTTCTGCAGGGGATCTTCCCAACCCATAGATAGAACCAGTGTCTCCTGCATTGGTAGGTAGATTCTTTACCCCTGAGCTACTAGGAAAGCCTAGCAAAGGAGAAAGAATCCTTTTCTGCATACCCAGCAATAAAGAGAGGATTTGAAGCTAGGAGTCAATAAATTGATAGTGATACATACTTGATAAGCAAAGATTTTATAATCTCCAGATTAATCATGGAACTATAAAAGAAGGTGTAACCACAAAGGTCATAAAGGAAAAATGAAATCCTTAAAAAAAAAAAAAATACTAACCTGTGAAAGAAGCCAATAAAGAAAAAATAACATAAAATAAAGGGGACAACTGACAGCAAAAAGCAAGATAGCAGATTGTGTCAGTAATTGCATTCATTGCATTAAATGCTGTCATTAAAAGACAGATTGACAGACTGGATTCGAAAAAACACTCTGCTAACAAGACTACACTTAAAAGATGAGTATAGTAACAGCTTGAAAGAAAAAAAAAAAATACAGGAAACACATGAAGATTCTCCTAAAAAAGATGGTGTAACTTTCTTAAAGTCAGACAAGAGTGAATACCTCATAATGTCAAAAGTTGTAATCAGAAAGCTATAAAAATATAAGTGTAAATGCACATAACAGCCTCAAAATACATAAAAGAATGACATAATTAAAAGAAGAAATAAATGATTCACTGCAAAGATAATGGAAAACTCTCGTCTCAGTAAGTAAGTGATAAGCTGAAACAACGTTCAAGGCTATACTTGTACATCTTCTCTTCAGAATTTTAAGATCAGTTTATCATGCTCCAACTTGCTTTTTTAAAATCTTTAAATATATTTTTTAAAATTTTATTTATTTATTTTTTGTTATTCTGGGTTTTCACTGCTGCTGCAGGCTTTTCTCTAATTGTAGGGAGTGAGGGCTACTCTCTAGTTGAGGTGAGCAAGCTTCTTGTTGCCATAACTTCTCTTATTGTGGAACTCGGACTCGAGGGCTCACGGGCTTCAGTAGTTGCGGCACATGGGCTGCATAGTTGCAGCTCTGAGGCTCTAGAGCACAGGTTCCATAGTTGTGGCTCACGGGCTTAGTTGCTCTGCAGCATGTAAGATCTTCCTGGATCAGAGATCAAACCCATGTTTCCTGCATCAGCCAGCGAATTCCTCAGCACTGAGCTACCAGGGAAACCTCCAACTTGCATTTGAAAAAATGTATTATCAGCAACTTAGTTTCATGTTTGTTAAGGATCTGAGAGATTCTAGTGAGGAGAATGCTGAGACCTGGCCTAACACAGATGGAGGTGCAGAAGAAAGGACACAAGTAGACATGGTAGAGACATCCTGTCTTGAAGAACTTCACAGTTTAAAAGAAAATCCTTAAAAAAAAAAAAAATACTAACCTGTGAAAGAAGCCAATAAAGAAAAAATAACATAAAATAAAGGGGACAACTGACAGCAAAAAGCAAGATAGCAGATTGTGTCAGTAATTGCATTCATTGCATTAAATGCTGTCATTAAAAGACAGATTGACAGACTGGATTCGAAAAAACACTCTGCTAACAAGACTACACTTAAAAGATGAGTATAGTAACAGCTTGAAAGAAAAAAAAAAAATACAGGAAACACATGAAGATTCTCCTAAAAAAGATGGTGTAACTTTCTTAAAGTCAGACAAGAGTGAATACCTCATAATGTCAAAAGTTGTAATCAGAAAGCTATAAAAATATAAGTGTAAATGCACATAACAGCCTCAAAATACATAAAAGAATGACATAATTAAAAGAAGAAATAAATGATTCACTGCAAAGATAATGGAAAACTCTCGTCTCAGTAAGTAAGTGATAAGCTGAAACAACGTTCAAGGCTATACTTGTACATCTTCTCTTCAGAATTTTAAGATCAGTTTATCATGCTCCAACTTGCTTTTTTAAAATCTTTAAATATATTTTTTAAAATTTTATTTATTTATTTTTTGTTATTCTGGGTTTTCACTGCTGCTGCAGGCTTTTCTCTAATTGTAGGGAGTGAGGGCTACTCTCTAGTTGAGGTGAGCAAGCTTCTTGTTGCCATAACTTCTCTTATTGTGGAACTCGGACTCGAGGGCTCACGGGCTTCAGTAGTTGCGGCACATGGGCTGCATAGTTGCAGCTCTGAGGCTCTAGAGCACAGGTTCCATAGTTGTGGCTCACGGGCTTAGTTGCTCTGCAGCATGTAAGATCTTCCTGGATCAGAGATCAAACCCATGTTTCCTGCATCAGCCAGCGAATTCCTCAGCACTGAGCTACCAGGGAAACCTCCAACTTGCATTTGAAAAAATGTATTATCAGCAACTTAGTTTCATGTTTGTTAAGGATCTGAGAGATTCTAGTGAGGAGAATGCTGAGACCTGGCCTAACACAGATGGAGGTGCAGAAGAAAGGACACAAGTAGACATGGTAGAGACATCCTGTCTTGAAGAACTTCACAGTTTAAATGCCTAAAGATTTTGAAGGACCATTAAGTTAACTGGAATTATTTACTTTAATGAGCTAGCTGTCTGAGGCTGGATATCCACGTGACCTCCTTGTTTACTGCTAGGTAAACAAGGTTTTACTGTGGTTTTTCTTTTCTCTCTTTTATTTTTTATTACTAAATCCCATTTTTGGTGTGTTAAGACAGGGAAAAAAGAATCTGTCAATTGATGTCCCTCGTTTACAAGCAAATTATAGGCTAATAATTGTACCTTGAATTATTTGACAGATCATTATAGCTTTAAGAAACTGTTGTGATTTCAACTGGAGCTGGTAACTGTTTCATTTTAAAATGATTTCAGTTCTATAAATAGCCATTGAAAATGTCTCCCTTATTCAATATAAATTCCAAACAAGAAGTATACAAGATCTAAAGAAAACAGTAACATTTTGTCAAGGGATAAAAAAGAAAAATAGAACACATGGGTAGGTATATTGTGCTCTGTGCTGCGCTGTGCTTAGTTGTGTCTGACTCTTTGCAACCCCACGGACTGGAACCTGCCAGGCTCCTCTGGCCACTCCAAGCAGGAATACTGGAGTGGGTTTCCATGCCCTCCACCAGGGGATCTTCCCAGCTCAGGGACTGAACCCAGGTCTCCCTCATTGCAAGCAGATTCTTTACCATCTGAGCCACCACGGAAGCCCATGTTATGCTCTGGATGGAAATATTTTATATTGTATCAGTCTCTAAATTCAGTGAAACCTCCATACAAATCTAAAATTCATAAAGAAGTCCTAAAAATAAATCATTAAAATATAAACAACGAAAGAGAAAATTTTGCAAGAGATATGAATAGGAAATTCTCCTAGGCTATACAAGGGGCCAGTGAATAAATTAAAAGAAGCTTAAATTCATTAGTAAGGCGTACCAGGATAAGTATACAGGAGGGCCCATTTGCAAAATTACTATATATATATATATTTGGAATCCCATGGACGGTAGCTCACCAGGCTTCTCTATCCATCGAATTTTCCAGGCAAGAATACTGGAGTGTGTTACCGTTTCCTTCTCCAGAGGACTCAATAAACCTATATTAATCTGAAGGCAGAAAAATGTGCCTTGAATTTTTTTAACTTTTTTTTAAAATTTAAGGGTAATGGCTTTGCAGAATTTTGTTGTTTTCTGCCAAATAGCAACGCACTTCAGCTATAGTTTTCCTGGACGGGTCCTCCTCCTGAATCCGTCCGCTTCATAGGGAGTCTCGTTTGGATACTGCAATGAGCCGCTGTCACCGACAGGTGGCGGAAGAGGCGCGCACCCAAACCCCGCGGCCCGCGAGACGCTCTCTAGCGCGTTTCTGGCCTGAGCTGTGGCCTGAGTCCTGGATCTCGTGCGCTCCGCCATGGCTCCAGAGACGCCCAAGCAGCCGCGCTCCCTCTTTCAAGAATCCTCTTCCTCTGGTATATGGGGGACGAGGGGGACCCATGGCAGCTCGCGCTGGTCGTCCCCGGCTGCGCTGCCGGGCACAGGAGCACCTGTTGCCTGGCCTCCATCCAGGCCACGGCCTCGCGGACTGAAGGTAAGGCCCCAGGAGTTGGGCCCCGGAAGGAAAACAGCGGAGCAGGTGGTAAACTGAAAGTTGTGCGCTACACGTGGCTTCCCCGTGTTGTGGGGAAACCCCCGAGGCATCAGACCCTTACCAGAGGGTCCCTGGGGTTGAGGATTGGGGGACACAGGCTCGTGTTTAGGGTGGAGACAGGCGAAACACCCCGCTTCCGCAGGCATCCTGCACCCCCCAGCGAGGGGACCCTTTTCCACATGGAGAAACTGACCCAGGACCACGCCTCCTGTTCCCAGGTGGTGCATTTCCTGCGAAATAGTCACTCACTTACTCCTTAAGGACATCCGAGGCGCGGTCAGGCCCGGCCCTGACCGCTGTGAACCTGCAGACCTGCTGGCTGAGCGGCAGGGGCCGTGCGCATCTGGCCCCAGGCCCCCCGTGTCCAGGGCAGGGTGGCCCTCTTCGCCGGCCCTCTTAGACAGCGGCCCCCCACCCCCGGGCCTTGGACGGTACCGACTCTGCCCAGTTAGGAAGGGGGCTGCGCAGCTGGAGGTGAGCGGTGGGCCAGGGAGGGAAGCTCCATGTGTATTTACAGCCGCTCCCCGGGGCCCCAAATGGGACCCTCTGGCCGCAGGAAAACAAGCTCAGGGCTCCCCCTGATTCTGTATTATGGTGAGTTGTATAATTACTTCATTATGTATCAGAATGTAAATAATAATAGAACGAAAGTGCACAATAAGTGTAATGAGCTCGAATCATCCCGGACACCATCTCCCCCTTTCCCAGCCCTGATTTGTGCAAAAATCGTCTTCCCCGTAACTGGTCCCTGGTGTCCCAAAGGTCGGGGACTGCTACTCTAGAGATAGATTCCCCTGCAGGTGAACGTATGGATAGCAGTTGAATCAAACCCATTGTCCATGACGGGTTGTTGTTGTTTAGTGGTTAAGTCGTGTCTGACCCTTTTGCAACCCCATGGACTGTAGCCCGCCAAGCTCCTCTGTCCATGGGATTTCCCACGTAAAAATACTGGAATGCGTTGCCATTTCCTTCTCCAAGGGATTTTCCAAAGCCAGGGATCGAACCTGTGTCTCCTGCGTTGCAGGAGGATTCTTTGCCCCTGAGCTGCTGGGAAGCCCTGTTCATCAAGGGACAAAAGTTTATTTTCAGAAAAAGCCATCTCCAGTTTTAAGAAGGAAGGATAGTTTTCTAACTTGCCAACAGCAGAATTTGAACTTTGCTTTATTGGTCAAAACAATGTTATGTCTCATCCTTCGACATCATCACCTGCCCATCCCCAACCTGCCCTTCTTTTCAAATCGAGCGAGAGGGCATAAGAAAGAGCTTTGAGTCTGAGCCATTTCCTCCTTAATGGACTCACCCAGCAGTAGACTCTCTTAACTGAAATGTCATCTTGTAAGGTGTAGATTCGTAGTGTCCTCCTCAGTCTCACTCTTTGGGAGGTTGGGAAGGTTGGGTAGGTTTTTCTTAAAAATATATATTTATTTATCTTAACATCAGAAACATTTTGTATCAGGGAATAACCAATTAACAATACTGTGATAGTTTCAGGTGAACAGGAAAGGGACTCGGCCATACATATATCCATTGTCCCCCCAACACCCCTCCCATCCAGACTAGCATGTAATATTGAGCAGAGTTCCACGTGCTATACAATAGATTTTTGTTGGGTATACGTTCAAAATGGGAAGGTGGGTAGTTTTGATCTTCCATTTACATAATTAAATACCAAGATGGGAGCATGGTACTGCTTTGTATCGCCGTCACACACCTGAAAGGCATAGTCCTGCTGAAATGGCCTCATGTGTTACTGATAATCTGATAAAGAATGGTGACTCCACCCACTAATTCAGCTAAAAGAAGAGAAAAGGGAACTTTTCCTTTTGGAGGCGTGGACCTAAGCAAACTGGACCTGGGAAGCACTTGTATCCATTAAAACGGCACTTAAAGAGAATTCCCTGGTGGTCCAGGGATTAGGACTCTGTGCTTCCACTGTAGGGGGCACGGGTTCAATCCCTGTTGAAGAAAACAAAAAGAAGGACCAAAACAGCCTTTACAGAGCTGACCATTTGAGTAGATAATTGACTGAGACGAATGGAGTCTCTATAGCAGTTAAACACTTTCATTTATCTCTTTTGCATGAAAAAAATTCTAGGACCAGGGTTAATTTGGCTTCACAAAAATAGGTTGAGCAAATTCTTATAGAGCCAGGAAATGAAGCAATGTTTCCAGGTCCTCTGGCTAATATTTTCCTGGGAAAAAAATTAAAATATCAATAGCCTCACAGACAAGGAACAAACATTCTCTTGCCCTTGGGTGCATGCATTCCTGCTCAGTCATGTCCCTGTCCGACCCTTTGTGGCCTCATGAACTGTAGCTTGCCAGGCTCCTCTGTCCATGGAATTTTCCAGACCAGAATACTAGAGGGGGTTGCCTACCCTCTGGGCAGACAAACATTATTCGGTACAAAGTTCAACTAGACATTTGGGACACAGTGACCAGGGCTTTTACTGCAGCATTGGATTCCAACTGCCCTGACCCAACCAGCTGAAGTGCCCAGGAACTCATGTGCAACCCTGTAGAACTTACAATTCTGAAAATGACACATCCGGTAATTATTATCATTGCTACGATGGTATTACTGTATACTTTTTTAAAGGTATTTATGAAGCCAGAGAACTTATTATCCCTCAAACTTGCAAAAAAATCGCCATACATATATCCATTGTCCCAACACCTCCCATCCAGACTAGCATGTAATATTGAGCAGAGTTCCACGTGCTATACAATAGATTTTTGTTGGGTATACGTTCAAAATGGGAAGGTGGGTAGTTTTGATCTTCCATTTACATAATTAAATACCAAGATGGGAGCATGGTACTGCTTTGTATCGCCTCACACACCTGAAAGGCATAGTCCTGCTGAAATGGCCTCATGTGTTACTGATAATCTGATAAAGAATGGTGACTCCACCCACTAATTCAGCTAAAAGAAGAGAAAAGGGAACTTTTCCTTTTGGAGGCGTGGACCTAAGCAAACTGGACCTGGGAAGCACTTGTATCCATTAAAACGGCACTTAAAGAGAATTCCCTGGTGGTCCAGGGATTAGGACTCTGTGCTTCCACTGTAGGGGGCACGGGTTCAATCCCTGTTGAAGAAAACAAAAAGAAGGACCAAAACAGCCTTTACAGAGCTGACCATTTGAGTAGATAATTGACTGAGACGAATGGAGTCTCTATAGCAGTTAAACACTTTCATTTATCTCTTTTGCATGAAAAAAATTCTAGGACCAGGGTTAATTTGGCTTCACAAAAATAGGTTGAGCAAATTCTTATAGAGCCAGGAAATGAAGCAATGTTTCCAGGTCCTCTGGCTAATATTTTCCTGGGAAAAAAATTAAAATATCAATAGCCTCACAGACAAGGAACAAACATTCTCTTGCCCTTGGGTGCATGCATTCCTGCTCAGTCATGTCCCTGTCCGACCCTTTGTGGCCTCATGAACTGTAGCTTGCCAGGCTCCTCTGTCCATGGAATTTTCCAGACCAGAATACTAGAGGGGGTTGCCTACCCTCTGGGCAGACAAACATTATTCGGTACAAAGTTCAACTAGACATTTGGGACACAGTGACCAGGGCTTTTACTGCAGCATTGGATTCCAACTGCCCTGACCCAACCAGCTGAAGTGCCCAGGAACTCATGTGCAACCCTGTAGAACTTACAATTCTGAAAATGACACATCCGGTAATTATTATCATTGCTACGATGGTATTACTGTATACTTTTTTAAAGGTATTTATGAAGCCAGAGAACTTATTATTCAACAACATCACCTAGGAAACATGGTACTTGTGTTCTTGCCCCTAGAGAGAACCGTTCAGAATTTGAGTCCCATCTGGAATTTAGTTTTCTTGTTAAGAGGACAAAATACCAAAACTCATTCTCATCTCCCATCAGTGGCTAGGAGAGAAAACAGGCAAATGGGAGAAAAAGTGCTCTGATTAAGAAGTGCTACAAAATTAGATAAATAAAGAAATCCTTCCCAGGGTAAAAATTCAGCCTAGGCTAATAGTTTGCAAAGCTTATTAAAGAAAACACTCTTCAGGAATACAGTTGCAAAATAGTCTGAACTTACAGTGCAGTAACAGTGCCACAGCAAAGAATTTTCTTTGACGATTCATTCGATAGTTGAGCAATTACCTGAATCTGTCCCTCAGGAGAATAACTTCATACACAGAGGAGGGACGGACTGGAAAGCCAGAAAACAGTCAAAGCCCAAAGAGTTCAATCTTATCATCACAGTTAAGAGTTTTCATCAGTGTATATTGGAAACGAATGAGTGATTTGTATCAGAAATTTGCAACATCATTTGCTGTTGTTGTATGTAGTTGTTGTGTGTAGCTGTGTGTAGTAGTTGTATGTAGTTATTGTATGTAGTTGTGTGTAGTTGTTGTGTGTAGTTGTATGTAGTTGGGTGTAGTTGTGTGTAGTTATTGTATGTAGTTGTATGTAGTTGTGTGTAGTTGTTGGGTGTAGTTGTGTGTAGTTATTGTATGTAGTTATTGTGTGTAGTTACTGTATATAGTTATTGTGTGTAGTTGCATGTAGTTGTGTATAGTTGTTGGGTGTAGTTTTGGGGTGTTGTGCTGCTGTAGGGAAACCTGTACTTGGCTGTCATTCCAGAGGGTGCTGGTTTAGAGGCTTGCAGTTTGAAGAACTCTTGAGTGATGCGTGGTGAGCGTGTGACGCCTGTGAGGGGCCAGCCTCACCACTGAGACTAGCTTCTGGGTCTCAGCTGGGGTAGGTCAGGTGAGGGAGCAGCAGCTCCCATTTCCTTCTAGGGTGACATCTGCTTGTTTACTCAGTGTGCCTCTCTTCCAGGCTCTTTCTAGCTTCCACTGAGCTTTTTATTTCTCTGTCAAGACCCCAACGATCCTCATAGCTCATCCCGGCGCATGTCCAGCCCACACCTGTTTGCATCCACCCCTTTCGTCTCTGAACACCATCATACCACACAATTGAGCACCCGCTAGAAGGCCAGTCATTTTATGTGGTTAGTCCTTTTGGGAGGAGGCGGGCCACTTCTGTTGGTCTTTCGTTTATCTATTTCCATCCATGTTTGTTCTTTGGCCCGTGTCGGCCTATCGTGGCTCTTGTGAATCACCATCAATGGACACATCGGTCCTGCGCTCCGCTGGATTCAGCCTAGGCTAATAGTTTGCAAAGCTTATTAAAGAAAACACTCTTCAGGAATACAGTTGCAAAATAGTCTGAACTTACAGTGCAGTAACAGTGCCACAGCAAAGAATTTTCTTTGACGATTCATTCGATAGTTGAGCAATTACCTGAATCTGTCCCTCAGGAGAATAACTTCATACACAGAGGAGGGACGGACTGGAAAGCCAGAAAACAGTCAAAGCCCAAAGAGTTCAATCTTATCATCACAGTTAAGAGTTTTCATCAGTGTATATTGGAAACGAATGAGTGATTTGTATCAGAAATTTGCAACATCATTTGCTGTTGTTGTATGTAGTTGTTGTGTGTAGCTGTGTGTAGTAGTTGTATGTAGTTATTGTATGTAGTTGTGTGTAGTTGTTGTGTGTAGTTGTATGTAGTTGGGTGTAGTTGTGTGTAGTTATTGTATGTAGTTGTATGTAGTTGTGTGTAGTTGTTGGGTGTAGTTGTGTGTAGTTATTGTATGTAGTTATTGTGTGTAGTTACTGTATATAGTTATTGTGTGTAGTTGCATGTAGTTGTGTATAGTTGTTGGGTGTAGTTTTGGGGTGTTGTGCTGCTGTAGGGAAACCTGTACTTGGCTGTCATTCCAGAGGGTGCTGGTTTAGAGGCTTGCAGTTTGAAGAACTCTTGAGTGATGCGTGGTGAACGTGTGACGCCTGTGAGGGGCCAGCCTCACCACTGAGACTAGCTTCTGGGTCTCAGCTGGGGTAGGTCAGGTGAGGGAGCAGCAGCTCCCATTTCCTTCTAGGGTGACATCTGCTTGTTTACTCAGTGTGCCTCTCTTCCAGGCTCTTTCTAGCTTCCACTGAGCTTTTTATTTCTCTGTCAAGACCCCAACGATCCTCATAGCTCATCCCGGGGCATGTCCAGCCCACACCTGTTTGCATCCACCCCTTTCGTCTCTGAACACCATCATACCACACAATTGAGCACCCGCTAGAAGGCCAGTCATTTTATGTGGTTAGTCCTTTTTGGGAGGAGGGGGGCGGGCCACTTCTGTTGGTCTTTCGTTTATCTATTTTCATCCATGTTTGTTCTTTGGCCCGTGTCGGCCTCCCATCGCGGTGGCCTCTGTTGTCACAGAGCACCGGCTGTGGGCGCATGCGCTCCAGAGCTCCAGCTCAGTAATTGGACACATCGGTCCTGCCGCTCCGCGGCTCGTGGGATCTTCCCAGGCCAGGGATCGAACCGGCGCCCCTTGTACTGCAAGGCAGTGTCCTTACCCAGTGGACCACCAGGGAAGCCCGTGGTTAGTCTTTTTAAAAAATTTATTTGGCTTTGTCAGGTCTTAGCTGCGGCACGTGGGATCTTTGTAGCATCATGTGGGATTTCTTGTTACGGTGCATGGAGTCTCCAGTTGTGTCGTGGGGGCTCTGAGGCGCACAGGCATCAGTAGTGGCTGTGCTCTGATTTCGTTGCTCCAGAGCATGTGGGATCTTAGCTCCCTAACCAAGGGGTCAAACCCACGTCCCCTGTATTGCAAGGTGAACTCTTCACCACTGGACCACCAGGGAAGTCCCTGTGTGGTTAGGTTTGTCTCCCCTTTCTGTCCATAAGCTGTAGAGGTCAGAGTCTGTATTTTTGTGCTCACATTTCCTAATGTAACGCAGTGATATTTTCAACAAATACTATTATTAACAATATTTAGCATTAATGCAACTAGGTGTCAGGAACTTTGCTAAGCATGCAATATACATCGCTTTTTCTTTGATTGAGGTATACTATTAATAACTTATAAATTGGTTCAGATATACAATATAGCAATTCATAGACATTGTTTCTTTCAAGCTATGAGGAAGGTTTTATTATCCCTATTTTACCAACTTGGAAACCAAGGCTCAAAGACCTTATTAACCAACTTGCCCAAGGTCACACCATCCATTTGATCCAGAAACTTGAACAGGTGTCTTCCTGTGTGTGAAGCCCTGGTCCTACCCCCAGCCCCATCCCACCCCCGCCACCAGGTTGTGCTTCTCTGGTAAATGAACAACAGGTTTGTGGCATCTTTCTGCGGCTGAAGGTTTCTCCCGTGCCTTCTGCCTGAGTGTGACTCAGGTGTTGAGGGAGGTGGTTCAAATGATCTCATCTGGCCATAGGACCTTTGCAAAGGTTGGAGACAAATATGTAAGGTTCTCATTGGGTGCCTGTAAAACATGTCCTTGGCAATGCTAATGGCTTTTCTGGGAACTGTGAGCAGCTCTTGGGGTAGTGATGCCTGGTTATGCATTCCTAGTACATGCGCCTCTCTTTAGGAGGTAGAGACAGATGATTAAACAACTGTTCCCTCCCACCCCACCCCAATCTGCTGCCTTCTGTCCACTGAGGATAATTGCCTTTTTTTTTTTTTTAATAACTGTCTGGATTTAAGGAGACATGTGAATATTTCTTCTCCCAGCTGCAAGACGAAGTGCCTGGATGTTTCAGATTCTTGGGACTATCAGAGATGGTTCATGTCAACAATGCTGTCCTCTTAGGATATGGCGAGTTAGAAATATGATCCAGATTAGTGCCTTCCAAATTGCAAATGTAAGATAACAATAATACTGAATATTAAATGATCATCATGAAGGGCTAACATTTATCCAGGACTTGCTCTTGGCATTTAATCAGTACGCTAAGTTTTTAATGAACTTTGTCTCATTTAATCACCAAAACCCCCCACCACATAGATATTGATTGTGTGTGACCTGCATTAACTTCTTAACCTTCTTAACACCCCCCATCCCCCCTCCCCCGAGCTTCAGCGCCTTGGTCTGCCAAATGGAGATAATAATAGTACCTGCCTTGTAAGGTTGTAATGGCGACAATTAAATAATTCACATGAAGGCTTAGCATCACCTAAAGACAAAGCAAGAGCTTGGTGTGTGTTCCTGTTTCCATTTTACAGAAATCTAGCCCTACCCAGAATCTTGCCTAAGGTCACATAGCTGAGCTCTAAACCTCAAAGTGAAATCCAGTCGGACATCCTGCCTTGCTTAGTTAATTGCTGGCTTAATTTTAAATGGTAATTATTTAAACTATGTCTTTTGTCCCCTGGTGCACTGTGTCTGCTTGGGTAGAAGAGGGCTCTAAAGTTGAAGGCCAGTTGATCCATCCCTCACTGGCCATCCTACAACCCATAATAGGATGATGGAGAGGGGCTGAGGGACTGTGGGTGAATCCATGCGTATCCATCACCACTGTTAGAATAAAGGCAATATGTGTAGCATAGGACCTTTGCAAAGGTTGGAGACAAATATGTAAGGTTCTCATTGGGTGCCTGTAAAACATGTCCTTGGCAATGCTAATGGCTTTTCTGGGAACTGTGAGCAGCTCTTGGGGTAGTGATGCCTGGTTATGCATTCCTAGTACATGCGCCTCTCTTTAGGAGGTAGAGACAGATGATTAAACAACTGTTCCCTCCCACCCCACCCCAATCTGCTGCCTTCTGTCCACTGAGGATAATTGCCTTTTTTTTTTTTTTAATAACTGTCTGGATTTAAGGAGACATGTGAATATTTCTTCTCCCAGCTGCAAGACGAAGTGCCTGGATGTTTCAGATTCTTGGGACTATCAGAGATGGTTCATGTCAACAATGCTGTCCTCTTAGGATATGGCGAGTTAGAAATATGATCCAGATTAGTGCCTTCCAAATTGCAAATGTAAGATAACAATAATACTGAATATTAAATGATCATCATGAAGGGCTAACATTTATCCAGGACTTGCTCTTGGCATTTAATCAGTACGCTAAGTTTTTAATGAACTTTGTCTCATTTAATCACCAAAACCCCCCACCACATAGATATTGATTGTGTGTGACCTGCATTAACTTCTTAACCTTCTTAACACCCCCCATCCCCCCTCCCCCGAGCTTCAGCGCCTTGGTCTGCCAAATGGAGATAATAATAGTACCTGCCTTGTAAGGTTGTAATGGCGACAATTAAATAATTCACATGAAGGCTTAGCATCACCTAAAGACAAAGCAAGAGCTTGGTGTGTGTTCCTGTTTCCATTTTACAGAAATCTAGCCCTACCCAGAATCTTGCCTAAGGTCACATAGCTGAGCTCTAAACCTCAAAGTGAAATCCAGTCGGACATCCTGCCTTGCTTAGTTAATTGCTGGCTTAATTTTAAATGGTAATTATTTAAACTATGTCTTTTGTCCCCTGGTGCACTGTGTCTGCTTGGGTAGAGAAGAGGGCTCTAAAGTTGAAGGCCAGTTGATCCATCCCTCACTGGCCATCCTACAACCCATAATAGGATGATGGAGAGGGGCTGAGGGACTGTGGGTGAATCCATGCGTATCCATCACCACTGTTAGAATAAAGGCAAGCTCTACTGTCCGTAGCTTTAGTGAGAGCGACCTGGTGTCCTAGTGCTCCCAAGCCAGTCTTGATTTATTACAATCTTCCTGGTGTGATTACTAACAGTGCCCTCTTTCCTCATAAAAGGTCTGTGTTTAGACAATCAGTTATATGCACATTTTCATCCACAGTCATATCATCTTCAGCAATAGAAGGAAGCACGTTCCTCAAGGGAAGCCTAGTGGTGTGCATTGTGAGCTATAATGCTGGTCGCTGTTCACTTACCTGTCAAGCCACCTGGATTTCCTCTGCTACTTTTTGTGTGGTCTTGAAATTTTTTTGGCCTCTAAGAGTGTCCTGTTAACATCTCAGAGCCCCTGGTTTGTCCCCTGTGTCCTGCAGGAACCCTAATTCCTGCCCACCATGACTGTCTGTGCCTTCACTCTGGGCCTGTCTTTGCAACCCTTGCATTGTCTCATTCTGTAGGGAGCAGCTCTTTGCTAGTTGTTATGTTTGGAGACACGAAAACTGATCCTAAGTGGGTGGGGTTGGTTCTATTTTCCTATTGCCCATTGTCTGTGCTCTTGGTAAGAGTCCTGAAGTTTTCTGAACCACCTTCTCCTGCTCTGGGTGGAGCTGACCCCTCTTCCCCACCCCAGCCATCCACACACGGCCAAGGCACGAGTTGCCGCGATTGGTTCACGGAGCCCACGTGACTCACTTTAAGTCAATGAGAAGCAGTCCTGAGACTTGGGCTGGGATGACAAGGGTTGCTAAGGGAGTAGAAGGGAGCTACTGAGGCCATCTGAGAATAAGGTCAGCACAGAGAAAAGCAAAGCTGACAAACAGAAAAAAAAATAGATTTCCGATGACCTTGTTTTCACATCTGGCTCATCTGCGCTTACAGTTTATCCTGATTGTTGTTGTTGTTTAGTGACTGAGTCGTATCTGGCTCGCTTTGCAACTTCACGGACTGTAGTCCGCCAGGCTCCTCTGTCCATAGGATTCTCCAGGCAAGAATGCTGGAGTGGGCTGGCCATCCTACAACCCATAATAGGATGATGGAGAGGGGCTGAGGGACTGTGGGTGAATCCATGCGTATCCATCACCACTGTTAGAATAAAGGCAAGCTCTACTGTCCGTAGCTTTAGTGAGAGCGACCTGGTGTCCTAGTGCTCCCAAGCCAGTCTTGATTTATTACAATCTTCCTGGTGTGATTACTAACAGTGCCCTCTTTCCTCATAAAAGGTCTGTGTTTAGACAATCAGTTATATGCACATTTTCATCCACAGTCATATCATCTTCAGCAATAGAAGGAAGCACGTTCCTCAAGGGAAGCCTAGTGGTGTGCATTGTGAGCTATAATGCTGGTCGCTGTTCACTTACCTGTCAAGCCACCTGGATTTCCTCTGCTACTTTTTGTGTGGTCTTGAAATTTTTTTGGCCTCTAAGAGTGTCCTGTTAACATCTCAGAGCCCCTGGTTTGTCCCCTGTGTCCTGCAGGAACCCTAATTCCTGCCCACCATGACTGTCTGTGCCTTCACTCTGGGCCTGTCTTTGCAACCCTTGCATTGTCTCATTCTGTAGGGAGCAGCTCTTTGCTAGTTGTTATGTTTGGAGACACGAAAACTGATCCTAAGTGGGTGGGGTTGGTTCTATTTTCCTATTGCCCATTGTCTGTGCTCTTGGTAAGAGTCCTGAAGTTTTCTGAACCACCTTCTCCTGCTCTGGGTGGAGCTGACCCCTCTTCCCCACCCCAGCCATCCACACACGGCCAAGGCACGAGTTGCCGCGATTGGTTCACGGAGCCCACGTGACTCACTTTAAGTCAATGAGAAGCAGTCCTGAGACTTGGGCTGGGATGACAAGGGTTGCTAAGGGAGTAGAAGGGAGCTACTGAGGCCATCTGAGAATAAGGTCAGCACAGAGAAAAGCAAAGCTGACAAACAGAAAAAAAAATAGATTTCCGATGACCTTGTTTTCACATCTGGCTCATCTGCGCTTACAGTTTATCCTGATTGTTGTTGTTGTTTAGTGACTGAGTCGTATCTGGCTCGTTTGCAACTTCACGGACTGTAGTCCGCCAGGCTCCTCTGTCCATAGGATTCTCCAGGCAAGAATGCTGGAGTGGGCTGCCATTTCCTTCACCAGGGGATCTTCCTGACCCAGAGACCAAACCCCCATTTCGGTCATTGGCAGGCAGATTCTTTACCATTGAGCCACCAGGAAAGCCCTCTGAAGCAGGGTTTAACTGGCTCAGTAATCTACCCTGGTTATGTTCTTTATCCTTTCAAGTTGGATTTCTGTCACTGGCAACCCCAGAAGTCCTGGTAAACACAGCAGGAACTGTCTCTCAAAAGGTGTGCCTTTTAACCATAGACGTGCTTTGAGCCCAAAGAAGTGAATTTGTGTAATAGGGATTTTAGTCTTCAGTGCCAAGCTGAGATGGCCAGACTATTTTGAAGTGATGTTAGGAAGAAGAGATGGCCCAATTCCGCCATGCCAGGGACTGTCTCATCTGCCTTGCATTGAGACTGGCCCGAAGGAGTGCCTTCAAGGGTACAGCCAGCCCTGTGTGATCTCATCGTGTAAGATCATTTCTCATTAAAATCCATGCACAGTGCCTGTCCTCCTGACCAGCGTTAGCCATCCCACAACAGGCATTAGGAGTGTTGTTCTCTGAGGATCAGCTAAGGTGGCAGCTTGTCCTAGAAACGTCACCCCTTATCCTGCCTTCGGTTGCTGGCCTCCCATGTTTAGCTTTCAGACAGGCAGCTGGACTGGGCAGGAAGAGGCGATTTTTCTGAAAGTTAAAACTGCTGTCCCAGCTGGCGAGGGAAAGGGGCCAGCAAAGATCAGGTCACATACCAGACCAACCTTCTTCTTTTTTTTTTTTTTTCCTTTTTCTTTTCTGTTTTTAAAAAAGAGTGGTGTGATTACACTCCTTGTTTTCTTTGAAAGAAGATCATTTTCTGATGGCAGAGAGATGGGGCTGCCCAGCAGCATCTCTCAGCGGGTGGGACCCACTGAAGAATGCAAGGATGAGAAACAAAATCTAAACCTCAGAGGATGTACAGAACTCCTTTCCCGTGGACACCGTTTATATCTGTTAATGGCTCATGAGTGACTTCAGACTCACTTTTTGATCCATGGGATTGTTTTACATTGAACTCCAGAAACAGGTCCTGAGAGCAGGATTCATGTGTAAGTGATTTATTAAGGTGTTCCTATAAGCCAGGAGGTTGGGGAAGATGGACAGATAGGGAGAAGACCTAAGAAAAGTCACTGCCTCGGCCTGACCCTCCAGGGGAGCTCTGGGGACGGGATGAAGTGCATCTCAGGATGTGTCCCCATTCCAGGGCAAGGTGGCCGGGTTTTCGACACCCTCAACAGCAGCTAGGCCACCCTGGAAGAAGGGAGAACTCCCAAGCCCTTTTGGCTCTTTATACTTGTGAGCAGAGTGGCTCAGGACATCAGGGTCCTTTAGGAACAGAGGGTACTCAGAGGGCTTGGGCTGGATGGGAAACACACAGATACGGTGATAGGAGGCGAGGTATCTGGCATGGGCTCCCACAGTATATCAAAGGCATCATAGAATCGTACCAAATGCAGGTTTTCGGGGCTCATTCCTTTGGGCAGGATTAACTGGTTCATGAGGACACTCTTTCTTTCTTAGGGAAGTACCACAGTCCTCTCCACTCCCCATCCCCCCACGCCCTGTCCGCCCCCTCGAAACGCACACATGCAATGCCACCCTCCACAGCTGAGTTCCTCTGTGTCCATGACCACAGGCCAGCCCGGGAGTGTCTTGCTGCTGAGACTTTGGTCTGGCGACTGAGACATTCCTGTATCATCTGGCTGTTGGCCTGGCTGGGTGGAGTGAACTTAAGAAGGTGGACTGGGCAGGAAGAGGCGATTTTTCTGAAAGTTAAAACTGCTGTCCCAGCTGGCGAGGGAAAGGGGCCAGCAAAGATCAGGTCACATACCAGACCAACCTTCTTCTTTTTTTTTTTTTTTTCTTTTCTGTTTTTAAAAAAGAGTGGTGTGATTACACTCCTTGTTTTCTTTGAAAGAAGATCATTTTCTGATGGCAGAGAGATGGGGCTGCCCAGCAGCATCTCTCAGCGGGTGGGACCCACTGAAGAATGCAAGGATGAGAAACAAAATCTAAACCTCAGAGGATGTACAGAACTCCTTTCCCGTGGACACCGTTTATATCTGTTAATGGCTCATGAGTGACTTCAGACTCACTTTTTGATCCATGGGATTGTTTTACATTGAACTCCAGAAACAGGTCCTGAGAGCAGGATTCATGTGTAAGTGATTTATTAAGGTGTTCCTATAAGCCAGGAGGTTGGGGAAGATGGACAGATAGGGAGAAGACCTAAGAAAAGTCACTGCCTCGGCCTGACCCTCCAGGGGAGCTCTGGGGACGGGATGAAGTGCATCTCAGGATGTGTCCCCATTCCAGGGCAAGGTGGCCGGGTTTTCGACACCCTCAACAGCAGCTAGGCCACCCTGGAAGAAGGGAGAACTCCCAAGCCCTTTTGGCTCTTTATACTTGTGAGCAGAGTGGCTCAGGACATCAGGGTCCTTTAGGAACAGAGGGTACTCAGAGGGCTTGGGCTGGATGGGAAACACACAGATACGGTGATAGGAGGCGAGGTATCTGGCATGGGCTCCCACAGTATATCAAAGGCATCATAGAATCGTACCAAATGCAGGTTTTCGGGGCTCATTCCTTTGGGCAGGATTAACTGGTTCATGAGGACACTCTTTCTTTCTTAGGGAAGTACCACAGTCCTCTCCACTCCCCATCCCCCCACGCCCTGTCCGCCCCCTCGAAACGCACACATGCAATGCCACCCTCCACAGCTGAGTTCCTCTGTGTCCATGACCACAGGCCAGCCCGGGAGTGTCTTGCTGCTGAGACTTTGGTCTGGCGACTGAGACATTCCTGTATCATCTGGCTGTTGGCCTGGCTGGGTGGAGTGAACTTAGAAGTGAGTTCCCCACGTGGGCTGACTACGCTTGGACACGGGCCCAGTGAAGCAGAGAAAACCAATCCACAGAGAGAAAACGGAGGACATTCCAGAGTAATGGCTAATAAGCATGAGGCACTGGCACTGTTCTCACATGGATGAGCTCATCTGACTCTCACCACAGCCTTGTCACTATTCTCATCCAAGCTCGGGACACTCAAGTCTCAAGTGGTTTAGTCACTTATCCAAGGCCACCCAGCTTGAAAGGGTGCAGTCGGGATTCACTGCTCCAGTTTGACTCCAAGGTCACTTGCTGCCCATGAGGCCGGGAGGGTAGCCGAGCCCTCAGAAGGCCAGAGTTCATGACTCCCGAGAGCAAGTGAAGGCCAGGCAGCGTCTGAGTGATGGCTGTCCAGGTTCCTGGGGCCGGTCCTCTCCTCAGACGCCTGTTTGAAGCATTTGCTGTATCATCTTATTATAAATCCTCTCCCTTGACTTAAAAAAACAAACTCGGGTTATGTAGACTGTTACTGCTTGCAACTAAGATGCTGAGGGAGGATACCTGCCCTTGAGGAAATAAGAAAGAAACTGGAATTTGTCTCCAGGCCTTTGCAACTCCTAAAGTTCCTTTTCTGGTCCTCATGTCCAGGTTGGAGGCACAGGAGTTTCATCCAGGTCAGAGTCCGGGGTCAGAACAGTTGAAGCCCAGGTGATGTGATGCTAGCAGCTGCTCAACCTGTAACATCCCCCCACAGCCTCCCCACCAGCCCCCCTGAATCTGAGAGGAAACATCTTCCTGGGAGAGAAAATTCCCCCAAGAGTAACAAGCCTTTTCAGGTGGAAGGGACACAAGGAAGAATCAAGGAGGAACCCCAGACTCTTAAGAACGGTCAGAGAAATCATGCTGTGTTGTGCTTAGATTGCACCCAAGTGGCTTGATTAATGCTCTCTACACACTCAAGAAGAGTCAGCCACAGTGTCGATTTCCATATTTGAATTGGTAGCTTCTGGTATTTTCTGCAGGGTGTTGTGGATTTATTAGAAGACATCCATGTTTATGTAAATAAAACATATTCCACTATATATATATAAAAAAAAGAGTTAGCCAGAGCGGTCACAGGAGAACTGTGCTGTGTATATAGTAGGAGTGCCTGTAATGCAAGGCTGATAGCTTCATTTATAGTTGAAGTGAGAAGATTTAGTTTTGTTTAATAGTCACATTGTATGGGCTTCTCTGGTGGCTCAGACGGTAAAGAATCTGCCTTCAGTGTGGGAGACCCAAGTTCGACCCCAAGGTTGGGAAGATGCCCTGAAGAAGGGGATGGCTATCCATTCGCGTATTCTTTTTGTTTTGCTCCAATGAAATCATTTAGTTTCCCTTGAAGAAATGACTGAAAAAACACAACTCTGGAAAAACAAAGCTAAACAGAACATTCTGAGTGTTACAGGACACAACCAACCTTCTATGTGACACAGTAATAATGCCCATCCATGGGTATACATATGACAGAGGTCTAAAATTCTGTGCATCCAGATTTAATAACTACAAAGAAAAACAGACCCCCCAAAAATGTTAAAAAAGGAAAACAACCAAGCAAATGCTGCATATATGCATGATGTCCCTTTTGCATTGTACTTTAGAAGGGGGGCCAGCAGCACCCGGCCCCCACCCAGAATACCAAGGATGGAACCCCACCGACGATGCTGTCACCACCCAGTGCAGGACTCAGCGGCCGCAGCGCCACCTCCACAGCGGCAGCGTCTCCCCCGGCCACGCTCACAGCTGCAGATCTCCAATACTTTTGCCTGGGAAGTCCCTTGGTCAGAGAAGCCTGGCAGGCTGCAGTCCATAGGATCGCAAAGAGTGGGACACAACTGAACAAAAAAGCACTTTCACTTCATGTCCAAGGGAACAAATATAATTTTTCATTTCAAGCAAATGTGATAACCTTTATACAGGATTAAACAAGATTTTATTCTAAGCTGTTGAAAGGTAAAAGAAATAGTAAATGATTATAAGACAGAATTGAGAGAGATTTAAACTTGAGTGAGATCTTCATTCCTTCTCTTTAGCTACTCTTTATGATCCTCCTTAAATGCAATGTATACATACTGTAATATATAGATCTACATGGTGAATACGTAATACCTGCTAGAATATAAATGTTCTTTTATTTTCTTTTTTTAAAATATGTATTTATTTGGCTGTGCCTGGTCTTAGTTACAGCACACAGGATCTTCAGTCTTCCTTATAGCATGTGGGATCTTTAATTGTAGCATACAAACTCTTAGCTGCCACATGTGGGATTCAAGTCCCTGACCCAGAATCAAACCCAGGCTCTCTGCATTGGGAACAGAGAGTCTAAGCCAGTGGTCCACCAGGGAAATCCCCATCTTCTCTTCTTCATCTTTGCTGAAGAACTTTTCAGCAGAGCTTTACATTCAGTAAGAACTTATGTCAACACATTTTCAACCCTTGTTATCAAAGACAGTCATAGCTCATACTTCTAAAATTAAGGTTAAACAAGTCCATGTAAAATTTCTAATCTCCAGAGTTAAACTCACAAAATCAACACCTTAGCAGGTATTGCTTTAAAATGACAGTATGGTTGTAAAACTAAAGAAGAAAGACCTGGTTTTGTCAATAGTCTTAACCACAGATGACAGAACTGCAATGATTCCCCCTCTGATATTGTAACTGGGGCCCCAGTCCATCAGCACAGCCTTGCTCACTGAGCCTGGCCAAGGCCACAGAGTTCCTTCCAGAGAAACATCCAGGAAGCAAGTACTAACCTGCTTGTGGTAACGTCTTATTTTCCATCAGCATCAGTCTCTGTTCCTTTGCATATTATGAGATCTTCTGGCTAATTTATGCTAAAGGAGAGTTATGATAGCTCTGATAATCACTAAGAGGGCTGAAGGTACACAATCCAGCCTGAATGTCTCAAAAGAACTGAGAGCTGTAGGCAGCAAGGTCCCAGAAGCACCATTCCTCGGTTGTGATCAGGGAGCTTCTGAGTCTGCAGGCTGACCTCCCCCTGCTGGCTTCAGCAGAGTAAAAGCAACTGCACTGGCCAGAAGGTCGACACTGCCTCCACAAGGCCAACAGCTTGCTTTGCCCACTCCTTCTTTCAAGACACACGTCAGGGCACCGGCCTAGCCCCCCTGTAAGTCATGTGAGGGGCTCTAGATGCAGGATGCTTGTAAGTTTCCACTCTACAGAGCAGGAAGGCACCCTGGAGGAGGGCAGACCATCTGCAGTTCCACTCCAGCCTCTCACGATGAATCTGTGATGTTAGTTTAGATACAGGGGGGTTGTGCAGGAGAATGAGGAAGAACTCTTAAGACATGACAATTGGGAATGACCAGTGTTCGTCCAGTGCTGTCCAGGAGAGAAGGTGCCCCAATGAGGTAGATGTCTGATCCTTGTAGAGGTAAGCCTCTAATGAGAGGAAAGATGAGCTCTGGGCTGTTGTCACTTGCCAGAGTGTGGTCAACCATCCTGGTTTCCCCAGACTGGAGGACCTCCCAGAATGTACAACTTGCAGTGCTCAACCTAGGAAAGTCTCTGGCAAACCAGAACGCATTGATTATCTTAATTCGATGACATTGACCATTGGTATCAGTGAGCTAACTTATTCACTTGGTTCAGGTTTTACCCTCACCCAGTGGCATGCTGGTCAGAGTCTGGTTTTCCCCAGAAACAGGGGATAATGGCCTGCCAAACATTAGCGCAGTGTCTGCTAGATAGCAAGCACTCAGTAGATGCTTATCTTCTTGTAGGTTAAGTGTATTTCACTCTTGAGTATGTCCTGAGTGGGTAACCTGTATGGTTGGTTTCCATGGCAGTTTTTCTTTGTTTGTACATGTATGTACTTCCTCTCTGATTTTTTCCTGAGTGGGTGGAGGCAGGTCGTCAGGTTCTTTAAGAGTTTTTTTGCTAAAGGAGAGTTATGATAGCTCTGAGAATCACTAAGAGGGCTGAAGGTACACAATCCAGCCTGAATGTCTCAAAAGAACTGAGAGCTGTAGGCAGCAAGGTCCCAGAAGCACCATTCCTCGGTTGTGATCAGGGAGCTTCTGAGTCTGCAGGCTGACCTCCCCCTGCTGGCTTCAGCAGAGTAAAAGCAACTGCACTGGCCAGAAGGTCGACACTGCCTCCACAAGGCCAACAGCTTGCTTTGCCCACTCCTTCTTTCAAGACACACGTCAGGGCACCGGCCTAGCCCCCCTGTAAGTCATGTGAGGGGCTCTAGATGCAGGATGCTTGTAAGTTTCCACTCTACAGAGCAGGAAGGCACCCTGGAGGAGGGCAGACCATCTGCAGTTCCACTCCAGCCTCTCACGATGAATCTGTGATGTTAGTTTAGATACAGGGGGGTTGTGCAGGAGAATGAGGAAGAACTCTTAAGACATGACAATTGGGAATGACCAGTGTTCGTCCAGTGCTGTCCAGGAGAGAAGGTGCCCCAATGAGGTAGATGTCTGATCCTTGTAGAGGTAAGCCTCTAATGAGAGGAAAGATGAGCTCTGGGCTGTTGTCACTTGCCAGAGTGTGGTCAACCATCCTGGTTTCCCCAGACTGGAGGACCTCCCAGAATGTACAACTTGCAGTGCTCAACCTAGGAAAGTCTCTGGCAAACCAGAACGCATTGATTATCTTAATTCGATGACATTGACCATTGGTATCAGTGAGCTAACTTATTCACTTGGTTCAGGTTTTACCCTCACCCAGTGGCATGCTGGTCAGAGTCTGGTTTTCCCCAGAAACAGGGGATAATGGCCTGCCAAACATTAGCGCAGTGTCTGCTAGATAGCAAGCACTCAGTAGATGCTTATCTTCTTGTAGGTTAAGTGTATTTCACTCTTGAGTATGTCCTGAGTGGGTAACCTGTATGGTTGGTTTCCATGGCAGTTTTTCTTTGTTTGTACATGTATGTACTTCCTCTCTGATTTGCATCCATCTCTCTGCTGAGATGTTGCTTAGTGTGAGTAGTTCCTGGAGGCAGGTCTTCCCTTAGGGCCTTCTTCTCCAGATTCCGGCCTTAGCACCACAGGCGGGAGCAAGACGAGTCCATGAGGGCTGCTCCCCTGTCTGTGAAGCTCTAAGTGGGTGGCTGCTGGCGTCTTGAGCACCGCCTTCCTTCTTGTGGCGACACCCTGTGGTTTAAGGGAGCATCTTTGCCACTTCCTCCTCGGGCCAGCTGCAGGGAAGGGAGCAAGCCTGAGAACTGCACCCTCCTGAGGGTGGGGAGGCAGCCAGTTGGTGAGGGAGGCCCTCAGAGGCAGAACAAGTTCCCAGTCTTGAGCACCAGGAGAAGGCTTGTGCTGCCCTAGCTGTGGCATCTCCACCCAGCCCTGCCTTTTCAGGCCACACTCTCTGCCCCCTCGGCCTCTCACTTCATTCACAATGTGCCTGTCATTTCCTCTGACAGCCCTTGCTCCTGTGAATGTTGGCCTGTCTTTCCTTTTTTTCTTTTTCTTCTGTACCGCTTGAAATCCACCCATCTTTCAAGACATCACTCAAATGACTTGGGTTTCCTCTTCCTCTCAGAGCCGGTTCTCTGGCATCCCAGCTCTCAGATGTCTTGACGCTGCTACTCTTAACACTGATCATATCCGATCTGGTAATGGCATTCTTTGTGCATCCGCCCACAGTCTAAGCTGAATTAAAAGGTCTCCAGGGCAAATCCATGTATTGTGCATCTTTGTGCCCAGTGCCTACTACTTATTTAAAATCCGAATTAGGAACTTCCCTGGTGGTATCCAGTGGTTAAGACTTATTATAAGGTACATCCGGGAGCAAAGCCAGGTTCTTTTTTTACCTCACCCAGTGGCATGCTGGTCAGAGTCTGGTTTTCCCCAGAAACAGGGGATAATGGCCTGCCAAACATTAGCGCAGTGTCTGCTAGATAGCAACTCAGTAGATGCTTATCTTCTTGTAGGTTAAGTGTATTTCACTCTTGAGTATGTCCTGAGTGGGTAACCTGTATGGTTGGTTTCCATGGCAGTTTTTCTTTGTTTGTACATGTATGTACTTCCTCTCTGATTTGCATCCATCTCTCTGCTGAGATGTTGCTTAGTGTGAGTAGTTCCTGGAGGCAGGTCTTCCCTTAGGGCCTTCTTCTCCAGATTCCGGCCTTAGCACCACAGGCGGGAGCAAGACGAGTCCATGAGGGCTGCTCCCCTGTCTGTGAAGCTCTAAGTGGGTGGCTGCTGGCGTCTTGAGCACCGCCTTCCTTCTTGTGGCGACACCCTGTGGTTTAAGGGAGCATCTTTGCCACTTCCTCCTCGGGCCAGCTGCAGGGAAGGGAGCAAGCCTGAGAACTGCACCCTCCTGAGGGTGGGGAGGCAGCCAGTTGGTGAGGGAGGCCCTCAGAGGCAGAACAAGTTCCCAGTCTTGAGCACCAGGAGAAGGCTTGTGCTGCCCTAGCTGTGGCATCTCCACCCAGCCCTGCCTTTTCAGGCCACACTCTCTGCCCCCTCGGCCTCTCACTTCATTCACAATGTGCCTGTCATTTCCTCTGACAGCCCTTGCTCCTGTGAATGTTGGCCTGTCTTTCCTTTTTTTCTTTTTCTTCTGTACCGCTTGAAATCCACCCATCTTTCAAGACATCACTCAAATGACTTGGGTTTCCTCTTCCTCTCAGAGCCGGTTCTCTGGCATCCCAGCTCTCAGATGTCTTGACGCTGCTACTCTTAACACTGATCATATCCGATCTGGTAATGGCATTCTTTGTGCATCCGCCCACAGTCTAAGCTGAATTAAAAGGTCTCCAGGGCAAAGCCATGTATTGTGCATCTTTGTGTGCCCAGTGCCTACTACTTATTTAAAATCCGAATTAGGAACTTCCCTGGTGGTATCCAGTGGTTAAGACTTCACTTCCCAATGCACAGGGTATGGGTTTGAGCCCTGATCCGGGAGCAAAGATCCCATGTTCCTCACAGCCAGAAAAGCAAAACAGAAACAATTTGAAAAATCCCAATGAAATGGACCTGTAAGGGAGGGACCCCCAGCCTCCTTGGCAGACCTCCCTCAAGCAGGCTAGATAAATTCCCAGAAGTCTAGGACCCTTTGCAGAAATGTCACAGAGAGAAAATTCCCTTACTGTTGCTTTATCTCCCTTTAGTCTCTTCCCCCTCCAGCCTAAAGATAACATAAAAATAAATGTTATTCCAATAGATAAATATCCCTTTGGGAACAACACATTTGAAACTCTTCAAGTCTGGTGGTGTAGCATAATTTAAAAATATAGCCCTTGTTATATTCCATGTTCACCATAAAATACAATGTTTAAAATAAAACATTGCTGAAAAGCTCAACTATCTTACGTCTAAGACATCTTTGTAATAACTTGTGAATGTGAAAAGAGTCCTGAACCATGAAGCAGCACAACTGAGTATGAATTGCCTCAGGAATTGAGTGGTCTTGTGCCGTGGACAAGACATTGATCCCTGGACAAGACATTGATCCCCTTGGAACCTCTGCTGCTGCTTCTGTGAGTTGGAAGAGTGGGGCAGCGATGCGTGAGGTCGCTCCAGCTCTAAAATTCTGGGAGATTCTGCCTCCATGGTTTCGTAAAGTGAAAAGCAGAGCCGCTGCCTTCAAATCATGGACTCTCTCATTCCCACCCGGTCGTGTGACAAGGCTGGGAAGGATCCAAATCCAGTGACATTAAGATCAAAGAAGAGTTAAATTTTCTAACACTAGGTACAATAAGGAAGTATTTCTCCTCCACATCTTGAGTCTCCCCAGAGGAAGCCACCGCAGAGCTTACACAGATCACTGCTCTAACATGTTTCTTCTGCCTAAATCGAGGTTGCTAGGGCTGGTGGAGCCAGAGGGGAAACCAGACCTTGTTCTTGTCCACAGAAACGTAACTCCGCTGCACTGACATCACTCAGGCACGACTTGCGTGATACACTATTTTCCAGCCTAAAATATCTGGGCCCTTGATCACAGAAGAAAATAAGCCCTTTCTGTGAGGCCCTACAGTGTTTGTAAATGTGGAGGGCTCTTGGGACAGAGGCCACGTAGCTCGATTAGCAAGCTTGCGCCCAGCTGCTCTCACAGCTATTCTCGTATCTGTTTCTCTGGGTGTCTCCTGGGCCTCCACCTTCTGAGGCTTAAACTCAGCACACAGGCATTTTCTCTCTTGTGCCCAAGTGGTGGGTGCTTTAAATTGGACCCTGGATGTTGCCTCCCAAACGTTTCCTTTCTCTCTGCCATCAATCATCAACTCTGTTGATGTAACATCTTTATTTCGTATCTCTTCTTCACTGCTGTGGGAGTAGTTAGTGTGGAAGAAAGGTTAAGGCAAGTGGATTTTGTCCTGAGAGTAAGTACATTATGAAAGGGGTTTGTGTGGCGGCAGGATATGGTGAGACCTGCACTTTTAGAAGCTGACTCTGGCTCTACCCAGCACGTGGACGGGTGTGAGTGGTGAAGGTTGGACAGGAGGATACCGATGAGGGGTTGTCGAGGCAGCTCACAGGACTGAGGGTGGCTTGGGCCAGGATGGCGGCTGTGGGGACAGCTGGAGGGAAGATTTGAGAGGGGACAAGGAGGTCGATTCCATCAGCTCAGTTGTTGGATTGAACATGGGCAGGAGGCTTTGGGCACAAGAGGGCTGCTCTCTGAGAGAGGAGGTGTGTGTTGAGAGGGAAGAAGGGGGCAGGAGGAAAGGCCGGGATGCTCTGTGTTTCTGCCAGGAAGGGAGCAGAGAAACCGAGGCACTGCTCTCTTTTGTTGCCCAACTCACAGTTCTCTGTCTCTGCTCCACAACAACCAGCCTCCAGAGTAGTTCTAGGTCTAAAAACTCTTGGAAATCTGATCTCAGCAGCATTGGAAAGAACACTGGACTGAAATTGGGGGTGAGGTCGGTTAAGACTTGGCCCGTATCCACCAACCTGCTGTGCATACTTGGATGTGTCCCCGAATCCTTCTGAACCTTGGTTTCATTATTGCCAAAATGAGAATGTGAGGTTGTTTAAGACAATTCTCTAATAGCTGCCAAATGTTCTAATTTGCTATTACTTGGTAATTGCCTTTGCCAAGGCTACATGGGACATCTTTCAAAACAGAATGGTGTTGCCAAACTTAAAATGTAGTGTGTAGTGCATAGTTACACTGCAGGATTTTTATTTTTTGTTTTTAATTGCTTCATTTGAAGAACTAATATAGGTTGTGGTTAAGCACAGAGCCAGGCTACCTGAATTCAAGTCTCATCTCAGTCACCTGCTGCTGTGTGAGCTCTGCAAATTATTGACCTTCTCTCTGCCACCACCCCCCCGTTTCACTATCTGTGAAATGGGTACAGGATTATGGTGACAGTGGTCTGAAATTAGTGTCTGTAGAGTACTGTACGGTGTTGGATAATTGCTATTTTGAGTAACTACTCTTTTGCATTCATTCCTTTATCTATAAAATGGAATTACTAATAAAACTTATTAGTAAGAATATAGAGGGAATTAAATAAAATTACATACCCACTTAAAGCATACAACCCAAAGCCTATTAAAGTACTTACCTATTTCTTGGTAAATACTCAGTCAGTACAGGTAGATAAACAGCCTAGTAGCCACAACTAGAACTTGGCTGTCAATCTCTTCCCAGTTTCCAAAGAATAAATGAAACCCTGTGTCCCTTTGGGGTAAGTTTGTGACATAAGAGAAATAAATCAGATGCTGTGCGGTCATTTCTTCCTAGTGTTTAATAAGCTTTTATTTTAAGATAATACCAAGTTTTGCTTAATGGCTTCTTAAAGTTGAGAAGGGGCGGGAAATGCTCTGTGGAAGGGAGCAGAGAAACCGAGGCACTGCTCTCTTTGTTGCCCAACTCACAGTTCTCTGTCTCTGCTCCACAACAACCAGCCTCCAGAGTAGTTCTAGGTCTAACAACTCTTGGAAATCTGATCTCAGCAGCATTGGAAAGAACACTGGACTGAAATTGGGGGTGAGGTCGGTTAAGACTTGGCCCGTATCCACCAACCTGCTGTGCATACTTGGATGTGTCCCCGAATCCTTCTGAACCTTGGTTTCATTATTGCCAAAATGAGAATGTGAGGTTGTTTAAGACAATTCTCTAATAGCTGCCAAATGTTCTAATTTGCTATTACTTGGTAATTGCCTTTGCCAAGGCTACATGGGACATCTTTCAAAACAGAATGGTGTTGCCAAACTTAAAATGTAGTGTGTAGTGCATAGTTACACTGCAGGTTTTTTTTTTTTTTTTTTTTTTTTTTTTAATTGCTTCATTTGAAGAACTAATATAGGTTGTGGTTAAGCACAGAGCCAGGCTACCTGAATTCAAGTCTCATCTCAGTCACCTGCTGCTGTGTGAGCTCTGCAAATTATTGACCTTCTCTCTGCCACCACCCCCCCGTTTCACTATCTGTGAAATGGGTACAGGATTATGGTGACAGTGGTCTGAAATTAGTGTCTGTAGAGTACTGTACGGTGTTGGATAATTGCTATTTTGAGTAACTACTCTTTTGCATTCATTCCTTTATCTATAAAATGGAATTACTAATAAAACTTATTAGTAAGAATATAGAGGGAATTAAATAAAATTACATACCCACTTAAAGCATACAACCCAAAGCCTATTAAAGTACTTACCTATTTCTTGGTAAATACTCAGTCAGTACAGGTAGATAAACAGCCTAGTAGCCACAACTAGAACTTGGCTGTCAATCTCTTCCCAGTTTCCAAAGAATAAATGAAACCCTGTGTCCCTTTGGGGTAAGTTTGTGACATAAGAGAAATAAATCAGATGCTGTGCGGTCATTTCTTCCTAGTGTTTAATAAGCTTTTATTTTAAGATAATACCAAGTTTTGCTTAATGGCTTTCTTTAAAAGCAGCACCATGTGCCTTGGCTTAGCAATTTCCACTCTCCACTGAGTAATTGAAGCTCTGTCTCTCCCCAGGACAATTTTAATGTAGAAATAGACATGCTGGTGCTTTTCTTCTGAACATAACACTTAGCTTCCATTTACTGAAAATGAGTTGAAGGAAAAAGGTAGCTGCAAGGACCACATAATTGTGCACTTCTTCATATTCTTTTTTTAACACATTGCCCCCAGTGGACTCTCTGCATTCCGCCATGAAAGTCTGCAACTTATGAAAATTTAATAGCAACACAAGCCCAGAGAAGAGTAACAATTGATGTTCTACACTTCACACAAATGCAAATGTTCCTTGGGAGACTAATACTCCACAGACCATTTACCTCAGGCATTTGTAAGTGTTTACTTGATGAAAAGAGCAGATAAAGCTTGAAGAGTCAAGGAAGGGAACCATACGGTGGGAGCCAGGGGTCTGCAGCATTACCATTCTGACCCGAAAGAATGATAAGAAGAAATGGAGGTGAGGCTTCCGTTTCTGATTTCACCCCCTACCTCCACCTCCAAGTTTCTCCATGATGGTAAAGAGTGAACTGGCAAGATTTGTCTTTAAATTCACTAGAGATGAGGAAACGCACACTTTTCAGCTGCCTCTCCTTTTAGACCTAACTGTACTTTCCGCCCCCTCAGGCCCGCTGTTCCCCCTCATCTGCTGTTGTGAATTATGTACATCAGAAAAGCAATGACTCATGCAGCAGAAGCCTATAAAATGGAATCTATAAAACTATTAGTAGAATATAAGATAATTAAAAAATTACATACCCACTTAAAGCATACAACCCAAAGCCTATTAAAGTACTTACCTATTTCTTGGTAAATACTCAGTCAGTACAGGTAGATAAACAGCCTAGTAGCCACAACTAGAACTTGGCTGTCAATCTCTTCCCAGTTTCCAAAGAATAAATGAAACCCTGTGTCCCTTTGGGGTAAGTTTGTGACATAAGAGAAATAAATCAGATGCTGTGCGGTCATTTCTTCCTAGTGTTTAATAAGCTTTTATTTTAAGATAATACCAAGTTTTGCTTAATGGCTTTCTTTAAAAGCAGCACCATGTGCCTTGGCTTAGCAATTTCCACTCTCCACTGAGTAATTGAAGCTCTGTCTCTCCCCAGGACAATTTTAATGTAGAAATAGACATGCTGGTGCTTTTCTTCTGAACATAACACTTAGCTTCCATTTACTGAAAATGAGTTGAAGGAAAAAGGTAGCTGCAAGGACCACATAATTGTGCACTTCTTCATATTCTTTTTTTAACACATTGCTCCTAGTGGACTCTCTGCATTCCGCCATGAAAGTCTGCAACTTATGAAAATTTAATAGCAACACAAGCCCAGAGAAGAGTAACAATTGATGTTCTACACTTCACACAAATGCAAATGTTCCTTGGGAGACTAATACTCCACAGACCATTTACCTCAGGCATTTGTAAGTGTTTACTTGATGAAAAGAGCAGATAAAGCTTGAAGAGTCAAGGAAGGGAACCATACGGTGGGAGCCAGGGGTCTGCAGCATTACCATTCTGACCCGAAAGAATGATAAGAAGAAATGGAGGTGAGGCTTCCGTTTCTGATTTCACCCCCTACCTCCACCTCCAAGTTTCTCCATGATGGTAAAGAGTGAACTGGCAAGATTTGTCTTTAAATTCACTAGAGATGAGGAAACGCACACTTTTCAGCTGCCTCTCCTTTTAGACCTAACTGTACTTTCCGCCCCCTCAGGCCCGCTGTTCCCCCTCATCTGCTGTTGTGAATTATGTACATCAGAAAAGCAATGACTCATGCAGCAGAAGCCTGAGGAAATGTGTGGCTTGATGAGGAGGAAAGACAGGATTGGAAAAAGAAAAAAGAAGGGGAGGCTCTTCATTTTATATCACATTCTCCATGTTCAAGTTCCCTGTGGTCACGAAGGTGCAGGAGTGAAATGGTCACAGAGAGTGGCAGAGGGAGCTTGATCACAGCACCCTGCCGGCCTCCCCCGTTTTCCCTCACCCCTCATCGCTAATTTGCGTAACTGGCGGCTGCCTGATTTGATTTATGGTGAGCGACATGAAGAGCAGAAGTGTGTTGCAATCAGCGGTTGTACAAGTCAAGACTAAACAAAACCGTTAGAACAGCCATGCTAGATCTCTCAGACATGTGCCTTTCTTGTGCCATGAGCGTCACTCTAGGGAATGATGACCAACTGCAAGAAACAGTAACATCTCAATGGCTACCTTGCACAGGTTTGCTCCTCATCTTGGTGTCTGCCTTCCCCCTGCTCCAGGAAATGAAGCGTAGGATGTCGGCAAGTCGGTGAGGGCTCAGGGTCCTGAAGCAATTTGTCTGGACCAGAGAGGCCCCCTGCATGACCCGCCATTGCCAAGTCACTGTATTTGGTAGAAAAGTCCAGGTCGTGGTCCTTCAGGCTAAGAAACATAACCCAGAAATGGATTCAAGGAACCCTCCAGAAGCTGGACAAGGCAAGGAAATGGTCCTCCCCTAGGAAGGCAGCCCTGTAAATACCTCAGTCTTAGTCCTGTTAGCCCCAGGTCAGACTTCAACTGCCAGAGCTGAGAGAAAACAAAATTTGTGTTGTTTTATGCCAGTACATGTGTGGTAATTAGTTATAGCAGGGCCTTCCAGGTGGCTCAGTGGGAAAGAATCTGCCTGCCAATGCAGGATATGCAAGTTTGATCCCTGGGTCGGGAAGATCCCCTGAAGGAGGAAATGGCAACCCACTCCGGTATTTTTGCCTGGGAAATCCTGTGGACAGAGGAGCCTGGCAGGCTAGTCTATGGAGTCGCAAAAGAGTAGGACACGACTTAGCAACTAAACAACAATTAGCTATAGCAGCCCTAGGAAACTAAAACCCAGGACTCTTGATGGAATATATCCCCAACCACCTCCATTTGCAAGTAAGGAAAAGGAGACCCAGGGAATTTGTCAGCTTTCACAAACTTGTGTGGCTAGGACCAATAACCTCTCACAACATGGAGGAATTACTTAAAGCTAAACCTAAAGCCCTTTGCTTGTATTAATTCACTAAATCACCAGCATGGCCCTAAGGTGGCAGCTCTTATTAACCCCATTTTACAGATGAAGAAACTGAGGTACAATGATGGTAAAGTCATGACAGTATGGTGCAGGCTACTAAGAGTCTGCACCCAGGCACTGTGTCTCTGGAATGTACTCTTTTCACCAGCAAGTGTAATACTAGTTGGACGAGGAGCAGTCCCACAGTCTACGAACCACTAGAGTTAGTTTACCTTTATCTCATTTCATCTTGACAGTCCCATGAAGTGTGCAGGTTACTTCTGTTTTAAGATGAAGGAAACAAGGCGCAGAGACTACAGCACACCTCTGGTTAGTAGCGATCACGACCTCCCCTCCCGACCCCTCTGTCGACCCCTGGAAGTTTGCCTCAGTGGCACCAGGAGGGATGCAAAAGACAGAGGGCAGAATTTCTGACTTCAGCAGACTTACAGATTATCTTGGGCTAAATTTGATAACTTGAGTGTCACTTTTCCAGCTCTGACCTCCTAGCAAGACTGTTCCTGAGGCTTTGATCAATAACTGCTGTCTGGAGCAATCTGACATCGCACACTGAAGAGCTTGAACAAAGTAAGCGATCAGTCATAGACAGCGCTTCCCTCGCCAGGCGCAGCGAACAGGGCTCACAGGTTGAGGCTGTGTTATTACAGCCAACACCATGCATTCCATTATTTACTTGGGATGGCTTGAGGAGGAGCTGGTGGAGATTTGGGGAGACAGGCTCAAGCTGCGCCAGCCATCCCTCGGTGTCACCAGTCTTCCACGCAGACCGCGAGGCTTAGGAGAAGAGGACACAGTCCCTGCCGCCAAGAAGCTGACTCAGTGTTTGGACATGCACCTCAAGACAAACCAGCCAACAAACCAAAGCCCTAACAAATCAGGGCCATCCCAGGTATGATGAACGGAGAGGCACAACTGCATGGGGGCCAGCCTCCTCAGTGTGGGTGCAGGAAAGCTTCAGGAAAATGAGATTTTGAAGCATGATTGGGTGGGTAAGGAGGGAGTGTGATCTCAGGTGGAAAGAAAAGTGTGAGCAATGGTATGGATAAGAAAGTTCACATAAGCATTTTTTTTCACATTTCTCACCAACCCCATGGCCCTAAGGTGGCAGCTCTTATTAACCCCATTTTACAGATGAAGAAACTGAGGTACAATGATGGTAAAGTCATGACAGTATGGTGCAGGCTACTAAGAGTCTGCACCCAGGCACTGTGTCTCTGGAATGTACTCTTTTCACCAGCAAGTGTAATACTAGTTGGACGAGGAGCAGTCCCACAGTCTACGAACCACTAGAGTTAGTTTACCTTTATCTCATTTCATCTTGACAGTCCCATGAAGTGTGCAGGTTACTTCTGTTTTAAGATGAAGGAAACAAGGCGCAGAGACTACAGCACACCTCTGGTTAGTAGCGATCACGACCTCCCCTCCCGACCCCTCTGTCGACCCCTGGAAGTTTGCCTCAGTGGCACCAGGAGGGATGCAAAAGACAGAGGGCAGAATTTCTGACTTCAGCAGACTTACAGATTATCTTGGGCTAAATTTGATAACTTGAGTGTCACTTTTCCAGCTCTGACCTCCTAGCAAGACTGTTCCTGAGGCTTTGATCAATAACTGCTGTCTGGAGCAATCTGACATCGCACACTGAAGAGCTTGAACAAAGTAAGCGATCAGTCATAGACAGCGCTTCCCTCGCCAGGCGCAGCGAACAGGGCTCACAGGTTGAGGCTGTGTTATTACAGCCAACACCATGCATTCCATTATTTACTTGGGATGGCTTGAGGAGGAGCTGGTGGAGATTTGGGGAGACAGGCTCAAGCTGCGCCAGCCATCCCTCGGTGTCACCAGTCTTCCACGCAGACCGCGCAGGCTTAGGAGAAGAGGACACAGTCCCTGCCGCCAAGAAGCTGACTCAGTGTTTGGACATGCACCTCAAGACAAACCAGCCAACAAACCAAAGCCCTAACAAATCAGGGCCATCCCAGGTATGATGAACGGAGAGGCACAACTGCATGGGGGCCAGCCTCCTCAGTGTGGGTGCAGGAAAGCTTCGCAGGAAAATGAGATTTTGAAGCATGATTGGGTGGGTAAGGAGGGAGTGTGATCTCAGGTGGAAAGAAAAGTGTGAGCAATGGTATGGATAAGAAAGTTCACATAAGCATTTTTTTTTTACTTTTTTTTTTTTTTGCAGTGGGGGGGGGCGGGTTGAGAAGGGAGGGGCGGGTGGGCCACTGCTATTGGTCTTTCACCTATCCATTTCTTTTCCATCCATCTTTGTTCTTTGGCCCGTGTGGGCCTCCCATCACAGTGGCCTCTGTTGTCGCGGAGCACCAGCTCTGGGCCCATGCGCTCCAGAGCTCCAGCTCGGTAATTGGACACATCAGTCCAGCTGCTCCGTGGCACGTGGGATCTTCCCAGGCCAGGAATTGAACCGGCGCCCCTTGCACTGCAAGGCAGTGTCCTTACCCACTGGACCACCAGGGAAGCCCTCACATAAGCATTTTGAAGATAGTCAGTGTAGCAGGTCAGTCGGCGTCAAGGACTCTTGTGGGTACAGTGAAGTCCTGATGTTTGGTTACCACTGAACTATTCATTTAGTCAACAAATATTTATTGTTTGCCTGCTGTGCCAGGCACTAGCCTAGGCACTAGAGACTCAGGAGCAAATATATCATGCGCCCTAGAAGGTGACCACGGCTGCCTGATTTGGGCTCCAGCAGCCCTGCGCCATGTTCTGGCAGCCAAGCTCCAGTCTTCAATCCTGCCTGCAGAGAGGATCCCCATTTCAGGCCATTCCTCTTGCAGAGATACACCTGCCCTCCCCAGCCTCTGACGTGGTGCAGACACAGGAGCCCAGCGGTCTCAGCGTGAATAAATTACCGCCCATCATCTTCATGCATAGGACATGCGCAGGCTTAGGAGAAGAGGACACAGTCCCTGCCGCCAAGAAGCTGACTCAGTGTTTGGACATGCACCTCAAGACAAACCAGCCAACAAACCAAAGCCCTAACAAATCAGGGCCATCCCAGGTATGATGAACGGAGAGGCACAACTGCATGGGGGCCAGCCTCCTCAGTGTGGGTGCAGGAAAGCTTCGCAGGAAAATGAGATTTTGAAGCATGATTGGGTGGGTAAGGAGGGAGTGTGATCTCAGGTGGAAAGAAAAGTGTGAGCAATGGTATGGATAAGAAAGTTCACATAAGCATTTTTTTGTTACTTTTTTTTTTTTTTGCAGTGGGGGCGGGTTGAGAAGGGAGGGGGGCGGGTGGGCCACTTCTATTGGTCTTTCACCTATCCATTTCTTTTCCATCCATCTTTGTTCTTTGGCCCGTGTGGGCCTCCCATCACAGTGGCCTCTGTTGTCGCGGAGCACCAGCTCTGGGCCCATGCGCTCCAGAGCTCCAGCTCGGTAATTGGACACATCAGTCCAGCTGCTCCGTGGCACGTGGGATCTTCCCAGGCCAGGAATTGAACCGGCGCCCCTTGCACTGCAAGGCAGTGTCCTTACCCACTGGACCACCAGGGAAGCCCTCACATAAGCATTTTGAAGATAGTCAGTGTAGCAGGTCAGTCGGCGTCAAGGACTCTTGTGGGTACAGTGAAGTCCTGATGTTTGGTTACCACTGAACTATTCATTTAGTCAACAAATATTTATTGTTTGCCTGCTGTGCCAGGCACTAGCCTAGGCACTAGAGACTCAGGAGCAAATATATCATGCGCCCTAGAAGGTGACCACGGCTGCCTGATTTGGGCTCCAGCAGCCCTGCGCCATGTTCTGGCAGCCAAGCTCCAGTCTTCAATCCTGCCTGCAGAGAGGGATCCCCATTTCAGGCCATTCCTCTTGCAGAGAGATACACCTGCCCTCCCCCAGCCTCTGACGTGGTGCAGACACAGGAGCCCAGCGGTCTCAGCGTGAATAAATTACCGGCCCATCATCTTCATGCATAAAACATGGCATAGGAGGCCAGGGCCGGGCAGCCCAGCGCAGCAGCTGCCTTCGGGCCAGTTGGGAGTTAAGGGAAGGAAAAAAAAGGCAAGTTACAAGATAAAAGAAGTCGACGGAAGCCTCGGATATAAAAAAAGAAGAAGAGGGCTTAAAAAAAAAATTTTGTTTTTGTATGTCTGGCCTTGACTTCCTGTGTCACTGCGAACACTTCTGTTCTCCAGACATGAGAAGGTGTTAGACCCTCGCTTTGGGGCCATGGTGTTACCGTCACGACTGCACTGGATCAGAAACAGGCCATGGAGGGACAGGATCCGGAGGCGGCAGCTCAACCGTGAGTGTCCTGGGTGCTCTCTGCGCCCCCTTCTCCCCGCCTTCCCCAGCCCAGGCGTCTAGGCCCCTCCTGCAGGTCGGCTCCAAGCTTCCCCCACCATCTCCTCCTTCAGGTCCTGGGCCTCCTCCTCCAACAGTTTTTTTTTTTCTTAACTTTCACCCACTCCTCTCTCTTCCTATGTCCTCGTGAGAGGTAACCAAACATGCTTTGTTTCAAGTACCAAGCAAGTGAGGGCCTCTTTTCTTTATTTCTACACCTTGATAGAAAATGCAGATACTTACACCAGTCAAGGGGTTGTGTGGATCGGAACTTCTGTTCACTACAGTGTGGGGAGAGGGCAGAAGGCAATGTCTGAATCAAACAGGTATCAGTGATGTAGTTAGACTGTGTGGAGCTCAGGGCTCAGCAAGTCGCATTTCCTTTAAGGACCTCATCATATGTTTTGTTAAATGATCACATCTATACTAAGATTCCCATTGAGTTAGAGGAACTCTCACCAAAAGTGAGATTTAATTTAAATTCATTTACTAAACTGTAATTGATTTATAGTGTTGTATTAGTTTCAGAGGTATAGCTTCTCTTTTCATCATGTGTTATTACACGGTATTGAATGTAATTCCCTGCACTATACAGTAGGTCCTTGTTTATTTTATATATAGTAGTGTGTATCTATTAATCCCAGACTCCTAATTTATCCCTCTCCTTCCTCTCTCCCCTTTAGTAATCATAAATTTGTTTTCCGTATCTCTGAGTCTGTTTCTCGTTTGTAAATAAGTTGATTCGTATTCTTTTTTTAGATTCCACATATAAATGATATCACTATATATTTGTCTTTCTCTGTCTGACTTTTCACTTAGCGTGGTAATCTCCATGTCCATCCATGTGGCTGCAAATGGCCATGTTTCCTTCTTTGCTACAATTGAATGATATTTCATTGTTTATATATACCGCATCTTCTTTTCCACTCATATACCAATGGACATTTAGGTTGTTTCCATGTCTTGGCTGTTGTAAGTAGTGTTGCTATGAACATTGGGGTACATGTGTCTTTTCAAATGAATGTTTTCGCCTTTCTGGATATGTGCTCAGAGTGGAATTGCTGGATCATCTGGTAACTGTATTTCAGTTTTTTAAAGGAACCTCTGTACTGTTTTCCATAGTGACTATCCTAGTTAACATTTCCACCAACAGTGTAGGAGGGTTCCCTTTTCTCGTCTCCAGCATTTATTGTTTGTTGATTTTTTGATGGTGGCCCTTCTGACTGGTGAGAGGTGAATAAAAGGGAGATTTTAGTATTGAAGTAATCTGAGAAAGGGAAAGCATTATAAGAAGTATGTTCAAAACCACTGTCCATCAATAAGCAACACATTGGTGTGTGTCTGTTGCTGGAAAGGTGTATTTAACTCAGATGTCAGCAAATTCAAATGGTTAGAAGGGCCACACTGCTAAGGTAGAGGAATGAAAGGGCTGTTGCCATGGTGATGAGGAATAGCTCACTTTCTTCTTATGTCTGCTGTGGGAAAAACTATAGTGAAACCATGATGACAAATTGCAGCTGCCACTTGGCCTCAGTCTGAGGAGGCGATCGGGCACAGTGGAGACTGTAGTACATGGGAAAGCTCTCGTCCAGGAGGGCACTCACCATTCAGGGCCTTCAGGTTACTTGCGTGAGGAAGAGGGGTATGACACGTTTTTCTCTCCACCTCTTTTTTTTTTTTTTTTAAGAAAAGCAAAACAAACAAACAAAAAGTGCTATTTTCTAAATGAAAGCCCTCAAGTATAAACATTGGAAGTTAATTCTTTAAATTGCAAATATAGGCAATAGTATGCTCTAATGCCAAATGTGACAGCTGTGGGCCACCAAGTCCCGGTTTAAGAACTGGGTGGTGTTCTCGTGAAAGGCCCGTCACGTAGCGTGTTTAAGCCTAGTTATATGTTGGCGAGCCTCTTTAATGTGTTAAAAGCCCCTGGAGAAGACAGTTAAATTACAATGAATGAGTGGTTTAGGAACATAAATAAAGACCATCTACCAGCTTGAGAGCGCAATCTGAACTGGATGGGTTCCAAATGGCACCCTGATACAAAGAATAGTACCCGCAAAGTCTTTCACAATTGAAGAAGATAAGGTTAATTCATGTTGATGTGTGACAGGAATCAAACCAGTATTGTAAAGCAATCAATTAAAAATAAATATTATATAATTGAAGAAGCTAATATTTTCAGAGTCTTCACCTTATTCATCTGCTTCTGTCAGCTGTACCTACCTTGATTTTATTTATTTAAATTTAGTCTTTCATTGGGGAAAAACTGCTTTACAAAGTTGCATTGGTTTCTGCCACACAGCAATGCAAATCGGCCATAATTATGCATGTGCCACCTCCCTCCTGAGCCTCTCTCCGCTCCTACCACCCCACCCCTCTACGTCATCACAGATCACGAGGTTGGGCTCCCTGGGTTACACAGCAGCTTCTCGCCAGGCATCTATTCACACCTGACAGTGCGGACATGTCGATGCTACTGTCTCCATCTGTCCCCACTTTATCCTTCCCCCACTGTGCCCACAGGTCCGCTCTCTACATCTGGATCTCCTTGAGTTTAAATCCCAGTTTCTGTGATACCTTGCTTTGTGTTGGTATGAAAACAGATGTGTTCCCATAGATGTAGGACAACCTCTTTGCAGTGGGATGTGCCCCGGAGGAGAGTGGAGTGTAATCTGCATTGTTGCATACTGATCTGGGGATCAGCCTTCCCTCTGTATACAAGACCTTGGAAGAAAGGCCTGCTTTATTGTACCGATTTCACTTAAATTATGCGACTGACATCTGTATTGTGACATGATGTCTGTGATATGAAACAATGATGTGCTAATCAGTGTTTAATCCAAGCTTGACATCCAGCAGGCTAGTCCTGACTTCTTTGGCCTGTGTGTCTGAGGAAGGAGGGAGTCTAACCCCCTGGATGGTCAACAGCCCTGCTCTGTTAGGGTCTGAGTGAGTTAGAAATAGCAGCAGGATCCAACTTATGGGGTCCTCGAGCATGTTTGAAGGCAGAGAATCGGAGACCATGAACAGGGAGAAAGAATGAAGACACTGAAGAAGGAAGGGATCATGGAGAAGCCTCTCACTGCAGATGCAAGCCTGCAAGGCTCATCCTGGACATTGTTTTGCAGTTGCTAGGATCTGTGCTGGATAATTTTTCCTCTCCTCTTTTTCTGAGGCCTTTCTCATAGGTCAGCATTCCCTCTAACTTGGAGATCCTAGGAGACCCTAGCATTTTTGGCCCTTGGGAGTTATTCTGTCATTGAGAAACAAGAGAAAGTGACCCCTCTTCCCTTAAATACACAAAGAGACCTTAAGTGGCGAGGAGGCACACATGGCACAGCTCACCCTTTGTGCCTGTGCAGACATTGCTCATCAACCACAGCTTCCTCTGCATCTTTTTTTCCCCAAGGAGGCCCTGTCCAGTCTTAAAATCCTTTCCAATATAATGCTTCCATTTGTAATCAGTTAGACTTGCTGCAACAGTTGAAACGTAAATTTGTTTTTTCTGTTGCTTCACAACAAATTATCACAAAGCTTATTGTCTAAAAACAACATATGTTTATCATCTCACAGTTTCCATGAGTCAGGAGATTGGGCATGAATTAGCTGGGTCTTCTGCTCAACGTTTCCCAATGCTGCAGTCAAGGTGTTGGCCAAGACCATGATCTCCACTGAGGCTCAGGGTCTTCCTCCAAGTTCAGCGGTTATTGGCAGAGTTCAGTTACCTGTGGTTTTAGGGATGACCAAAGGTTCATCTGTTGTTCCCTAAAGGCTACCCATTGTTCCCTGCCACATGGCCCTCTCTACAGCTTGGCAGTTCTGCTTCCTCAAGGGTAACTAGAGAGTGTCTGTGGCTGCCTCTGATCTCTCCTTTAAAGGGATTGCCTGATTAGGCCAGGCCCCCCTAGGATAATTTCCCTTTTGATTAGCTCAAAATCAACTGATCGGGGACCTTAATTGCATGTGCATTTTTAAAAATCTTTGCTGTATACCAAAACCTAATTATGGAAGTAAAATCTCACCATAGTCGTAGGCCTTGCCCACACTCTATAGAAGGAAATTATATAGAGACTGTATACCAGGGCCTCGAGCATGTTTGAAGGCAGAGAATCGGAGACCATGAACAGGGAGAAAGAATGAAGACACTGAAGAAGGAAGGGATCATGGAGAAGCCTCTCACTGCAGATGCAAGCCTGCAAGGCTCATCCTGGACATTGTTTTGCAGTTGCTAGGATCTGTGCTGGATAATTTTTCCTCTCCTCTTTTTCTGAGGCCTTTCTCATAGGTCAGCATTCCCTCTAACTTGGAGATCCTAGGAGACCCTAGCATTTTTGGCCCTTGGGAGTTATTCTGTCATTGAGAAACAAGAGAAAGTGACCCCTCTTCCCTTAAATACACAAAGAGACCTTAAGTGGCGTAGGAGGCACACATGGCACAGCTCACCCCTTTGTGCCTGTGCAAACATTGCTAATCAACCACAGCTTCCTCTGCATCTTTTTTTTTTCCCCCAAGGAGGCCCTGTCCAGTCTTAAAATCCTTTCCAATATAATGCTTCCATTTGTAATCAGTTAGACTTGCTGCAACAGTTGAAACGTAAATTTGTTTTTTCTGTTGCTTCACAACAAATTATCACAAAGCTTATTGTCTAAAAACAACATATGTTTATCATCTCACAGTTTCCATGAGTCAGGAGATTGGGCATGAATTAGCTGGGTCTTCTGCTCAACGTTTCCCAATGCTGCAGTCAAGGTGTTGGCCAAGACCATGATCTCCACTGAGGCTCAGGGTCTTCCTCCAAGTTCAGCGGTTATTGGCAGAGTTCAGTTACCTGTGGTTTTAGGGATGACCAAAGGTTCATCTGTTGTTCCCTAAAGGCTACCCATTGTTCCCTGCCACATGGCCCTCTCTACAGCTTGGCAGTTCTGCTTCCTCAAGGGTAACTAGAGAGTGTCTGTGGCTGCCTCTGATCTCTCCTTTAAAGGGATTGCCTGATTAGGCCAGGCCCCCCTAGGATAATTTCCCTTTTGATTAGCTCAAAATCAACTGATCGGGGACCTTAATTGCATGTGCATTTTTAAAAATCTTTGCTGTATACCAAAACCTAATTATGGAAGTAAAATCTCACCATAGTCGTAGGCCTTGCCCACACTCTATAGAAGGAAATTATATAGAGACTGTATACCAGGGGCATGAATTATGAGGTCATTTTAGAATTCTGCTTACTATGAAACCATTTGTCATCCTTGCAGTAGAACTTTGATTTTGAACTTCTGTCAAGTTTTGTTTTTCTTTTTTACTTTTTACTGTGAAATTTGTTCAGGTGTACAGGAAAGTAGAGAAAATAATAAAGTGAACCTCATATACCCATCATCTAATTTAACAGTCATTAACATTTTGTCATATTTGCTTCATCTGTTTTCCTGCTGAAACAGTTTAAAATAAATTACAGGCATTATGACATCTCAACTCTAAATATTTTACTAAGAGCATCTCTGGAAACTAAGGGCTTTTTTCTACATAACTGCCTAATAAAATGAACAATGACTCCCTAATATTATTTAATACATAGTTTGTATTCAAGTCTCCCAGGTAGAATACAATGCTTAGTGTGCTCTCACAATCCCTGTAACCTTAGTAAAACTTCTGGCACCTAGCATACTCAAAAAAGTTTGAATTCAGTCAAACAGATATTCATATTAAAGCAGTGACTCCCAAAGTCCAATTTCCCCTAGTCCCTCTCACTTCTTCTTTTCACTGCCAGAGTTTGTAACAAGATATTTACATGATTTACCATCTGTAATAGTGTGGGATGGAAAATAATAAAACTAGTATATGAGCTGTAATGTCCTTCTTAGGGATATTTGAATTTTAAAAGAAGCTATCAGTTAAATTCATTGTCTAAAAAAAGAGAATAATAATAAAGATACCAGTAGAGAAAGACACAAATATGTGATGGTGAGCAGCTATTTTGAGGGGGTGCTTATCTGACATTCTGAAAACCTTATCAAGCTCCTGAGACCTCCCCAAGTGAAAACAGGTCTAGACAGAGCACAGCAGGCTCCTGGCTTTCTGAATGGTGGCAGTGTCAGGGCAGGGTCTGGCCGTGAGGGGTGGGCACAGATAAGAGTGACCCCGACTTTCCTGAATCTGCTGAAGTTAAGATGTGGTGAAAGGAGAGGAAGTCTGGAAAGTGTATAAACTTTGAAAACAGGGAGATCACATCCCACTTCTACATCGTAGCTATTGGCCTGTGGGCAAGTCCCTCCACTTCCTTGAAGGTCCACTTCTTAAGCCCCAAACGGCTTTTATAATGACATCAACCTTGCAGTGTTAGTGGGGAGATTAGAAGACATCACATATGTCCAGTGCCCAGCACGGTGCCTGACCCAGGGCAGTGGTAGCTCTTGGGAGTGGGGACACGGGATGGGACAGAGGGGCTGTCACTGCCACAGCCACTCTCTGGCCTGGAGGAAGTGGCCTGCAGGAGACAGAAGCTCCCATTTTCCTTAGCTCCTAACATCACCCCACTCCACCCCTCTATGTCTGGCCAGCGTGCACACTAGGCAGGAGGCAACGCAGCCCTGCCAGGGGAAAACCACTCTGACTTCTGGGCGTGCAACTAACTCCTGATCTGCAAAGCCAGGCTAAGTGTTCGCTACCCACGGTGCAGCCCCAGGCTGTTTGCAGTACAAGTAAGTGCATCCAGGTGCCACATGCCAAGTGGAACTTACTACTTCACCCCACTAAAAAGGGGGAGCCCCACATCTGGGGAGAGCTTTGGTGGAGGAGGCTGCAAGGCGATATGCTCTGCTGGAAGGAATGGAAACGAGTTCTCTCGTCGATTCATTCCCGAAGGGACGACAGTGACACAGCCGATAGACCTTTGCGACTCAGGAATGGTGCTGTCCCAGAGATACCGCTGGTCACTTCCTTCCCAGGGTTAACGTGACGTGGCTGTCTGATTGTCTGGTGTGGCCCTCCTCTTGACTCGTGGGAAGTCGTCTTGATCGCAGTGGGCCTGAAGGTGACCTGAAGGCAGCAGTCTGAGTTCCACAGACCCGTCCTGTCGACAGTGGTTGTCAGTGTGGGTGTGAGTGTGAAAGGGGCTCTCCTGGACGGGCGTGTCTCCTGCACACGGAGGTAAGAACCCAGCCAGCTGCTCCTGCTGCAATGTGGCCTCAGAGGGCAGCCTGGTTCATAGAAAGGTCTTGGAGTCTTTTCTGAATACCTGTGTCTCCAGATGAAATGGAGGCCACAACTGGTGCTGGCCAAGCCGCAAAGGGGCCAGGAGATCACATCCCACTTCTACATCGTAGCTATTGGCCTGTGGGCAAGTCCCTCCACTTCCTTGAAGGTCCACTTCTTAAGCCCCAAACGGCTTTTATAATGACATCAACCTTGCAGTGTTAGTGGGGAGATTAGAAGACATCACATATGTCCAGTGCCCAGCACGGTGCCTGACCCAGGGCAGTGGTAGCTCTTGGGAGTGGGGACACGGGATGGGACAGAGGGCTGTCACTGCCACAGCCACTCTCTGGCCTGGAGGAAGTGGCCTGCAGGAGACAGAAGCTCCCATTTTCCTTAGCTCCTAACATCACCCCACTCCACCCCTCTATGTCTGGCCAGCGTGCACACTAGGCAGGAGGCAACGCAGCCCTGCCAGGGGAAAACCACTCTGACTTCTGGGCGTGCAACTAACTCCTGATCTGCAAAGCCAGGCTAAGTGTTCGCTACCCACGGTGCAGCCCCAGGCTGTTTGCAGTACAAGTAAGTGCATCCAGGTGCCACATGCCAAGTGGAACTTACTACTTCACCCCACTAAAAGGTGGAGCCCCACATCTGGGGAGAGCTTTGGTGGAGGAGGCTGCAAGGCGATATGCTCTGCTGGAAGGAATGGAAACGAGTTCTCTCGTCGATTCATTCCCGAAGGGACGACAGTGACACAGCCGATAGACCTTTGCGACTCAGGAATGGTGCTGTCCCAGAGATACCGCTGGTCACTTCCTTCCCAGGGTTAACGTGACGTGGCTGTCTGATTGTCTGGTGTGGCCCTCCTCTTGACTCGTGGGAAGTCGTCTTGATCGCAGTGGGCCTGAAGGTGACCTGAAGGCAGCAGTCTGAGTTCCACAGACCCGTCTGTCGACAGTGGTTGTCAGTGTGGGTGTGAGTGTGAAAGGGGCTCTCCTGGACGGGCGTGTCTCCTGCACACGGAGGTAAGAACCCAGCCAGCTGCTCCTGCTGCAATGTGGCCTCAGAGGGCAGCCTGGTTCATAGAAAGGTCTTGGAGTCTTTTCTGAATACCTGTGTCTCCAGATGAAATGGAGGCCACAACTGGTGCTGGCCAAGCCGCAAAGGGGCCGGTGGATGGAGGAGTGTGAATAAGTGAGTGATAGTCGCTCAGTCGTGTCTGACTCTTTGTGACCCGTGGACTGAAGCCCACCAGGCTCCTCTGTCCATGGAATTCTCCAGGCAAGAGCACTGGAGTGGGTTGCCAGGATGGAGGCCCATGCAGGGCCCCTTTCCCAGACTCCTGTCTCTGCACAGGGCTGCCCACTCGGCAGATGACGCGTGCTCGCCAAAGACCCAGCATCAGTTTACAGAGCAGCCCGGCTGACTGTCGGCTTTCCTGGCTCACCTGTCACCTGGGGAGGGTCGGCAGGCGTGCTGTCCGACTGAATGGCTCTCACATTTCTCCCCAGGGTTCCTCACCTGGGGGGAGCGGTGGTTCACCAGCTTGGGGGAGCCACGTGGCTACAGATTGAGCTTTTCCACCTGGATACAGACACCCAAACTTCAGAGCAGAAGTGGTGTTGTTGCCTTTCCTGACTTGCTTTCCATTGTTCTGACGTCATTAGACTTGCACCCAAATGTCACATTCCTTGTGCTGTTTCTGATTCAGGCTGGTCTCCTCTTTTTTTTTTTTTTTTTTATTTAATTGAAATATAGTCGATTTACAAAGTTGAGTTAGTTTCTCGTGTATAGCAGAGTGATTCAGTTACACACGTGTGTGTGTGTGTATATATATTCAATATATATATTCATATTCTTTTCCATTGTAGTTTATTATAAGATACTAAATATAGTTCTCTGTGCTATATAGTAGGAACTTGCTCATTTTATACATAGTCATTTGTATCTGCTAATCCCAGACTCCTAGATTATCCCTCCTCTGCACCCCTGCTTTCCCTGTTAGTAACTGTAAGTTTTCTATGTCTGTGAGTCTGTTTTGTAAATTCATTTGCACCATTTTTTAGGTTCCATATATAAGTGATTTCATGTATTAACTGTCTTTCTCTGACTTACTTCACTTAATATGTCAGTCTCAAGGTCTGTCCATGTTGCTGCAAATAGCACTATTTCATTTTTTATGGCTGAGTAATATGCTATTGTATATATGTACCATATCTTCTTTTAGTCATTCACCTGTCATTATACATTTAGATTTCTTTTGTCTTAGCTATTGTAGACAGCACTGCTGTGAACATTGGGGTGCATGCATCTTTTCAAATTGGAGTTGTCTCTAGGTCCAGGTCCAGGAGTGAGATCATTGGATCATATGGTAGCTCTATTTTAAGCTGTTTATTTTTTTTTAACCTTTATTTTACTTTTAACTTTTACAGAGTTTTGTTGTTTACAGACATGCATGTTCCCAGATCAGTCACATGTATATCCCCCGCTTCCCACCCTTCCCAAAGGAACCTCCATACTGTTTTCTATGGTGGCTCTGTCCTGTCTTACACCCTGTGAGTTCCTATCTTGATTTCTGATTCCTTGTAAACCGTAAGCTTAAAGACTTGGGAGGAGGTAAACAAGGAATCACCCCAAGCATAAAAAAAGCAAATAAAGAAGGCTTCAAGAACATTTCTATAACCCACAGGTCACATATTATCCTAGGTTTCAGTCTGCGTGCGTGCTGCCTGTTCAATCGCTCACTTTGGCTAATGCTTTGCAACCCTGTGGACTGTGGTCTGCCAGGTTCCTCTGTCCATGAGATTTCCCAGGCAAGAATACTGGCGTAGGTTGCCATTCCCTCCTCCAGGGGGATCTTCCCAGCCCAGGGATTGAGCCCGAGGCTCCTAGATGGCAGGCGGGTGCCTTCCTGCTGAGCCACCAGGGAAGCCCAGGCTCTGGTCTAGTCCCCTCATACAGTTGCCCCTGCGCAGCCTCAGCCCAGAGAGCAGGCAGGCCAGTCCCCCAGGGCCCGAGCACCTCTGTAGTTCCACATCCTGTTTACCAGCGGTTCTGTCATTTACTGAGAATTTGACTGTATTTTGTCGTAAGGAGCCTAGTATTCATACTGCTGTAAGAATTAGTTCTATAGCTTCAAACACGACATTACTTATTTTCTCATCATCCAGAAAGTTAGGTACTTCTTTGAAAGCCCTACCCTCATCCTTCCTGCCTGAACGATTGAGTCTGGAGTGCCACTGCCAAAAGCCCCATTCCAGCTTATACTGTCAAGGAAAAAAGGGATGGGAAACCTGAGAAAGGGAGATACTTTGAATAATTCAAAGGGTTTCTGTTGGTTGAGAAAGTGCTCTCTTTGTATGCACATTGATCTGGACAGATATTTTAGCTGTTTCCAGCCAAGGATGGACAAAAGAGAGAAGGAAAGGGAAGGAGGGAAGAAGAAACAAACTCAAATACAAAAATTTAACCAAAATTAAAAAGAATGAAAAAAAGCAGTGGGATTAGAGGACTAAGAGCTTGGTGGCTGGTCTTAAAGCCTTTAATCCTCAGATTGGTTGTTGGTGGACAGATCTAAAGAGCCCAAAAGTTAATCACTGGACTAATAGCTTGGACTCTGGTTGGAAGCAGAAAATGACCAAAATTGCCAACTTTCTCTGTAGCCTTAAGCCAGTGTGTATTAAGTTACAGGGTGGAGGGCGGAGGGTCTTAGCGGATAAAAACCATCTTAGCCTCAAACCAAGCCACTATATCAAGATCCAAGAAATTGTTTAACTGTGTAGGAATATGTTTGTGTGTTTGTATACCCATAAAGACCCCAGTTGTAAAGATGTGTGCACTTGTGCAATAGCCCTAAAAAATAAACGTCTTTAGTTTGTTTTGACAGAATACAAAGCTATTATGTCTTTGTTGTATCATAATCACGCAATACAAAAACACATAAGAGGGCTTCCCTGGTAGCTCCGTGGTAAGGAATCCACCTGCCAAGGCAGGGGATGCAGATTCAATCGCTGGTCCAGGAAGATTGCACATACTGTGGGACAGCTAAGCCCATGGACCACAACCACTGAAACCCAAGTGCCTGGAGCTTGAGCTCTGCAACAAGAGAAACCACTACAAGAAGAAGCCGACGCACTGCAACAAAGAGTAGCCCCTGATTGTCACAAGTGGAGAAAGCCTGTGCATAGCAGTGAGGACCCAGAACAGATATAAATAAATAAATCTTAAAACACACACACACATAAGAGAAGGAGAGTCATCTAGAATTCCCAGCCCCTTATTGTAGAGCAGAGTGCTCCCATCTCTTTTTCTAAAACATATTCATTATATAATTTTATAGGCCCTGTTCCACAACTTGCTTGTTTCATTTAGCCACATAACTTGAGTACTTTTCTGACAGTCAACATCCATAACTATCTTTAGACTGGACCGATACAGCCAGATTCAATTGGAAGCCTGCAGAGTTTAGACATTTTAAATATATCTTATCTGATTCACTTAAATATACCTGAAAAATGATTGATTATAAAAGTGGATTGTATTGGATGGGGACTGAAATGTCCACTTGATTTTCACATATCCTGGTTTTCTCTGACTTTCCAGCCGTGTTGTGCTGGTCTCTCTCTACTGAGATGACAATGTGGAGCGTTTAAAAGGTCAGGGTGACCAGGTGGGTTTGTGTATCTACTTTCAGAAAACTATCCCTCACACACTCCTTGAAATTGGTAAATCCTTTCATCCCCCACCACAGTGAAGGGTGATTTGGACACAAGACCAACCATTCCCTATCCAGTCGTAGGTTGATGTCTGGATGGCATGGCACCAGGATGCCCTTGTGCTTAGGGGTGGGTAGCGTAGCATGTATCTCCATCATAGAATGGACCAGAAAGAGGCGTCTTAAACCTGAGCCTACCCCGAAAAGAGTCAGGCAAGATCAAGAAAGACATAGTCTGGGGGCTTCCCTGGTGGTCCAGTGGGTAAGGACACTGCCTTGCAGTGCAAGGGGCGCCGGTTCAACCCCTGGCTTGGGAAGATCCCACGTGCCGCGGAACAGCTGGACCGATGTGTCCAACTACTGAGCTGGAGCTCTGGGGTGCATGCGCCCAGAGCCAGTGCTCTGTAGTGAGAGGGGCTACTGCAATGAGAGGCCCACACAGGCCAAAGAGTGAAGATGGATGAAAATAGATAAATAAAAAACCAATGGAAGTGGCCAAAAAAATAATAATAATAATTAAAAAAAGAAAAACAGAGTCTGGGATATTTGCTATCTGAATTGCTGCTGCCCAGAACTTTGTTCCCTGAGATTTTGTGTATGAATAGAGTCAAATTAATCCAATTCTTCAGTAAATGACAAAAAACCATAAAGGACTTACTTGCTAATGTTGTATTAATGGGAGGATAACAGATCCATGCGAATGAGCCTGCATATAACCTCCAGGGATTCCCCGACTGTGGACCAGGAGGAAGCTTTACTTCTGTTAGGATGGTTTCAAATGGAGAGAAAAGATTCTCTTTTGAGCTATCAGAAATTATGAAAAGCAATTGTTTGGGCCTGCAAGCATCCTCTAAAAGGTACAGATGATGAAGGAATGTGTTAGATGTATTTTTAAAATGTTTTCGAAGATTTTATAAGCACAACTTTTACATACAGAAAGGTTGAGAAAATTATAGTGGGCACTTCCATGTAACTAGATTCTACCCTAATATTTTACTATACGTAATACTATACCTAGATTCTATACTATTGTACCTAGATTCTATCCCCTAACATTTTACTGTACTTGTTTTATATCTATCCATATATCCATCCCTCTATCAATCCATCAGTAAATCTTATTTTTTAATGCTTTCGGGGAATTCCCTGGCTGTCCAGTGGTTAGGACTCCATGCTCTTACTGCCTTATACCCTGGTTGGGAAAATAAGATCCCACCAGCCCTGTAGCACAAATAAACAAACAAAATGCTTTCAAAGTTAGTTACAGACATCCACATACTTCACTCTAAAGACTTCAATATATAATCTTTGTTAATGGTTCTTTAGAAAATTTTAGTCAAGGTTTTTGAGGTTTAGTTTACATGCGTATTTCAGTGTTCAGTCTTGTGAGTCTTGGTAAACACCTACGGATGTGTAACTACCACAACAATCACTATATGAAGCGTTCTACCACCTCAAACATACCGTCACACTCCTTTGTCGCCACCCCAAGCGTTCCCCAGCGAGTGGTCTGCTTTCTGTCCTTATAGTTCTACCTTTCTCAGAAGTCTTCTACGTGGAATCTATAGCCGTAGCCTTCGGAGTCTAGCTTCTTTGGTTTAGCATCATACATTTGAGATTCATCCATGTTGTTGTATGCAGAGTGGTATCCATTACTGGAGGTATTTCTATAAGGTATAATCATGTGCAGATGGTAAGATCACTAATCACCAAAAGAGCATGGCACACAGTGATTAGCTTAGTGGACAACCCCTGAGATCTCCATGGTCCTTATGGTTCTGTTCCCATCTCGAGAAGTTCTAGGCAAATTACAGGCACGGAGCCTCCCTGGAGTCTCAATGTGCCTCGTTTGTGTCCTAGGAATATTACTGGGAACTATTCAGGGAGGCTTTATTTACTTTTATTTATTTACTTTGTATGCGTTTGATTTGTCAGCAGTAAATGATTCTGGTACTGAAGGTATCAACTCTGAATTTTTTTTTCCTTTGACACTATGTGATTGCAGAACCTGTACACAAGGCAGGATGGTTTTTTCCCAATGTGAGACCTAAACCCAGGCTGACACAGAAGAGCAGAGGCAAGGGGAGGCAGGAGAACCAGAATGGGAGAGTTCCCTCTGGAGGCCGTACTGACCTTGACAAACTAGATACAGGTGTAGAGGAGCCTGGAGTCCTACTGGGGCTGAAGAGCTCCGACTGCCCTATTCTTTCTCCCTCCATTTGGCTTCCCTGGTAGCTCAGATGGTAAAGAATCTGCCTGCAATGTAGGAGCGCTGGGTTCAATCTCTGGGTCAGGAAGATTCCCTGGAGAAGGGAATGGAAACCCACTCCAGTATTCTTTCCTGGAGAATTCCATGGACCGAGGAGGCAGGGTACTGTCCATGGCGTTGCAAAGAATTGGGCATGACTGAGAGACTAATACTAAGCAACTAATGCACGTTAAAATTCTGTGTTTTGCATCTGAAATAATAACATCCTGCACACTGAAGGAAAAGAGTGAAAGAACTTGATTTCTTCAGGAAATCACATACTTTAGCTTTATGCTTTTTAGTCTAGCTTTTAACTGGGCAGCCCACACATCGTTCTCATTCTCCCAAAGGACAAGTAATCGACTTCCTTCTGTTTCCTCCACAGCTAAAATGAAGTTGCCTTTGGTTTAGCATCATACATTTGAGATTCATCCATGTTGTTGTATGCAGAGTGGTATCCATTACTGGAGGTATTTCTATAAGGTATAATCATGTGCAGATGGTAAGATCACTAATCACCAAAAGAGCATGGCACACAGTGATTAGCTTAGTGGACAACCCCTGAGATCTCCATGGTCCTTATGGTTCTGTTCCCATCTCGAGAAGTTCTAGGCAAATTACAGGCACGGAGCCTCCCTGGAGTCTCAATGTGCCTCGTTTGTGTCCTAGGAATATTACTGGGAACTATTCAGGGAGGCTTTATTTACTTTTATTTATTTACTTTGTATGCGTTTGATTTGTCAGCAGTAAATGATTCTGGTACTGAAGGTATCAACTCTGAATTTTTTTTTCCTTTGACACTATGTGATTGCAGAACCTGTACACAAGGCAGGATGGTTTTTTCCCAATGTGAGACCTAAACCCAGGCTGACACAGAAGAGCAGAGGCAAGGGGAGGCAGGAGAACCAGAATGGGAGAGTTCCCTCTGGAGGCCGTACTGACCTTGACAAACTAGATACAGGTGTAGAGGAGCCTGGAGTCCTACTGGGGCTGAAGAGCTCCGACTGCCCTATTCTTTCTCCCTCCATTTGGCTTCCCTGGTAGCTCAGATGGTAAAGAATCTGCCTGCAATGTAGGAGCGCTGGGTTCAATCTCTGGGTCAGGAAGATTCCCTGGAGAAGGGAATGGAAACCCACTCCAGTATTCTTTCCTGGAGAATTCCATGGACCGAGGAGGCAGGGTACTGTCCATGGCGTTGCAAAGAATTGGGCATGACTGAGAGACTAATACTAAGCAACTAATGCACGTTAAAATTCTGTGTTTTGCATCTGAAATAATAACATCCTGCACACTGAAGGAAAAGAGTGAAAGAACTTGATTTCTTCAGGAAATCACATACTTTAGCTTTATGCTTTTTAGTCTAGCTTTTAACTGGGCAGCCCACACATCGTTCTCATTCTCCCAAAGGACAAGTAATCGACTTCCTTCTGTTTCCTCCACAGCTAAAATGAAGTTGCCTGGTTTTAAGATGAGAAACATAATCTTTGGGGAAAGACTACACATTTTTTTTCACCCTCACTGGTAATGTGGCCTTCATTTCTGTATCATCTGAGGAGGTGACGTGGAGGGGGTGTGATTGTCCCCGCCAAGACATGGGATTTGTTTCCAGGTCTTGCCTCTCATTATCTGGAAGACCTCAGTGAGCCCACTCACCCTCTCCACGCAATCAGTACGCACTCTTTCTCCCCCGGGCCAGAAGTTGGCACTTGGTTTTTGTGCACCCCTTCTTACAACACCTCTTCAGGGGTAACTGCTTCCAGGACTCTGCTGCCTCCAGTTGTATTAGGAAATGATGTCCGCTCAGACCTAGACACAGCCCAAGTCTCACCTTTCCTCTCCCCGCATCAAACCAAACTCTCTTCTCCCCATCACTCCTCTTGTAACAGCACTGCGCCAGGCTCTCTAGGAGTCATTCTTCCACTTAATCCGCATCCCAGCGCGTTGAGGTGGGTCTTTGGATCCACATAGCAGATGAAGACTTTGAGGCTCAGAGAAGTTAAAGGACTCCTTATTGACAGAGCAGAGCCAAGATTCAAAGTCATTCCTGTCCAAGTCCAAAGTAGTTTTCACAGCAAGAACTTTTATCTCCAGAATTCAATCCCAAATCCTCCGAATCTCAATATAGTCATTTTTCCAGCTTTCTGCACTATCTGTCTAGAAAATTCCATCTTACCATGCTGCCCCCAATCTCAGAATGTGGGCCCAGGTGAAATGCACACAGCTCCGGGAGTCTCCTGAAGGGAGATTCCAGGGCTGGTGATGGCTGACAGGCGTCAAAGAGATAGCTGGTATCTATCCATGGGAACAGGATCTTCCCGTGCCATGGTATATGTACAGGTGGTTGAGAATATATAGAAGGAAAACGCCAACCAAATGTTATTATCTATGGACTCTCCTAGCCTGAATCCCTGGATTTTTTTCTAGGCCAGACAGAGGTGGTGGGGACCACTCAGAGGGAAAACTCAACACCAGTCCCCTTGGGCTCAGAGCTAGTGCTTGTCTTGGCTAGAGAGCGCCCCCTGTCTTCTCCAAAAGCAAATGAAAGCAGACCGGTCCCAGCCTCCTGTCCCTAACCCGCAGTGCCACTGCCTCTGGGATCCAAGACCCCTTGACTCAGGGACTTCCCTGGGCTTCCCTGGTGGCTCACATGGTAAAGAATCTACCTGCAGTGTAGGAGACCTGGGTTCCATCCCTGGGTTGGGAAGATCCCCTGTAGAGGGGAAAGGCCAGACACTGCAGTATTCTTACCTGGAGAATTCCATAGCTCACCCGTGGGTCGCCAAGAGCTGGAGGGAACACTTCACTCGACCCAATGAACTTGCCTCTTTCCACTTGTTAGTGAGTTTCCCCCTTTATCCTGGTGGTCGCTTCTGACCCCCGTGCCTCCCCAGGTGGCCTCAGAGCCGAGTTGAAGTGCCTAAGAGAGCAGGGAAAGACCTCAAATCGCAGCAGGTTGTGGTGATCAGAGCCCAGAAGCCCCTTTCCTCCTCAGCACAAACTCAACTCAAGGCCACTCGCGTGCTCCCAGGAAGATGTCCCCCTCCGTACCCAGAAGGGGCTCTGCTCCCTATTTGCCATTTGTGGCGTGGCCACTGTGAGCCGGGTGATGATCCATTTACTGGAGGAACTGGAACAAGGAATACTTTCCCTTCTGCCCTGAGCAGGGAGAAACCCCCCACCACGCATGTGTATTTGGAGTCTGGACATTGACCCTCCCGAAGAGCACACGGTCGTAGACTTTCCTTTCTCACCATGGGGATGAGCCGGTCCATCACGGTTGTGTCCCTCCTGATTCCCTTCCTAACGTCAGTTCTGTTGTCGTGTGGCATCACTTTCCTAGGCTCATCAGGAACACTGGAAGGATGGAATCTACCCTTCTCGATAGTCCTGAGCCTTAAGTAAGATAATGCGGTGGAAATATTTTGTCAGCCTGCTGAATCACCCAAATATCTCCGCTCTTGGTCTAGCAGTGGTAGAGTATGCCTTTACATTTTATAGATTAGGAAAACGCCAACCAAATGTTATTATCTATGGACTCCTAGCCTGAATCCCTGGATTTTTCTAGGCCAGACAGAGGTGGTGGGGACCACTCAGAGGGAAAACTCAACACCAGTCCCCTTGGGCTCAGAGCTAGTGCTTGTCTTGGCTAGAGAGCGCCCCCTGTCTTCTCCAAAAGCAAATGAAAGCAGACCGGTCCCAGCCTCCTGTCCCTAACCCGCAGTGCCACTGCCTCTGGGATCCAAGACCCCTTGACTCAGGGACTTCCCTGGGCTTCCCTGGTGGCTCACATGGTAAAGAATCTACCTGCAGTGTAGGAGACCTGGGTTCCATCCCTGGGTTGGGAAGATCCCCTGTAGAGGGGAAAGGCCAGACACTGCAGTATTCTTACCTGGAGAATTCCATAGCTCACCCGTGGGTCGCCAAGAGCTGGAGGGAACACTTCACTCGACCCAATGAACTTGCCTCTTTCCACTTGTTAGTGAGTTTCCCCTTCATCCTGGTGGTCGCTTCTGACCACCGTGCCTCCCCAGGTGGCCTCAGAGCCGAGTTGAAGTGCCTAAGAGAGCAGGGAAAGACCTCAAATCGCAGCAGGTTGTGGTGATCAGAGCCCAGAAGCCCCTTTCCTCCTCAGCACAAACTCAACTCAAGGCCACTCGCGTGCTCCCAGGAAGATGTCCCCCTCCGTACCCAGAAGGGGCTCTGCTCCCTATTTGCCATTTGTGGCGTGGCCACTGTGAGCCGGGTGATGATCCATTTACTGGAGGAACTGGAACAAGGAATACTTTCCCTTCTGCCCTGAGCAGGGAGAAACCCCCCACCACGCATGTGTATTTGGAGTCTGGACATTGACCCTCCCGAAGAGCACACGGTCGTAGACTTTCCTTTCTCACCATGGGGATGAGCCGGTCCATCACGGTTGTGTCCCTCCTGATTCCCTTCCTAACGTCAGTTCTGTTGTCGTGTGGCATCACTTTCCTAGGCTCATCAGGAACACTGGAAGGATGGAATCTACCCTTCACGATAGTCCTGAGCCTTAAGTAAGATAATGCGGGTGGAAATATTTTGTCAGCCTGCTGAATCACCCAAATATCTCCGCTCTTGGTCTAGCAGTGGTAGAGTATGCCTTTACATTTTAATTTTTTCTATTTTAAAAATGGAATCTGTCAGCAAGTCCTTCACGGTCTTACTCTTGTTTTAACATTTGAAAATTTGAACACTTGTTTATAGGAGACTTCAGTTCAGTCACTCAGTCGTGTCCGACTGTTTGTGACCCCATGGATTGCAGGATGCCAGGTTTCCCTGTCCTTCACCATCTCCTGGAGCTTGCTCAAACTCATGTCTGTTGAGTCAGTGATGCCATCCAACCATCTTGTCCTCTCGCATCCTCTTCTCCTTCTGCTTTCTATTTTTCCCAGCATCAGGGTCTTTTCCAGTGAGTCAGCTCTTTGCATCAGGTGGCCAAAGTATTGGAGACTTACAGATCCAAAAAGTACCATTTGCCTGAGCAGTTCCTTTTGGCCTTATTGTATCAGAACTTGTGGGACCCCCGGTGTCAACCCCCCTCCCACACCTCAGCAGCCCTGGAATGGCTGGACAGAGCAAGGACAAACAGACCTGTCTCTTCTGACCCTCTGCCCCCACTGGGAAACAGTGTGCTATTAATTTCCTCCAGGCCTTCAGCCCCTAATCTCCTGCCTGCTTCCTTTCAGAGGGAATGCCTGCTCCATATCTCAGGATATTCCTGTTTACTCTCTCTCAAATTGTCAGGGTCTTGCATTTAAGACCACTGTAATCTCCAAAGGTCACCAAATCAAAGAAGTTCCTAGGGATCAAGGCCACTGCTGCTCCCAGGAAGATGCCCCTCCGACTCCAGAAGGGCTCTGCTCCTATTTGCCATTTGTGGCGTGGCCACTGTGAGCCGGGTGATGATCCATTTACTGGAGGAACTGGAACAAGGAATACTTTCCCTTCTGCCCTGAGCAGGGAGAAACCCCCCACCACGCATGTGTATTTGGAGTCTGGACATTGACCCTCCCGAAGAGCACACGGTCGTAGACTTTCCTTTCTCACCATGGGGATGAGCCGGTCCATCACGGTTGTGTCCCTCCTGATTCCCTTCCTAACGTCAGTTCTGTTGTCGTGTGGCATCACTTTCCTAGGCTCATCAGGAACACTGGAAGGATGGAATCTACCCTTCACGATAGTCCTGAGCCTTAAGTAAGATAATGCGGGTGGAAATATTTTGTCAGCCTGCTGAATCACCCAAATATCTCCGCTCTTGGTCTAGCAGTGGTAGAGTATGCCTTTACATTTTAATTTTTTCTATTTTAAAAATGGAATCTGTCAGCAAGTCCTTCACGGTCTTACTCTTGTTTTAACATTTGAAAATTTGAACACTTGTTTATAGGAGACTTCAGTTCAGTCACTCAGTCGTGTCCGACTGTTTGTGACCCCATGGATTGCAGGATGCCAGGTTTCCCTGTCCTTCACCATCTCCTGGAGCTTGCTCAAACTCATGTCTGTTGAGTCAGTGATGCCATCCAACCATCTTGTCCTCTCGCATCCTCTTCTCCTTCTGCTTTCTATTTTTCCCAGCATCAGGGTCTTTTCCAGTGAGTCAGCTCTTTGCATCAGGTGGCCAAAGTATTGGAGACTTACAGATCCAAAAAGTACCATTTGCCTGAGCAGTTCCTTTTGGCCTTATTGTATCAGAACTTGTGGGACCCCCGGTGTCAACCCCCCTCCCACACCTCAGCAGCCCTGGAATGGCTGGACAGAGCAAGGACAAACAGACCTGTCTCTTCTGACCCTCTGCCCCCACTGGGAAACAGTGTGCTATTAATTTCCTCCAGGCCTTCAGCCCCTAATCTCCTGCCTGCTTCCTTTCAGAGGGAATGCCTGCTCCATATCTCAGGATATTCCTGTTTACTCTCTCTCAAATTGTCAGGGTCTTGCATTTAAGACCACTGTAATCTCCAAAGGTCACCAAATCAAAGAAGTTCCTAGGGAGGGGACTTGCTGGTGGTCCAGTGGCTAAGACTTCAAGATTCCAATCCTTGGAACCCAGGTTCAATCCCTGGTCAAGGAACTTCATCCCACATGTCTCAAGAGTTTGCATGCTACAACTGAAATATTCCATGGGCCACAGTGAAGAAATTGCTGGGGAATTCATATTCTAAATTCATACAAATGATTTCTTTAAAAGAATACGTTATTTTTCCTTTTTAAAAATGGACAGAAAAAAGAAAACAAAAATTCACAGCAATTCAAAACAGAATAACAAAAGTCACACTTCCAGAAATCCTGAGGCTCTTTGTCTTTCAGGAGAAACCAGAAGGATTTATAATTAGTGTCACTGTTGTTTGCACACTGACCTTTCAAAGTGCTTTAAAAGGTTAGTCTCGTCAATCTACCCTTCAGTTCTTTATTTTTATCTGCTAAACAAAGTTAGCCTTTAGTTTATCATTATGTGAATTTCGTAAATCTGAACCTGTGAGACCTGAAATAATGGAACTCAGCTCTCCTTTCGACATGTGATGAAATGCACACCTATGTAAATGTCTACTAAAAATGAACAGCCAAATACAAGCAATGGAAGCAACTTCCTTCTCTTCCACGCGCAATAGTCCTTGATTAATCACACAGCACTAGAGAATAAAAAAAACCTCTTGTGTAGCATTTTATGCTTTTGTTTACCTTTAATGTTACCTGAATGTATCATTTATTTATAAAACTGTCTTTCTGAACAGTCTTTTCAAAAACAGCTCACCATAGTCCCTGTAACTTTTAATCCCAGGGAGTTTCTTCAGTTTCTTTCATTCTTGAATATGCTTAGAATTTGGCTTCAAAATAACATGTGATAAAGGACAAAGGCAGCATCGCTTAGAGTCAAAGAGAAGCTCATACAAGTACTTCCAATCAAGCCCATGTTTCAGTCTCCCATGACTCTGACTCTACTAAAAGCAACTTCTTACTCTTCCTGAACACAGTAGACTCACTGGAGGGCCTGTATGGAGGAAGTGATGGCTCCTTAAAGTCCAAAACCCATATTTCCAAAGATATATTGGAATATTTTCACATCATAGGTAGTATATCTTTTAAAACCCTGTGTGTGTTCTCTTTAGACAAATGCAGGGTCTCAATTCCAGCAGCTAATTTTTATTTTAATCGATTATATTCTGGAAAGTAAAACAATAATTTTTTGTTTTCAGAAATTCAAGTTCCAAAGATTTTTTGCTTTTCCCTTATTTTAAGGCCCAAGTATTTCTATGGTGGAAATGAGAGGAATAGAATGAGCTTTCTTTTGGTTTCTGTCATTTTTTAGAGCCCCTGTTGTTGTTCATTCACCAAGTCATGTCCAACTTTCTGTGACCCCCATGAACTGCTGCCCGCCAGACTTCCCTGTCCTCAGCTGTCTTCCTGAGTTTGCTGATGGCATCCAACCATCTCATCCTCTGTCACCCACTTCTTTTGCCCTCAGTCTTTCCCAGCATCTGTTTCCAATGAGTCAGCTCTTTACATCAGGTAGCCACGTGCTGGATCTTCAGCATCAGTCCTTCCAATGAGTATTCAGGGTTGATTTCTTTTAGGATGGACTGGTTTTGATCTCCTTGCAGCCCAAGGGGCTCTCAGTCTTCTCCAACTACAGTTTAAAGGCATCACTTCTTCGGCACTCTGTCTTCTTTATGGTCCAGCTCTTACAGACATACGTGACTGCTGGAAAAACCATAGTTTTGACTATATGGACCTTTGTCAGCAAAGTGGTGTCTCTGCTTTTTAATACACTTTCTAGGTTTGTCATAGCTTTTCTTCCAAGCAGCAATTACTAACCCTAAAAAGTCTCATTGTCATAATACCCAGTGTACCCTCAACTCTGACCTCCCAGACCACTGTTGTTCAATAGAGAGTTTTTATATAAACCCAAGGTATTATCTGCCACCCCCCCATCTTCTCTTTCTTTCTTGGGTCTTCTTCCCTCCATTATGATCACACAGCTCATTACTCACCTAATGATGTTTAACCCAGAGTCACAGACTTGGTCTTCAAGGATGTTGTAAACCTAAAAAGGGTGGCATCTTCATTTTTTCATATATGTAGCTAGAAACACAGAAAATAGCTTTCCATCTCCTAGAGGCACACTGGTGGGTCAGCCTACTTCCAGGGCACAGAACTGGAGACCTTCAACCACTCTCTCTCTCTCTACTGCTCTAAAAATACGTCTACTGGACAGTGACATTCACCTTTCCAGTATTATACTGTACTTGGATCTTCTCTTTTTCCTGTCTTTAGCTTTAACAGATTTCAGTCTGCTCCCTAACCAACTCATGCTATAGACAGACTCTCCAGCCGACTGCTGGGACCCTCTTTTCACAGTCTTGACATATTTGCCACAGCCTTTCTCCCATGACTCCCCACCTGCTCCCTCTCGTCAGGCAGGGCTGTGTCCCCTCAGCCTCTCTGACACCCAGAGCTTATCCCTCCATTCAAGCCATCTTCCATGTGGTTGCCTGTCCAGGGGTGCTTTCCTTTTCCCTGTCTTCTTCCTCCTCTCTGTCTCCCTTCCATCATTAGTGAACACCCAGGAGGGGCGCATTATTCTAGGGACAAGAGACGCAAAGGATACACTTGACAGGAGTCTTATCCCCAACGAGCTGACAGGTCCAGGAAACAGGATTTATGCAACATGGTAGAAGTGTTTTGACAGAATGATTTATGAATTTTATTTTATTTTAGCTTTTCAGGGTTATCTAACTTTTCGACACTGGATACTTTCATAAGTAATATTTGATAATAAGAAGAAAAAGCAGAAATTAAGGGCTTGATTAGTGGTTTGGACCAGAGGTTGTCAGACAACTTGACATTAGAAAGTCAAAAATTCGAAACTGTCAGTATCAAGAAGGGAACTGGTGGGAGGAGATGCCCTGTAGAATCCCACCAAAGACGGTAGACACATCCATCTTAATCTGTGCTGCTACTCTTATTCACGTTAAGAATCAAGCCAAATATCAGATTGACTCGTTGGGTAGCACAGGAGAAATTGACATTTAGAGAAGCATAATTAATTGCAATGGTCAGATCCTAGGAGGGAAAATATAACAAATATTCTCTATGTTGCACTTCAAATTCAGCTCAACTCTATTTTTATTCTTTAAGTCAGAATCATCTTCTTGGTTAAGGGAAACAAATGTTCGTTCTTTCTTGCACAATTTTTGCTAACACAGAAAAAGACATTTACTTTGGTGGTTTGTTACTCAAAGAATAACAAATCAACATGACCCACAAAAAATTATAATTCTAGCTGCTTTTTAATAAGATCTGTGATACATGGGCTTCCCAGGTGTCGCTAGTGGGAAAGAATCCGCCTGCCAGTGCAGGAGACTCCAGTTCATTTCCTGGGTCGGGACGATTTCCTGGAGAAGGGCATCACGATCCTTTTAAAATTTTTATTTATTTATTTATTTTTGCTATTCTGGGTTTTCACTGCTCCTGCAGGCTCTTCTCTAGTTGCAGGGAGTGGGGGCACTCCCTATTTGAGGTGAGCAGGCTTTTTGTTCCGGTGACTTCTCTTGTTGTGGAACTCGGGCTCTAGAGCACCCAGAGCTTATCCTCCATTCAAGCCATCTTCCATGTGGTTGCCTGTCCAGGGTGCTTTCCTTTTCCTGTCTTCTTCCTCCTCTCTGTCTCCCTTCCATCATTAGTGAACACCCAGGAGGGGCGCATTATTCTAGGGACAAGAGACGCAAAGGATACACTTGACAGGAGTCTTATCCCCAACGAGCTGACAGGTCCAGGAAACAGGATTTATGCAACATGGTAGAAGTGTTTTGACAGAATGATTTATGAATTTTATTTTATTTTAGCTTTTCAGGGTTATCTAACTTTTCGACACTGGATACTTTCATAAGTAATATTTGATAATAAGAAGAAAAAGCAGAAATTAAGGGCTTGATTAGTGGTTTGGACCAGAGGTTGTCAGACAACTTGACATTAGAAAGTCAAAAATTCGAAACTGTCAGTATCAAGAAGGGAACTGGTGGGAGGAGATGCCCTGTAGAATCCCACCAAAGACGGTAGACACATCCATCTTAATCTGTGCTGCTACTCTTATTCACGTTAAGAATCAAGCCAAATATCAGATTGACTCGTTGGGTAGCACAGGAGAAATTGACATTTAGAGAAGCATAATTAATTGCAATGGTCAGATCCTAGGAGGGAAAATATAACAAATATTCTCTATGTTGCACTTCAAATTCAGCTCAACTCTATTTTTATTCTTTAAGTCAGAATCATCTTCTTGGTTAAGGGAAACAAATGTTCGTTCTTTCTTGCACAATTTTTGCTAACACAGAAAAGACATTTACTTTGGTGGTTTGTTACTCAAAGAATAACAAATCAACATGACCCACAAAAAATTATAATTCTAGCTGCTTTTTAATAAGATCTGTGATACATGGGCTTCCCAGGTGTCGCTAGTGGGAAAGAATCCGCCTGCCAGTGCAGGAGACTCCAGTTCATTTCCTGGGTCGGGACGATTTCCTGGAGAAGGGCATCACGATCCTTTTAAAATTTTTATTTATTTATTTATTTTTGCTATTCTGGGTTTTCACTGCTCCTGCAGGCTCTTCTCTAGTTGCAGGGAGTGGGGGCACTCCCTATTTGAGGTGAGCAGGCTTTTTGTTCCGGTGACTTCTCTTGTTGTGGAACTCGGGCTCTAGAGCACACAGGCTTCAATAGTTGCTGGCACATGGGCTCAGTAGTTGTGGTTCCGAGTCGCTAGAGCACAGGCTCCATAGCTGTGGCTCACGGGCTTAGTTGCTCCGCAGCACGTGGGATCTTCCCCAGTCAGGGATCCAACCCTGTCTCTTGCCTTAACAGGCGTACTCTTCACCACTGAGCTACCAGGGAAGCCCCAGCCCAGGATTCTTGCCTGGAGAATCCCATGGACCAGAGGAGCCAGGCAGGCTACAAGTCCATAGGGTTCCAAAGAGTTGGACATGACTAAAGCAACTTAGCACACACACACACGCACTGTGATACACATTATTGGATATTATTTGTAAAATAAAAAAGTACAAAGGAGACATTAAAATTTCTGTAATCCACCATCTGGATACAGCTATTATTAATATTTTGAAGTATGTCTTTCTAGGCTTTTGTTTATGTACATATTGTATAAAATTTCTATGAAACTTTCATAGAAAATATTTCTTTAAGTGTGATACTAAGGTATATAGCAAAGACTACATATTCTTAAGGCTCCTGATGTTGTCATTCAGTCACTAAATCGTGTCTGACTCTTTTTGGACCCCATGGACTATAGCCTGCCGGGCTCCTATGTCCATGGAACTTCCCGTGCAAGAATACTGGATGGTTTCCATTTCCTGCTCCAGGAGATCTTCCTAACACAGAGATCAAGCCAGTGCCTCTTGTGTCTCCTGCATAGGCAGGTGGATTCTTTACCACTGAGCCACCTGGGAAGCCCAAAGCTCCTGATACTTATTGCCAAATTGCCTTCCTTGAAAGTGGTTTTAGAAAATTTATCTGAGAGAAGGTTTTAAAAGTCGTGACCCCCAGGTGTCGCTAGTGGGAAAGAATCCCTGCCAGTGCAGGAGACTCCAGTTCATTTCCTGGGTCGGGACGATTTCCTGGAGAAGGGCATCACGATCCTTTTAAAATTTTTATTTATTTATTTATTTTTGCTATTCTGGGTTTTCACTGCTCCTGCAGGCTCTTCTCTAGTTGCAGGGAGTGGGGGCACTCCCTATTTGAGGTGAGCAGGCTTTTTGTTCCGGTGACTTCTCTTGTTGTGGAACTCGGGCTCTAGAGCACACAGGCTTCAATAGTTGCTGGCACATGGGCTCAGTAGTTGTGGTTCCGAGTCGCTAGAGCACAGGCTCCATAGCTGTGGCTCACGGGCTTAGTTGCTCCGCAGCACGTGGGATCTTCCCCAGTCAGGGATCCAACCCTGTCTCTTGCCTTAACAGGCGTACTCTTCACCACTGAGCTACCAGGGAAGCCCCAGCCCAGGATTCTTGCCTGGAGAATCCCATGGACCAGAGGAGCCAGGCAGGCTACAAGTCCATAGGGTTCCAAAGAGTTGGACATGACTAAAGCAACTTAGCACACACACACACGCACTGTGATACACATTATTGGATATTATTTGTAAAATAAAAAAGTACAAAGGAGACATTAAAATTTCTGTAATCCACCATCTGGATACAGCTATTATTAATATTTTGAAGTATGTCTTTCTAGGCTTTTGTTTATGTACATATTGTATAAAATTTCTATGAAACTTTCATAGAAAATATTTCTTTAAGTGTGATACTAAGGTATATAGCAAAGACTACATATTCTTAAGGCTCCTGATGTTGTCATTCAGTCACTAAATCGTGTCTGACTCTTTTTGGACCCCATGGACTATAGCCTGCCGGGCTCCTATGTCCATGGAACTTCCCGTGCAAGAATACTGGATGGTTTCCATTTCCTGCTCCAGGAGATCTTCCTAACACAGAGATCAAGCCAGTGCCTCTTGTGTCTCCTGCATAGGCAGGTGGATTCTTTACCACTGAGCCACCTGGGAAGCCCAAAGCTCCTGATACTTATTGCCAAATTGCCTTCCTTGAAAGTGGTAAGAATTTATCCTGAGAGGATAACAACAACCTTGCTGCCTATTACAGTATTTCTGTTAAAAGTAAATACATTGGTCAAAAGTGGTACAGTTTACCTATCAAAAAGAATAATGTCTGCTATTAGTTGAAATACACTAAATATATAACAATCTTAAATTCTTTTGGGAGGGGGCGGGTGGGCGGGCCGCTTCTATTGGACTTTATTTATCTATTTTCATTCATCTTTGTTCTTTGGCCCATGTGGGCCTCCCATCGTGGTGGCCTCTGTTGTTGCAGAGCGCAGGCTCTGGGCGCATGCACTCCAGGGCTCTGACTCGGTAATTGGACACATCAGTCCAGCCGCTCCGTGGCACGTGGGATCTTCCCAGGCCAGGGATCGAACCGGCGCCCCTTGCACTGCAAGGCGGTGTCTTTACCCACTGGACCACTAGGGAAGCCCTTAAGTTCTTAATGAAACACAAGCAAGCATTTACAACCTCTGGAAGTTTCTAGAACACTAATCTATTAACCTTAAAAATATGTTTTAAAGACATAAATTACACATTTGTCCTCCCCTGTATGAACTATACTTCAAACTAGGTAAAAAGATGATGAGGGACTCACAGCTAATGAATGTAGAAAGAATAACAGAATTTATAAAATCACCATTTTGCAATTCTCAAGAAATAATGACCGTCGATGGCTGTATAAACTATCAATGAGAGGTTATTGGGGAATTTTATAATGGAGGGATCCAGTTGACATCACAGAAACCCATCAGTTGATTGTAACGTCACAGCTAGTCATTAATAGTGCCTGGGATTTTGATGAAAATAGGAAGCATACAGCATCACCTATGAGTAGTCTTACCAAAAAAAAAAAAAAAATTAAACTGAAATCTAATCAAGATCTCATCTAATCTATGAAACTTTCATAGAAAATATTTCTTTAAGTGTGATACTAAGGTATATAGCAAAGACTACATATTCTTAAGGCTCCTGATGTTGTCATTCAGTCACTAAATCGTGTCTGACTCTTTTTGGACCCCATGGACTATAGCCTGCCGGGCTCCTATGTCCATGGAACTTCCCGTGCAAGAATACTGGATGGTTTCCATTTCCTGCTCCAGGAGATCTTCCTAACACAGAGATCAAGCCAGTGCCTCTTGTGTCTCCTGCATAGGCAGGTGGATTCTTTACCACTGAGCCACCTGGGAAGCCCAAAGCTCCTGATACTTATTGCCAAATTGCCTTCCTTGAAAGTGGTAAGAATTTATCCTGAGAGGATAACAACAACCTTGCTGCCTATTACAGTATTTCTGTTAAAAGTAAATACATTGGTCAAAAGTGGTACAGTTTACCTATCAAAAAGAATAATGTCTGCTATTAGTTGAAATACACTAAATATATAACAATCTTAAATTCTTTTGGGAGGGGCGGGTTGGGCGGGCCGCTTCTATTGGACTTTATTTATCTATTTTCATTCATCTTTGTTCTTTGGCCCATGTGGGCCTCCCATCGTGGTGGCCTCTGTTGTTGCAGAGCGCAGGCTCTGGGCGCATGCACTCCAGGGCTCTGACTCGGTAATTGGACACATCAGTCCAGCCGCTCCGTGGCACGTGGGATCTTCCCAGGCCAGGGATCGAACCGGCGCCCCTTGCACTGCAAGGCGGTGTCTTTACCCACTGGACCACTAGGGAAGCCCTTAAGTTCTTAATGAAACACAAGCAAGCATTTACAACCTCTGGAAGTTTCTAGAACACTAATCTATTAACCTTAAAAATATGTTTTAAAGACATAAATTACACATTTGTCCTCCCCTGTATGAACTATACTTCAAACTAGGTAAAAAGATGATGAGGGACTCACAGCTAATGAATGTAGAAAGAATAACAGAATTTATAAAATCACCATTTTGCAATTCTCAAGAAATAATGACCGTCGATGGCTGTATAAACTATCAATGAGAGGTTATTGGGGAATTTTATAATGGAGGGATCCAGTTGACATCACAGAAACCCATCAGTTGATTGTAACGTCACAGCTAGTCATTAATAGTGCCTGGGATTTTGATGAAAATAGGAAGCATACAGCATCACCTATGAGTAGTCTTACCAAAAAAAAAAAAAAAATTAAACTGAAATCTAATCAAGATCTCATCTAATCTAGATCTTATAAACTACTGGTTTATAGACTTCAAGGAAAAGACTAACAAATTAAGCCACATCATGAGGAAGCAATCAGCCCAAACTAGAATGTGGAAAATTTAAGGACAAATTTTCAGCCAGTGTTTGTTGGCTAAATGCTGGGGAAACAATCGGTACTGGGGACGATGAAGGAAAGTTCTGTGTGGAAGAATACCTTCTTTAAAAAAAACTGGAGAAAAAGTAACAGAGTAAGCAATCTTATTATACAATGTAAATCCAATATTGTTCAATGAGTACGATATGCAAGCTCTGGTTTTTGGTGGTAGATTATTCTGTATATTACTGAGTTTACTTCATTTAGAATTATTAATGTTTTCTCTGTTTCTGGTTTCCTGGGAACATGTAACAGTTTGCTATTTCAATATAAAGCATTAATCAGGAGGCTCCTGAGTTAATTATATTTGAATTAAGGCTAATGCAAACACTTTGGGTAGTGACCACCAGGTGGTGCCACTTGATAGTTTTTCTAAATCCACCACAGACTGTTCAGAAATTAATAGAAAGAAGCAAGGAGAAAGAAATACTCCAGTATTCTTGTCTGGGAAATCCCATGTACAGAGGAGCATGGTGGGCTACCGCCCATGGGGTCACAAAGAGTTGGACACGACTTATTGACTCAGCAACAACAGAAAGGACCTAGTACATTATCCACTCATATAATTTTTCTAGAAAAGCAGTTTCTTATTAAACAATTTTGTATAATGATCAAATTTTAACTTATTGGCAAATCTAAATTTCCGTTATGGGTCCTTGAACTAAACACAACTGTTATTCAAGGATTGTTCAACTCAGGTTTTTTTTTTTCCCTAGAACATTTTTATTTCTCTTGGCTTTGGAATTTTCTCAGGATTTATGAATATTTTACAACTGTATTTCCTACTTTACAGCGATGAAATTACATTTCTTCCTTTCCTATTAGATTCTGAGCTTACTGGGGACAAATATGATTATATTTCTCTTCGTAATTTTGGGCTTGGCAATTTTTGGTTCCTGGTAGGTGCTCAGCGTGACATGTCCACAGAAAGAAATGATAGAGTCAGGAAGAGAATGAAGTGCATTCCTGAGTTTACATTTTATAAACCTGCACTCTATCCATTGTTAATGTCTTTCTTCCCAGTGGTGTATCTTTTCCACTTCTCCAAATAATAGTTCTTGTGGCTAAATCAGTCATAACTGTCCTCTACCACATAGTGATCTGCAGAGAAAAAACAGTAACTAAACACCACCACACACTTGTGCCTGCACCTTGATTTTTTTTTTTTTTCAGTACCAATAATTCTCTATGTAGTCACTGTATTTTTTTCAAGGCAAAAAGAAGGGACAGGGAGAGAATTGGCAGGTATTACAAAATGATGGAGAAGAAAGGAAGTACCCAATAGGGTGAAACCAACTATTAAATAAATTTTCTCCAGTAATGGAGTCACCAAAACTCAAGCTCAGGAATGAAGGGAGGGGAAGGGAGTGGCTAGACATACTTTCCCATCCTCTCTCCATCCCTCTCTCACCATCAGTTCAAAAATTTTGCTTTCTAGTGGTAAACATGGTTTTATGTTCACTTGCCTCCTATTTTGTGGCCACTTTGACATGAGTTTCTGGCACCCATATAAAAGTTCGTGAGGAACATAAGTAGATACTCATCTTTTTCTTGGTCTCCCCACCCCCACTTTCTGTGCCCAAAACCCTGACAACTCTTTGCCTTTTTGTTGTTCAGTCTCTAAATCATGTTGAACTCTTTGTGACCCCAGGAAGTGCAGCACACCAGGCTTCCCTGTCCTTCACTGTCTTGTAGAGTTCACTCAAACTCATGTTCATTGAGTCAGTGATGCCATCCAACCGTCTCATCCTCAGTCACCCCCTTCTCCTCCTGCCCTCAATCTACCCTAGCCTCAAGTCTTTTCCAGTGTCTTCACATCAGGTGGCCAAGTACTGGAGCTTCAGCTTCAGAATCATTCCTTCCGATGACTGTTCAGGGTTGATTTCCTTTAGGATTGATTGATTTGTCTCCTTGCTGTCCTACGGACTCTTAAGAGTCTTCTGAGCTTGCTGGGGACAAATATGATTATATTTCTCTTCGTAATTTTGGGCTTGGCAATTTTTGGTTCCTGGTAGGTGCTCAGCGTGACATGTCCACAGAAAGAAATGATAGAGTCAGGAAGAGAATGAAGTGCATTCCTGAGTTTACATTTTATAAACCTGCACTCTATCCATTGTTAATGTCTTTCTTCCCAGTGGTGTATCTTTTCCACTTCTCCAAATAATAGTTCTTGTGGCTAAATCAGTCATAACTGTCCTCTACCACATAGTGATCTGCAGAGAAAAAACAGTAACTAAACACCACCACACACTTGTGCCTGCACCTTGATTTTTTTTTTTTTTCAGTACCAATAATTCTCTATGTAGTCACTGTATTTTTTTCAAGGCAAAAAGAAGGGACAGGGAGAGAATTGGCAGGTATTACAAAATGATGGAGAAGAAAGGAAGTACCCAATAGGGTGAAACCAACTATTAAATAAATTTTCTCCAGTAATGGAGTCACCAAAACTCAAGCTCAGGAATGAAGGGAGGGGAAGGGAGTGGCTAGACATACTTTCCCATCCTCTCTCCATCCCTCTCTCACCATCAGTTCAAAAATTTTGCTTTCTAGTGGTAAACATGGTTTTATGTTCACTTGCCTCCTATTTTGTGGCCACTTTGACATGAGTTTCTGGCACCCATATAAAAGTTCGTGAGGAACATAAGTAGATACTCATCTTTTTCTTGGTCTCCCCACCCCCACTTTCTGTGCCCAAAACCCTGACAACTCTTTGCCTTTTTGTTGTTCAGTCTCTAAATCATGTTGAACTCTTTGTGACCCCAGGAAGTGCAGCACACCAGGCTTCCCTGTCCTTCACTGTCTTGTAGAGTTCACTCAAACTCATGTTCATTGAGTCAGTGATGCCATCCAACCGTCTCATCCTCAGTCACCCCCTTCTCCTCCTGCCCTCAATCTACCCTAGCCTCAAGTCTTTTCCAGTGTCTTCACATCAGGTGGCCAAGTACTGGAGCTTCAGCTTCAGAATCATTCCTTCCGATGACTGTTCAGGGTTGATTTCCTTTAGGATTGATTGATTTGTCTCCTTGCTGTCCTACGGACTCTTAAGAGTCTTCTCAGCACCGCAGGTCAAAAGTATCAATTCTTCAGTGTTCAGCCTTCTTTCTGGTCCAGCTCTCACCTCTGTACATGATTTGACTATACCTCTACCCTAGATTAGAGACTATATAGTTTTGGTCCATTCAAATATAGTAGTAAAATGTCTTATTTCGTGTGGATTTTAAAGACCCAGAATTTTTAAAATGGAGTCAGTTAATAATTTTTATATTAAAAGATAGAAAAGCACAATTGAAAGGAGATAGCTTGACATTTTAAAGTTAGAGCTCATTGGATGAGTGTTCATAATTACAGGAAGGAAAAGAGTGATGCATCAGTTGAAGGGACTTTATTACCTTTAGAAATGGAATTTTTAGTCATGTATTGCATGCGAAGCTCACTCCATCTCTAGTCACTAAATGTTCCTGGATTCATGACTATTTAGTCATTCAGTGATCAAATGCTTTATTTTCCTTCCTTCACTTTCCTCTTAGGTGTTTCAGCAGCAATTAAGTCATGCTGTGGAATGCTTATTGCAGTAGCAAATGTCATGAAAATTGAACATACAGCTAATTTTACTTCTCATGAATAGAGCTCCTGTGGTTTCCCTTTAAGGCTAATGGAGGGGATACATTCCCTCCTTAGTCTCTACTTTAAGTCACTAAGATTTACCTTCAGGGATCCAGCTTCCACTCAAGCCTAAATTTTTCATCATTGTGGGTTTATTGCACACGGCTCCATGCCATTGTTGATACCACGTGCCTCGGGAAGTACTGGAGTGAATAGCTATTTATTATTTATTTTTAAACTGTATTATCAAGAGAAGACTTTCAACCCATGATTAACCTCACTTTCTGTAGGCCTATGAAAGACTACCTCTTCATCCAGTTCCATCTCCTAGATATAAGAGTGCCCACAAAACCTCCATGGAAAATTAGGGAAATTTATTTCCAGGAGGAATAAGCAAAACAGGCGCTTCCTTTCCCTCCCAATTACTATAATAAGGTTTGGCATCAATTAGTAAGCAGGGTTTGAAAAGGAAATGGGAATTTGGCGAAAGTGGCTGATTGACCTGAAGTAAATGCCGAGTAAGGAAGAGCCTATGAATTTTCCACTGGCTTATAAATGTGACACAATCTCAGAGGGCAGCATGCCCTCTGGAGCCCTTTAAAGACAGAACATGGCTTGTTAGGCTTCATGGATGATGTAGCCCTTCACTTCCCATCCCATCTTATGGGGAAGGTTTTGTTATTTTGTGCTCGTTTCAGAAGCTGATGTGTAAACGGTGTGTGTATGTCTGTTACCATGACAACCCAGCAGCAGTTGGCCCAAGCTTCTTACCAGAGTACAAATGTGCTCTGGAAGAGATGCTTGTCAGAATTTGCCAGACTGTTTTCCCTCCTGGATTCACACAAAAGGTTTAGAAGGTTCCTAGCTGCATTTAGAAGAGAGACAGGCTGAAATTTAGCGTTTGGCTGACATGAATAATGACTTTCAAAAGCTCGGCTCCCCTGCTGAAGCAATCATGCTCCAGTCTGTCATTTCAGTACATTGGGGGCAACTCCATATAATTAAAGAGAAGACCCGAGTATAAATGCCGCAGAGATCTTGATGATTACCGGAACTGGGGCTTTTGTTGACTTTTAATGTGACTCATAACTATCTCTACATGTAATCAGAGGTCATTGTGACTGCCTGTGTTCTTATTCCTATTCTAGTTTGTCAAATTTGTGTGTTAGTGCTGTACCAAGAGAAGAAAACATCAAGGCAAGCCAAATGCATGATCCCACAGGCCCCTCTGCACATACTTGCTAGACCCTGTTTTTTTGTGTGTCCCCAAGTGACCAAAAGAATTCAACTCCTAGCTTATTATGCCAAATTATTATTTTTAATTATTTAGAGATAAATTGACTAAACTTTGGGGTTCTTTGAGTCCTTCATTTTTCCCCTTTGCCCTCCCTATCTGCCAACTCTCCTTCAGAGCACAAAGAAAGAAGTGAAACACAAATTAATTCAACAATCTCCTTAGATATAAGAGTGCCCACAAAACCTCCATGAAAGTTAAGCAAAACAGGCGCTTCCTTTCCTCCCAATTACTATAATAAGGTTTGGCATCAATTAGTAAGCAGGGTTTGAAAAGGAAATGGGAATTTGGCGAAAGTGGCTGATTGACCTGAAGTAAATGCCGAGTAAGGAAGAGCCTATGAATTTTCCACTGGCTTATAAATGTGACACAATCTCAGAGGGCAGCATGCCCTCTGGAGCCCTTTAAAGACAGAACATGGCTTGTTAGGCTTCATGGATGATGTAGCCCTTCACTTCCCATCCCATCTTATGGGGAAGGTTTTGTTATTTTGTGCTCGTTTCAGAAGCTGATGTGTAAACGGTGTGTGTATGTCTGTTACCATGACAACCCAGCAGCAGTTGGCCCAAGCTTCTTACCAGAGTACAAATGTGCTCTGGAAGAGATGCTTGTCAGAATTTGCCAGACTGTTTTCCCTCCTGGATTCACACAAAAGGTTTAGAAGGTTCCTAGCTGCATTTAGAAGAGAGACAGGCTGAAATTTAGCGTTTGGCTGACATGAATAATGACTTTCAAAAGCTCGGCTCCCCTGCTGAAGCAATCATGCTCCAGTCTGTCATTTCAGTACATTGGGGGCAACTCCATATAATTAAAGAGAAGACCCGAGTATAAATGCCGCAGAGATCTTGATGATTACCGGAACTGGGGCTTTTGTTGACTTTTAATGTGACTCATAACTATCTCTACATGTAATCAGAGGTCATTGTGACTGCCTGTGTTCTTATTCCTATTCTAGTTTGTCAAATTTGTGTGTTAGTGCTGTACCAAGAGAAGAAAAAATCAAGGCAAGCCAAATGCATGATCCCACAGGCCCCTCTGCACATACTTGCTAGACCCTGTTTTTTTGTGTGTCCCCAAGTGACCAAAAGAATTCAACTCCTAGCTTATTATGCCAAATTATTATTTTTAATTATTTAGAGATAAATTGACTAAACTTTGGGGTTCTTTGAGTCCTTCATTTTTCCCCTTTGCCCTCCCTACTATCTGCCAACTCTCCTTCAGAGCACAAAGAAAGAAGTGAAACACAAATTAATTCAACAATTCTCAGCACTTTCAAGAGGGTTTTATTAGGAAAATGGGATCTAGCCCAAAGGGCTGTGGGGATTATCTGTGCTTCTTGCTGACTCTGTCTTTGGTCATGAGCTATCTCTAGTTGGCTCTACTTAAAGACAACTTCTGGGCTTCCCCTGGTGGTCCAGTGGGTAAGGACACCGCCTTGCAGTGCAAGGGGCGCGGGTTCGATCCCTGGCCTGGGAAGATCCCATGTGCCGCGGAGCGGCTGGACCGATGTGTCCAATCACCGAGCCGGAGCTCTGGAGCACATGCGCCCAGAGCCGGCGCTCTGCAACGACAGACGCCACCACGATGGGAGGCCCACATGGGCCAAAGAACAAAGACGGATGAAAACAGAGAAATGAAAGACTAATGGAAGTGGCCCGCCCGCTCCCCTCCTTCCCCAACCCGACCCCCGCCCAAAATAAATAAATAAATAAATAAATCTAAAAAAAAAAAAAAAGACAACTTCTGTTGGATACCTCATTAGTTCATTAAGGTAGCTCAGAAATTCAAATAAATAGCGGCTTTAAAAGTATCTTCATATATCTGAAAAGGTGAGTGCTATTGAGAAAGTCAGGCACAAAAGTTTACAGGAAATTTCAAAGTGATCACAGTTTTGTCTGAATCCTAGTTACCAGTTATGACTTGATCCACTGAAAGAAATATTAACTACACTAGGATTCAGCCACAAATGTCTGACATGTCTTTAAGGAAACAGTTTAAAGTTAATAGATCTTAGTTCTGTTAACTATAAAATGAGAGAGTAAGCAAACAGTACTTCTGAGGTCCACTTCATGTCCAAAGTTCTGTTTGCTTCTAGGAATTCTGGAGAATCAAAGTTCCAAATGTGCTGATCCATTTTAATGAATTAGAGTTAAAAGTACATACATGGGGGTGGGCTTCCCCTGGTGGTCCAGTGGATAAAGAGTCTACCTTGCAGTACAGGGGGCACCGGTTTGATCCCTGGCTGAGGAAGACCCCATGTGCCACAGGGTGGCTAGAATGGTGTGTCTAATTACAAGCCAGCGCTCTGGAGTTCATGCGCCCAGAGCTGGTACTCTGCAGTGAGAGAGGCCACTGCAATGGGAGGCCCACTCAGGCCCAAAGAATAAAGATGGATGAAAATAAATGGATAAAAAATCAATAAAAGAGGCCAAAATTTTAAAAAATACATATATGGGCATACCCCAGAGATATTGTGGGTTTGGTTCTAGACCACTTCAATAAAGCAAAAATCTCAATAAAAAGTCATACAGGACTTTCCTTGTGGCTCAGTGGATAAGAGCCCGTCTGCCAATGCAGGAGACACAGGTTCGATCCCTGACCCGGGAAGATCCCACATACAGCAGAGCAGCTAAACGCACACATCAACAAAGACCCAAAGACCCAGTACAGCCAAAAATAAATAAATAAAAGTTAAAAAAAAAAAAAAAACCTGTTTTAAAAAAAAAAACGGTCATACAAATGTTTTCATTTCCTGGTACATATAGCAGTTCTGTTTGCAATATACTGTAGCCTACTAAGTATGCAGGAGCATTTTGCCTAAAAAGTATGCATATTTTACAAATACTTTATTGTTAAATAAAATGTCAATCATCATCTGAGCCTTGGCTGAGGCATAATCCTTCTGCAATACTCATAGCAAAGATCACGATCACACATCACCATAAGAAATATAATGATAACAATGAAAAAGTTTGAAATATTGCAAGAGTTACCAAAATGTGACAGAGACACGAACTGATCAAATCCTGTTGGAAAAATGTCAAAGATAGACTTGCTTGATGCAGGGTTGCTATAAACCTTTGATTTGTTAAAAAACAAAAAAGCTACTACCTGCAAAGTCCAGTAAAATAAGGTGTGCCCATCTTACGATTCGCGGTAAGAGAAGCATGTAAAAAAATCAGCATTGAGGCCCTTCAGCCCTCAACCTGCTCTCCTCAACCCACCTCGACTCTCCATCCTTACCTAATCCTATCCCTCAATGTTTAAATAAGAAGCCAATGAAGAAACTGCACATTTCTGGTCTGACTTATTAACTTACTTAAATTCAGGGTGATTATCTGTTTCAGAGGGGTTTTAATACTGAGGGAGAGATTAAACTAGATGAAGTCCCAGTACCATTTCAGCACTCACTTTCTGATTTGAAATTTTGGTGTTAATTCTACCAGGCAGAGATCACCTGTAGCCCAGGTCACACATCTGTAATCTGTGGCTGAACTCAGGCCAGAACTGCTTTGTTTGGCCTGCACAAGTGATTTATTTTTTCTGAAGTTTGGTTACCAGCATTTTCTAAAAAATGAATAGTTTGCATCTTATAACAATCTAGTTTTCCAGCTTCATCGCCAGTGGTAAGGGCTGCTACCCCTCCTGGTCAGAGCAGCTGCTCCCCACCCTGATCCCCATCATCCGCCCCCCACTGTGTTCCCATTCATCCTCCTGCCCTGCCCTTTCAGCAAGGGAGCTGTAGATGCTTAATGTGCTGGCTGGTCAAGGACCACCTGAAGAAACACTCTTCATACCACCACCGAAGAAACACTCTTCCAGGAGAAAAATCATTGAGCTTTCACAGAATATGACCTGGGTCCTATCCAATCAAAAGTTAGAACTCCCTAGTGGGGGAATTATACTTAATGATTTTTTTTCCCAAAACAATGAGAGAGGGAAAATGAAAAAGCAGTCTGAACATAGATGACAGATATTTGGTAGGTGGGATGCTATTTTTGCATATCCTGATGAACTTCCCACTTTGTGCAGAGAGCTACCTGCACGTGCTGTGAACAGAGAGAGAGAAAGCAGTCAGAGCTTTCCAGTGACTGACAAGATGGGGCTTCTTCATCAGACCTCCTGCTGTTGATAAGAGACGAACTGGTGGTTCTGGATCTCCTAAGGATTTAGGGATTGTGCATTCCAGTTTTTTAAACAGCTTTATTGAGCTATGCCTCACATACCAGAAAGCTTGTTCTTATAAAGTGGCCAATCCAGCGATTTTTTAAAACATATTCACAAAGTTGTTTAGCCACCACCAATAATCGCAGAATATTTTCATCACTCCAGAAAGAAAGCCACTCCTGATTTCTCCTTCCTCCTTCGCCTCCCTTAGTGGTAGGAAGTCACTAATCTTTTTGTCTCTCTGGACATTGCATATAAATGGTATTATATGATATGTGTCTGACTTCTTTCACTTAGCATGATGTTGTAAAGTTCACCTGTGTTATAGCATGTCAGTACTTCCTTTTTATGACCAAGTAATATTCCACTGTATGAATATACTACCTTGTGTTTATCCATTTTAAAACTGTGGACATTTGAATCATTTTTACTTTTTGCCTCTTTTGAAAAATTCTGCTAATGAATATTCTAGTACAAGTCTTTGTGTGTACATATGTTTTCATTTCTCTTGAAGTGGAATTGCTGAGTCATATGGTGAGTCTATATTTAACTTTTTAAGGAACTACCAAATTGTTTTTCCCAGTGGCTCAGCATTTTACATTGCCATCAGCGATGTATGTATGAGAGCTCCAGCTTCTCTACATCCTCATGTATATTTTTTATTGCCTGTCTTTTGTTAAGTATCCTAGTAGGTGTGAACTTGTATCTCATTGTGGGTTTGATTTGCATTTCTTGAGAGACACATGGCTTTAGGCATCTTTTCATGTCATCTTTTCATTGGCCGTTTTCATATCTTCTTTGGAGAAATACGTAATCACTTTTATCCCACTTTGAAAATTAGGTTATTTGTCTTAGCTGCAAGAGTTCTCTATTTATTCTGGAAACAACTTCCTTATCAAATATGTGATTTGTAAATATTTTCTCCCATTCTGTAGGATCATCTTCTTGTTTTCATAAAAATATCCTTTGCAGAGCAAGTTTTTGACTTTGATGAAGTCTAATGTAACCACTTTTTCTCTGGTCATTTTTGCTTTCAGCGTCATATCTAAGAAACCATTACCTAGTCTCAGAGGTTTGTGTTTCTGTGTTAACATTTAGGTCTGTGGTCTATTTTGAATTAGTTTTTGAATGTGATATGAGATAGGAGTATGCAATTTGGTTTTATAGTTAAGAACTATTTTCATGTGACTTATACTTTGGCCTGTGCTTTATTAAGGAATGCAAAATATTAAAACATATTGTGCTTGTAGATCCTTTCCTAAAGGAACAAAACTTTGCTCGGATCTTTAGATCTGTATTATACAGAATAATACCATGCAATTAACCGTATGCATTGTAGTGTAACATAGGTAAACTGAAGTTTCCTGATAACGTTTTACTTTGCAGAATAGCAGAGTCAAAATGTGGCTCTATGAGTATATGGTATTTTCAAGAGTTCAGATAAAAGATCCAAAGTCACAAGGCAGTGATGCACGGGGCCCTGGCCATCCCACCTCATTCTCAAGATAACCCGAAGACTCAAGGGCTGGATGCTGGGCAGTGGTCCCTCTCTGAGAGATTCTTTTGACTCCTAAATTCATGTTAGTGCCTATGTGTGTGGACATGTATGTGTGTAGATGTGTATACATGTGCATACATATATGTATATGGAGGAGGGTGTCTGTATACAGATATCCACAAATGTATATGTATGTATGTGTGTACTCAGTTCCCAACATAAAATAATAAATTGTGTAATCATCATTTCTGCCAATGCTTTCATCCAGCCTTGAAAATGGAAAGACTGCCATCCGAATTTCTCACTGACTTGGAGACAATTGAGCACTTCCCCCTTCTCAGGGATTATAGTTCTTTATTCTGCTTTGCTCCCAGAAAATAATCATGGAGAATTTCTGGAATTCTCCTCTCTGTTAATAATCTTGGTTATCTCTTGCCTGAGATAAACTTTATGAAAGGGCTTGGGAAATGTACTACTGTTTTAAAAGATGATTTCTGCAGAAAAGTCTATTATGCATTCCAAACAACTGATTTGCAGACTTTTGGAATTCAACTGCTCAAGCGAGGACTGTCTGAGTGGTGACTAATTTTGTTGCCGGAAGCAGGGGGGGCGTGGGGAGACCCTGTCCAGGGCTGGAGTGGGCTCTTGTCTAACACTCAGAAATGAATTGTCCAAGCTGGCAAGAGCTTTTGGGGGGAAGGGTGCCCAGGTGGGAGCAGCAGGGTCAGGGAACCCAGAGAACTGTTCTGCCACGTGGCTCGCAGTCTCGGGTTTTATGGTGACATGTTTAGTTTCCAGTGATTGTCTTTGGCCAGTCATTCTGATTTAGAGTCCTTCCTGGTGGTGCACACATTGCTCAGCCAAGATGGATGCCACTGAGAAGGAATCTGGGAGGTGATCAGAACTGTTCTTTTCCATTCGTGGCTTCGCAGTCTCGGGCCTCATTTCCTAAAGGAACAAAACTTTGCTCGGATAACAAAGAATAATACCATGCAATTAACCGTATGCATTGTAGTGTAACATAGGTAAACTGAAGTTTCCTGATAACGTTTTACTTTGCAGAATAGCAGAGTCAAAATGTGGCTCTATGAGTATATGGTATTTTCAAGAGTTCAGATAAAAGATCCAAAGTCACAAGGCAGTGATGCACGGGGCCCTGGCCATCCCACCTCATTCTCAAGATAACCCGAAGACTCAAGGGCTGGATGCTGGGCAGTGGTCCCTCTCTGAGAGATTCTTTTGACTCCTAAATTCATGTTAGTGCCTATGTGTGTGGACATGTATGTGTGTAGATGTGTATACATGTGCATACATATATGTATATGGAGGAGGGGTGTCTGTATACAGATATCCACAAATGTATATGTATGTATGTGTGTACTCAGTTCCCAACATAAAATAATAAATTGTGTAATCATCATTTCTGCCAATGCTTTCATCCAGCCTTGAAAATGGAAAGACTGCCATCCGAATTTCTCACTGACTTGGAGACAATTGAGCACTTCCCCCTTCTCAGGGATTATAGTTCTTTATTCTGCTTTGCTCCCAGAAAATAATCATGGAGAATTTCTGGAATTCTCCTCTCTGTTAATAATCTTGGTTATCTCTTGCCTGAGATAAACTTTATGAAAGGGCTTGGGAAATGTACTACTGTTTTAAAAGATGATTTCTGCAGAAAAGTCTATTATGCATTCCAAACAACTGATTTGCAGACTTTTGGAATTCAACTGCTCAAGCGAGGGACTGTCTGAGTGGTGACTAATTTTGTTGCCGGAAGCAGGGGGGGCGTGGGGAGACCCTGTCCAGGGCCGGAGTGGGCTCTTGTCTAACACTCAGAAATGAATTGTCCAAGCTGGCAAGAGCTTTTGGGGGGAAGGGTGCCCAGGTGGGAGCAGCAGGGTCAGGGAACCCAGAGAACTGTTCTGCCACGTGGCTCGCAGTCTCGGGTTTTATGGTGACATGTTTAGTTTCCAGTGATTGTCTTTGGCCAGTCATTCTGATTTAGAGTCCTTCCTGGTGGTGCACACATTGCTCAGCCAAGATGGATGCCACTGAGAAGGAATCTGGGAGGTGATCAGACACATGGTGTATCCTTTTGACCTTTCCTGAACTTTTGCGGTTAGTAGTGGCTTATTAGATCCATGTTCCTTACCAGGACCTCCTGTCATAGAATAACTAATGCAAATGGTTACTATGGTACCTGACCAGGGTGGGCGGTTTCCGTCAGTGTGCTTCCCCTAACAGTTTTATGGTTTCTTGCCATTCTAGTTTCATGGTTTTGAAGAAAGGTCAAAGTTAAAACTGAGGAACTACTTACTACTCATTCATGGGCACGTTCATGAACCCTGGAATTGCAGAAGTGAATGTTTCTGGGGAAATTTGGCCTGAAGAGTCATAAGATGACGTCCAAGAGTTCCCTTTTGTTTAATCAACCAAATGAACACCTCAGGCAGGAGTACCTGGGACTGAGTCACTGGATGAGGACACGTGAATTCAGAGAAACCATTAATCAAGATAAAGATTGATAGGCAAAGAGGCACACAGGAAAGAATGTGGCATTTTGTCTGAGCTACTACAAGGAAGCAGGTCTTCTCTTGTCTTTGACACTTACCCTGGGAAACTGCACTTACCCTTGGGGTCCCTTCTGCTGATGGCCTGCCCTCCTCCAGGAAGCCAATACTGCTGGGCTTTCTAAGCTAACCCCCAGAACATCAGTCAGAGCTCTGTTCAGTATTTGTGCTGCTTTCCCTGAGGGGAGGCCATCCTGAATCCATGTCCTGATTTCATCCTTAACAAGCTACATGAGCTCAAGCAAATTACTAAACCTCTGTCTGCCTCCACTTCCCCACAAACTAAGAGGAGCAGAAGGGCTGTCTCCATCCTACCTGCCTGATAGAATCGCCAGAAGACTGTTCCTTTTAAATGTGAATGCCTGGGCTCATACCAAGGAATTACACCAAGGTGTCCGGGGGTAGGGCCTGGGGAAGAATGTTTTTTTGGAAGCCGCCACACTAGAGACCACTGCTGGAGGAATCCATTAGATAGGCTTGTGAAAAGTAACTTGATGCCTATAGATCACTACACAAATCAGAATAACTTTTACTTCTGTTAAACTGACCTTCGTGGAATGTGGGCTATGGATCCTAGAGGATGCTATCCTAGAGAAGACAAAGGAGTCTAAAACCTGATCCTTGCCAGTGGGAATTTACCACACTAGCAGCTCATCATGTAGTAGAGATGTGTGTTGACCTGTAATTGTGTATTATGAAGGGTGACACAGTCAGGTCATAGTTGAGGGCTCATGCTTGGCCATTATCATTGTTCCTTTCTGCTTATCAGCAACTCAGTAGACAGAGCAGCCAGAACGTCCTCAGGACAAAGGCCATGTCTTACCTACCTGGCACCCCAGCTGCCAGCACAGTGCCCTGCACTGGGAATGAATAAAGTCCTTATGGGACCCAAAGGAGAAAGAGAGGGATGGTCACTTCCACTCGGGAAGATTGGCCAAGGGCTTCATAGAGGAACTGACATTTCCACAGGCCCTTCAGCGGATGGTTAGGACTTTCACAGAGAAGGAGGCATGAGGGGCCAGGGAAGGGGCGAGCAGGGCAAAGGAAGAGCAAAGGTACCTGATATGCTCAGAGAGCAGCAAGCAGGCCCAATAACAAGAAGACAAGGAATGTGGTGTGATTCACAGGAAGTAGGGTCATAAAGGGTCCTGAAGTCTGCACAAAGTACCTGGAACCACGTTCTCTAGTCTGGAGAGCAGGAACTACCTGGAAGTTCCAAGCAACTGTGACAGCGTCATCAGGAATCATGGAGGATGGCGGAGGCCCCCGTGGTGCAGGGGGACTGGAAGGCAGGAAATGAAGGCATGGAGACCGAGCAGTTCACAGAGCGGTGGATCTGAAGGCAGGTGACCGTGGGGGGCGAGTGTGGCAGGGAAGGTGGGCAGTAGATGGGAGAACTCAACCGAGAGTCGAGAAGGACATCCAAGGGACAGGCAGCGAACAAGCACGAGTCATGGTTTGTGTCAAATAGCAAGCCCCATGTCAGTGCCAAGGATGCGAAAATGGATCCTCTGGGCTTAGTCCTTCTGCAGAGAGGGGAAGTCAAACCTTAGCCAATGAATGAGTCCTCTGGGGTACAGCCCCTGACCAAGTGGACCATATAAGGTCCAGCTTATCATGCAGACACCCTCTTCATGATCTTTTCTTTATCTATTGAGAAGGCCAGGCAGGATATTCCCAAGCAATATTAGGAAGGCATTAAAAAAAAAGAGTCCATATTTGCACAGACAAATAAGAGTAGCAACTTTGGTGAAGCTAATTGAATAATTGCCCTGGACCCTGGCTAGGAAAACCCTACCCAGCGTCTGGTTGAGCAAGAGGGGGCGTCAGAACCTGGCGCTGAGACTCACACGGCATCCCATTCTAGGGCTGCGGGGCTTGGGCAGCAGCACCATGCAGCATATGGGTTCTAGTTCCTCTAGGCTTTCAGCCACAGCAAAATTTGTTTGTTTTTCCCCAAAGGAAAGTGCTGCCTGGCAGCCAAAAAGGAGAAAGTTTCCTCTTTCTTAGCCCAGCTTCTTAGATAGCTGTGCTGTGACCACCAGCTCTATCTGACTTCCGCTTCCAAACCCTTTTTTCCTGTCACTAGAATTCTCAGAACCCTCATAGCTTTGTGTTATCAGAAGCTTTTGCAAGACTCCTTGGTGGTACAGTCCGTGCTCTGTAGAGCTCTCTGCACATTCAGTGACTCATCTGTCCTTGGAGAACATGAGAGTGAAACATAGGAGCAGGGATGCAGGGTTCCAGAGCGCTCTCACTTGATGTGATACAGTTATGAATACACAACAGATAGAAGATGGGCGTTTGTTGGAGTGAGACAGTGGGAGGGGTTTGAAAGGAAGATGAAGCTTTAAGGCCAATGGACAAATACAATTTTGCCCTCAAAGAGAAACAAATCATTTTTTTCAGATCTGTCTTCTTTAGGCTGTAAACCTCTGTGAACAGTGAAGGGCTATGGCACATTCATAGTTCATTTTTAACCCCATAAAGTGTGGCAGGGAAGGTGGGCAGTAGATGGGAGCTCCGATCGAAGGACATCAAGGGGGGGTCATGGTTTGTGTCAAATAGCAAGCCCCATGTCAGTGCCAAGGATGCGAAAATGGATCCTCTGGGCTTAGTCCTTCTGCAGAGAGGAAGTCAAACCTTAGCCAATGAATGAGTCCTCTGGGGTACAGCCCCTGACCAAGTGGACCATATAAGGTCCAGCTTATCATGCAGACACCCTCTTCATGATCTTTTCTTTATCTATTGAGAAGGCCAGGCAGGATATTCCCAAGCAATATTAGGAAGGCATTAAAAAAGAGTCCATATTTGCACAGACAAATAAGAGTAGCAACTTTGGTGAAGCTAATTGAATAATTGCCCTGGACCCTGGCTAGGAAAACCCTACCCAGCGTCTGGTTGAGCAAGAGGGGGCGTCAGAACCTGGCGCTGAGACTCACACGGCATCCCATTCTAGGGCTGCGGGGCTTGGGCAGCAGCACCATGCAGCATATGGGTTCTAGTTCCTCTAGGCTTTCAGCCACAGCAAAATTTGTTTGTTTTTCCCCAAAGGAAAGTGCTGCCTGGCAGCCAAAAAGGAGAAAGTTTCCTCTTTCTTAGCCCAGCTTCTTAGATAGCTGTGCTGTGACCACCAGCTCTATCTGACTTCCGCTTCCAAACCCTTTTTTCCTGTCACTAGAATTCTCAGAACCCTCATAGCTTTGTGTTATCAGAAGCTTTTGCAAGACTCCTTGGTGGTACAGTCCGTGCTCTGTAGAGCTCTCTGCACATTCAGTGACTCATCTGTCCTTGGAGAACATGAGAGTGAAACATAGGAGCAGGGATGCAGGGTTCCAGAGCGCTCTCACTTGATGTGATACAGTTATGAATACACAACAGATAGAAGATGGGCGTTTGTTGGAGTGAGACAGTGGGAGGGGTTTGAAAGGAAGATGAAGCTTTAAGGCCAATGGACAAATACAATTTTGCCCTCAAAGAGAAACAAATCATTTTTTTCAGATCTGTCTTCTTTAGGCTGTAAACCTCTGTGAACAGTGAAGGGCTATGGCACATTCATAGTTCATTTTTAACCCCATAAAGTGCCAACTGGTACATAGTAGGTGCTCAATAAATACCAATTGGATGAATGAACAGATGAATAAAGGTAGAACAGAGTCATAAGAGCACTGAAAATAAACCATTTAAAAATATACATTAATGTATGAAGAGAGAAATGCATGTATCCATATTAAACAGTGTTCCTCTTTGCGGGGAGGGACTAGAGATTATTCTAATTGTTTTCCTTTCATAATGTTTTGTGATGGTTTTGATAATTGGCTCTCGTATTTGCTTAATAGAAAAGTTTTGAAGATTCAGAATTTTACAAGTCTGGAAGAGGAGATACAAAATGTAAAGCAGTTTGGTGTTGGGAATGGGATTATAGATTTTCATCTTGTTCACTTTCTGAATCTGTTGCTTTTACCATCTGAAATAATTTTTTTAATTGATTCTTTATTTATTTATTTTTCATTCATCTTTATTGTTTGGTATGTGTGGGCCTCCCATTGCAGTGGCCTCTCTCATTGCAGAGCACCGCCTCTGGGCGAATGTGCTGCAGAGCGCTGGCTCCTAATTGGACACACCGGTCCAGCCAGCATGTGGGATCTTCCTGGGCCAGGGATCGAACTGGTGCCCCTTGTACTGCAAGGCAAACTCTTTACCCACTGAACCACCAGGGAAGCCCCTGAAATATTTTTAACAAATGTCTTAGTTCAGGCTGCTAGGACAAAATGCTGTAAACTAGGTGGTTTATAAACAGAAATTCATTCCTCACAATTAAGATGCCAGCAGATTTAGTGTCTGGTTTAGGCGAACTGTCTCTGCACATTCAGTGACTCATCTGTCCTTGGAGAACATGAGAGTGAAACATAGGAGCAGGGATGCAGGGTTCCAGAGCGCTCTCACTTGATGTGATACAGTTATGAATACACAACAGATAGAAGATGGGCGTTTGTTGGAGTGAGACAGTGGGAGGGGTTTGAAAGGAAGATGAAGCTTTAAGGCCAATGGACAAATACAATTTTGCCCTCAAAGAGAAACAAATCATTTTTTTCAGATCTGTCTTCTTTAGGCTGTAAACCTCTGTGAACAGTGAAGGGCTATGGCACATTCATAGTTCATTTTTAACCCCATAAAGTGCCAACTGGTACATAGTAGGTGCTCAATAAATACCAATTGGATGAATGAACAGATGAATAAAGGTAGAACAGAGTCATAAGAGCACTGAAAATAAACCATTTAAAAATATACATTAATGTATGAAGAGAGAAATGCATGTATCCATATTAAACAGTGTTCCTCTTTGCGGGGAGGGACTAGAGATTATTCTAATTGTTTTCCTTTCATAATGTTTTGTGATGGTTTTGATAATTGGCCCCGTATTTGCTTAATAGAAAAGTTTTGAAGATTCAGAATTTTACAAGTCTGGAAGAGGAGATACAAAATGTAAAGCAGTTTGGTGTTGGGAATGGGATTATAGATTTTCATCTTGTTCACTTTCTGAATCTGTTGCTTTTACCATCTGAAATAATTTTTTTAATTGATTCTTTATTTATTTATTTTTCATTCATCTTTATTGTTTGGTATGTGTGGGCCTCCCATTGCAGTGGCCTCTCTCATTGCAGAGCACCGCCTCTGGGCGAATGTGCTGCAGAGCGCTGGCTCCTAATTGGACACACCGGTCCAGCCAGCATGTGGGATCTTCCTGGGCCAGGGATCGAACTGGTGCCCCTTGTACTGCAAGGCAAACTCTTTACCCACTGAACCACCAGGGAAGCCCCTGAAATATTTTTAACAAATGTCTTAGTTCAGGCTGCTAGGACAAAATGCTGTAAACTAGGTGGTTTATAAACAGAAATTCATTCCTCACAATTAAGATGCCAGCAGATTTAGTGTCTGGTTTAGAGCACTCCCTGGTTCACAGGTAGTGTGTCCTCTTATGTTCTCAAATGTATAGAGGATCTCCCTGGGGCCTCTTTTATAAGGATACTGATTCCATTCATGACCTAAGCACCTCTCAGAGGCCTCACTTTCTAACACCATCTCATTGGGGAGGTAGAATTTCAACGTAGGAATTTCAGGGGATACAAACATTCACCAGCTTAGAGAGTCCTCCTGGTAGGTGTACCACATTGTATAAGGGCTGGGATCCCAGAGTTCATTAACCACCAAGAAAATATCAAATTTAAGAGGAAAAGTAGCAGAAGAGTTCTATTATGGCATGTCATCTTTCAATTGGTAAAAAAGCATATTAGCGATTTGATTGTTTAAATCCCTCTTGGGGGACTTCCCTGGCGGTCCAGTGGTTATGACCTCACCTTCCAATGCAGGCGATGTGGGCTCAATCCCTGGTCAGGGAGCTAAGGTCCCACATGCCTCATGGCCAAAAAACCAAAACATAAAACAGAAGCAATACTGTAATAAATTCAGTCACAATTTTAAAACTAGGGGGAAACTCCCCTTGGGATTTTTTAAATCCCCCATCACATTCACCAGAAGCTAAGTTGGTCCTACATGCTTTCTTCATGCTCTCTTATCATAGGCTGTGTTTTCTGATTTTCTGTTTATGGTTAAGGACTTTTTTTTTTCATTGATTAAAGTGAGATGTAGATTTCTTTTACTTCTTTCAAATGGAATGGTAGCAACTGGTTATTTGGGCATATTTTACAAATGCACAGGGAAGAAAATGAGTGCACAAAAAATGATTGTTGTATAAATTCTGTGACGAGCTATGGAGGTTGGTGGCCCTGTGACACTTTATAGATAAATGAGAAGTTCTGTTTAATGGCTTGATTTGTAACCTGGTCCACAAACCCTGTAGGCTAATTCCTGCTTAGAGGTGGAACCTGGCCTGAGTCTAGGGACCACCCAGGTAGGTTCAGCCTTTGTTGTTAAGCATCCCAGAGTATCCATCAACTTATGGTGAACAGAACTGAAGGAGCAGCTGTAGGAGTAGGCACTCTGGATCCTATTAGCACCACCAAGTTGGGAAATAAAGGGGGAAGCTGTCTTGGTACAAAGCTGTCAGTAATGACTAAGGATGGGAGAGTTCCCAAATGAACCCATTAGAATTCTTGAAAACCTGGGGCCTCTTTTATAAGGATACTGATTCCATTCATGACCTAAGCACCTCTCAGAGGCCTCACTTTCTAACACCATCTCATTGGGAGGTAGAATTTCAACGTAGGAATTTCAGGGGATACAAACATTCACCAGCTTAGAGAGTCCTCCTGGTAGGTGTACCACATTGTATAAGGGCTGGGATCCCAGAGTTCATTAACCACCAAGAAAATATCAAATTTAAGAGGAAAAGTAGCAGAAGAGTTCTATTATGGCATGTCATCTTTCAATTGGTAAAAAAGCATATTAGCGATTTGATTGTTTAAATCCCTCTTGGGGGACTTCCCTGGCGGTCCAGTGGTTATGACCTCACCTTCCAATGCAGGCGATGTGGGCTCAATCCCTGGTCAGGGAGCTAAGGTCCCACATGCCTCATGGCCAAAAAACCAAAACATAAAACAGAAGCAATACTGTAATAAATTCAGTCACAATTTTAAAACTAGGGGGAAACTCCCCTTGGGATTTTTTAAATCCCCCATCACATTCACCAGAAGCTAAGTTGGTCCTACATGCTTTCTTCATGCTCTCTTATCATAGGCTGTGTTTTCTGATTTTCTGTTTATGGTTAAGGACTTTTTTTTTTCATTGATTAAAGTGAGATGTAGATTTCTTTTACTTCTTTCAAATGGAATGGTAGCAACTGGTTATTTGGGCATATTTTACAAATGCACAGGGAAGAAAATGAGTGCACAAAAAATGATTGTTGTATAAATTCTGTGACGAGCTATGGAGGTTGGTGGCCCTGTGACACTTTATAGATAAATGAGAAGTTCTGTTTAATGGCTTGATTTGTAACCTGGTCCACAAACCCTGTAGGCTAATTCCTGCTTAGAGGTGGAACCTGGCCTGAGTCTAGGGACCACCCAGGTAGGTTCAGCCTTTGTTGTTAAGCATCCCAGAGTATCCATCAACTTATGGTGAACAGAACTGAAGGAGCAGCTGTAGGAGTAGGCACTCTGGATCCTATTAGCACCACCAAGTTGGGAAATAAAGGGGGAAGCTGTCTTGGTACAAAGCTGTCAGTAATGACTAAGGATGGGAGAGTTCCCAAATGAACCCCATAATGTTGGATGTAATGGGTGGATGAAAGCAGAGTGACTGAGTGTGAGTGTGTATCTCTGTGTGTATGTAGGCTGTTTGAATATATTTGGGGAATCAGCTTATTTTTGGAGTGTAATGGATTTGAATGGTGATTATACCAATCCACAGGAGGAAATTAAAATGTGAGAATACTAAAGCATCTTACAAAAGCAGCTGGAAAACATTTGTCTCCTTTTGAAGACAGAAGATTCATACACACACACATGCACACACATGGTGCTAAACAGAAAGCGGGCATGGCTTCTCTCCAAGCAGTCCATGCAAACTCTACAAGGGCCTCCCTTCATTTTTGGCCTCCACTGCGTAGGGCACCGAAAGGTGTAAGCCCTGGGTAGCCCCTTGCATAATGGGAGCTCTCTGATTGGCCGGCTGAACAGAGATGCAGGCAATTTTCCTGATGCAGATGATTGTCAAACCAGTGCTGTTTGCAGACGCTCATCTCTGTTCTTGGCAGGAGAAAACCTGGGGCAGGATGGTGGGAGGAGGTAGAGAACAACCCAGCGTGAGTGGTGCGTGGGTAGACATAAAGGAGAAACTATTATTCCACCCACACAGAACTGCTATGGAAATGCTGGGCAGGGACAGGAGGCAGGTATTGTGAGATATAAAGAGACTTTCTGCTTGCCTCTGATTACGTGGTGTTCAGTTACAGGACTTTGGTTGTCTAAAGCCTGTCTGTGCTCACCAGCTAGTTCATTCTTTATTTTTCATCTCCATCATTCAACAGCCAGATCCTATCAGCCATGCCATTTTAATTTCCATCTTTCTTTTCATGGAGTTTGGATATCACTGGGGTTTTAGCTTTTTGACAGATATATTGCTTTTTTGAGATATTCAGAAACTGTCAGTCATGGGAGGCTGAGACAGTGGACACATCACTGATTTCTCTTATCTTGGTTCTACTCAGTTTCTCCTTTTCTCTGTGTGTTGCTCAGAATCCCAAGAAGTGCACTACTATCTACTTAGAACTTTTAAGATACAACTGCAGCTGCTTCCATTTGTTCTCTGTTCTCACAGTGATATAGCAGATGAAAGAATAGGGGACTTCCCTGGTGGTCCAGTGGCTAAGACTCTGTGCTCCCAATGCAGGGGACCCAGGTTCAATCCCTGGTTAGGAAACTAGATCCCATAGGCTGCAACTAAAGAGACCTTGTATGCCACAACTAAGAACTGGTAAAGTATATATATATATATATTAGTGAAAAGTGGCTATAATTGCTCTTAGATCAGCTTTATTAGAGTATTTCTAACAGTTAACATGAATTCAGAAACACTATTTGAACAAATGAGCATCAGAAGCACTAAAAAAATCTGAGAATGGAGAAAGAAAGCCTTCCACTGAAGGCGTATAAAAGTTAGATTTGGAATAAAAGGCAATAGTGTTTTTAAAGGCAATGATAGTAACCATGGTATGTTGATTCTGAAAGACTGAGAGTTCATGTAGACCAAGAGCAGAGGGAAGAGGTCTATAAACATAAATGTTGAGATACTTCTTATGCATAATGATACGTTCAAAATCTGAAGTCAAAATATTGATATATTTGCCGAATTTTCTTCCTTAATTATGACATAGTCAGTAATGTGTTTTGGAAGTGCATATTCTGGGGGAAATTATTTAGGGTATTTTAAAGATTCAACTCTACATCAAAGGTCAGGAAGTGACTTGCCTGTCTTTCCTTTCTACAGCCTAACCTGCTCAGTGAGAACAGTAAACAGCAGAATTCTGGATGTTCATGTCTTAACCACAGAAAAATTCACAGGAGCTACAATCCATGTGAACTTGTTTTCAGTCCCTTTGGTGCTTGAATCTTTGGTGAATTGTAGAAGGCAGTGCTAGCTATAAAAGCAATTACTCACACACCTCACTTCAGGACAGCCATTTCGTCTTCCTTGTATTGGGCCATGCTCAGTCATTTCTTGCTGTGATGTTCGTTCACCTCAGGCATGCAGGGATGGTTCCTGTGACCACCGTGTCTCCTACATACGGTATTCCTGATGGATGTTGTGCTGGGTGGAGCTGCGGGTTTTGCTTTTATTCTGATCAAGAGTTTGGGTGGCAGAAATTGAATGTGGTCCAGAAAGGAGTAAAATGTCGTGTGTCCGAAAGACTAGCTTTCTGAATGGATGAGGAAATATGGATGATTCACGAAGCATTTTGAAGTATTGATGCTGCACAACCTGATTATAATGATTAAAGATGAAAAATGGAGAATGTATGTGCATTGAGTAAATTCTTTTATAACAGGGAGTTGTTCTCATAATTTTTATGGATTTAAATTCTGCTAACCAGAGGACATACTTTATTATCCATTTGTACTTTGAATTTGAATTTGTACTTTGTTAATATTCAATATGAGTATGTTTCATAATAACTACATTATACAGCTATCAAAACCTTAGGTAATTTTGTGTTAAATGCCATTTCCAGTCAGATCTCTAATCTAAGAACGTTGGCAAACTACAGCAGTGCACCTAATCCAATCCAATCCTGTTTTTAGATAAAATTTTTTGGAATACAGCCAACCTCATATGTTTACGTACTGTCTGTGGCTATTTTCACAGTATAATGGCAGAGTTAAATAGTTGTATCAGAGGGTGGTGTGTCCCACAAAGCTGATGTGACCCTTACATTAAAAGTTTGTTGACTCCTGACCTAAATTATTAAAATTTTGCAAGGTATAAATATGTACATGATTTTTATATTTATATAATTATATATTCACATATGCATACCTATATGTTGCTATACATGCATATATATACATGTATGCATATATACACATAGAGGCATAAATATGTATATAAGAATATAAAGATACAATGTGTAATTGAATTTACATGTATATATGTGTACACATGTACATATCCTCAAAATGTTTCCTTTCTGGTTTATTGAGATATAATTGGCATGCAGCACTGTATAAGTTTCTGATGTATAGCATAATAATTTGACTTATGTATACACCATGAAATGATTATATGAGTTTAGTGAACATTCATCATATAAAATTAAAGAAACAGGAAAAAATACCATTTTTCCCCTACTGATGAGAACTTGGGGCTTCCTGTCTTAACTTTCATATATAATGCACAGCAGGGTTAATTATATTTATCATGGTGTACATTAAATCCCTAGTACTTATTTAGATTATATCTGGAAGTTTGTCCCTTTTTACCACCTTCATCTGATTATATCATGCTCAAAATGATGGGGCATTGAGTAAATTCTTTTATAACAGGGAGTTGTTCACGAAGCATTTTGAAGTATTGATGCTGCACAACCTGATTATAATGATTAAAGATGAAAAATGGAGAATGTATGTGCATTGAGTAAATTCTTTTATAACAGGGAGTTGTTCTCATAATTTTTATGGATTTAAATTCTGCTAACCAGAGGACATACTTTATTATCCATTTGTACTTTGAATTTGAATTTGTACTTTGTTAATATTCAATATGAGTATGTTTCATAATAACTACATTATACAGCTATCAAAACCTTAGGTAATTTTGTGTTAAATGCCATTTCCAGTCAGATCTCTAATCTAAGAACGTTGGCAAACTACAGCAGTGCACCTAATCCAATCCAATCCTGTTTTTAGATAAAATTTTTTGGAATACAGCCAACCTCATATGTTTACGTACTGTCTGTGGCTATTTTCACAGTATAATGGCAGAGTTAAATAGTTGTATCAGAGGGTGGTGTGTCCCACAAAGCTGATGTGACCCTTACATTAAAAGTTTGTTGACTCCTGACCTAAATTATTAAAATTTTGCAAGGTATAAATATGTACATGATTTTTATATTTATATAATTATATATTCACATATGCATACCTATATGTTGCTATACATGCATATATATACATGTATGCATATATACACATAGAGGCATAAATATGTATATAAGAATATAAAGATACAATGTGTAATTGAATTTACATGTATATATGTGTACACATGTACATATCCTCAAAATGTTTCCTTTCTGGTTTATTGAGATATAATTGGCATGCAGCACTGTATAAGTTTCTGATGTATAGCATAATAATTTGACTTATGTATACACCATGAAATGATTATATGAGTTTAGTGAACATTCATCATATAAAATTAAAGAAACAGGAAAAAATACCATTTTTCCCCTACTGATGAGAACTTGGGGCTTCCTGTCTTAACTTTCATATATAATGCACAGCAGGGTTAATTATATTTATCATGGTGTACATTAAATCCCTAGTACTTATTTAGATTATATCTGGAAGTTTGTCCCTTTTTACCACCTTCATCTGATTCTCCAACCCCTTCCCACCTGCACATGCTCAAAATGAATTGAATTCTAGGTGAGCCATCCATCACTAGGGAATATCCTTAATTATATCTGAAAAAAATCGAGGTCAGTAGCCCCTTTCTTGAATGTGTTGTCCTGGTTCTCTTCTAGAGAAATGGTAAACAGTACCTACTGCAGGTGTAGAAAGCATGTTCCTTGTCTCTTTGACTCATGGGTCTGTCTCTGGCGTAAGCATGGCCAGGAGGGTGTTTGAGGGCCAGTGTTTCTTTGTTGCTGGCTCTGGAGGCATGTGGTGCCAGGACTCAGTGCCGCAGGCTCAGTGCCGGGTTCCTGGGCGATGCCTTCTGTTCTCCCACAGAAGGACTCAGAGCCCCACAAAAAACAGAGAAGATAAGAGCACAGGAAGAAAACAAAGGCTGACTATTAAAACAAACAGCGTATCCCAACATTGCTAAGTAATTTTAATTTGAGGGGAAGAAGTGTACTATTTATCGTCAAGCCAAAGCTCTTGAATCCAAGTATTAATTCATTTAATTATTCATTTAACAAATGGCTAGTTGAGCGTTTACTCTGTGCTAGGCACTCTGAGTATGCAGCAGGCAGCCCTTCCCTTGAGGCCCTGACCGTCCAGTGTGGAGGAGAGATGCGTAAACACTTACACTGGGAAGTCGTGAGGGAGGCACGTGTGGTCAGTGAAGGGTACTGCTGAGTCCACAGGAGGGACACCTAACTGCTCTTCCAGCCTCGGGAATAGGAAGGGATTTCTAGAGGAAGCAACCTCTTTTCAAAGACAAAGGAAAGTGGAAGTTAGCCCAGTAAAAAGACACCAGTAATAACCTTCTCTGCATGAAAGACCTAGAATGCAAAGACCTAGAATGTGGAGAAACCATAGTGTTGGGGTTATACAGATGGCCGGGAGGCTGGGCCCAAAGACAGAGGGGTGTGGAGGTGAGGGGTCCGTGGCAGGGGCGGGGTGCGAGATTCCCTTAGAACTAGAAGTCTGAGCCAGGTAGCCAACCTTCTCTTACCACCATGCAGCTCACTGTCCCCAAGGTTCCCTGCTCAGGCTTCATTGGGCTCCCAGGTCAAATAGGAGGGCGGGATAGTCTGATTCAGGACCATGTGCAGCCACACAGGAACCTGAAGCTAGCATATGTGTGTGTGTGTGTGTCTGTGTCTGTGTCTGTGTGTATGTGTGTGTGCGTGCATGCTCAGTTGCTTCAGTCCTCTCTGACTCTTTGCAACGCTACAGACTATAGCCTGCCAGGTTCCTCTGTCCATGGGATTCTCTGGGCAAGAATACTGGAGGGATTGTCAAGTCCTCCTCCAGGCAATCTTCCTGACCCAGGGATTAAACCCATGTCTCCTCTGGAGGCATGTGGTGCCAGGACTCAGTGCCGCAGGCTCAGTGCCGGGTTCCTGGGCGATGCCTTCTGTTCTCCCACAGAAGGACTCAGAGCCCCACAAAAAACAGAGAAGATAAGAGCACAGGAAGAAAACAAAGGCTGACTATTAAAACAAACAGCGTATCCCAACATTGCTAAGTAATTTTAATTTGAGGGGAAGAAGTGTACTATTTATCGTCAAGCCAAAGCTCTTGAATCCAAGTATTAATTCATTTAATTATTCATTTAACAAATGGCTAGTTGAGCGTTTACTCTGTGCTAGGCACTCTGAGTATGCAGCAGGCAGCCCTTCCCTTGAGGCCCTGACCGTCCAGTGTGGAGGAGAGATGCGTAAACACTTACACTGGGAAGTCGTGAGGGAGGCACGTGTGGTCAGTGAAGGGTACTGCTGAGTCCACAGGAGGGACACCTAACTGCTCTTCCAGCCTCGGGAATAGGAAGGGATTTCTAGAGGAAGCAACCTCTTTTCAAAGACAAAGGAAAGTGGAAGTTAGCCCAGTAAAAAGACACCAGTAATAACCTTCTCTGCATGAAAGACCTAGAATGCAAAGACCTAGAATGTGGAGAAACCATAGTGTTGGGGTTATACAGATGGCCGGGAGGCTGGGCCCAAAGACAGAGGGGTGTGGAGGTGAGGGGTCCGTGGCAGGGGCGGGGTGCGAGATTCCCTTAGAACTAGAAGTCTGAGCCAGGTAGCCAACCTTCTCTTACCACCATGCAGCTCACTGTCCCCAAGGTTCCCTGCTCAGGCTTCATTGGGCTCCCAGGTCAAATAGGAGGGCGGGATAGTCTGATTCAGGACCATGTGCAGCCACACAGGAACCTGAAGCTAGCATATGTGTGTGTGTGTGTGTCTGTGTCTGTGTCTGTGTGTATGTGTGTGTGCGTGCATGCTCAGTTGCTTCAGTCCTCTCTGACTCTTTGCAACGCTACAGACTATAGCCTGCCAGGTTCCTCTGTCCATGGGATTCTCTGGGCAAGAATACTGGAGGGATTGTCAAGTCCTCCTCCAGGCAATCTTCCTGACCCAGGGATTAAACCCATGTCTCCTGCATTGCAGGGAGATTCTTTACTGTCGAGCCACCAGGGGAAGCCTGTGTGTGTGTGTGTATTCACCCTTATATGCCCTTACCCCTAAATGCTACATAGATTGAATCAAGTCAAAAAAGTAATAAAAGCTCTACAGTCAAAAACACAGGGGCTTCCCTGGTGGTCCAGTGGGTAAGGACACCACCTTGCAGTGCAAGGGGCTCTGGTTCGATCCCTGGCCTGGGAAGATCCCACGTGCTGTGGAGTGGCTGGACTGATGTGTCCAACTATGGAACCAGAGCTCTGGGGTGCATGCACCCAGAGCCGGTGCTCTGCAGCAAGAGAGGCCACTGCAATGGGAGGCCCACACAGGCCAAAGAACAAAGATGAAAATAAATGGAAGACCAATAGAAGTGCCCCCTCCCCCCAAAAAAAAACCACGAATGAATATAAAGTTCCACATTGCTCAGTCTGGTCACAAGCCACTGTCAGTCCTCATAAACCACCTCGCCTGGCCAAGCTTGGGCTGATTAGAATTCCCATTGCACGATAACACAGGTCAGTAAACAAGCGTCAGCAGACAGCCTATCTCTATCTATATTTTTGGTATTTGTTCATTCTGGGATTTTTCTGCCCATAACTTAATTATACATGAATGTAGAACAATAGGTAATCTGAGGTAGTAGTACATCTTATGAAAAATAATAAGGAGTTTCGATTTTGTCTTGAGACCCACAAGAAATCACTGAAAAACTTTAAGTGAAAGAACAAAGGGACTAGATTTTTCAGTTTAGAACTTTCAGCCTAGCTGCTGACCTGAGGGTAGATTTGGAATATTGGATCTGCCACAGAAATCCACTAAAAATATTAATTAAGGGGATTGTTATCAACTTTATTAAAATAGCCCCCAATACAAAATCCCTGTAAATGAGAACTACTTATATAAATATGTGGTGGTGTGTACATATGCCTGAAGGTAAATATTTGATTGTGTATAACGTTTCAAAAACATATTCCTGTGTTTTTTCTTTTTTAACTTTTTTTTTTTACTTTTTACTTTTACAGAGTTTTTTTTTTTTTTACAAATATGTACGATCCCAGATTAGTCATATGTATATCCCCCCCATCCCATCCCTCTAGGCCGTCACACAGCACCCCTGCAGGATCCCCTTTTCTCACAGCACAATGACAATAGCTATTTTTTTCACATATGATAGTATAGGTTTTCATGCTACTTCCTTTACGCTTCCTACCCACTGTTCATTCCCCACAATGTCCATATGTCTACTGTCCATGTCTCTTTTTCCATCGCTTCACTGTGTGTGTTATCATTACCATCCCACTAGATTCCATATATGTGTGTTAGTATATTGTACTTGTCCTTCTCTTTTTGACTTTCTTCACTTTTTATGATAGATTCTAGATCCAGCCACCTCATTAGGACTGATTCTTCTGCATTTCTTTTTACAGCTGTGTACTATTCCATTGTGTATATGTACCAGAGCTTTTGTATCCATTCATCGATGGGCATCTAGGTTGCTTCCATGTTGTAGCTATTCTATAGAGAGCTGCAATGAACATTGGGGTACAGGTGCCTCTTTCAGTTTTGATTTCATCAGGGTATAAGCCTAAGAGTGGGATTGCTGGGTCATATGGTGCTTCTATTTTTAGTTTTTTAAGGACTCTCCATACTATCTTCCATAGAGGCTGTATCAATTTACATTCCCACCAGCAATGCAAGACACTCCTGTGTCTTTACAAACACTCCTGTGTTTTTACAAGTGATCGTTTGTTTTGTTGAGATTCTCAAAGAATTACTCAAATGAGTTGATGGAGCATATCACAGAGTATAAATTGCAGAAGAAATAGTTTTAAATCCAAAATTCAAAAAAGCAAACAGATTGAGAAGGTTAAAAGAGTTAAATGAGAAAATGAGGGGTTTGGTAGGTTCAAAATAACGGCTAATTTACATCTGAAAATCCTTCTCTAGTGCTGTTTCCTTCACCTGTGACACCCTCTTGCCTCCTCCAAATCAAGATCTGCTTCTAAGAATTTTCTGATTGCTCCAAAGCATTCAATCTTCCATCCCTTTTTGGGTCATTTAGTAGCATACCTAAAACTGGAATGTGCGACAAGATCACCCATCAGATTTATTAAAACAGAGTTTGGGGGTCAGAACATCTGGGGAGGGGCCCCAAGATACAGATTTCCAGCAAATGCCCAGGTGATGCTGCTGACTGGGGGCCAATGTCATCCGTGTAAAGTGAGAAATGAGAACAATGCTTATTTCTCACTTTAATGCATGTAAAAGTCTTCTGCGTCTTGTTCAAATGCAATGCCTAAATTAAAGTCAGTGGCTGTCCACAAGCCATGAGTTTAGTCCCAGAGAACATTTGGCTGTGTTTGAAGCCATTATTGTTTTTTATAAACGGTGATGGAGACAGGGATGTTGATCCAGTGACTACGGCCCCAAATGTGTTTCTAAATGTTCAGTGGTACACAGGACAGCCCCCCACAACAAAGAATTATCTAACCCAAAGCATCAGTGTTGTGAAACCCTAATCTAAACCATACAATTTAGATACCATCTTAGACCATTTTCTCTTGTCTCTAGCAATCATAAGGAATGCTTGACTTCAGGGCAAATTCTGTGACTAATGTAGAAATTCTGAGGCTACCCTCAGGGGCAACACAACCTCCTCCCCACTGCCAGATGCCTCACACAATGCTTACACCATATGGTGGCACACCGGGAAAGCTTTGTTTCACTGTTCAGGGCTATATAAACTGGTGGCCCTCAGCTTGAGGCTGCCTATTAGAATCACCTAGGGGGCGGTCCTTAAAGCACAGATGCCTGCCTTCCTCAAGCAGAGGCTAATTGTTCCATGCTTATTTGGAGTTTCATAAGCTCCACAAGGTGAATCCGGTGAGTAGGCAACTTTGAGAGCCATGGACATTCAACCTTGCTCGTGATCCAGCAATTGAAACACCAAGAGCACGAAGGGACATTTGTAGCCTCTTGAGCATATACATGATTGCAGCCGAAGAATGCCTTCTATCCCCAAACCAGTTAGACCTGTAAAACGTCACTAATTCAGCAAGCATTTGTTGAGTGCCACCTGGGGTTGTGCCTTATGGTGTGTGCTGTCACACACACTAAGTCACGTCCGACTCTTGGGACCCCGTGGACTGTAGCCTGGCGACCTCCTCTCTGCATGGGATTCTCTAGGCAAGGATCCTAGAGACGGCTTCCATTGCCTTCTCCAGGACATCTTCCCGACTCAGGAATTGAACCCGGTCTCCTGCATTGCAGGCAGATTCTTTACCGGCTGAGCTACGAGACAAGCCACGATGGGTGCTTGGGCAAAAAGTTGGCAAGTCTGAGGGCTCTGCCTTGCAGGGCTACCTCACAATACAGTAGCAAAGTGAACTGTGAACAAATGCAATGCCTAAATTAAAGTCAGTGGCTGTCCACAAGCCATGAGTTTAGTCCCAGAGAACATTTGGCTGTGTTTGAAGCCATTATTGTTTTTTATAAACGGTGATGGAGACAGGGATGTTGATCCAGTGACTACGGCCCCAAATGTGTTTCTAAATGTTCAGTGGTACACAGGACAGCCCCCCACAACAAAGAATTATCTAACCCAAAGCATCAGTGTTGTGAAACCCTAATCTAAACCATACAATTTAGATACCATCTTAGACCATTTTCTCTTGTCTCTAGCAATCATAAGGAATGCTTGACTTCAGGGCAAATTCTGTGACTAATGTAGAAATTCTGAGGCTACCCTCAGGGGCAACACAACCTCCCTCCCCACTGCCAGATGCCTCACACAATGCTTACACCATATGGTGGCACACCGGGAAAGCTTTGTTTCACTGTTCAGGGCTATATAAACTGGTGGCCCTCAGCTTGAGGCTGCCTATTAGAATCACCTAGGGGGCGGTCCTTAAAGCACAGATGCCTGCCTTCCTCAAGCAGAGGCTAATTGTTCCATGCTTATTCGGAGTTTCATAAGCTCCACAAGGTGAATCCGGTGAGTAGGCAACTTTGAGAGCCATGGACATTCAACCTTGCTAGTGATCCAGCAATTGAAACACCAAGAGCACGAAGGGACATTTGTAGCCTCTTGAGCATATACATGATTGCAGCCGAAGAATGCCTTCTATCCCCAAACCAGTTAGACCTGTAAAACGTCACTAATTCAGCAAGCATTTGTTGAGTGCCACCTGGGGTTGTGCCTTATGGTGTGTGCTGTCACACACACTAAGTCACGTCCGACTCTTGGGACCCCGTGGACTGTAGCCTGGCGACCTCCTCTCTGCATGGGATTCTCTAGGCAAGGATCCTAGAGACGGCTTCCATTGCCTTCTCCAGGACATCTTCCCGACTCAGGAATTGAACCCGGTCTCCTGCATTGCAGGCAGATTCTTTACCGGCTGAGCTACGAGACAAGCCACGATGGGTGCTTGGGCAAAAAGTTGGCAAGTCTGAGGGCTCTGCCTTGCAGGGCTACCTCACAATACAGTAGCAAAGTGAACTGTGAACAATATGGTCCATGCTAGAACAGAAGCCTGTGCAACTGCAGCGTGCCGGGGTGACACGGGGGACGCTTCCCATAGGAGAAAGTGGCTTCCTCTTCCCTGGGGCACTGAGGGAAAGGCAGCCTCCAGGCTGGGTGTTGAAAGGAAGTGGCGGTGGTTGGGGACATCCGATGTGTCAGCAGGGTTGTCCTGCCAATGTGAAAGGAAGCAGGAAAAGTGACGAGGAAGCAGGGAAAGCTGTTCAGAAGTGGGGAGTCTGTGGGGCCACGTCCTGAAGGACCCTGTGCTCAGGGCTTGAGCTGTAGAGGCCAGGGGAGCTGGGGATGTTGTTTGAAGCAGAGCAGTGATGTGAGAGGTGAGCCCCCTGCGATCGTCCCATCCTCGTCATACCTGGGGGCTGTCACTGGACTGAGCAGGGGGTGCCTGGTGTGTTGCCCTCTGTGTGAGCAGTGCCCCCAGGGCTTGTGCGCTGCTTTGACCCTGCAACCACCACCCCCGAGCTTGCTGAACTCACCCCACTTGGGCAGAGTCCAGAGGATGACAAACCGTACAAAGAGGTGGGTTAGGCTTTAGGGATTGCCAGGTCCCCAAACCAGGCCTGGCTGACCAGAGCCCTCCCTCCGCATGGCTGCCTGCCTGTCCATGGGCTGTGTTCCCTTTCCCCAGCCCAGCCCCCTCGCTGCCACTGCAGACCCGGAGGGAGCCTGCCTCATGGACTCATTTGGACTTGGACATTGCCTCTTCAGCAGATCCTGCTGCTCGGGCCCTGGCCTTCTCAGCAGCCACAGTCAATGCCAGGGAAGGTCTCTGTGCACTTCTAGGCTGAGCATCGCTTCAGAGGGAAGACAAACAGCCAAGCTGAGGAGCCAGTTAAGGCTGGGATCCTGCCCTCCCGCAGAGCCCTCATAATACAAAGAGGATGATTCAGAGAGGGAAGCCAAAACCCTGCACATTCCTAGAGAGCTTTGGCCTAATTCTCAGCTCTTTTACCCAAATCACTAACTTCCTATTAAAACTGAGCTGTTAATTAAAGCAAACTTGAAGTAGCATCGTATACCTAAAAACTACAGCCAGAAATAATGGCAAGACCCATTGCTGATGAAATTATAGTGAGATTAATTTGTTTATATACTTGGAGGCATTGTACATTTATATTATCCTTCAGAAAAGCAATTTTGCAAAACAATTTAAGCACCATTAAGATACTTATAGCCTTTAATGCATTATTGATAAAAACAAAACTCTAAATGCCCAAAGATGCTTACTGAAGCACTCACTGTAACACTAAATAACTAAAAACAAACTACATCCTCAATGATAAAACATCCTCCTTAAGTTTTACCATATCAACATAATTAAATGTTATGACCTATTGCAAAGAATGAAAATTAAGTAAAAACAAAATGCTTTAATCAACTAGAATTATATTTAGTTATAACAGACAATGTAACTACAGCAACTCAAATAGAGTTTATTTTTCTCATAAACTGAGAACACAGTTTCAGTGTTGGGTGAAAACCAGCATCTCTGTGATTCCCCTAAGCTTTTCCTTTTGGTCACAAAATGGCTGTCAGAGCTCTAGCCATCAAGTCTGTGACCAATAGAAGAAGAAGGCATAAGAGAGTTTCCTTTTTCGATGAAAGTGAGAACATTCCCAGAAGCACTCCCAATAGGAATTACCTGTCCCTTTGGCTAAAGTTGGTTCACAGATCACCCCCTAGCTGTAAAGAAAAATGAGAAATAGGATAACCACAATTGGTTACCAGACTTGATTCATCACATGGGACCAGGCACATTGCCATTTGGAGGCAAGCTCGGGGTTTTATTCACAAGAAAGAAGGGAAATGAGTATTTAGGGACAAAGTGACAGTGTCTTCCTCAAAATCAAATAATATGAACACTTTTTATGACAGTTGTGTAAAGCTGTGTGTACATTCGAGCCAGGGTTGGTTGGGAAGAAAGATGCAAAAGGAAGTGTATTCATGTATAGGATTATGCATTCAGTTCAGTTCAGTCACTCAGTCATGTCCAATTCTTTGCTATCCCCTGGACCGCAGCATGCCAAACTTCCCTGTCCTTCACCATGTCCTAGAGCTGTTAATTAAAGCAAACTTGATGCATGTATACCTAAAACTACAGCCAGAAATAATGGCAAGACCCATTGCTGATGAAATTATAGTGAGATTAATTTGTTTATATATTTGGGAGGCATTGTACATTTATATTATCCTTCAGAAAAGCAATTTTGCAAAACAATTTAAGCACCATTAAGATACTTATAGCCTTTAATGCATTATTGATAAAAACAAAACTCTAAATGCCCAAAGATGCTTACTGAAGCACTCACTGTAACACTAAATAACTAAAAACAAACTACATCCTCAATGATAAAACATCCTCCTTAAGTTTTACCATATCAACATAATTAAATGTTATGACCTATTGCAAAGAATGAAAATTAAGTAAAAACAAAATGCTTTAATCAACTAGAATTATATTTAGTTATAACAGACAATGTAACTACAGCAACTCAAATAGAGTTTATTTTTCTCATAAACTGAGAACACAGTTTCAGTGTTGGGTGAAAACCAGCATCTCTGTGATTCCCCTAAGCTTTTCCTTTTGGTCACAAAATGGCTGTCAGAGCTCTAGCCATCAAGTCTGTGACCAATAGAAGAAGAAGGCATAAGAGAGTTTCCTTTTACGATGAAAGTGAGAACATTCCCAGAAGCACTCCCAATAGGAATTACCTGTCCCTTTGGCTAAAGTTGGTTCACAGATCACCCCCTAGCTGTAAAGAAAAATGAGAAATAGGATAACCACAATTGGTTACCAGACTTGATTCATCACATGGGACCAGGCACATTGCCATTTGGAGGCAAGCTCGGGGTTTTATTCACAAGAAAGAAGGGGGAAATGAGTATTTAGGGACAAAGTGACAGTGTCTTCCTCAAAATCAAATAATATGAACACTTTTTATGACAGTTGTGTAAAGCTGTGTGTACATTCGAGCCAGGGTTGGTTGGGAAGAAAGATGCAAAAGGAAGTGTATTCATGTATAGGATTATGCATTCAGTTCAGTTCAGTCACTCAGTCATGTCCAATTCTTTGCTATCCCCTGGACCGCAGCATGCCAAACTTCCCTGTCCTTCACCATGTCCTAGAGCCTGCTTAAACTCATGTCCATTCACTCAGTGATGCCATCCAACCATCTCATCCTCTGGTATCCGTTTCTCCTCCTGCCCTCCATTTTTCCCAGCATCAGGGTCTTTTCCAATGAGTTGTCTCTTCACATCACATGGCCAAAGTATTCGAGCTTCAGCTTCAGCATCAGACCTTCCAATGAATATTCAGGGTTGATTTCCTTTAGGATTGACTGGTTTGATCTCCCTGCAGTCCATGGAACTCTCAAGAGTCTTCTCCAACACGACAGTTCAAAGGCATCAGTTCTTCAGCACTCAGCCTTCTCAATGGTCCAACTCTCACATCCATGCATGACTACTTAAAAAAACATAGCTTGGACTATATGGACTTCTGTTAACAGTGATGTCTCTCTGTTTTTTAATATGCTGTCTAGGTTTGTCATACATTTTCTTCCAAGGAGCAAGCATGCTTCTTTTAATTTCATGACTGCAGTCATCATTTGCAGTGATTTTGGAGCTCAAGAAAGTTTCTTAAAATTTTCTATAACACTTTTAATGAAGCACTTCTAAAAAGAAGAAGTGCTTTGTTGTGGGGTCAAAACACAAAGAAAATGACTCCAAAAACACCGTGGCCATGTTTGTATATGCTCACCCTTCACCCAAAATTGGTTTCAGCCCTCATAGTGATTCCTCATTAGGGGGTTATTCTTGTCAAACTTAAAATGATACATTACATGAGCAATCATATTCACCCACCAGATCTTCTTTTTGCAATTGTACTTTATTATCCTCAAGCCCTCCATTTGCAAATGTTCAATTCTCTTGGCGCTAGTTAGGAGGTCAGACAGTTAACATCTGTCTTATTCTTGCATGACAGAAATATGTAGGTGAGGCTGCTGATCGGATTTACTGAAGGTGAAGCAAGTCTGGGGGAGTGTTGCAGGCAGAAGCCTGCCGCTGGCCTCCATCCAAGGGTTTTCAGAGGGAAATTCCTCCGTTAGCTGAGGATTCGGTAAGTGGCCTCTAGGATTCATATGGCATTCAGTTCAGTTCAGTCACTCAGTCATGTCCAATTCTTTGCTATCCAATGCCCCCCCACCATGTCCTAGAGCCTGCTTAAACTCATGTCCATTCACTCAGTGATGCCATCCAACCATCTCATCCTCTGGTATCCGTTTCTCCTCCTGCCCTCCATTTTTCCCAGCATCAGGGTCTTTTCCAATGAGTTGTCTCTTCACATCACATGGCCAAAGTATTCGAGCTTCAGCTTCAGCATCAGACCTTCCAATGAATATTCAGGGTTGATTTCCTTTAGGATTGACTGGTTTGATCTCCCTGCAGTCCATGGAACTCTCAAGAGTCTTCTCCAACACGACAGTTCAAAGGCATCAGTTCTTCAGCACTCAGCCTTCTCAATGGTCCAACTCTCACATCCATGCATGACTACTTAAAAAAACATAGCTTGGACTATATGGACTTCTGTTAACAGTGATGTCTCTCTGTTTTTTAATATGCTGTCTAGGTTTGTCATACATTTTCTTCCAAGGAGCAAGCATGCTTCTTTTAATTTCATGACTGCAGTCATCATTTGCAGTGATTTTGGAGCTCAAGAAAGTTTCTTAAAATTTTCTATAACACTTTTAATGAAGCACTTCTAAAAGAAGAAGTGCTTTGTTGTGGGGTCAAAACACAAAGAAAATGACTCCAAAAACACCGTGGCCATGTTTGTATATGCTCACCCTTCACCCAAAATTGGTTTCAGCCCTCATAGTGATTCCTCATTAGGGGGTTATTCTTGTCAAACTTAAAATGATACATTACATGAGCAATCATATTCACCCACCAGATCTTCTTTTTGCAATTGTACTTTATTATCCTCAAGCCCTCCATTTGCAAATGTTCAATTCTCTTGGCGCTAGTTAGGAGGTCAGACAGTTAACATCTGTCTTATTCTTGCATGACAGAAATATGTAGGTGAGGCTGCTGATCGGATTTACTGAAGGTGAAGCAAGTCTGGGGGAGTGTTGCAGGCAGAAGCCTGCCGCTGGCCTCCATCCAAGGGTTTTCAGAGGGAAATTCCTCCGTTAGCTGAGGATTCGGTAAGTGGCCTCTAGGATTTCATCCAACTCAGAGTCCTCATTCGTCTGAGCTGAAGTTGCAGTTACTTGTCTGAATCGAAATTCCAGATGGTTAATCTCCCTCCAGTGTCTAAGGATGGTTATAAAAATCAATTTGACAACTTCTGGTCTTATTAAAACATCTGAGCTGTAGTTTGCTAAGTCTAGGGGCAAACAGCTCAGGGGCTCAGGATATGACCTAATAGATATGATGTAGGACTGGTGGGAAATGCACAATGAGGCAGTAGAGGAAGTTTACCTCTGTGCTTGACCCCTCACTCCCGACCCTGGCTCTGTCTTCTCTTATGGTGGTCCCCTTGGACTCCCCACTCCCGTTAGCCTTCTACCTGGGGGACCCCAGCTGTCTATTTTATGTGCTTTCTACGCCACAAACCCAGCCAACCTTCCTACTTCCTATCCCTTCAGAATCTATCTTCTTCACAACACCTAGGGGGTGTGATAACCATGAGTTCTCCATCTCAGGAGGTCTACACCTATTCAAGCAGTGAGCCGTCTTCCAGAGATGAACCGTGCGTGTCAGATTCCCTCTGCCTACGGATAAAACAAGGAGGTGGCAGGAAGCATTAACACTTCTTAACCATTTAACTTCCCAGCCTTCCTAGTCCTGTGCCTCTGATAGTAACAACTATCTCCCATCTGACATGGCTTTATAGCAGGCATTTAAAAAGAAGGGCCATCACCCTGTGCCATTTTGTTTGGTTGGTTCAGACAAATGGTGCCATTTTTGTTGGTTTTATATTGGAAACACTGTCTGCTGAAAACTGTGAGGTTTCACATCCAGACATCAGGCAGCTTTTGAAGAATCAGAAGATCTGGCCGCTCTGAGCCAGCATTTCTTTGGCTCGGTTCTCTACAGAGTTGAATAGAGGCTGCCTTTCTTGGACAGGATCAAGCTCTCTAGGGCACGGTCTCCACCATTTCCCCCAAAGGCCAGGGAGTCTGTGGGCACATATCATCTCTCACCTTCCTGCTTCCCTCATTTGTCTTACCTTCCTGGCTCTAGAAGGCATTTGAGTTTGCAACCCTGCTTTAAAGATTGTAGACAGTGCTTGCTTTGAATGGTTGTACAGGACCCTAAAGATGACTGTGTAAGTTGAAATCATGTAGAGTTATCTTAATGATCAATAGGAAAATGATCATTAGTTTTGTTCCATCAACTAAAAATGTTTGTCAAATCATTAAAAACTCTCTTACTGCCAGTTATAAATAGGAAAATGAAAAACATTGTAAAGCTAATATTTAGTAGAATGTAATTTAAATATTAGAAATACTAAGAATTAAAGTGTTTTATTTCTTTGTCAAAAACATCAAACGTAGTTTAAAGTGTTCTTGACTTCTGTATAATGTACAACATGGAGCAAACATCTTCTCACCTTGGCAGATTGTCATAGTCCTTTCTAAATACAGGTCAGTTTCCAACATTTTGTCCTTTGTGCTTTCTTTTTTTTTTTTTTTTTTAATTTTTTTGAGAGGAGGGGCGGGTTGGAGAGGGAGGAGGTGGGCGGGCCACTTCTATTGGTTTTTCATTTATTTATTTTCATCCATCTTTGTTCTTTGACCCATGTGGGCCTCCCATCGCAGTGGCCTCTCTCGCTGCAGAGCACCGGCTCTGGGCGCGTGCGCTCCAGAGTTCCGGCTCGGTAATTGGACACATCGGTCCAGGCGCTCCGCGGCACGTGGGATCTTCCCAGGCCAGGGATCGAAGCGGCACCCCTTGCACTGCAAGGCGGTGTCCTTACCCACTGGACCACCAGGGAAGCCCCCTTTGTGCTTTCTGTGTCATAAAATCTATCTTCTGTTAAGGTGTCCTCATCCTCTCCTTTGAAGATTACGTTAGGAAGTTCTCCTGACAAGCACGTCTGGAGTCTCTCCAGTATGGCAGCGGCAGTGTTCTCATTATTTCTGTAACTCCCCTTCCATTCAACTGGAATTTCATCTGTCACATTATCACTTTTATTTCTCTGCTTGTTGGCCAATTTCCTCTTTCAGTTATCCATTTTGGTCAAAACGTCACATGGTTTTATCACTGAGCGATAAGGAGGCAACAACACTACACCCTTGGCTGTCTGTGCAGACTGTCTGACATGATTGGCCACGTGTCAGACGCAGATCTGTCGTTCCTGTAAGTGACCTGTGGGCCCAGGACTGTAAGTGAAGTTTGTCCTTGTGCCAGCACTCATGGTTAATACACCACAGGAGCTGAAACGGGAACCATGTCGTTGAGGAACTGGTATTACTTAATTAAATCGTGGAAACGGAAATTCATGCATCTTGAAATGGTCTGAAGTTAGGACTGCCTGTAATATCTTCTGCATTTGTGACAGGACAAGTTATGAAAGTTTCACAAGATTTAGGATTTAGAGTGGACTTTACAGGCCACCCAGTTTCTCTGGCTTCCAAAGGAAGGATCTCCTTCTATAATATCCTACCTTGTGACCGTTTGCAGAGCCCTTGAGAAAGCAAACCATTATCAGTTACTTAAACAACTCTTTTTTTTTTTCTTTTTATTCTTTATTTTAAAGGTTTTACAGAGTTTTGTTGTTCACATACATGTATGTTCCCAGATCAGTCATATGCATATCCATGGTCCCCACCCACCCAGATCCCCCCATCCCACCCCTCCAGACCTTTGCCCCAAGCCATTGTAAGCACTCCTATTCCCTTAGCACTGTGACACTAGCTATCTTTTCCACACATAACACTATAGGTTTCCTTGTTACTTCCTCCATGCTTCCCCCTCCCTATTTATTCACCACGATGTCCCTATGTCTATGCTCTGTCTTTTTTTTTTTCATGAGTTCCCTGTGTGTGATATCAAGACCGTCCTACTAGATTCCATATATGTGTGTTAGTATACTGTATTTGTCTTTCTCTTTTTGACTTACTTCACTTTTTATGATAGGTTCTAGAGCCAGCCACTTCATTAGGATTGAGTCTTCTGCATTTCTTTTAACAGCTGAGTAGTATTCCATTGTATATATGTACCAGAGCTTCTGGATCCATTCATTCGTCGATGGACATCTAGGTTGCTTACAACTCTTAGTGCAACTTTCGCAGTGACTCAGAGGTGAAGAATCCACCTGTAGTGCAGGAGACTTGGGGTTAAATCCTTGGGCCAGGAAGGTCCCCTGGGGAAGGAAATGGCAACCCACTCCAATATCCTTGCTTGGGAAATCTCATGGAAAGAGAAGCCTGGCGGGCTACAGTCCATGGGGTTACAAAAGAATCGTTCATGACTTAAGACACTCAACAACACAAAATAAAAAGTGCAATCTGTTTTCGGCAACAACAACAAAAAAAGCCTTGTGAATACAATATTCTGACCACCAGGGGGAGTGCTTGTCTCCCTGTCTTGCCCCCAAAGGCCTTTGTGCTAAGGGCCCTAGCCTTCACAGCGTGATGGTGAACACAAAAGGAATTGGAGCCCTGAGTCCATATGGTGAGCTTTCTCTGTGGAATCTTCCCTTTATCCCAGAATGCAGGTACAGGTGGAGGAACACAAGAAGGCCCAGAGTGAGATTAGACTAGTTCATGTAACTCTTCTCTTGGCCTATTGTCTCCAAGATGCTGGTGGTTTTCGTTTTTGTTTTTTTTTCCTTGATCTTTTGAGCTATAATTTTGTCATGAGTCTGAGTGATGAGGATGCCGCTTATTCAGTTTGGTGGACACATAATCTAAGCAGAACAACTTCTCATGGCTCCAGGGGCCCCAGAACACTTGGATGAAGATTTCGTTATGAATTCCATGGGCCTAAATACACAGGTAGGATTCCATGGATGACTCTCGGATCATCCCTTGGGAAGCTAGCTGAGGGACATGATCATAATAATTACCTGGTCAGAATTCTAGAATCCTGGATTCCATCTGTCTCCTGGAAAATGGCCCTGATGCAGTGTGTGTGCAGTGTGTGTCACTGTGGTACACGACCATCCCACAACAGAAAGGCTCACAGATCACATTAAAATGCTCATTTCACATGGGTTATTAAGTCAATTTAAAATACACAAGGAGAGGCAAGTGGTAGGAACACAATATAGGGTGTAAATGGGGTGGAAGGACCCGAATGGTACCTGAATCCTAGAGTGTGCAAAATTCATCTGTTCTGTCTGTCTTTCTCTCTCCTACACACATCAGCCTTCACCCCTGATGCTTTAGTATATGAAAACTACCATTGAGGTTTGAGCAAAGGGGTCCACAGGCAAAAAGCCCCTAAAACTAATGACACATACGGTCAGAGAGACACAAAGATGGGAACAAGTATACCCTTCTCATTAATTAGGTCATTAATTAGCTTACTGGAGAACCCTGAGTTTCATATGTAGTTCATGGAGAGAAAATACATAGGCCATGAGGCGTGATGCCAATGGTTGGCCAAACAAAGGCCTTAGAGCATTGTGGCAGTGGTAGTGATTTAGTCATTAAGTCGTGTCCAACTCTTGCAGTTCCATGGACTGTAGCCTGTCAGGGTCCTCTGTCTGTGGGATTCTCCAGGCAAGAATGCTAGAGTGGGTTGCCATTTCCTTCTCCAGGAGATCTTCCTGACCCAGGAATTGAACCTGGGTCTCCTGCTTTACAGGCAGATTCTTTACTGACTGTGTTGCCAGGGAAGCCCCAAAAGGAGTACGTCAGGGCTGTATATTGTCACCCTGCTTATTTAACTTATATGCAGAGTCAAAGTCAAAGTGTTAGTTCCTCAGTCATGTCTGATTCTTTGCGATCCTATAGGCTAGCCCACCGTGCTCCTCTGTCCATGGTATTTCCTAAGGAAGAATACTGGGGTGGATTGCCACTCCCTTTTCCAGGGGATCTTCCCAACCCAGGAATTGAACCCGGGTTTCCCACGTTGCAGGCAGATTATTTGTACCGCCTGAGCCACCCAGGAAGCTCTTAGAACATTGAATTTGTGTATTTTGTATCCTGAGTATTTGGATTTTCTTGTTAGTGCTACATTTCTCTCATGTATATTTATTACTTCATGAGTATTAGGATTTTCCTGGCTTATCCATTCTCTTCTATCTCATTAACAGAACTTATGCTCTTCTTACTAGCTATGTTTACTTAGCAGATCTTACGAGTTTCATCCATGTTACTTGGTTTTTATCTTCTACAGCATAGTTTTATCTTCTCAGCAAAGCAACAAACACACATTACATGTCACCCGCAGAAAATTCACTTTGTCCATTAACATATCATATATATATGTTATAATAATCCATCATTATTATAGTGAACAGTATGAAAATGGTATCATTTAAACAGTTCACCCTTTTATATGTAGGTTCAAAGGGGTCCACAGGCAAAAGCCCTAAAACTAATGACACATACGGTCAGAGAGACACAAAGATGGGAACAAGTATACCCTTCTCATTAATTAGGTCATTAATTAGCTTACTGGAGAACCCTGAGTTTCATATGTAGTTCATGGAGAGAAAATACATAGGCCATGAGGCGTGATGCCAATGGTTGGCCAAACAAAGGCCTTAGAGCATTGTGGCAGTGGTAGTGATTTAGTCATTAAGTCGTGTCCAACTCTTGCAGTTCCATGGACTGTAGCCTGTCAGGGTCCTCTGTCTGTGGGATTCTCCAGGCAAGAATGCTAGAGTGGGTTGCCATTTCCTTCTCCAGGAGATCTTCCTGACCCAGGAATTGAACCTGGGTCTCCTGCTTTACAGGCAGATTCTTTACTGACTGTGTTGCCAGGGAAGCCCCAAAAGGAGTACGTCAGGGCTGTATATTGTCACCCTGCTTATTTAACTTATATGCAGAGTCAAAGTCAAAGTGTTAGTTCCTCAGTCATGTCTGATTCTTTGCGATCCTATAGGCTAGCCCACCGTGCTCCTCTGTCCATGGTATTTCCTAAGGAAGAATACTGGGGTGGATTGCCACTCCCTTTTCCAGGGGATCTTCCCAACCCAGGAATTGAACCCGGGTTTCCCACGTTGCAGGCAGATTATTTGTACCGCCTGAGCCACCCAGGAAGCTCTTAGAACATTGAATTTGTGTATTTTGTATCCTGAGTATTTGGATTTTCTTGTTAGTGCTACATTTCTCTCATGTATATTTATTACTTCATGAGTATTAGGATTTTCCTGGCTTATCCATTCTCTTCTATCTCATTAACAGAACTTATGCTCTTCTTACTAGCTATGTTTACTTAGCAGATCTTACGAGTTTCATCCATGTTACTTGGTTTTTATCTTCTACAGCATAGTTTTATCTTCTCAGCAAAGCAACAAACACACATTACATGTCACCCGCAGAAAATTCACTTTGTCCATTAACATATCATATATATATGTTATAATAATCCATCATTATTATAGTGAACAGTATGAAAATGGTATCATTTAAACCCTTCTCTCATATCAGCATGAGTAGGCTATGCAGTCCAGTCTTCTCAGAAGCCCCAGGGCTGTGACTAGCTGACCATGACACCATGTGAAGCTCTGTACATCCAGGCGTCCCATCTTTTCATCTGCTCTGTGGTCTTTGCAGTGTCAGGGTTCCTCTTTGGCTTTTGCATTCTTGTTTGTTGATTTATCTTTTGTGCGTCCTTATCAGAAGCATTGATTGTGATGTTTGTGTAACTACCCACCTGTTAAAGTTAATGTCATCACATCCTCTGACAAATGCAGAAGACCATTTTTATTATTATTTTTTTTGGGGGGGAGGCTTTTCTGGGTTTCCACTGCTGCCACAGACTCTTCTCTAGTTTCAGGAAGTGGGGGCCACTCTCCACTTGAGGTGAGCAGACTTCCCGCTGCGGTGACCTCTCTTGTTGTGCAACTCGGGCTCTAGGGCACATGGACTTCAGTAGCTGCGGCACATGGGCTCCATAGTTGCGGCTCTGAGGCTCACGAGCACAGGCTCAACAGTTGTGGCTCACAGGCTTAGTTGCTCCACAGCATGTGGGATCTTCCTGGATCAGGGATCGAACCCCTGTCTCCTACATTGGCAGGCAGATTCTTCTCCACCAAGCTACCAGGGAAGCCCAGAAGACCATTGTCTTTTGAACACATTGATGCATAGTCTAAAAATGAGCACATTACAGCATGATCACAAATATCATTTTTAGAACATTGAATTGTGTATTTTGTATCCTGAGTATTTGGATTTTTTAGTGCAACATTTCTCTCATGTATATTTATTACTTCATGAGTATTAGGATTTTCCTGGCTTATCCATTCTCTTCTATCTCATTAACAGAACTTATGCTCTTCTTACTAGCTATGTTTACTTAGCAGATCTTACGAGTTTCATCCATGTTACTTGGTTTTTATCTTCTACAGCATAGTTTTATCTTCTCAGCAAAGCAACAAACACACATTACATGTCACCCGCAGAAAATTCACTTTGTCCATTAACATATCATATATATATGTTATAATAATCCATCATTATTATAGTGAACAGTATGAAAATGGTATCATTTAAACCCTTCTCTCATATCAGCATGAGTAGGCTATGCAGTCCAGTCTTCTCAGAAGCCCCAGGGCTGTGACTAGCTGACCATGACACCATGTGAAGCTCTGTACATCCAGGCGTCCCATCTTTTCATCTGCTCTGTGGTCTTTGCAGTGTCAGGGTTCCTCTTTGGCTTTTGCATTCTTGTTTGTTGATTTATCTTTTGTGCGTCCTTATCAGAAGCATTGATTGTGATGTTTGTGTAACTACCCACCTGTTAAAGTTAATGTCATCACATCCTCTGACAAATGCAGAAGACCATTTTTATTATTATTTTTTTTGGGGGGGAGGCTTTTCTGGGTTTCCACTGCTGCCACAGACTCTTCTCTAGTTTCAGGAAGTGGGGGCCACTCTCCACTTGAGGTGAGCAGACTTCCCGCTGCGGTGACCTCTCTTGTTGTGCAACTCGGGCTCTAGGGCACATGGACTTCAGTAGCTGCGGCACATGGGCTCCATAGTTGCGGCTCTGAGGCTCACGAGCACAGGCTCAACAGTTGTGGCTCACAGGCTTAGTTGCTCCACAGCATGTGGGATCTTCCTGGATCAGGGATCGAACCCCTGTCTCCTACATTGGCAGGCAGATTCTTCTCCACCAAGCTACCAGGGAAGCCCAGAAGACCATTGTCTTTTGAACACATTGATGCATAGTCTAAAAATGAGCACATTACAGCATGATCACAAATATCATTAGTTGTTAGATAAGCCAGCCCTTTCATTGTGAAAAAATATCCAGAAATGAAGACTAAAAATTTTATTTCTGATATAAGATATTTTGTGTGGTCCTTGTTCTTATTAATATTTATATAAGTACCATAAGAGATTGAGTATGGAATCCATGCGATTAACTGTATCACAAAAAAATCATTTAAAAAACTTTGTAAGTAGATTTTGCGTAGCTTTTAACTACTTTCCTAAGTAGTAAGATCAATCAATATATGACATCTTTTCTGCAGTCATTATTCTCTGAGTTTTCTTGACTACTTTTCAGAAAAGTCTTTAGAGAAGTTTTCTGAAACCTGACGAGTCAGTTAGGACAAGATACCAATTGAAATGTGTTCATGTCCAACTGAGAGATCAAGATGGCTTAAGGAGTAATTCAGAATGAAACGTTAAGCACAATCAAATTTATTATTTTAGTCCTAGGTAATTAGTTCTTATTTTGTGATCTTGAGTTAAGCTCAGTTTCCATGAAGTCTGCTTCAAAACTAAAAGAGTCCTGAAAATTCCAATTCTGTCCTCGGGTAGAATCTGGCAGGTGTCAGAGACCATCTGTTATTGAGATTCTTTGATGTTCCTTCTAAAACTCAATTTCAGAGTTTGTGGCAGGGGCCTTTAGATGAGTGTAAGGGAAAAACAGGAACCATCTGTTGATGACAAGACAGTATAGGTCTATTTAATTTATTGTATTTATCAACATTATCAGTATGGAGAAGAATAGAATGTTCTATCTAAGTGTGATGCTATGAATAGCGAAGACATTAACACACCTCCAGGGCTTTCTGATTTATCCTCTGATGTGTATACTATGTGTGTGTTAGTCACTCAATCATGTTTGACTCTTTGCATTCCCATTGACTGTAGCCCACCAGGCTCCTCTGTCCATGGAATTCTCCAGGGAAAATACTGGAGTGGGTTGCCATTCTCTTCTCCCGGGGATCTTCCTGACCCAGAGATTGAACCCAGATCTCCCACATTATTGGCAGATTCTTTACTGTCTGAACTACCAAGGAAGCTTTCTTTATTGGTCTTCATTATGATCAACTAACCATCTTAGCACAAATTCCCAACTTGTTTCAAAAAAACACTACTCTGTGAGATACAGCTGGGGTGCCTTTATAAAAGTGTTCGTGCCTGAAGTATGTGGTGTGGAATTTTAATTCAAAGTAAGGCCAGTTTCTTTAGTTATGAATCCTAGGAGAGGCATTAAGACATAGCGGTGAAGAGTAGTTTAAATCCCAGTTCTGTCAGCTCTGTGACCTTGATCAAGTTACTTCACTCTGTCCTTCAGCTTCTCCAGAGAGATACCAAGGCAACAAAAATAGTACCTACCACAGAGGGTTAAATAAATGAATATACCTGGAATTGTACAACAAGGCCTAGCGTGCAACAAGAGTTAGAAAAGAATGAATGAATATCATGCAGTGCACACTATGAATCTTCTGATAGAGAATTCTGTGAAAGGAAGTTTGGACAGTGCTTCCCTTTGTCTTTATCATGTTGAAATATTATCAAGATTTTCCCCATTCTTCATTCATGCAACTGATATCTGGACTTAAATACAGGACTTTATAATCTGTTGTTGAATCACTAAATCGTGTCTGATTCTTTGCGACTCCATGGACTGTAGCCTGCAAGGCTCCTTTGTCCATAAGATTCTCTAGGCAAGAATATTTCTTCTCCAGGGATCTTCCTGACTCAGGGATCAAAGTGCATCCTGCATTGTCAGGCGGATTCTTATATTTTACACAATTTTTAGTATATTATTCCACTCTTTCTACAGCCTTTGAACATTGATTATATCATTGATTCTATTAGTATGAACTTGAAGTCATGGGAAATGAAATAGACGTTTCCCAGAGCGACTCACTCTCTGCCTCAGCCCAGATGCTTCTCTGCCTAGGACCCAGGAGAGTAATTGGATTTGTGCTAGCCGAGGACCTTGTGGTCCCAGAATCCCCTACGTCTCAATCCTGAGCCATCACTCATGGGAAATGTATGTGGCAGTGATGGGGCTGGGGACACAAGGTCCTCTCTCAATGGCCCTTTCATCACCAGCTGGAGAATGTGTCAGGCCTGGATGTCCTGAGGACCTGCCTTCCATTCTCAGGTTTATAATCCACTTGGGTTAGGATTTCCTGGCACAGTGTGCTCCTGAGATAGTCAGGGCCAGTCAACAGCTTGCTATTGTGAAAAAGAAAATACGTAGCTGGGGTGCCTTTATAAAAGTGTTCGTGCCTGAAGTATGTGGTGTGGAATTTTAATTCAAAGTAAGGCCAGTTTCTTTAGTTATGAATCCTAGGAGAGGCATTAAGACATAGCGGTGAAGAGTAGTTTAAATCCCAGTTCTGTCAGCTCTGTGACCTTGATCAAGTTACTTCACTCTGTCCTTCAGCTTCTCCAGAGAGATACCAAGGCAACAAAAATAGTACCTACCACAGAGGGTTAAATAAATGAATATACCTGGAATTGTACAACAAGGCCTAGCGTGCAACAAGAGTTAGAAAAGAATGAATGAATATCATGCAGTGCACACTATGAATCTTCTGATAGAGAATTCTGTGAAAGGAAGTTTGGACAGTGCTTCCCTTTGTCTTTATCATGTTGAAATATTATCAAGATTTTCCCCATTCTTCATTCATGCAACTGATATCTGGACTTAAATACAGGACTTTATAATCTGTTGTTGAATCACTAAATCGTGTCTGATTCTTTGCGACTCCATGGACTGTAGCCTGCAAGGCTCCTTTGTCCATAAGATTCTCTAGGCAAGAATATTTCTTCTCCAGGGATCTTCCTGACTCAGGGATCAAAGTGCATCCTGCATTGTCAGGCGGATTCTTATATTTTACACAATTTTTAGTATATTATTCCACTCTTTCTACAGCCTTTGAACATTGATTATATCATTGATTCTATTAGTATGAACTTGAAGTCATGGGAAATGAAATAGACGTTTCCCAGAGCGACTCACTCTCTGCCTCAGCCCAGATGCTTCTCTGCCTAGGACCCAGGAGAGTAATTGGATTTGTGCTAGCCGAGGACCTTGTGGTCCCAGAATCCCCTACGTCTCAATCCTGAGCCATCACTCATGGGAAATGTATGTGGCAGTGATGGGGCTGGGGACACAAGGTCCTCTCTCAATGGCCCTTTCATCACCAGCTGGAGAATGTGTCAGGCCTGGATGTCCTGAGGACCTGCCTTCCATTCTCAGGTTTATAATCCACTTGGGTTAGGATTTCCTGGCACAGTGTGCTCCCGCTGAGATAGTCAGGGCCAGTCAACAGCTTGCTATTGTCAAGAGATTTTGCTCATTTACAGCCTTCTCTTTCATTTCAGTGTTTTTAAATCACTTGACCTATGGAGCCCCTGGTCCCACCTCTTGCTTCTTAGAATCCAGTTTACCTACAGCTGCTGTTCCTGCCCATTTTTCTGGCGGTATTTGAAGAGTGGAAGCTCTTAAATTCCAATCAGTAACTGGCCCCTTTTCTCCCAGCAAAGTTGCCTTCTGTCCTTTTAAGCCAGCCTCTCCAAGTTTACCGAATAGGAAATTAACTTGTCCATGGAATTGATGCCCTATTGAAAATATTAAGAGGATGATACTGGCTCAGACAGTGGTATTTCCTGATGGTTTTAGTCAATTCTCCACTCCCAGCTGGAAAAAAATTAAGGTGTGGAACTGCTCACAACCAAGAAAGCTGGTGCCAGCTCATGTGTGTTGGGCATGGGAAACATTTCTGGAGGAGGAGATAGGTCCACTGCTTTTTCATTTCATTTGGATTTGTGTTCATTTAATTGATCAAATTAGGTGGCAGAGTGGTTGGCGGGGCTTCCTCAGGACCCAGTACCAGAAAGTTATTTGCGCAGTATATTACAGTTTGGACCAAGTATACATGTTAGAAAACAGGGAGACTTACATAAGAAGTAGAAGGTTTTTTTTTTTTTTTTTAACTGTATCATATGTAAAAAGGCTGGAGGTTGATTCTGTAGAGGAGTTGTGATGCTTCAAAGTATCTAGATCTAGAACTCCTTCCATCTCATCACCTATTATTCACATATGGCTGCTTATTCATGGTTCAGTATAGCCACTCATCAGAAGGGAGGAAAGCCAAAGAAGTGTGTTTCACCCTTTAAAGACACTTCCCAGAAATCACACATAATCTTTCTGCTTATATTCTATTGACTAGAACTTAAGCATGACCACAACTAGCTGCAAAGAGGGTCAGAAAACTATTGTCTTTATTCCAGGCAGCCATGTAAGGCTTCTAAATATTAAGAGATAAGAGGAGAAAAGAAAGTTGGCTTTGCCAGAATTAGAAACCAGGTCAGTCAGATTCAGTTTATATGCATATTGCCTTATTTTAGCATATGCATATATTTATGCTTTATTAAACAACTTTGAAGTGAAAGTGTCAGTCACTCAGTCATGTCCAACTCTTTGCAATTCTGTGGACTTACTTGTAGGCCTTCAAGGCTCCTCTGTCCATGGGATTCTCCAGGCAAGAATATTGGATTGCATACCCATTCCCTGACCCAGGGATTGAACCTGCATTGCAGGCAGATTCTTTACAGTCTGAGTCCCCAGGGAAGCCCAAAGAAAGTTGAGCTCCAAAGAACTGATGTTTTGAAAATGTGGTGCTGAGAAGACTGTTGAGAGCCCTTTATACAGCAAGATCAAACCAGCCATTCCTAAAGGAAATCAACTCTGAATATTCACTGGAAGGACTGATGCTCCAATTCTCTGGCTACCTGATGTAGAGGGCTGACTCATTGGAAAAGGCCCTGATGCTGGAAAAGGTTGAGGGCAGGAGGAGAAGGGGATGATAGAGGATGAGCTGGTTGAATGGCGTCACCAAATTAATGGGTGTGAGTTTGAGCAAACTTTGGAAGATAGTGAAGGACAGGGAAGCTTGGCATGCTGCAGTCAGTGAGGTTGCAGAGTTGGGGTTGCTGCAGTCAATGGGGTCGCAAACTACATAATTCCTTTATAGATACACCCTTGCAAAGATTTTTGTCCCAGTCTGTGCCTTGACTTTTTAATCTCTTAACAGTATCCTTTAAAGGGCAGATGTTTTTAATTCTGATGAATTCCAGTTTAACAATTTGCAGAAATGTAATATCCTAACTCATCTTCAATGAAGTTATTTCACACTTTTTAAGTTCTTATTATGACCATCTGACAAACTAATGTATGGCATCCATTTTATATGTAGAGAAAGACAGGAACATCGACCAGCTACAATTTTTTTTTTTTTTGATAATCCAGAAGTCATACAGTAAGCAAGTCATTGAGATCAAATGTTCTTTAAAGTATGAAGAAATTTAGACACTAAGAAATTTTTTTGAAGTATTTGGTGTGTATGTTATAAGCTTGCTTGATAGCAGAAATGTGTAATTAGCAAAATGTGAGCTAAGAATAAATCTTAAGCAAGAATAAACTAAGGCAATAGTAACAAGGCAAGTCGAGTCACTTAGAAATGGAACTAAAAAAAAAAAACCCTTGACTAAATGACTAAATTTGTTCACATGGGCCATGTTAGTCACACTAACTACTGAATAATTCATTCTGCAGAACTGAAAGAATTTGGATCCTGGAAGTAGCAACAACCAAACAAAACTATTACTCTTTATATTTTGTTTACTTATTTTTGAACAAAGCCAATAATTTTTAACAGTCTTGGAAAATTGGTTTTGTGGGAGAAAACTTTTGGTTTTCATTTTGTATATTTTAGAATAATGTGAATTTTAACCACAAATATGTCTTTCCTTTGTTACTAAAAAGGAAAGAAGAACTGTTTTGAAAATGTGGTGCTGAGAAGACTGTTGAGAGACCTTTATACAGCAAGATCAAACCAGCCATTCCTAAAGGAAATCAACTCTGAATATTCACTGGAAGGACTGATGCTCCAATTCTCTGGCTACCTGATGTAGAGGGCTGACTCATTGGAAAAGGCCCTGATGCTGGAAAAGGTTGAGGGCAGGAGGAGAAGGGGATGATAGAGGATGAGCTGGTTGAATGGCGTCACCAAATTAATGGGTGTGAGTTTGAGCAAACTTTGGAAGATAGTGAAGGACAGGGAAGCTTGGCATGCTGCAGTCAGTGAGGTTGCAGAGTTGGGGTTGCTGCAGTCAATGGGGTCGCAAACTACATAATTCCTTTATAGATACACCCTTGCAAAGATTTTTGTCCCAGTCTGTGCCTTGACTTTTTAATCTCTTAACAGTATCCTTTAAAGGGCAGATGTTTTTAATTCTGATGAATTCCAGTTTAACAATTTGCAGAAATGTAATATCCTAACTCATCTTCAATGAAGTTATTTCACACTTTTTAAGTTCTTATTATGACCATCTGACAAACTAATGTATGGCATCCATTTTATATGTAGAGAAAGACAGGAACATCGACCAGCTACAATTTTTTTTTTTTTTGATAATCCAGAAGTCATACAGTAAGCAAGTCATTGAGATCAAATGTTCTTTAAAGTATGAAGAAATTTAGACACTAAGAAATTTTTTTGAAGTATTTGGTGTGTATGTTATAAGCTTGCTTGATAGCAGAAATGTGTAATTAGCAAAATGTGAGCTAAGAATAAATCTTAAGCAAGAATAAACTAAGGCAATAGTAACAAGGCAAGTCGAGTCACTTAGAAATGGAACTAAAAAAAAAAAACCCTTGACTAAATGACTAAATTTGTTCACATGGGCCATGTTAGTCACACTAACTACTGAATAATTCATTCTGCAGAACTGAAAGAATTTGGATCCTGGAAGTAGCAACAACCAAACAAAACTATTACTCTTTATATTTTGTTTACTTATTTTTGAACAAAGCCAATAATTTTTAACAGTCTTGGAAAATTGGTTTTGTGGGAGAAAACTTTTGGTTTTCATTTTGTATATTTTAGAATAATGTGAATTTTAACCACAAATATGTCTTTCCTTTGTTACTAAAAAAGGAAAGAAAGGGAGAAAAAAATCTTTTAGAAGTCAGAGATTGTAAAGGCATTATTAACCTTTGAAAGGTTGAGACTGAGGCAAATACTCTGGATTAGGGTCATTTTTCATCTGTTCTTTCATTGTAAATCAAACAGCTGAAGTCCAGCCCAGGGACTATGTCACAAGCAAGGTACACCAAGCTCTCTGTGTCACTAATGTCCCTTCCTCTCCATGCTCAGAGCAGAATAAGTACCACCCACAGAGCATTCACTTGGTACCAGAAAATCTCCTAAGCGTTTTACAAGTATTCCTCATCAAATCCTTGCAACAACTCCCTGAGGTAGCTGCTTTTATAAACTCTATTTTATCAGTGACCAAACTGTGGCACAGAGAGGTCAAGCGACTTGCTTAAGGTTACAAGGAAGTGGTAGAGGCAGGAATCAGACCCCAAGCAGGATGGTTCCACAGTCTAAGGTTGTTGTTGTCCAGCTACTTTGTCGTGTCTGACTCTTTTGCGACCCCATGGACTGTAGCGTGCCCAGCTTCTCTGTCCATGGAATTCTCCAGACAAGAATACTGGTGTAGGGTGCTATTTCCTTCTCCAGGGGATCTTCCCAGACCAAGGATCGAACCCATGTCTCCTATACCGGCAGGTGAATTCTTTACCACAAAGCCAGCAGGGAAACCAGAGTCTGTGATATTTTCTGGTAAAGTTAAACAGGCCAGACTGCAGGTGATGCAAGTTGGGATTGGGGGACTGTCCAGGAGACCCCAGGCCTACTCAGTGGAGTTTCCTGGTAGCAATTCTGCAGCCAGAACAGATTCAGTATGGACCTTGCTGGCCAGTGTGGGGCCAAAGACAAGGAAATGGTCCTAAGAGATGAAGAGGGAGTCCTCGCCTCCATTTTGTTTCATACTTTGTCATTCAGCTTTATATCCTTCCTTCCTTCCTTCAGAATTCCTTCCACTTTAGAGGGGCGTTAAGTATGCAGGGTAAGCAAGAATTTATGCTGATGGTTTTTATTTTAGAATCCAGGGTGGCTCCATGGGGAAGGGAAATCTGGGAAAATATTTGTTTGGATTGATAAGTGCCTTTTACTTACTCACAAGGCAACTCTGAGCTCTCACGACTCAGAAAGCAGCTATTGAATGCCTTATCCAAAGATAAAATTCTTTATAGCCCTGTTGGTTTTCATCCAGACTCTGCACCCTTTTGTTCAAATGGAGGAGAGCAGAAGCAGTGGCAAAGAGAAAAGAATTTCAACTATTTGGGACCCACCCCTGTGTTTGTATCTCATACAGAGGGGGAGAAACTATCCCACAGAGCACCAGAGGAATTTGAGACAGGAGCCTGGGACAGCGAATGGCTATACTCATTCAGAGAACCAGAGAAAGGCCGTGTGCCCGTTCCCCACTCCGCTAGTGCCAGCCGCTGTCGCTCTGCTCCTCCGATCTGATCCTGACTCACCCCCCTCACCTCCCCCAAGCCCAGCCTCAGCATGCTAAGGCAAGCCTCTAAGGTGCCGAGGGCAGGGGGCAGGCTAATGGGATAAAGTGAGGCGTCCATGTCCCTGCCCCACCCCGCCTCAGGATTCCACAACACCCTTGTCTGTATCCCTCATGAACCTGTGGATTGACAGGTGCTCCTGGGCACGCTGCTCCTTATCCACCCTTTTTCCGTGCAGGTGGGAGGCCCCAGCTGCTTCCCCAGTTCACAAGCCGTAGTTGCACTTGTGGCTATAACAGGAGTGGGAAAGAGAGGAAAACCATAGCTTAGCCATGATCCATTTTCACATCAGGGAAGTACACAATTCATAAGTTAAAAAAAAAATCCTTTATATAAAAATGCATATTATTTGTAAAACATTGTTATTGGATCACATTTAAGATGACCCTGTGCCCTGATTTTGCTTCCTGTTGGTGACATGTCAAAGGTGTATGGATGGGCTTCCCCTGGTGGTCCAGTGGATAAGGACACTGCCTTGCAGTGCAAGGGGCGCCGGTTCGATCCCTGGCCTGGGAAGATCCCACGTGCTGTGGAGCGGCTGGACCGATGCGTCCAATTACCGAGCAGGAGCTCTGGAGCGCATGTGCCCAGAGCCAGTGCTCTGCTGCAACAGAGGCCACCGCGATGGGAGGCCCACAGGAGCCAAAGGACAAAGACGGATGAAAATAGAGAAATGAAAGACCAATAGAAGTGGCCCGCCCGCTCCCCTCCCTCCCCAATCCGACCCCCGCCCAAAATGAATAAATAAATAAATAAATCTTAAAAAAAAAAAGAAAAAGAAAAGGTGTATGGATATCTAACTCTTTGTTCCCATGGACTGTAGCTCACCAGACTCATCTGTCCATGGGATTTCTCAGGCAAGAATACTGGAGTGGGTTGCCACTTCCTTCTCCAGAGGATCTTCCTGACCCAGGAATCGAACCCAAGTCTCCTGCATCTCCTATTCATGAAACAGAGAAGACCATATTAAACCTTTACCCCAAAATGTATCAATCTCAACAGGGTACACTTAAGGCTCAGGCAAATGTATCCAGCATGTGACGTAATAATCAGCTTTGTTCCATCACCATTTGCATCCTGGGGGCTTTTCATATCTTGCCCTGAAATGCTCACGTGACTCTGAAATTCTCCCACCAAAAGAAATAATGACCGTCTATTGGGAATTTACATGCATCATAATTCTTATGATAACCCTGAGAAAGGTACTAATATTCATCCCATTTTATGAATGAGAACACTGAAAAAATGAATTATTAAATAGCCTGCCCGAGGTCACAGGATGAAGTAAAATTTAGGATTTGGACCCAGAGCACATGATCCATTTTCACATCAGGGAAGTACACAATTCATAAGTTAAAAATCCTTTATATAAAAATGCATATTATTTGTAAAACATTGTTATTGGATCACATTTAAGATGACCCTGTGCCCTGATTTTGCTTCCTGTTGGTGACATGTCAAAGGTGTATGGATGGGCTTCCCCTGGTGGTCCAGTGGATAAGGACACTGCCTTGCAGTGCAAGGGGCGCCGGTTCGATCCCTGGCCTGGGAAGATCCCACGTGCTGCGGAGCGGCTGGACCGATGCGTCCAATTACCGAGCAGGAGCTCTGGAGCGCATGTGCCCAGAGCCAGTGCTCTGCTGCAACAGAGGCCACCGCGATGGGAGGCCCACAGGAGCCAAAGGACAAAGACGGATGAAAATAGAGAAATGAAAGACCAATAGAAGTGGCCCGCCCGCTCCCCTCCCTCCCCAATCCGACCCCCGCCCAAAATGAATAAATAAATAAATAAATCTTAAAAAAAAAAAGAAAAAGAAAAGGTGTATGGATATCTAACTCTTTGTTCCCATGGACTGTAGCTCACCAGACTCATCTGTCCATGGGATTTCTCAGGCAAGAATACTGGAGTGGGTTGCCACTTCCTTCTCCAGAGGATCTTCCTGACCCAGGAATCGAACCCAAGTCTCCTGCATCTCCTATTCATGAAACAGAGAAGACCATATTAAACCTTTACCCCAAAATGTATCAATCTCAACAGGGTACACTTAAGGCTCAGGCAAATGTATCCAGCATGTGACGTAATAATCAGCTTTGTTCCATCACCATTTGCATCCTGGGGGCTTTTCATATCTTGCCCTGAAATGCTCACGTGACTCTGAAATTCTCCCACCAAAAGAAATAATGACCGTCTATTGGGAATTTACATGCATCATAATTCTTATGATAACCCTGAGAAAGGTACTAATATTCATCCCATTTTATGAATGAGAACACTGAAAAAATGAATTATTAAATAGCCTGCCCGAGGTCACAGGATGAAGTAAAATTTAGGATTTGAACCCAGAGCACATGTTCCTAGCCTTCACTCACCATTCAACGTTACTGACAACAAATGAATCAAACTCTCTCCTAAATAATAAACCTCCGAAGGTAGAATTTCAGGCCCTGTGCTACCTGGTGTGAGAAGGTGCTTGGAAGCCAGGGAGGGAAGGCCATTTCATGGCCATTAGTTGAGCCAGTTGTCTTTTATCTTCAGAGAAGATCGGCTCTTACTCTAAACTAATTACTTACAGTGTTATGTATTTACATATTCATGTGAGCTGTGCATGTATGTGTGTGTATGTGTATAAATAAAAGTGGTGGTTTCACTGTATTACATAATTTTAAAATTTAAAAGCATCCTCATGTTGAAAACAAGGAAATTCAGGCTCAGAAAAGTTAAGGGATGTGCCTAAAACCATACATACAGGTGATGACCTTCAACTTAACACAAATAGTTCTGAAACTGCAATATGCTGGTCCGGTATGTGTGTGTGTGTGTGTGTGTGTGTGTATATATATATATATTATTTATATATCTATGTATTCTCCTCTCCTCTCCTTTACAAAATTTAAAATGTAGAAGAGAAAAGACTCATTCATATTAGACTCATATTTGGGCAATAAATTGCTTTTAAAGCATTATTCCCCTTAAAGGATTTTCTTATCCTAATGAGAGATCAAAACCTCACTCTGACTGTTGTAGGGAAGCTTTAACTCTGATAGCTTTATAGACAGAATGCTGCTTTTCCTTCATGAGTTACTTCAAAATAAACAGGCAGCCCTGACTGACCATATGTCGATGGAGTTTTGACTGACATTCAAGCTGGTTACCCAGAATCCACTGTTGATTATGCGGCTTTAGATTATAAACCGGGGTAGGATGGAAGATTTGTATGCAGTTGAATAAACACTTCTGTTTTTTGAGATGCTGATGACTTTAGTTCTCAAAACACGTATGTGCGAAATAATTAGACTTTCAAAAGGAAAAATGTTTCTAGAAACCACTTAAAATTTAGGATTTGAACCCAGAGCACATGTTCCTAGCCTTCACTCACCATTCAACGTTACTGACAACAAATGAATCAAACTCTCTCCTAAATAATAAACCTCCGAAGGTAGAATTTCAGGCCCTGTGCTACCTGGTGTGAGAAGGTGCTTGGAAGCCAGGGAGGGAAGGCCATTTCATGGCCATTAGTTGAGCCAGTTGTCTTTTATCTTCAGAGAAGATCGGCTCTTACTCTAAACTAATTACTTACAGTGTTATGTATTTACATATTCATGTGAGCTGTGCATGTATGTGTGTGTATGTGTATAAATAAAAGTGGTGGTTTCACTGTATTACATAATTTTAAAATTTAAAAGCATCCTCATGTTGAAAACAAGGAAATTCAGGCTCAGAAAAGTTAAGGGATGTGCCTAAAACCATACATACAGGTGATGACCTTCAACTTAACACAAATAGTTCTGAAACTGCAATATGCTGGTCCGGTATGTGTGTGTGTGTGTGTGTGTGTGTATATATATATATATTATTTATATATCTATGTATTCTCCTCTCCTCTCCTTTACAAAATTTAAAATGTAGAAGAGAAAAGACTCATTCATATTAGACTCATATTTGGGCAATAAATTGCTTTTAAAGCATTATTCCCCTTAAAGGATTTTCTTATCCTAATGAGAGATCAAAACCTCACTCTGACTGTTGTAGGGAAGCTTTAACTCTGATAGCTTTATAGACAGAATGCTGCTTTTCCTTCATGAGTTACTTCAAAATAAACAGGCAGCCCTGACTGACCATATGTCGATGGAGTTTTGACTGACATTCAAGCTGGTTACCCAGAATCCACTGTTGATTATGCGGCTTTAGATTATAAACCGGGGTAGGATGGAAGATTTGTATGCAGTTGAATAAACACTTCTGTTTTTTGAGATGCTGATGACTTTAGTTCTCAAAACACGTATGTGCGAAATAATTAGACTTTCAAAAGGAAAAATGTTTCTAGAAACCACCAAAAAATTAGGGCAGCCTTTCAGCAGGAGCAATAGTTGCCCTTCCACCACTCACCACTTCCTTCCATGATTAAGATTGTCATCAAAACTAGAAAGAATTTACTAGATATGATTTCCCTGATTCTTCTTATAGTTGAACAATAAGATGTGAAGTTACAGCGCTTTACTTTTGGAGATAAATATTTGTTCTCAGTTGCCTCTAACGTTCGAGACAGATCTTGCTCTTCTTACATGAGGATTAAAATGGTTTGTCTCATGTTCCAATTTTTTCAAATTAAATGTTTATCTTTATTATGATTAAGAAATACAAGGGGAATTCTCTTGAGATCCAGTGATTAAGACTGAGCTTCCAATGCAGAGGGTGTGGGTTTGATCTCTGGTGAGGGAACTAGGATCTCATATGCAGTGTGGTCAAAACAAAACAAAAAAAATAATAATAAAGGGAATACATGTTCACTGCAGACCTTTGAATGATTAGAGAAGTCTCAAGCAAAAAAAAAAGAAAACATTGTGTAATCTGGTCCATGCTTGGTATATTTTTTCTGTATGTGTAGCTTTTTTTTCCCCCACAAAATTGACATCCTACTCTTTTTGTGGTGGGCTTTTTTCTTACAACTGTAAGCATTTTTCTAGTATAATGTATTCTTCTTCAAAAACAAAATTTAAATGGTTGCATGGTATTTCAACATATGGAAAAGTACCATAATGTATGTAACTATTTTCTCATTGTCATACATTTGGTGTTCAGCAATTTTTTCCATTATAAACGATGCCCTAGTAGTAGGTTTGTATATATTCTTTGATTGTTTCCTTATTATATTCTGAATGTAAAATTATCTACAGGGATTAGTGTTCTTGAGATTCTTTTAGCATGTTTTCAGCTTGCCTTCCAAAAATACTGGACCAGTGAACGCTTCCACTGTTGATTATGCGGCTTTAGATTATAAACCGGGGTAGGATGGAAGATTTGTATGCAGTTGAATAAACACTTCTGTTTTTTGAGATGCTGATGACTTTAGTTCTCAAAACACGTATGTGCGAAATAATTAGACTTTCAAAAGGAAAAATGTTTCTAGAAACCACCAAAAAATTAGGGCAGCCTTTCAGCAGGAGCAATAGTTGCCCTTCCACCACTCACCACTTCCTTCCATGATTAAGATTGTCATCAAAACTAGAAAGAATTTACTAGATATGATTTCCCTGATTCTTCTTATAGTTGAACAATAAGATGTGAAGTTACAGCGCTTTACTTTTGGAGATAAATATTTGTTCTCAGTTGCCTCTAACGTTCGAGACAGATCTTGCTCTTCTTACATGAGGATTAAAATGGTTTGTCTCATGTTCCAATTTTTTCAAATTAAATGTTTATCTTTATTATGATTAAGAAATACAAGGGGAATTCTCTTGAGATCCAGTGATTAAGACTGAGCTTCCAATGCAGAGGGTGTGGGTTTGATCTCTGGTGAGGGAACTAGGATCTCATATGCAGTGTGGTCAAAACAAAACAAAAAAAATAATAATAAAGGGAATACATGTTCACTGCAGACCTTTGAATGATTAGAGAAGTCTCAAGCAAAAAAAAAAGAAAACATTGTGTAATCTGGTCCATGCTTGGTATATTTTTTCTGTATGTGTAGCTTTTTTTTCCCCCACAAAATTGACATCCTACTCTTTTTGTGGTGGGCTTTTTTCTTACAACTGTAAGCATTTTTCTAGTATAATGTATTCTTCTTCAAAAACAAAATTTAAATGGTTGCATGGTATTTCAACATATGGAAAAGTACCATAATGTATGTAACTATTTTCTCATTGTCATACATTTGGTGTTCAGCAATTTTTTCCATTATAAACGATGCCCTAGTAGTAGGTTTGTATATATTCTTTGATTGTTTCCTTATTATATTCTGAATGTAAAATTATCTACAGGGATTAGTGTTCTTGAGATTCTTTTAGCATGTTTTCAGCTTGCCTTCCAAAAATACTGGACCAGTGAACGCTTCCACTGGCATTTCTTTAGCTGTTCAAGAGTTTGATGCTTTTCTGAGTTTACTGTTCATTTGTATTTCTCTTAAACACTGTCCTTACCCAGTTTTTTCTTACTGTGCTATTAATCTTTTTTAAAAATTTTAAATTAGAGGATTAATTTACATTTTTCTTTATACATATTTTATTCAGAAGAGGTTTTTTATTAATGAACATTTCCCATTCTTTATTATACTCAGTGTAAATATTTCTGTGCTTTAGGTTTAGTTGTACTATTACAGTTAATAGTTTGGTAGAATTTCAAAATGGATATATGTATGTATATACATATATATATTACACACACACACACACACACACATAACAGTTTTATTGAGATATAATCACGTCATACAATTTACCAACTTAAAGTGTACAGTTTTACGTTTTTAGTATATTCAGAGTTGTACAGGCATCACCACAATCAATTTTAGAGTATTTTATCACCCCCAAGAGAAACCCAATGCTGTTAGCAGTCACTGTCTACTGCCCCTTATCCCCCGTCCCTCTCATCCACCAGTCTACTTTCTACCTCTATAGACTGGCTTATTCTGGATATTTCATCAGTAAAGTCATGCAATATATAGTCTTTTGTGATGGGCTTTTTCACTTAGTATAATGTTTTTAAAGTACATCCCTGCTGTAACGTGTTATCAATTTTCATTCTTTTTCATTGTTGAATATTCTTATACTACACAAATAACCACATATGTTTATCCATTATAAGTTGGTGGACACTTGAGTTATTTTCATTTTCTGATTATTATTAATAAGGCTACTGTATGAGTGTTCATGTACAAGCGTTTGCATGAACATATGTCTTTGTTTCTCTTGAGTGTATACTAGGAATAGAATTGCTGGTTCTTAAACGGTAGCATTTGAGGAACTGCCAAACCATTTTCCAGAACTGCAGCACCATTTTACAAGCCCACCAGCAGTGTATGGTTTCCAATGTCTCCACATCCTACTCATCGCTTGTTATTGTCTATCTTTTTGACATAGCCGTCCTAGTGGGTGTGAAGTGGTATCTCACTGTAGGTTTTTATTTCCTGATGAATAAGGATGTTGAGCATCTTTTCATGTGCTAATTGGCTATTTAAATATCTTATTTGAAGAGCTGTCTATTCAGATTAAATGAATGTATTTTGACAGATACCTCCCTTTCTCTCTCCCTCTTTCTTCCCTTCCTTCTTTCTGTTCTTGCTCCTTGTCTTTCTACTACTTATTTTCAAATCTGTACTTCAAGACAATCGAAGGAGCTGAAAAATGCCTGTGTTCACAAGTTGAGCAAGCCCACTTCCAACATAAGTACTGATCCAGGTTTCACAGTAACAGACACTGTCTATAATGAGATCCTATCCTTGTCTCCACCTGTAAAATAAAGTCATTACTCAGCATTTTGAAATTCAGTAGTAAAACAGTTTCACAGTTGAAAGGGCTTTTAAAACGTATCCGGTCTAGTTACCCATGAGTTCCTTCTGGAATATACCCCATCAAGTCACCCACATGGCCTGTGTCAGTTCATTGGATTGTTGGACAAACATCTTTGTTCCTGGGAAGTGCTTCATTATATGGAGCGTAAATCTGCCTCTCTCCCTCTAGGTCTCCCTTTGAGTCATTATTAAATCCTGAGCCCTGCTCAGCTATCTGAAAGCCTCTCTCATGTTAACTCTCCTCTGAAGTTTCTTTTCTTCAAGGTAAATATCCTAAATTCTCCAGCTGCCCACAGAGATTGTGGTTCTCACCAACCTTCTCTGAACAGTCCAATTCAGTTCTGTCCTGTGAGGGTGTGACTCTCAGCAGGGGAGGGGTGAACTGACCAGGGGCAAGGAAGATGAAAATGTTCTAAATTTTGCAGTTTATGTGCTCTTTTCCTGTTGTTCCTGTCATATTGAGCAAGCTGACTTTCGGCTGACTTTCACATTGAGTTTCATTGGCAACAAGAATATGTGTGTGCTGTTTTTTCCCAGCAGGAACGGCTAATGAACCCCATCTCTGTGTTTCTGCCTATCTTTGTAGGATTCCAATATAGGATTTTATTTTTACCCTGTGAAGTGTCATTTTGCTGAATTTGGTTTCATCAAGTAACGATATTACTATAATAATAATATTAAAAAATAATATGTTGAAAGCTATGTCAGAAAAAAAAAAGCAATGATATGTCAAAGGCCATTTTTCACTTGACTCTCACAAATGCCCTATGAGGTAGACACAACTACTCTCCTCATTTTAGAGTTGAAGAATTTGCGACTTGGCATGGGTAACTTCTTCAAAGTCACATCCCTGTTGGCTGTATTTAAAGGCCAAGTTCTTAGGTAGTTCATCCTGTTGTCTCCTATGGCTTAGGAACCCAGCACTCCCAAGCAGTGGAGTCACTGCTTTTCCGTGTTCTGATCTGCTAGTTTGGCAAGTGTGGCTTCCATAGCTCCTTCTAGCCACAGAGCCCCGGAGTTCCCACAGCTCCATCAGGAGATGAAGGGCACCTTCTCCAGGGTCATCTTATCCTTCATCTAAGCAGCTTTCCTTTCATCTGTATTGTATTTAGGGCTTTCTCTTAACAATGCATAAGATGGAACATAATGCTGTCAAAAACAAAGTTGCAAAATACCCATACTAAACACTGGTCAAATTTTTGAAAGGACCCGGGATAGGACAGAGTCACAGTAGGCTGCCAGGGCTCCTGCCAGGTAGGCATCAGGCAGTCAAGTCATAACTGGCTCCATCATCCCCATATCTAGCACACATCCCCCTCTTGTCTGTGGGGAGATGCTGAAAGCGTTTGTCAGTGACTTGCTGAATCCAGATGCAACAGGTCACCCCAGTCCCTCTGATCTAAGTCTCCCTGGCAAATCAGGCAATGACGTCAGGCTGTTGGCTTGTTGTTAGTGAACCCATGTCATTGCTTCTGGCTGGTATCTCTTCTGAATGGAAGGAGTCTGCTGAAACTGTGATTAAATACGGTGAATGCCACCCTTGCTAATGGTCTTGGCTTCTTCTTGTAAGTCTCTATGAATCACCCTTTAGTAATCATTTTATTATTTCCTTCAGCAGCCACCACCACAGTAACAACAACAAAACAAAGGTAGCCTGGACCATGTCCCAGGCACTGTTCTAGGGGCTATACGTGGATTATCTCCTCTAGTTTTCACTCTGGCACCATGAGCTGAGTACTGTTATTATCTCCATTTTCAGATGGGAAAACTTGGACTTTGAGAATTTATGTAATTTTCCCAAGATCACCCAGTTCATTGATAAGGACACCAGAATTCATATCCAGGCCATCTGACTGCAGCGTGCGGGCTCCTAACCGCCATACAGTAACACCGTAAAATCAATGAAAACCTACCTTTTTTGTCCCTCATGACAATCAGCCCAATATTTCCCATCTTCAAAATTTCTGCCCTTCTGTCCACCCCATCATTCTTGGAAAACATAGCCACACTGGCTCACCAGTCTCTCTCTGTTCTGTCTTCAAACACGGGGATGGTGTTCATGTGGGCCTGGAAGCCTGAGTGTTGTGAGGTTCACCATAGATTACCAGTATAACTTTAAGTTAAACCCATTCTTGGGCTCTTCCCCAAGAGGGTCCCATTTAGCTCTTGTGGCAGAAAGGGCAGGCTTTGTATTGGAGAAGCAGCCCAATTACTAGCTCTCCTCAGTCTTGTTCTCACTTCCTCAAATCCGTCCCTTCCATTCTCAGCCCTATGCCAACCTGTATATATAATTCAGAACCATTTTCAGTTTCCCTTAAATAATCCTTAGCAACTAAACAACAGTAACAACATAATAATCCTCTCCCCTCCAAAGCTGTTACTGGGTGATGCTTCACTGAAGACTTTGTAGGAGAGAAGGAGTAAGGGATTTCCAACACATCCCTCACAAGGTAAACATCCAAATTAGGTGTTTCTGTTTTTCATGGTTACTTCTGCTTTCACCAACAACAGAGCCTTGTGGTTGTGCCTCCTCATCCCCCCCCCGCAGATTCCATGCTCTGCCCTCCTCAGCTCTCTTCTTCAAACAAGGTAGTGAGAGAGAAAGAGCGGAGTCGGGAGCTGGCTGAGATTGGTGGGAGGGGGCTCTGGGGAAAGTCTCCAGGAAGGGAAGCATGGAGTAGGAATGTTCTGAAATGAGTGAGCTCAGCAATGCGGAAGAACAGAAATAGGGGAAGGGGTGGTCACCAGATGCCTGGCTGAGCAAGTAAGAGAGACAGTGGGAGGAGGAGAAGCTGGAGAACAGGGCAGGGCCGATCACAGAGAACCTTGTCAGTGAAAGCCACCCTTGAACGGGTCCTGAACCCGTCCGTCCACCTTAGACTGCAGCCTGGTGGTTTGGTGGGCGCCTTGACATTTCAAGTCTACACTGGATCTCACCCCTTAGCCCCTACCCGGTGACTCAGAACCACCCTCCCCAGGAAGAAGAGTGAATAAAGGTTCAGTAAGTCAAAGAGCTTCCTCTGATTGTTCTCATCTGCAACCAGAATGGAGAACCACTGCTTCTGAGGCTAACTCCGAAGAGTTTGATGTGCACGTGAATCACGTAGGGATCTGTTAGCTGGCACATTCAGATTCTTACCCATAACAGCTCAACAGGGGGAGGCCGGAGCTTCTGCATTCTCCCAAGTGGTCAGATACTCCCAGGACCCTGGACCAGTCTTTGCATAGCCAGGCCCTTGAAGAGTGGCTCTCAGACTGTGGTCCCTGGACCAGTAGTCACAGTATCACCTAGGAGCAGGTGCAAAATGACATTTCCAGGTGGCCCAACCCCAGAATTACTGAATCAGAGACACTGGGGTGGGGCCCAGAGGTCTGTGGTTTAGCAAGTCCTCGGTGATTCTGATGCAAGCTAATATTTGAGAACCATTGCCTGGAACATCTAGATTGTCCCTCACAAGCGATGGTACAACTTGTCTAATAAGGGGAAACTGGTTGAAGAGAAACAAAAGCAATGAGCTGATTCAACTGCCCCCTACAGAAGCAACCAAGAGTCAAAGGCACAGTCTCTGAAAGATGTGACCCTATTCAGTATTGTTCAGGCAACTGATAGCATGATATAGTACGGGTTTCTTACCCTGGGCACTGTGGCATGTTGGGCTGGATAACTCTGTACTGCTGGAGGCTATCTTGTGCATCGTAGGCTATTTACTGGAGGCCAGGGACTGGGGTGCAGCAAGTGGGACATCTAAGGCACACAGTTTAAGGAGGCACTTGCTCTCAGGGAGCTGCAAGTATAGGCTTGGTATTTGCATGATTCTGAGAGTAAGTGCTTACTTAAATCGTGCATCCTAGCTGCCTCACTTGCCTCACCCTAGTTCAAATTGTTTAGCAGAATCCTGGTGAGTTTGGCGGATCACAGAGAACCTTGTCAGTGAAACCCTTGACCATCCGGCCACCGTAGACGGCAGCCTGGTGGTTTGGTGGGCGCCTTGACATTTCAAGTCTACACTGGATCTCACCCCTTAGCCCCTACCCGGTGACTCAGAACCACCCTCCCCAGGAAGAAGAGTGAATAAAGGTTCAGTAAGTCAAAGAGCTTCCTCTGATTGTTCTCATCTGCAACCAGAATGGAGAACCACTGCTTCTGAGGCTAACTCCGAAGAGTTTGATGTGCACGTGAATCACGTAGGGATCTGTTAGCTGGCACATTCAGATTCTTACCCATAACAGCTCAACAGGGGGAGGCCGGAGCTTCTGCATTCTCCCAAGTGGTCAGATACTCCCAGGACCCTGGACCAGTCTTTGCATAGCCAGGCCCTTGAAGAGTGGCTCTCAGACTGTGGTCCCTGGACCAGTAGTCACAGTATCACCTAGGAGCAGGTGCAAAATGACATTTCCAGGTGGCCCAACCCCAGAATTACTGAATCAGAGACACTGGGGTGGGGCCCAGAGGTCTGTGGTTTAGCAAGTCCTCGGTGATTCTGATGCAAGCTAATATTTGAGAACCATTGCCTGGAACATCTAGATTGTCCCTCACAAGCGATGGTACAACTTGTCTAATAAGGGGAAACTGGTTGAAGAGAAACAAAAGCAATGAGCTGATTCAACTGCCCCCTACAGAAGCAACCAAGAGTCAAAGGCACAGTCTCTGAAAGATGTGACCCTATTCAGTATTGTTCAGGCAACTGATAGCATGATATAGTACGGGTTTCTTACCCTGGGCACTGTGGCATGTTGGGCTGGATAACTCTGTACTGCTGGAGGCTATCTTGTGCATCGTAGGCTATTTACTGGAGGCCAGGGACTGGGGTGCAGCAAGTGGGACATCTAAGGCACACAGTTTAAGGAGGCACTTGCTCTCAGGGAGCTGCAAGTATAGGCTTGGTATTTGCATGATTCTGAGAGTAAGTGCTTACTTAAATCGTGCATCCTAGCTGCCTCACTTGCCTCACCCTAGTTCAAATTGTTTAGCAGAATCCCTGCTCTCCACTCACTAAATGCCACCAGCAACCTCCCATTCCCCACCTCCTATTTCTGACTATGAAAAATGTCTCAGCGGCAAGCTTAAGGATTTGTTACTGACCAAGGTTCTAATCACTGGTTCTAACCCAGCGGTCTGGCTAGAGGGTATAAAAGGTGCTTCCAGTTAGCAAGGAGTGACCCAGTCAGGAGCAGACACTGAATGTTTTCCCCCCTGCCTGGCAAGAGAGGGTCCTTTCCTCTCAGTGCCAGCAATAGCTCAAAATCCTCAAGCTACTGCAAGATATCTGAATACAAATCCTTGATATAGCAAAGGCGGTTAAAGTCAACCTTGGGCACACTGGGTCAAGGTGTGACGTGTGAAAGTTCACTGCATGTCACAGGACTGGGGTCTTGCAGCTGAGACATGGGTCTTGGCAGGCTCTGAGGGCCTGGGTTTCGATTCAAGGCCCAGTCCCTTAATCTCTAAATCACATAACTTCTCTGAATCCTCAATTATCTTCATCCATAAAAGAAAATAATGAAAATACCTACTGTACAGAGCTATTTTGAGGATTAAACTAGTTGTCATAGAGCTCACAGGAAAACAACTAGTTTATTCTTTAATTCATGGAGTAGTTTTACCCTAATAGAAGCTTGATGCCAATTAGAAGAGGGGCCTGTTACATGTGTTTTTAATATTTATGTATTTATTTGGCTGCATCGGGTCTTAGGTGTGGCATGCAGGATCTTTTGTTGCAATGAGGGGCCAGTTAGATGCTATGAATGAATTTGTATCTGCAGCAAGTCACCAGGGAAACATGCATGCTGGGAGACCTGCATTGCAGGGACTACTTGACTTCCCCTCAACTGTGTGATCCTCATCCCTCTCGCCAGGTCTGAGACCCTCAGCCACAGAAGAAGCAGCTGGAGTAGATGGTCTTCAGAGTTCCCCTCTCTTCTACTGTGATTCTGTGTGCAGTGGAAGGGGACAGTGCATCTTTGTCATTTATCCTGCACTTGGATAGAGTCTTATGCCCAGGATTTCCCCCATGTCTTTCTCTCTTCTCGGCGCTCGCTTCCACCCTCCCACCTGCAGCCTCCTTCCAAATCACCATGCAGAACACTGTGAAAATGAGCTGACTGCCCGAGCTGCAGCATTCTTCTTTTCCTGCTGGAGTTCTGAGATTGAGAATGACTGGCTTAGACTTTACTGGCTTTCCTCATTGCCTACCGCAAAGACTGACTGGCTCCCCTGATTTCGTACTGCTTCCCAATGACTCCTTCGGTCAATAGCTTGAGCCAGTTTCCTGAACCAGGGAGGAAGCAGACACTCACTCCCCTGCAGCCGGCCTCCCCCCAGGGTGTTTAGGGTAACAAGTAACAGGGGAGGGTGATGGTCTGGAGTAGCTACACCCCTAGACCCCCTGAAGGACTGGTCATGGAGAAAGGAGCAGACTTCCACGAGCTCCTACCATGTGCCAGATACTCTGCCCTTTAGTCCTCTCTGGGGGATAATGGCGTAATCACAAACTTGATTAGATACAAAATCTTTGCATCTCAAGTCCAGAGAGAGTCAGGTACAGTGCTGTGACTTTATCAGGCTGGTTGCTTGCACTTCTCTTTTCTAGGCTGTGGGATGTGGGCTTGCCCGGCAGTTCTGTGCCCTGGATCATGCCTAGTTCTCCATCTTCCTTCCCATTTAGGCAGAAATAAACACAGGGATGAGCCTTCCGTGTTACATGACTTCATCATGCATAATTGTCAGAATGAAAACCTCCCGGTTGCATATCTGCACAATGCCAGTGATTACAGTGATTAAATCAATCAAGCCCAATTTCATAATCATCAAATGTATAATTTCCCAACTCGGCAGGGCCCCGCAATGGCATTCCAGTGAATAGCCAAAAATGCATGCTGGGAGACCTGCATTGCAGGGACTACTTGACTTCCCCTCAACTGTGTGATCCTCATCCCTCTCGCCAGGTCTGAGACCCTCAGCCACAGAAGAAGCAGCTGGAGTAGATGGTCTTCAGAGTTCCCCTCTCTTCTACTGTGATTCTGTGTGCAGTGGAAGGGGACAGTGCATCTTTGTCATTTATCCTGCACTTGGATAGAGTCTTATGCCCAGGATTTCCCCCATGTCTTTCTCTCTTCTCGGCGCTCGCTTCCACCCTCCCACCTGCAGCCTCCTTCCAAATCACCATGCAGAACACTGTGAAAATGAGCTGACTGCCCGAGCTGCAGCATTCTTCTTTTCCTGCTGGAGTTCTGAGATTGAGAATGACTGGCTTAGACTTTACTGGCTTTCCTCATTGCCTACCGCAAAGACTGACTGGCTCCCCTGATTTCGTACTGCTTCCCAATGACTCCTTCGGTCAATAGCTTGAGCCAGTTTCCTGAACCAGGGAGGAAGCAGACACTCACTCCCCTGCAGCCGGCCTCCCCCCAGGGTGTTTAGGGTAACAAGTAACAGGGGAGGGTGATGGTCTGGAGTAGCTACACCCCTAGACCCCCTGAAGGACTGGTCATGGAGAAAGGAGCAGACTTCCACGAGCTCCTACCATGTGCCAGATACTCTGCCCTTTAGTCCTCTCTGGGGGATAATGGCGTAATCACAAACTTGATTAGATACAAAATCTTTGCATCTCAAGTCCAGAGAGAGTCAGGTACAGTGCTGTGACTTTATCAGGCTGGTTGCTTGCACTTCTCTTTTCTAGGCTGTGGGATGTGGGCTTGCCCGGCAGTTCTGTGCCCTGGATCATGCCTAGTTCTCCATCTTCCTTCCCATTTAGGCAGAAATAAACACAGGGATGAGCCTTCCGTGTTACATGACTTCATCATGCATAATTGTCAGAATGAAAACCTCCCGGTTGCATATCTGCACAATGCCAGTGATTACAGTGATTAAATCAATCAAGCCCAATTTCATAATCATCAAATGTATAATTTCCCAACTCGGCAGGGCCCCAGCACATGGCATTCCATCTGTCTGATACAGGAATCAAAAACACAGTACTAAACAAAACATTTGGGGCCAGAGTTAGGTAATTTGGTAAGCTTAATGCCAGATTAGTAAGGATGATGAGACAATAGAACTCCATGCATTTGTTGTCTAATGAGAATAAAATATCTGATTTGTGATTTCCCTAGTGGTGACTTACTTCAGTAACTCCAGTGTGAAAAATACTCCCACTCCCCCAAGAAGTTGCCCCACTTCATACTCCATGATGTTTGGCTCTAACTGTGGTTTCGGAAAAGCCTCTTGAGAGTCCTTTGGACTGCAAAATCAAACCAGTCAGCCCTAAAGGAAATCAACCCTGAATATTCATTGGAAGGGCTGGTACTGAAGCTGGAGCTCCACTACTTTGGCCACTTGATGCAAAGAGCTGATTCATTAGAGAAGACCCGGATGCTAGGAAAGATTGAGAACAGGAGGAGAAGGAGACAAGAAAGGATGAGATGGTCGGATGGCATCATTGACTCAATGAACATAAGTTTGAGGAGGCTCTGGGAGATGGTTTATTCCCAGAAAGAATCATTCAGTCAATTACATGTATACTTTAATTATATTATTATTGTTACTGTGATATAAAGAGCTGTGTAAGATGTCTTAGTATAGTTTCTGCAGACAACTTGATGGCAGTCTGTCCACCTGACTTATGTGCTGATTGATGCCTTAGGGGTCCCAGGCTGAGATCTTGAGAATCAAGATCTCTTTAAAGCAAAGAGAACTTCACATGGGAAGCATGATTTCACAGGTCCTATTTCTTCTCTGTAGCTAAAGAGAAGAAACTACCAGAACCAAAGGAGAAAGAAGGAAGATTGTATATTGCTTATTGTGATGTTCACCTAATCCCATTCTGTTTCTCTACATCTTATTGTTGTTGCTGAGCCCGTAAGTCGTGTTCTACTCTTTGAGACCCCACAGACTGCAGTGCATCAGATTTCCCTGTCCTTCACCATCTCCCAGAGTTTGGTCAAACTCATGTCCGTTGAGTCCAACCATCTCATCTTCTCTTGCCCGCTTCTCCTTCTGCCCTCAATCTTTCCTAGCATCCGGGTCTTTTCTAATGAGTCGGCTCTTTGCATCAAGTGGCCAAAGTAGTGGAGCTTCAGCTTCAGCATCTGGCCTTCCAATGAATATTCAGGGTTGATTTCCTTTAGGGGTGACTGGTTTGATCTTGCAGTCCAAGGGACTCTCAAGAGGCTTTTCCAAAACCACAGTTAGAGCCAGACATCCTGGAGTATGAAGTCAAATGGGCCTTAGGAAGCATTAGTATGAACAAAGCTAGTGGAGGTGATGGAATTCCAGCTGAGATATTTCTCTGCATGAGGCAATCATTTTGTTTTGTGCTGCAGTTGATGTTGTAAATGTTTCAAAGTACCCAGTTATTTCAGTTGTGATAATCAGAAATCTTACAAATTTCTAGAGTTTGAAACTCTTGCAAGATGGAGGAAAATTAATTTATCCAGAATTGTGATGAGTGATTTTGAAGGTTACTGATTAGAGTGGGGGGGGTTTGGGCAGTGGCTGTCAAAGAGCTGATTCATTAGGAGGAGAAGGAGACAAGAAGGGAAAAATGAGATGGTCGGATGGCATCATTGACTCAATGAACATAAGTTTGAGGAGGCTCTGGGAGATGGTTTATTCCCAGAAAGAATCATTCAGTCAATTACATGTATACTTTAATTATATTATTATTGTTACTGTGATATAAAGAGCTGTGTAAGATGTCTTAGTATAGTTTCTGCAGACAACTTGATGGCAGTCTGTCCACCTGACTTATGTGCTGATTGATGCCTTAGGGGTCCCAGGCTGAGATCTTGAGAATCAAGATCTCTTTAAAGCAAAGAGAACTTCACATGGGAAGCATGATTTCACAGGTCCTATTTCTTCTCTGTAGCTAAAGAGAAGAAACTACCAGAACCAAAGGAGAAAGAAGGAAGATTGTATATTGCTTATTGTGATGTTCACCTAATCCCATTCTGTTTCTCTACATCTTATTGTTGTTGCTGAGCCCGTAAGTCGTGTTCTACTCTTTGAGACCCCACAGACTGCAGTGCATCAGATTTCCCTGTCCTTCACCATCTCCCAGAGTTTGGTCAAACTCATGTCCGTTGAGTCCAACCATCTCATCTTCTCTTGCCCGCTTCTCCTTCTGCCCTCAATCTTTCCTAGCATCCGGGTCTTTTCTAATGAGTCGGCTCTTTGCATCAAGTGGCCAAAGTAGTGGAGCTTCAGCTTCAGCATCTGGCCTTCCAATGAATATTCAGGGTTGATTTCCTTTAGGGGTGACTGGTTTGATCTTGCAGTCCAAGGGACTCTCAAGAGGCTTTTCCAAAACCACAGTTAGAGCCAGACATCCTGGAGTATGAAGTCAAATGGGCCTTAGGAAGCATTAGTATGAACAAAGCTAGTGGAGGTGATGGAATTCCAGCTGAGATATTTCTCTGCATGAGGCAATCATTTTGTTTTGTGCTGCAGTTGATGTTGTAAATGTTTCAAAGTACCCAGTTATTTCAGTTGTGATAATCAGAAATCTTACAAATTTCTAGAGTTTGAAACTCTTGCAAGATGGAGGAAAATTAATTTATCCAGAATTGTGATGAGTGATTTTGAAGGTTACTGATTAGAGTAGGGAAGGGAAGGGTTTGGGCAGTGGCTGTCAAAGTTTAACTTCTAGACCTTGGTTGAAGTTACAGTAGTATTTGCCTTATAATAATTTGTTAGCTATCTATTTGCTTTCATATTTTTCTTTATATTTTACTTTACAATCAAACATTTTTTAAAAGTCATTGACCTGCAGATAATTTGTAAAAGCATTGTGCATCTTAATTGGACTGAATGACCTAAAGATTTCTCCCTCTAAGGTAGGCAGAATAATGATCTCCCCCCATCTAAAGATGTTCATATCATAACTCACAAAACCTGTCAGCCTCCTCGGTTGAGGTTTCTATAGCCAATCGAGGAAAGGGTTAAATATCAAAAGACTAGATGTACCTGCCCCAGTGGAATTTGGAGCTCAAATTCTCTCCCACCTGGCCTCAGTCAGAACAAAGGTATTATGAACCATTCTTCCATTTCCAGACCACTGAATCTTAAGACTTCAAGCAAATGCAGCTATTGACTTTTCTAATATCGCTCTTGAAGATTAGAAGATGCATGTCATTCTCTAAATTGTGAGGTTCTCATAGAACTAATGTGGCCAGAAGGTTTATGTCACCTTTTTACATCCACCCATCCATGATTTCCTATTTTAGCTCTAGGTTACCCCCTCTCCAAATACTATTCTTTAAGCAGCCTCAAAACCTACCACGGTAAACAAACACAGAGTCTCTTTTCTCCCACCTCTCCCAGGAAATATATAATACCATGAAAACCAAATAAAAAGACAGTTTATGAAAGAAAGAGATCTATCCTTGAGATCAACTACCTCCTTTAACAATTAACCATGCCTCCCAGCATGTTGAAGGGATTAATTAGTTAGTGATCACAAAGTCCTTTAAAAACCACAACTCTGTATATCTACGCCATTAAACACTATGACAGACTAGTACATTAAGCATTGTTGAATGATGTTAATATTCTTCCTTTTAGTGTCTTTCAAATAGGTTCCTTATTTTTTTATTCCCACAGTCCCTGCCCTATATCCAGGCCTTATCATTCCTTCTAATTAGTGTCCGCTACCTCCAGGCTCTCTCCTTGCCAAACCACAATTTATGTCACAGGAAGAACAATCTTAAAATAGTTTTTTATTTATCTCTCCTGCAAGGCCTTCAGTGGCCACATGGAACCTATAATTATAAGTCCAAAGCAACTTATTTAAGCAACGAAACAGTAAATGGAAAAAGAACTCCAGTTGCAAGATATTCTTATTTTCTTTATCTTATGCTCAAGGTCAGTACCACGGTATGTAGTCTCATATCCCCCACCACACCCTTTGTGAACCCTCCACCTCAAAGGCCAGTTCACACAATGGGTGAAGAGCATGATTTCTGGCACCGGACTGCTTGGGTAAACATCTTGCCTCTGCTCTTTGTGGGCTGTAAGACCTAGAGCAAGGAGATTGACCTCACACTTTCTTCAGTTATAGTAGTAACGTTAGTCACTCAGTCATGTCTTACTCTTTGGAATCCCATAGACTATAGCCCTCAGACTCCTCTCTCCATGGAATTCTCCGGGCAAGAATATAGGAGTGGCCAGCTTTTCCCTTCTCCAGGGGTTCTTCCGGACCAAGGGACCAATCCTGGGTCTCCTGCATTGCAGGCAGATTCTTTACCATCTGAGCCACCAGGGAAACCCTCTTCATTTGTAAAACAAGGTCAATAAAAGCACCCACTTCCTTGGGATACTCTGTGGGTTACATAAATTAACACACAAAGTTCTTAGAATAGAGCATCCTGCCATACAGTAAGCAAAAATAAGAAATAGGACTTTTGTTACTTACTGTTGTAGCCTCAGCACATAGACAGGGAAACTGAGGCTTGCAGAGTTTGACTTGCCCTACAACTCACTGATGAGTCCAAGCTGGAGTTCCAGTCTACACATTTGGCTTCAGAGCCTATTCTCTTGACAACCACATAACCCTGTGTCCACCTCATCCCCTGGCTTCACGCAGCAGGGACCCCTTAAATATTGCTCTGGTTGCTTACTAAAATATCTTGAACATTCTATATTTTCATACACAGTGATTTGCCTGGCCTGAGATACTCTTTTCTCCTACAAGTATCTTCCCAATTTCTTATCAGTTCAAAGTGTTCCACAATGTTCTCTTTCTCTGAATTTTCATGGCTCTTTAACTGCCTATAAAAGTCACTGGCACTGACCACATCCTGTCTTATTTTGTAACTTGTCTTTTTTATGTGCCTTGTTTCTCCAACAAGACTGTAAATCCATTGAGGATGGAGTTTGTTTGCCTTATGGCTCTCTGTGTTCCCGGTGGGGACCAGGATGGCGCCTTGCCCAGAGCAGACTCTCCTTAAATGTTGGCTGATTGATAAATGGACACAAAAGCAGCTAGAAATGGACAAAGCATCCGCTTATTCTCACCACTGCCTCTTTCAGTGTGTCAGCACATCCCACCCTCATGACTGTAAAGGGGCAATGGAGGAAACCCTCCACCTCAAAGGCCAGTTCACACAATGGGTGAAGAGCATGATTTCTGGCACCGGACTGCTTGGGTAAACATCTTGCCTCTGCTCTTTGTGGGCTGTAAGACCTAGAGCAAGGAGATTGACCTCACACTTTCTTCAGTTATAGTAGTAACGTTAGTCACTCAGTCATGTCTTACTCTTTGGAATCCCATAGACTATAGCCCTCAGACTCCTCTCTCCATGGAATTCTCCGGGCAAGAATATAGGAGTGGCCAGCTTTTCCCTTCTCCAGGGGTTCTTCCGGACCAAGGGACCAATCCTGGGTCTCCTGCATTGCAGGCAGATTCTTTACCATCTGAGCCACCAGGGAAACCCTCTTCATTTGTAAAACAAGGTCAATAAAAGCACCCACTTCCTTGGGATACTCTGTGGGTTACATAAATTAACACACAAAGTTCTTAGAATAGAGCATCCTGCCATACAGTAAGCAAAAATAAGAAATAGGACTTTTGTTACTTACTGTTGTAGCCTCAGCACATAGACAGGGAAACTGAGGCTTGCAGAGTTTGACTTGCCCTACAACTCACTGATGAGTCCAAGCTGGAGTTCCAGTCTACACATTTGGCTTCAGAGCCTATTCTCTTGACAACCACATAACCCTGTGTCCACCTCATCCCCTGGCTTCACGCAGCAGGGACCCCTTAAATATTGCTCTGGTTGCTTACTAAAATATCTTGAACATTCTATATTTTCATACACAGTGATTTGCCTGGCCTGAGATACTCTTTTCTCCTACAAGTATCTTCCCAATTTCTTATCAGTTCAAAGTGTTCCACAATGTTCTCTTTCTCTGAATTTTCATGGCTCTTTAACTGCCTATAAAAGTCACTGGCACTGACCACATCCTGTCTTATTTTGTAACTTGTCTTTTTTATGTGCCTTGTTTCTCCAACAAGACTGTAAATCCATTGAGGATGGAGTTTGTTTGCCTTATGGCTCTCTGTGTTCCCGGTGGGGACCAGGATGGCGCCTTGCCCAGAGCAGACTCTCCTTAAATGTTGGCTGATTGATAAATGGACACAAAAGCAGCTAGAAATGGACAAAGCATCCGCTTATTCTCACCACTGCCTCTTTCAGTGTGTCAGCACATCCCACCCTCATGACTGTGAAAGGAGGAGGGGCCTGGGAGATGGAGGTTTATAACAGGCATCCTCCATATCCCTCCCCCATGTCTGTCACATATGGTACTGAGTGCAGAGGGAGTATCTGAAAACGAGCTAACTGCATCATTTTCTGGAGATTCAAGGAAACCTAGAGAAACATCTTGTTTTTCTGAATTCGGAACTGTCTGAAACTTAGATGCAGAAAATAAGCAGAAGAAAATCAAAATAACACCTGTATTACATGAAATGCAGCCACATTGCCAATGTAAATAAAGGCCAGATTGGATGGTGTGGCTTAGATCTCTTGGCCAAGTGATGGTCTTATCCTGATCCACCTTCCCCAGAAGTAGGCAAACTTAACCCACCCAGTCATAAGCGGCACTGGACAACTGTTGGCGCCCTGCCTCATGGGACATTGCCCTAGGACAGTTTAGAATGTGAAAAACAAGAGCATATGCAGGCAACTGGCTCCAAAGAGGAGAGAAAGGTGATGGTTGGAGCATGCTCAGAGCCATCTTCCAAATTCACTAATCGGTTGAGTCACTCCTCCTCTGCTGAGAAGGCTGAGTAAGGGAGGAATGAGGACAGGGGTATGTCTTTGCTGTGTGTTCCTCCATGTGGAAATATGAAATCAAGGGAATAGAAGCTGCCTCCCAATAGCCTCCAATCTGCCTTCCCCCATCAGGCTTAACTGTTACTTCCATGGTCAGCCAGAAGCAAGGCCGCCCTCTCAGAGAAACGTCGGCAGTCTGTTAGAGCAATCCATCTCACTTTCATAGAACCAATTTTCATGGCTCTTTAACTGCCTATAAAAGTCACTGGCACTGACCACATCCTGTCTTATTTTGTAACTTGTCTTTTTTATGTGCCTTGTTTCTCCAACAAGACTGTAAATCCATTGAGGATGGAGTTTGTTTGCCTTATGGCTCTCTGTGTTCCCGGTGGGGACCAGGATGGCGCCTTGCCCAGAGCAGACTCTCCTTAAATGTTGGCTGATTGATAAATGGACACAAAAGCAGCTAGAAATGGACAAAGCATCCGCTTATTCTCACCACTGCCTCTTTCAGTGTGTCAGCACATCCCACCCTCATGACTGTGAAAGGAGGAGGGGCCTGGGAGATGGAGGTTTATAACAGGCATCCTCCATATCCCTCCCCCATGTCTGTCACATATGGTACTGAGTGCAGAGGGAGTATCTGAAAACGAGCTAACTGCATCATTTTCTGGAGATTCAAGGAAACCTAGAGAAACATCTTGTTTTTCTGAATTCGGAACTGTCTGAAACTTAGATGCAGAAAATAAGCAGAAGAAAATCAAAATAACACCTGTATTACATGAAATGCAGCCACATTGCCAATGTAAATAAAGGCCAGATTGGATGGTGTGGCTTAGATCTCTTGGCCAAGTGATGGTCTTATCCTGATCCACCTTCCCCAGAAGTAGGCAAACTTAACCCACCCAGTCATAAGCGGCACTGGACAACTGTTGGCGCCCTGCCTCATGGGACATTGCCCTAGGACAGTTTAGAATGTGAAAAACAAGAGCATATGCAGGCAACTGGCTCCAAAGAGGAGAGAAAGGTGATGGTTGGAGCATGCTCAGAGCCATCTTCCAAATTCACTAATCGGTTGAGTCACTCCTCCTCTGCTGAGAAGGCTGAGTAAGGGAGGAATGAGGACAGGGGTATGTCTTTGCTGTGTGTTCCTCCATGTGGAAATATGAAATCAAGGGAATAGAAGCTGCCTCCCAATAGCCTCCAATCTGCCTTCCCCCATCAGGCTTAACTGTTACTTCCATGGTCAGCCAGAAGCAAGGCCGCCCTCTCAGAGAAACGTCGGCAGTCTGTTAGAGCAATCCATCTCACTTTCATAGAACCAATCTCCCGTCTCCAACTACTACTCCTGAGTGAATGCTCCTAGGACCTGCCATGGGCAGCCTAGATTTTGCTCTGTGAAAATTCTGGAATGAATCAGAACAGTATATTAGTTAAATTATTTCCAAGGCCATCTGTTAGGGGTTGAATTTTGTCCTCTCTGCCAAAAAGATATATTAAAGTCCTAACACAGTACCTCAGATGGGATCCATATTTGGACCTAGGGTTATTATGAATGTGATGAGTTAAAACGAGGTTATACTGGAGAAGGGTGGGCCTGTAATCCATATCCTGATAAGAAGATACAGAGACTCAGGGAGTGCCATGTGACGACAGAGGCAGAGGTTGGAATGATGGGTTTGCCCACCAGGGATTGCCCAGGACCGATGAGTGTCACCAGAAGCTGGAAAGAAGCATGAAACAGGTTCGCCTCTGAGTCTGTAGAAGGAACCAGTCCTGCCGATACCTTGATTTTAGATTTCTAGCCTCCAGAATCAGGAGAGAAGTCATTTCTGTTGTTTTAGTACTTTGCTGCAGCGGCCCCAGGAAATTAGTATACTGCCCTCTCACCCCACTGAGGGCTTCCCAGGTGGTGCTGGTGATAAAGTACCTGCCTGCCAGTGCAGGTAAATATAAGAGACCTGGGTTTGACTGCTGGGTCAGAAAGATCCCCTGGAAGAGGGCATGGCAGCCCATTCCGGTATTCTTGCCTGGTGGAGAGACCCATGGACAGAGGCGCCAGGTGGCCTGCAGTTCATGGGGTCACACAGAGTTGGATACGACTGAAACGACTTAGCACACATGCATGCACCCCAAACTGAAAGCTTACTCTTTCTCACCCCAAAATCTATGCAGACACATTCTTTTTTTTTTTTTTTTTTGGCCACTTGCATTGGTCTTTCATTTATTTCTATCTTTGTTCTTTTGGCCTGTTTGGGCCTCCCATCGCAGTGGCCTCTCTAGTTGCAGAGCACTGGCTCTGGGCGCATGTGCCCCAGGGCGCTGGCTCGGTAATTGGACACATCGGTCCAGCCGCTCCGCGGCACGTGGGATCTTCCCAGGCCAGGGATCGAACTGGCGCCCATTGCACTGCAAGACTGTATCTTTACCCACTGGACCACCAGGGAAGCCCCAGACACATTCTTAATATAATTCGTCAAACGTCAAAGAAATAACACTACATTAAGGCATGAACTGCATTTCTTAGGAATGAAAATTCTCAATAGCTATATTCTGAAAAATCTTTACTTGCTTCATTCCAAGTTTTTATTCTTTTCTTTTCCTGATATTAAAATAAGGATTCAGTGAATTGGGAAATAAAGAAATGAGGTTTCTTTTATTTTATTTTGTTAATAGAAGATGTTTATTTTGGCTTTCAGAGAGAGTTTGACTTCCATTTTACATTCCAATAGCCTTTTTTTCTGTGCAGGAAGATCTAAAAGATATTAATATGATATCAATTTTAAGATTTGTCAGCATCTATCTATCCTTAGATCATTTCAGTTAAGCTAGATGTGCAAATTCCATTTCACTTAATTCAACCTTATGTACTATATGCATTCATGTGATTAATAGGCGACAGTTATTATTTAGGGGTCTTTTTCACTGTAGAACATAGTTTATTTATCCATCCTCTGTTTCTTAGGCATAGAGGTATTTTTTTCCATTTCTTGTGTATAATAAACAACATATCTTTGTGAATATTTTTTTCTATTCCTAGAAGATTTCCCTAAGTTATTTTCCAAAAGACCTTACTGGGTGAAGCCATTAACAATATGTTACATGTTGCCAAGATATTTTCACAAAAGACTGATATAGTTGACATACTACCAACAATGTTCTCAGAAGGAATTAGGCATTTTAAAGTTTTGTTTGGCAAATGTATAATACCAAACTTTATGTGCCTCTCCAAAAACCTCGAAAAGACTCTTAAATTGTCATTTTAATCAAATAACTCTTGGAGCTAAACTTCATTTATTTCCTACCCCAGCTCAAGAGTAACTTCTCCAACACATCTGACACATAACATCCTTAAAGAAATTATTAGCTTTTTTTTTTTTTTTGGCCACTTCTATTGATCTTTCATTTATTTATCTTTGTTCTTTGCCCTGTGTGGGCCTCCCATCGCAGTGGCCTCTCTCGTTGCAGAGCGCCAGCTCCGCGTGCATACGCCCCAGAGCTCCGGCTCGGCAATCAGGTACATCGGTCCAGCAGCTCCACTACACTTGAGATCTTCCCAGGCCAGGGATCAAACCAGCTCCTTGCACTGCAAGGTGGTGTCCTTACCCACTGGACCACCAGGGAAGCCTTATTAGCTATTTTTAAAAGGGCTTTACTTTACTTGTGCACTAAAATTCACAAAGTGTTACTTAGTTCTGCTCTCACAAACTCTAATAAAACAGTAGGACTTGAGAGGAGACTAGTGATTTTCACAGGGAGCAAAAGATAAAAGAAGCCTGATCTTGTGTCAGAAGAGCTCCCCAGCCAAATTCAGCTGACCTGAAATGTTTGGGCCATATGCTTTTTCTAATGGTCTACTGTTTCTTCCGTTAAAATGAAGAAAAATTGTGGTTTTGATGCTCTTGCTCTTTCTTTCTGTCTTTTGGTGATTTTGGAGAAAGAAAATATAAAGAATAAACGTATGCATACCAAGACAGTTCAGATGGGGAATTTTTCAACAAATGGTACTGACTAGCCACTTGCAAAAGAAAGAAGTTGGACTTCTTCCTTCCACAGTATGCAAAAACTAACTCAATATAGGCCTTAGCATAAATATAAGAGCTAAAACTACAAAATGTCTGGCAAAAATCATCAGAACAAATTTTAATGACTCTGGATTAGGCAAGGGTTTCTTATAAATTGCAAGTAAAACAAACGAATAAAAAAAATGGAATTATATAAAAGTTTAAATTTTCTGTGACAAAGAACACCATCAAGAAAATACAACCTATTTCTGAGATAAGACATTGAAAGCTGCAGTCTGTTTCACCCTTTTTACCTGCCACACTCCCTTACCCCAACATGAGGACCAAGTGGCTGAGAGCCAGCTCTGTTTAGTACTATTTAAATAAAGTATATTTAATGTAAAAAAAAAAAAATGACAATACAACCCACAAAAGGGGAGAAAATGCTTGCAGGTCACACATCTGATAAGGGGCTTGTGCCTATAATATGTAAAGAATGCTTACAACAATAAATAATCCAATTTTGAAAATGGGTCAAGAATTTGTCTAGACATTTACCCAAAGAATATCTACAAATGGCCAAGAAAAATTGCCCAATATCCTTAGTCATTAGGGGAATGCACCCAAAATGAGACGCAACTTCAAACCCACTAGGATATGAAGACACAAGAGAAAGTATTAAAGATGCAGAGACACCAAAACTGTCACACATGACAGGTGGGAATATAAAATGGTGCAACAACTTTGGAAAACACAATTCCACACAAAAGGGTATACACCAGTGTTCATGGCAGCAATCTTCATAATAGCCAAAAGGTAGAATAAGCTCAAGTATCTATTGACTAATGGATGTATAAACCAAGTGTGGTATGCTCATATGATGGCGTGTCATTCAACCATTAAAGGGAATGAAGTACTGTTACATGTTTCAACAAGAATAAATCTTGAAGACATTACTCTAAGTGAGAGAAGCAGGCCACAAAGGCCTTCATATTATATGACAGTATTTATGTGAAATGTCCAGGACAGAAAAATCCTACCAATTCTATAGAAAGTTGCCTGGGGCTGGGTGAAATGCAAAAACTGGAATAAGGGGTGGCTACTTACTGGTACAGGGTTTCTTTTTGAGATATTGAATATGTAATATGTTCTAAAATTAGGTTGTGGTAAATGGTTGCACAACTCTGAATAGACCCCAAACCACTGAATTAAATACTTTAAATGGGTGCATTTTACAGTACGTAAAATATATCTCAATAAAGCTGCAAATATATTTTTAAAATTTGCCTAACCTCACCACCAAAGATAAGGTACTTAACATTTGCCAGATCTATAAACTTTGCGGATCTCCCTAAATAAGGATTTAGTGAGTGGTGAAGGAAGATGTCTTGGGAATGTTGTGATTAGACTCTAGGCAAGTTGTCTTTTTTCCTTTGCATAGTAAGTCTTGTTATTTGTTGTTTAGTTGCTGAGTTGTGTCTTACTCTTTTGTGACCCCATGGACTGTAGCCCTCCAGGCTCCTCTACCCATGGACTTTCCCAGACTTACTCTTTTTTTAGGATTTTTTAAACCATGTTTTCCGATAATATGTAAAGAATGCCCAAAAATTCCTTTGAAAATGGGTCAAGAATTTGTCTAGACATTTACCCAAAGAATATCTACAAATGGCCAAGAAAAATTGCCCAATATCCTTAGTCATTAGGGGAATGCACCCAAAATGAGACGCAACTTCAAACCCACTAGGATATGAAGACACAAGAGAAAGTATTAAAGATGCAGAGACACCAAAACTGTCACACATGACAGGTGGGAATATAAAATGGTGCAACAACTTTGGAAAACACAATTCCACACAAAAGGGTATACACCAGTGTTCATGGCAGCAATCTTCATAATAGCCAAAAGGTAGAATAAGCTCAAGTATCTATTGACTAATGGATGTATAAACCAAGTGTGGTATGCTCATATGATGGCGTGTCATTCAACCATTAAAGGGAATGAAGTACTGTTACATGTTTCAACAAGAATAAATCTTGAAGACATTACTCTAAGTGAGAGAAGCAGGCCACAAAGGCCTTCATATTATATGACAGTATTTATGTGAAATGTCCAGGACAGAAAAATCCTACCAATTCTATAGAAAGTTGCCTGGGGCTGGGTGAAATGCAAAACTGGAATAAGGGGTGGCTACTTACTGGTACAGGGTTTCTTTTTGAGATATTGAATATGTAATATGTTCTAAAATTAGGTTGTGGTAAATGGTTGCACAACTCTGAATAGACCCCAAACCACTGAATTAAATACTTTAAATGGGTGCATTTTACAGTACGTAAAATATATCTCAATAAAGCTGCAAATATATTTTTAAAATTTGCCTAACCTCACCACCAAAGATAAGGTACTTAACATTTGCCAGATCTATAAACTTTGCGGATCTCCCTAAATAAGGATTTAGTGAGTGGTGAAGGAAGATGTCTTGGGAATGTTGTGATTAGACTCTAGGCAAGTTGTCTTTTTTCCTTTGCATAGTAAGTCTTGTTATTTGTTGTTTAGTTGCTGAGTTGTGTCTTACTCTTTTGTGACCCCATGGACTGTAGCCCTCCAGGCTCCTCTACCCATGGACTTTCCCAGACAAGAATATTGGAACGGTTGCTGTTTCCTTCTCCAGGGGATTTTCTTGATTCAGGGATCGAACCCATGTTTTCCGCATTGGCAGGCGGATTCTTTACTATTGAACCACCAGGGAAGTCTAGTCTATTTATTAACCACGTTTGAATGAAAACCATAGATGGTGATATGGGAGAATTACTATGTAAGCCAACAGCCAGGTAACCCTTCTTTTCACTGAGTCAGAGGAAGCATCTGAATCCACCTGTTTCTCTCTGTCTCATTTCTACTGCTCTACAAGCAACATCATTTTTCACCTAGATTGTTGCAAGAGCCCCTTGTTGACTCTGCCCACACTCTTGCCCCTTTGACATCTGCCCTCTGCCCAGCAGCTAATCTGTCTCCTGCTCAAAACCCTTCTCTGTCTCCTTTAACTACAATTAAATTTCCTTAAAGGAACTCACAAGACGATGGGCTCCTGTTGACCCTTCTAGCTCCAGGATCTTTCACTTCCCACTTACCCTACCCCACCCTCTGTTCCAACTACGCATCCTTCCTTTCAGTTTCTAATACATAACATTTTCTCTTTCTCTCTTTCCTAGGACTTTATACTGTGGCTCTCTCCAGCTTAAATATTTCGACCCTCCACCTCCCCACTGACAGTTCCCATCAGGAGTCTTTATCCACCCTTCTCCTCATTCTTTAGGAATCATTTGGATATCTTACCCTCTAAAAGTCTTTCCTGGGGCTTCTCCTGGTGGTCCAGTAGGTAAGGACACCGCCTTGCAGTGCAAGGGGTGCCGGTTCGATCCCTGGCCTGGGAAGATCCCACGTGCCACGGAGCGGCTGGACCAATGTGTCCGATTACCGAGCCGGAGCTCTGGGGCGCGTGCGCCCAGAGCCGGTGCGCTCTGCGACGACAGTGGCCACTGCGATGGGAGGCCCACAGGAGCCAAAGAACAAAGACGGATGAAAATAGAGAAATGAAAGACCAATAGAAGTGGCCCGCCCATCCCCCTCCCTCCCCACCCCACCCCCCCAAAAATAAATAAAGAAAGAAAGAAAAGAAAAAAGATAATCTCATTTAAAAAAAAAAAAAAAAAGTCTTTCCTGACCCTCATGGCCCTTGCTAAGAGCTCTCACAGAACCCTGTGATTCCCTGTGATAAATAGCATTGATTGCATTAAATAGAAATTGACTATTAACTTCCCCCAACTCCCTACTTACCAGCTAAGAGAATTTAGGCAAATTGCTTAATCTCTTCATTTCTTCATATGAAAACTGGAGATTATAAAAAGAAAATGTAAGCCAACAGCCAGGTAACCCTTCTTTTCACTGAGTCAGAGGAAGCATCTGAATCCACCTGTTTCTCTCTGTCTCATTTCTACTGCTCTACAAGCAACATCATTTTCACCTAGATTGTTGCAAGAGCCCCTTGTTGACTCTGCCCACACTCTTGCCCCTTTGACATCTGCCCTCTGCCCAGCAGCTAATCTGTCTCCTGCTCAAAACCCTTCTCTGTCTCCTTTAACTACAATTAAATTTCCTTAAAGGAACTCACAAGACGATGGGCTCCTGTTGACCCTTCTAGCTCCAGGATCTTTCACTTCCCACTTACCCTACCCCACCCTCTGTTCCAACTACGCATCCTTCCTTTCAGTTTCTAATACATAACATTTTCTCTTTCTCTCTTTCCTAGGACTTTATACTGTGGCTCTCTCCAGCTTAAATATTTCGACCCTCCACCTCCCCACTGACAGTTCCCATCAGGAGTCTTTATCCACCCTTCTCCTCATTCTTTAGGAATCATTTGGATATCTTACCCTCTAAAAGTCTTTCCTGGGGCTTCTCCTGGTGGTCCAGTAGGTAAGGACACCGCCTTGCAGTGCAAGGGGTGCCGGTTCGATCCCTGGCCTGGGAAGATCCCACGTGCCACGGAGCGGCTGGACCAATGTGTCCGATTACCGAGCCGGAGCTCTGGGGCGCGTGCGCCCAGAGCCGGTGCGCTCTGCGACGACAGTGGCCACTGCGATGGGAGGCCCACAGGAGCCAAAGAACAAAGACGGATGAAAATAGAGAAATGAAAGACCAATAGAAGTGGCCCTCCCACCTCCCTCCCTCCCCACCCCATCCCCCCAAAAATAAATAAAGAAAGAAAGAAAAGAAAAAAGATAATCTCATTTAAAAAAAAAAAAAAAAAGTCTTTCCTGACCCTCATGGCCCTTGCTAAGAGCTCTCACAGAACCCTGTGATTCCCTGTGATAAATAGCATTGATTGCATTAAATAGAAATTGACTATTAACTTCCCCCAACTCCCTACTTACCAGCTAAGAGAATTTAGGCAAATTGCTTAATCTCTTCATTTCTTCATATGAAAACTGGAGATTATAAAAAAAGAAAAGTATGAGGGCTAAATGAAGTATTATTTCTAACTCAAGATCAGTGCCTGGTACATAATAAATCTAGACTTTAAACCTCAAAGAGATGTTTAAAATCTTATTTACTGTTGCATTCCATATAAATGTCACTGAATGAACAAGTGTATCAATAAACTCACCAAGCAAATAATACAGAGAACTCAAAGATAGTTCATATTTTCAAGATCCAGGAGAGATACCATATACTATGAGAGAAAGTAGGAGCAAAAACAAAGATAGAAGCTAAATTACTGAAGAAAGGTTACTTGGTAAAGAAAACTTGGAGCTCTGGTTAACCATTTGGAAGAAGCTGAATTGAGAATTTACCTACTGCACAAAAGTCATTCCACATATAACTATGAATGGAAAACAGAAATATTAAAAGAACCATTTGAAAACAAAACTCACTATTTGTCTGATCATGGGGTGTGGTGGATCTCTATCAGCATGGCATACAAAGTAAAATTTCGTTTTTAAAAGTTATTTATTATTATTTTAAAATTTTTTGGCCTTTTTTATTCTTTGGCCTGTGTGGGCCTCCCACCACAGTGGCCTCCTTGCAGAGCACTGGCTCTGGGCACATGCACTCCAGAGCGCTGGCTCCTAGTTGGACACACCGGTCCAGCCACTCTGCGGCACATGGGATCTTCCCAGGCCAGGGATAGAACCAGTGCCCCTTGCACTGCAAGGCAGACTCTTATCCACTGGACCACCAAGGAAGCCCTCTTTTTTTAAAAGTTATTAATTTTTAATTGAAGGATAATTGCTTCACAATATTGTGTCAGTTTCTGCCACACGTCAACGTGAATCAGCCATATGTATACACAGGTTCCCTCCCTCTTGAACCTCCCCCTCCTTCCTCCCACCCCACCCACCCCCTCTAGGTTGTCCCAGGGCCCCAGGTTTGATCTCCTTGTGTCATACATCTAGTTCCCACTGGCTGTCAGTTCTACATATGATAATGTGTGTATTTCATGCTAATAGTAAAATAGTGTTTGTCATGAAATATTTACCATGGGAAGAGGTTCTCTATGTGGTGAGATCTCTGTGGATCAGTTGTTTGGGATTCAGCCTCCAGACATAGATTGCCTCCGTCCAAATCCCAGTTCTGCCTCAACTGTGATGTGAATTTGGATAGGTTGCTTGGTTCTCTGCACCTGGGTTACCTCATCTAGAAAATGGAGATTATCATCATTATAGCAACTGTATTATGTATTATAAGAACTCAATGAGATAAGATTCATAGATAACAAATGATATAGAGTGATACCTAACATAACCTATTTTTTCTTATAGTTATGTACATATATATATACACACATATATTTAATTGAAGTTGATTTAAAGTTGATGATATTAGTTGATTTATAGTTGCTTGTATTAATTTCAGGTGTAGAACATAGTGATTCAATATTTTTATAGTCTATACTCCATTTAAAGTTATTATAAAATATTGGCTATATTCCCTGTGGTATACAACATACCCTTGTAGTGACTGAGCCTATTATGTCCACTGGTTACACCTCAGAGATGGGGTTATAGGTAATTCATTTTTCTTCCTTTTAGCTATTATTTTTGGCCTTTTTTATTCTTTGGCATGTGTGGGCCTCCCATCACAGTGGGCTCCCTGCAGAGCTCTGGCTCTGGGCACATGCACTTCAGAGCGCTGTCTTGTAATTGGACACACCGGTCCAGCCACTCCGCAGCATGTGGGGTCTTCCCAGGCCAGGGATAGAACCAGTGCCCCTTGCACTGCAAGGTAGACTCTCTATCCACTGGACCACCAAGGAAGCCCTCTTTTTTTAAAAGTTATTAATTTTTAATTGAAGGATAATTGCTTCACAATATTGTGTCAGTTTCTGCCACACGTCAACGTGAATCAGCCATATGTATACACAGGTTCCCTCCCTCTTGAACCTCCCCCTCCTTCCTCCCACCCCACCCAACCCCTCTAGGTTGTCCCAGGGCCCCAGGTTTGATCTCCTTGTGTCATACATCTAGTTCCCACTGGCTGTCAGTTCTACATATGATAATGTGTGTATTTCATGCTAATAGTAAAATAGTGTTTGTCATGAAATATTTACCATGGGAAGAGGTTCTCTATGTGGTGAGATCTCTGTGGATCAGTTGTTTGGGATTCAGCCTCCAGACATAGATTGCCTCCGTCCAAATCCCAGTTCTGCCTCAACTGTGATGTGAATTTGGATAGGTTGCTTGGTTCTCTGCACCTGGGTTACCTCATCTAGAAAATGGAGATTATCATCATTATAGCAACTGTATTATGTATTATAAGAACTCAATGAGATAAGATTCATAGATAACAAATGATATAGAGTGATACCTAACATAACCTTTTTTTTCTTATAGTTATGTACATATATATATACACACATATATTTAATTGAAGTTGATTTAAAGTTGATGATATTAGTTGATTTATAGTTGCTTGTATTAATTTCAGGTGTAGAACATAGTGATTCAATATTTTTATAGTCTATACTCCATTTAAAGTTATTATAAAATATTGGCTATATTCCCTGTGGTATACAACATACCCTTGTAGTGACTGAGCCTATTATGTCCACTGGTTACACCTCAGAGATGGGGTTATAGGTAATTCATTTTTCTTCCTTTTAGCTATTATTTTCTAATTTATCTACAATGAACATGCACTTCTTTTAAAATAAGGAAAATATTTTCTTAACATTCAAAAGTTATTTTAAAATCTCATTGTAGAAGACTATTTGCAGTCATGTTAAAAAAATTCATCATCTATTACAAGAGGAAAAAGATTTATAAAATAGTATTTATAGAATAATTTATATTGTATGAAACATACTTATTTAATATACAGTTATATATAATCATGCATGGAAAAATAACAAGGAATTTACAGTGTTAGTAGCAGTTTTCTCTCAGTGTTTATGTGTGATTTTTATTTGTACCTTGTGTTTTCTTATACTTCTAAAATGTTCAGTATTATGATTACTTGTGAAACCAGAAAGAAAATGTGATTTAAAAAAAAAGAAACAGCACGAACTTTGGTCAGGGAAAAAGATAGGTTTTCATCTGACACAGCAGGGAAGAAGGAATGGGCACAGATTTGAAAGTGGAAGGAAAAGAAGTGAAAAGTCATAATTGTCTATTTTCTCTGAAATAGGCAGTGAGATACAAAGAATGATGTAAACTTTGAATAGTTGTGGGGAATGAAAAGGGGCTAGTTAGAGACAAATCTTTTTTACTTTTTGTTACTTTATTTTTTAAGCTGGCCTGTAATTGCTTTACGGTGTTGTGTTCCTGTTGTACAATGTGACTCAACTATGTGTATAAGCATATCTCCTACCTCTTGAGTAGAGATATATCTTTTAAAAATGTGTGAGCTGGGATGAAGGGTACTGTATTAAAAAAAAAAACTAACAGAGGCTTCCCTGGTGGTCCAGTGGGTAAGGACACCGCCTTGCAGTGCAAGGGACACAGGCTCGATCCCTGGCCTGGGAAGATCCCACGTGCCACAGAGCAGCTGGACCGATGTGTCCAACTACCGAGCAGGAGCTCTGGAGCACATGCGCGCGGAGCCGGTGCTCTGCAATGAGAGAGGTCACTGTGATGGGAGGCCCACACAGGGCAAAGAACAAAGATAAATAAATGAAAGATCAATAGAAGTGGCCAAAATAAAAAAGGAAAAAAAAAAACCCCAAAACACTAACCGTAATAATATGAGCTGTTCCCCCCTCACCCGCCATCCTCCACTCCCAGTGCTCGGAAGTACAGGTCAAGAAATAGAAATAGATCAGTCTAAAGAAAAGCCTAGGAGAAGGTCCAGAGGGTCATACACCAAAATACCACCTAATAATCTGATGAAAAATTTTAACAAAGGAATTTACATGTTAAAAAATTCATCATCTATTACAAGAGGAAAGATTTATAAAATAGTATTTATAGAATAATTTATATTGTATGAAACATACTTATTTAATATACAGTTATATATAATCATGCATGGAAAAATAACAAGGAATTTACAGTGTTAGTAGCAGTTTTCTCTCAGTGTTTATGTGTGATTTTTATTTGTACCTTGTGTTTTCTTATACTTCTAAAATGTTCAGTATTATGATTACTTGTGAAACCAGAAAGAAAATGTGATTTAAAAAAAAAGAAACAGCACGAACTTTGGTCAGGGAAAAAGATAGGTTTTCATCTGACACAGCAGGGAAGAAGGAATGGGCACAGATTTGAAAGTGGAAGGAAAAGAAGTGAAAAGTCATAATTGTCTATTTTCTCTGAAATAGGCAGTGAGATACAAAGAATGATGTAAACTTTGAATAGTTGTGGGGAATGAAAAGGGGCTAGTTAGAGACAAATCTTTTTTACTTTTTGTTACTTTATTTTTTAAGCTGGCCTGTAATTGCTTTACGGTGTTGTGTTCCTGTTGTACAATGTGACTCAACTATGTGTATAAGCATATCTCCTACCTCTTGAGTAGAGATATATCTTTTAAAAATGTGTGAGCTGGGATGAAGGGTACTGTATTAAAAAAAAAAACTAACAGAGGCTTCCCTGGTGGTCCAGTGGGTAAGGACACCGCCTTGCAGTGCAAGGGACACAGGCTCGATCCCTGGCCTGGGAAGATCCCACGTGCCACAGAGCAGCTGGACCGATGTGTCCAACTACCGAGCAGGAGCTCTGGAGCACATGCGCGCGGAGCCGGTGCTCTGCAATGAGAGAGGTCACTGTGATGGGAGGCCCACACAGGGCAAAGAACAAAGATAAATAAATGAAAGATCAATAGAAGTGGCCAAAATAAAAAAGGAAAAAAAAAAACCCCAAAACACTAACCGTAATAATATGAGCTGTTCCCCCCTCACCCCGCCATCCTCCACTCCCAGTGCTCGGAAGTACAGGTCAAGAAATAGAAATAGATCAGTCTAAGGCTGAGAGGTAGCAAAGGAAACACATCATGCCTAGGAGAAGGTCCAGAGGGTCATACACCAAAATACCACCTGTGGTTATTTCCAACTGTTGGGAATATGGTTGGGCTTTAAGTTTCCACCTTTAACCTTACTAATCTTTTTTGCAATTGACAGGTATTATTTACTGATTAATTTTTGGCAAAAAAATCAATTATTAAGTTGTGCAAACAAATATGTAAAAGTAAACCTCCCTGCAGAAATTATCATGCAGAGGGAATCACTCATTAACATTTTGGCTGACATCATTTTCTTTAAGCGCATGTACACACAGGTGACTGACTATGTCACCTATGTGTGACCTGCTCTACAAATCAGAATATGAATGGTCATAACTCCCAGGCTTTTTTTTTTTTTTTTTGACTTTTGCTTAAGGTCACATATGTCACATTAAGAGGAAGCCTCGTAAGTTCTGGCTAGCCACCAAACTGCCTAAAAATCTCACGGACTTTCTCCTTCCAAAGGGCATAGATTTTGCTAGCAATGCCAAGAATCGTGGGAATTGGAAAATGTCATCAGTCCAATTTATGCTGTTGTGGCCATGAGATGTCGCTGCTGAAAACAGGGCATGCACAGTTCAACAGGTGGCTCCTCTTGTTGCAGTGAGGGGTCTCTGCTCGCCCCAGTACTCACTCGCCCTGCTGGGGTGTCTCGTCTTGGGCTCCAAAGTTAAGAGCTTTCCGTTGCTCAGTCAACATCTTGCCAAAGATTACAATTGCACCAGAGTGTTTGGGTCTGAAGACACTAAGTGGAGATAGAAAATATTATTGAAAAAGGAAGAGCCACAGGCTGAGTTTAGACCACCCCCACTCTGTGTACTCTGTCCCTTGTCTTGATTCCAGTCACCATCCTCTCCTCACCATCCTCACCACCCTCTCCTGATTTTATTCTGGGGGTCTCACTGTACTTACTCATTAATTCCAATACCAGGCATTTTCCCCTACTGTCACATCACATCAACTCTAGGGTTACTACTTACTTACGAGCATATAAAACTTCCTTTCTAGACAAAAAAAAAAAAAAAAGACTTTCACAGAGCAGAGAATCTACATTATTTTTCGCTGTCTAGTGTTGTGCTAGAGCCAAGTCATGCCTACTAGCACAGGCCAATTGTTGTGGGATGGGGAGGGAGATGGGAAGAAAATTCAAGAGGGAGGGGACATATGTAGACCTATGGCTGATTCATGTTGATGTTTGGCAGAAAACAGTAAAACTGTAAGCAATTATCCTTCAATTAAAAAAAAAAAGAGCCAATTGTTAAATTGTCAGAAATGTTGTGAGCTAATTGTTAAAACAGCTGTTATGTAAAATTATTGAATAAATCAAATATATTATATTGACAACAAACTTAATAATCGCCCAAATCTTATCACTTCCTAGTTGCCCCCATTTAATGAATACCTGTACACTGGAGGTTTTTGCATCTATTGTACCTGTAGAATAGGAGCCCTGTATAATGGTGTGCTAATGTGTCACTTCCCAACTTGTATTCAGTGATGTCATGCATGTTGATAACTTGAAATCAACCACAGTGGGAGTATTTTCACTATGAAAATCAACAAATACTGCCAATCAGCTCCTCCTGCCCCCACCCAGAACTTAGTTCTTTACCAGCATATCACTGATAGTCTGTGTTCCCCATAGGGAGTGGCAGGGTACCCATTTAAATGTTGGGTGGATGGATGGATGGATAGATGGACAGATGAATGGATAGATGATGGGAAAGAATAATGCATGAGGGGAGAGTTGTAGAGCCTTGGAGACAGGAACGATACCCACGAGAGGATGTTTGCTAGGTGGGGCGTGTAATTCTCAGCTCTTTGCAACCTGCCAAGCCAACAACCTCAATTGTTCTATTTCCGCCTTTGTAGGTTTCTCATGTTGTGTTCTTACATATTGTGCAAAAGAGTGCAATATAGTACAGAAAATGTAGTCATCCTATTTCCGAATTCAGGGTTGCTTCACCACATTTCTAAAGAGGCGTACATTTTGCATTCTGGCTCACTGCCCTGGCAAGAGCAGTGGGGCAATACGCACAGCAGAATACAGGAAGCTCCCCATTTACCAGTCACTACATATTTACCACTAGATCCAGCGGAAGGTAAGCAAGGGTGGAGTCCTTTGTGGCAAGGTTATTTTTACCACAAGTTCCATGTGTATCCCAGTGGAAAAAAGGTAAGCAAGGGTGGACAGTCATGCCTACTAGCACAGGCCAATTGTTGTGGGATGGGGAGGGAGATGGGAAGAAAATTCAAGAGGGAGGGGACATATGTAGACCTATGGCTGATTCATGTTGATGTTTGGCAGAAAACAGTAAAACTGTAAGCAATTATCCTTCAATTAAAAAAAAAAAGAGCCAATTGTTAAATTGTCAGAAATGTTGTGAGCTAATTGTTAAAACAGCTGTTATGTAAAATTATTGAATAAATCAAATATATTATATTGACAACAAACTTAATAATCGCCCAAATCTTATCACTTCCTAGTTGCCCCCATTTAATGAATACCTGTACACTGGAGGTTTTTGCATCTATTGTACCTGTAGAATAGGAGCCCTGTATAATGGTGTGCTAATGTGTCACTTCCCAACTTGTATTCAGTGATGTCATGCATGTTGATAACTTGAAATCAACCACAGTGGGAGTATTTTCACTATGAAAATCAACAAATACTGCCAATCAGCTCCTCCTGCCCCCACCCAGAACTTAGTTCTTTACCAGCATATCACTGATAGTCTGTGTTCCCCATAGGGAGTGGCAGGGTACCCATTTAAATGTTGGGTGGATGGATGGATGGATAGATGGACAGATGAATGGATAGATGATGGGAAAGAATAATGCATGAGGGGAGAGTTGTAGAGCCTTGGAGACAGGAACGATACCCACGAGAGGATGTTTGCTAGGTGGGGCGTGTAATTCTCAGCTCTTTGCAACCTGCCAAGCCAACAACCTCAATTGTTCTATTTCCGCCTTTGTAGGTTTCTCATGTTGTGTTCTTACATATTGTGCAAAAGAGTGCAATATAGTACAGAAAATGTAGTCATCCTATTTCCGAATTCAGGGTTGCTTCACCACATTTCTAAAGAGGCGTACATTTTGCATTCTGGCTCACTGCCCTGGCAAGAGCAGTGGGGCAATACGCACAGCAGAATACAGGAAGCTCCCCATTTACCAGTCACTACATATTTACCACTAGATCCAGCGGAAGGTAAGCAAGGGTGGAGTCCTTTGTGGCAAGGTTATTTTTACCACAAGTTCCGTTCACATGTGCCACCTATCCCAGTGAGTACAAACAAAAGGAAACTATCTATTAGTACTGAAGCAGAATGGTGTGTGAGGTAGGGACCAGTGAAAATCTTATCCAGAAAATACAAGAAGGAAGGAAGGAAAATCTGAACTTTTTCTCACTGAAATTTCATAACATCCCCAAGAAATGACCCTTGTATCAGTTTTTAATATTTCTACTAAGAGTCTTTTATATAGTTTTATTTTATGCTTTCGAAAGAAGAGAGGATGAAGAAAATAGCTATAGTCATTGCTCTGTGAGAAAAGGGGATCCTGCAGGGGTGCTGTGTGACGGTCTGGAGGGGTGGGATGGAGGGGATATACGGATGACTAATCTGGGAACATACATATCTGTAAAACACAAAACTCTGTAAAAGTTAAAAGTAAAATAAAAGCTTAAAAAAAAAAAAAACAAGAAGAGAGGAACCAGAACTCCAGGGGCAGAAGCCTGGAGCAAAGTGGTGGAGGAACCTTGCTCTGAAATTCCTTATTAAACACCATGAAGGGAATCCTTTTATGGAAGTCTTACCTTTGTCAATAAAATCTGAAGATGTCGCCTCAAGTAGTTGGTGTCAAGACATCTATTTAATTGTAAAACACATGGATTAGCTGATTTACATGAGAAAATATCTGTTAGTCCCTCTGTCACCACAACATGAGGTCTGTAGGACCTGGGAGGCAAACATAGGTCCTCCCAAACATTCAAAGCCAGATAAGGCCCTGTGAGGTGTTTGTGCTTCCACCCCATATTGGGAAGGCGGGTCAAGTTCATTCACTCACTGGCAAAGCTCTGTTCCCAGTCATGCTAACACTGTGCCATCCGGTGCCCACTTGCTGCTCTCTCAGGAGTCGCCCCGCTCATTGATAGGGACCTTCTAAAATCTCTGCAGTGAGATCAGAGAACTTCACGGAATCCGTCACTCATTCATTTAGAAAGTGTCTGTGGAACGCTGGTTCGCACTAGGCTTAAAATGAAGATGCCAAGGTCGTGTTGACCTTTTCCCTCTGGGAATCTTCATGTCTGGCTTAAAAATGAATACATATGACGTAGGTCCTGCAGCTTCGAGTTGTATGCTTGCCCCGTGCTCTATGAGACTTTGGAGGACAACACAGAAAATGAAGATTCCTGAGAAGTCAGCCCCAGTGCAGCAAACTCTACTCACCTAACTCTGTTTCCTTTTGCCTGTGAGGTTTCTCCACATCGGGGCTTTTATTTCCTTGTACAAGAATATATTTTCACGAACAGTTCAGCCATCCCTGAAAAGCTTCCCTGGCACGGCTTCCTGTCTTGACCCACCGGCGCTCTGAAAGCATTTTGACTTGCTCTGGCGACTCTGCTCGTCACGTGTACTCTCCTGCCTAAGAACCTCGTTCCTTTGTCCTAAATCTCCCCATCAGTAAATTGAGAGTAGTCATACTGAGCTCTCTTTCTTACTGCATCAGAAGCTCAGAAGAACAAGTGACAGACACTCCTAAATTTCTTAGGAGAAATGTGCCTTAACTGGTATTAGATCATAAAGGAAACCATGAGATCCCAGGGAGGTACAAAAGCTCACCAGTTTGTGGGTGCTCAGTTGCCCCCGACTCTTTGTGAGCCTATGGACTGTAGTCTGTCAGGCTCCTGAGTCCATGCACTTTTCCACCTGGAATGAGTTGCCATTTCCTCCCTGCCCGACTCAGGGATCAAACCTGCATTTCTTGTGTCTCCTGCATTGGCAGGCAGATTCTTTCACCACTGTGCCACCTGGGAAGCCCTCAAAAGCTAAGACAGGGCCCAGATTTTCCTGAGGGCGAGGAAAAGATTGTGGGAGAGGAGGGAGGGAGGGAGAGAAGAGACCCTTTAAGATGCACGTTTTCAAATGTCTCCCATCACAGAGGTACCTGGACCAAAGAAGAACTTAACAGAATTACCATTACCAGATAATATCTGTAATTAGTAAGGTCCGTTACATTTGGCAAGAAACTTTTATTGAGACAGTCCAGTGAAAGAAAGACTACGGGGCACTATTCCAGGAATGCCCGGTGCTCGGCTCAGAACCCTGCTCTGCAGGGACAGCGGGGCAAGTGTAGGAGTCTATGCATAACAACCAAGCCCTGTCAGTGAACAGGGCAGCTGGTTGCCTGCGCAGGTTTTGCCAGCAGGTCACATCTAGGTCAAGAAGTAGAACTTCCCCCTCGGCTCCCTCCACCCTGCCACACGCAGTCCTTGACACTTCCCCTCTTTTGTACATTGTTAAAATGTTTGATGACATCTTATGAGAAAAATATCTCACCCATTGGCTGAGATTTTAACATTTGCCCAGTGGCTCCCCTTCCGCAGGAAGGGCTAATGCTGCAAACCCCTGCCCCTGCTGAGGACAAAGGCGACTGTCCTCCTGAACTCTTGCTAACCTGGTTCTGACCTCTGGGGGCCTCTCTTCCACCACAAGGTGGTTCGAGAAGCCCCTGCCACGTCACCTCATCACCACTCCAGGCTTCCATGAAATTAACAGATGAGAAGTTGGTATTTATACTTTTTCTGCTGCATCCACTCAGGACAAAGCCCCCTCCCTCACCTCCACTTGCCCCTGACCCATTTTCTCCGAATTTGCTTGCTTCTTGACTGATGGATGACCAGAGAGCTGGCCCAACTGAACCACTTCACCACGCCTGACTGTTAGGTTACCTTCCCACGGAGGCCCTTCCCCTATACGGAGGCTGAACTTTTAGGCATTTGGGTTTCTAGCTCTTGGATAGCTCAAGGTAATAGAAGAAGTGTGTCAAACCTGCAGTACAAAATGACTTTCAGAACCTCCCCCCTCAGGACAGTTTCATGAGGTCTATGTTCTGGCTTTTGATTCCTGTTTTTTAGAAGGGCTGGATGCTCTCTGCTCACCTTGCACTAGAAACTGTGGTACTTTTTTTTTTTCTTCTTGCTTTCTTTCTCCCTCTCTGGCCTCATCACGGCCTCTGGTCTACGCCCTTGTTTATAAGTGTAGGTTCACTGATTCAGCTCTGTTTGTGGTCTCAGAGAGGATGGGTGGCATTTTCAACCTGTTATCACACCTGATATGGCTCTAGAAAAAGAAAAAAAAAAGGTCTTATTTTGATGAAATAGGTAAGAGGGACTGACACGATTGTGAAGAGACAAAACAAACCATACATTGTTTTTACACCTCTCAGCTGAAAAGAAATGAGAGAGCAGGAACCAGACAGAGCAGGACAGAGAGCAGAGGAAAGGGGAGCCCAGTGCCTCAAAATAAAGGCCCCTTGGTCATAATAAAATTTCTCCAAGGACAGCCTGAACTCACAATTAAAGGGGATGTTTTTAAAATATATATGCATAGTCATTAATAACTACAAATTCCTGTGTGCAGTAATTTGAGAGAGACAGAGAGAGGTGCCCTCAAGAGGAAGCTCCGCTCATACCCTCGCTGCTCTGGGTTATGGCCTGGGTCAAGTATTGCATTTAGAATTACCATGACTCTTCTCCTTCTCCTTCCCCATCCCCCTCCCTGCCCTCCCCTCCTCCCCTCCCCTTCGTCTTCCTTTTCTTCCTTTCTGGTCTTCCTCCCCCTCATCCTCCCTCTTCCTCTCTCTCTCTATCTTCTCTTTCAGCTAGATTTTTTCTTTTAGTTAAGAAGCAAGAGATGAAGCCCTAGCCCTCTTTTTCCATTGAAGTTTAGGGCTGCTCAGTGTGGATCACCTCATTCTCCACCAGCTCACTGGTATGTTTTGGACACAGTGTTTTCAGGGAGTGAAGCAGTTGTCCGCTATTCCGCTTCCTTAGAGGGAAACACTTAGAAACCATGTCAAGTTGATAGAATGGGAACATTGGAAAAAGAGTTAGCAGAAGAGAACTTTGTCCCTCCCTGGCAGAACGGTGCCCTTGTCCAGTTGCCAGGACGCGTGGCATTGTCTTTCCTTTTAGCAGATTTGTTTTCACGGATCCTCTTAATTGTGATTTACACTTCAAGACACTGAAGGAGGAAGGAGCCTGCTAGGAAACTAGAGAAGTAGTGATTTTTTTGCCGTCTATAATTCTCCATTGTCTCCATCCACAGGCCTCTGGTCTACGTTTAAAGAGTAAAGTGGCTCAGAGAGGATGGGTGGCATTTTCAACCTGTTATCACACCTGATATGGCTCTAGAAAAAGAAAAAAAAAAGGTCTTATTTTGATGAAATAGGTAAGAGGGACTGACACGATTGTGAAGAGACAAAACAAACCATACATTGTTTTTACACCTCTCAGCTGAAAAGAAATGAGAGAGCAGGAACCAGACAGAGCAGGACAGAGAGCAGAGGAAAGGGGAGCCCAGTGCCTCAAAATAAAGGCCCCTTGGTCATAATAAAATTTCTCCAAGGACAGCCTGAACTCACAATTAAAGGGGATGTTTTTAAAATATATATGCATAGTCATTAATAACTACAAATTCCTGTGTGCAGTAATTTGAGAGAGACAGAGAGAGGTGCCCTCAAGAGGAAGCTCCGCTCATACCCTCGCTGCTCTGGGTTATGGCCTGGGTCAAGTATTGCATTTAGAATTACCATGACTCTTCTCCTTCTCCTTCCCCATCCCCCTCCCTGCCCTCCCCTCCTCCCCTCCCCTTCGTCTTCCTTTTCTTCCTTTCTGGTCTTCCTCCCCCTCATCCTCCCTCTTCCTCTCTCTCTCTATCTTCTCTTTCAGCTAGATTTTTTCTTTTAGTTAAGAAGCAAGAGATGAAGCCCTAGCCCTCTTTTTCCATTGAAGTTTAGGGCTGCTCAGTGTGGATCACCTCATTCTCCACCAGCTCACTGGTATGTTTTGGACACAGTGTTTTCAGGAGTGAAGCAGTTGTCCGCTATTCCGCTTCCTTAGAGGGAAACACTTAGAAACCATGTCAAGTTGATAGAATGGGAACATTGGAAAAAGAGTTAGCAGAAGAGAACTTTGTCCCTCCCTGGCAGAACGGTGCCCTTGTCCAGTTGCCAGGACGCGTGGCATTGTCTTTCCTTTTAGCAGATTTGTTTTCACGGATCCTCTTAATTGTGATTTACACTTCAAGACACTGAAGGAGGAAGGAGCCTGCTAGGAAACTAGAGAAGTAGTGATTTTTTTGCCGTCTATAATTCTCCATTGTCTCCATCCACATGGTTCAGGTCTTTCTGGGTGCCTAACAAAGCAGGTGTGAAGCGCATCTAAGGTAAGCCAGAAGCCTGGGAATCAGAGTTGAAGCCCATCCAGGGCTCCTCCAGGGCTTACCTCTGCCCTGCAGTGTTCACACAGCACCCAGAGCCAGACTTTGAACTTCCAGGAGGGCTGACATTTCCAATCAAGGAATGTTTTAGATATCCTCCCACAGAACCTTTAAAAAAACGATGCAATCTGGAAGTATTTTCCTTCCAAAAGAGAGATATTCTTCCCTTAGTCTCATGCTTTCCTTTTTTTTTTCCTTTCCTTCCTTCCTTCTTTCCTTCCTTCAAAGGTTTTTGAAAGCTCTCTTTCTCCAGATTGTTTTTTTTGTCCTCTATATAATCAGGGATCACAGAGACACATCTGTTAGAGAGAGGCCACACTGAGAAGAGTTTCCAAACACAGTTGGCCCAAATCAGAGCACATCAAGTCCCAAATTTCAACTCCTTACTTTTGTTGCCATCCCTAAGAAGAAAGTCTGAGGCTAAGAAGAAACTGGTCAGGAGGAGATGAACTGATCACAGCCCACAAAGCCAGTACGTGCAAAGGAATGGAGCCCCCAGACCCTCCCTCGGCAGATGCCCAGACATCGTGGGCTCCAGCTTCCCCGGTCCTAGAGGCCTGCTCTACTCACTGCAGGATCTTCACCTAATTTTGCAGGATCTCTCTAGCTTTTGAAAACCCAAAGTACCTTTCAGAAAACCATGTACCTTCTTACATTGAAAAAATTGTATGAATTTTAAAAGTCACAAATGATGTAATCTATATACAGCAATTTAGGTGATCATTAACATATTGAACTCTTAAAAAAAGAAATTTCCGGCTTAAAATCATTGGTATCTTAGCTTGGGCTTCCAGGGCGGGCACTAGTGGTAAAGAACCTGCCTGTCGTGTAAGGTGTGGGTTCAGTACCTGGGTCAGGAAGATCTCATGGAGGAGAGGATGGCAGCCCCCTCCAGTGTTCTTGCCTGGAGAATCCTATGGACAGAGGAGCCTGGCGGGCCACAGTCCATAGGTTCGCAATGACTCAAACATGATTAAAGTGACTTAGCAGGCAGGCAGTATCTTAGCTCAGTATATAACTTAGGCAGGTAGGATAAATTCATATTCCAGAAGGACTTGAGTTATTTGTTTATTTTGTCTGTGCTGGGTCTTTGTTGCTGCTCCAGGGCTTTTGTCTAGTTGCAGTGTGCAGGCTTCTCTTGGTGGCTCCTCTCGCGGCAGAGCACAGGCGGTAGAGTGGAGGCTCTGTAGTTGTGGTCCACGGTCTTACTTGCTCCACTCCATGTGGGACCTTCCCACATCAGGGACCGAACTCGTGTCCTCTGCATTGGCAGGTGGAGTCTTATCAACTGTGCAACCATGGAAATTCCAGAAGGACACTTACTCATGAAAGTCTATTAAGAAACTGATGGGGCTTCCCCTGGTGGTCCAGTGGGTAAGGACACCGTCTTGCAGTGCAAGGCGCGCCGGTTCGATCCTGGCCTGGGAAGATCCCACGTGCTGCAGAGCGTCTGGACCGATGTGTCCAATGACCGAGCCAGAGCTCTGGCATGGACGCGTCAAGGGTGAGGCTAAGAAGAAACTGGTCAGGAGGAGATGAACTGATCACAGCCCACAAAGCCAGTACGTGCAAAGGAATGGAGCCCCCAGACCCTCCCTCGGCAGATGCCCAGACATCGTGGGCTCCAGCTTCCCCGGTCCTAGAGGCCTGCTCTACTCACTGCAGGATCTTCACCTAATTTTGCAGGATCTCTCTAGCTTTTGAAAACCCAAAGTACCTTTCAGAAAACCATGTACCTTCTTACATTGAAAAAATTGTATGAATTTTAAAAGTCACAAATGATGTAATCTATATACAGCAATTTAGGTGATCATTAACATATTGAACTCTTAAAAAAAGAAATTTCCGGCTTAAAATCATTGGTATCTTAGCTTGGGCTTCCAGGGCGGGCACTAGTGGTAAAGAACCTGCCTGTCGTGTAAGGTGTGGGTTCAGTACCTGGGTCAGGAAGATCTCATGGAGGAGAGGATGGCAGCCCCCTCCAGTGTTCTTGCCTGGAGAATCCTATGGACAGAGGAGCCTGGCGGGCCACAGTCCATAGGTTCGCAATGACTCAAACATGATTAAAGTGACTTAGCAGGCAGGCAGTATCTTAGCTCAGTATATAACTTAGGCAGGTAGGATAAATTCATATTCCAGAAGGACTTGAGTTATTTGTTTATTTTGTCTGTGCTGGGTCTTTGTTGCTGCTCCAGGGCTTTTGTCTAGTTGCAGTGTGCAGGCTTCTCTTGGTGGCTCCTCTCGCGGCAGAGCACAGGCGGTAGAGTGGAGGCTCTGTAGTTGTGGTCCACGGTCTTACTTGCTCCACTCCATGTGGGACCTTCCCACATCAGGGACCGAACTCGTGTCCTCTGCATTGGCAGGTGGAGTCTTATCAACTGTGCAACCATGGAAATTCCAGAAGGACACTTACTCATGAAAGTCTATTAAGAAACTGATGGGGCTTCCCCTGGTGGTCCAGTGGGTAAGGACACCGTCTTGCAGTGCAAGGCGCGCCGGTTCGATCCCTGGCCTGGGAAGATCCCACGTGCTGCAGAGCGTCTGGACCGATGTGTCCAATGACCGAGCCAGAGCTCTGGAGCACATGCGCCCGGAGCTGGCGCTCTGCGACGACAGAGGCCACCGCGATGGGAGGCTTGCAGGAGCCAAAGAACAAAGACGGATGAAAATAGTGAAATGAAAGAGCAATAAAAGTGACCCGCCCGCTCCCCTCCCCCCCAACCCGACCCCCGCCCAAAATAAATTAAAAAAAAAATAGAAACTGATGGCACGTTTTATTAGGAATGAGATACATCCCAGAAGGCACTGCTGTTCCTAACCACACCACAAAGTTCTACTTCAGCCCACGTTTGGGACAATTTCCCTTCTTAAAATGTAATTATTTTTATACTTAAGATTCTTTTTTGATCATTTACATTTCTGTTAGAAAAAAATATGATTTTCTTTTTTATTGATAGATGCTTGATATACAGTGTTGTAATACTTTCAGATATATAACATAGTCGACATTTATATACATTATGAGATGATCACCACGATAAGTCTAGTTGTCATCTGTCACCATTTTAATTTATTAGGATATTACTAAGTGTATTCCCTATTCTGTGTATTACCTCCCATGACCTGTTTCAGAACTGAAGTGTGTGCCTCTTAATCCCCTTCACCCATTTTTCCCATCCCCCCTACTCCAGTTGCCCACCTATGGCAATTGCCAATTTGTTCCCTGTGTCTGTGAGTCTGTTTCTGTTTTACCTTGTTTGTTCATTTGTTTTGTCCCTTATATTCCATGTGTAAATGAGATCATACAGTATTTGTCTTTCGCTGACTTATTTCGCTTAGCATCATACCCTCTGGGCTCATCCATCTTCTTGAAAATTATAAGATTTCATTCTTTTTTATGGCTGAGTAGTATTGTGCATATAAGCCACATCTTCTTTATCCATTTGTCCACTGATGGGCACTAAGGTTGTTCCAATATCTTGACTATTCTAACACAGCAGTAAACATGCAGGTACATATATGTTTGTTTGTTTGTTTTAAGTTTATTATCTTCCCTGTCTCTTCAGTTATTCAACAGCAGGTTTTTTTTCCTGGCCTCTTTTATTGGTTTCTTACTTATTTATTTTCATCCATGTTTTATTCTTTGGCCTGTGTGGGCCTCCCTTTGCAGTGACCTCTCTCTCTGCAGAATACCAGCTCTGGGTGCATGCACTCCAGAATGCTGACCAGCAATTGGACTCACCAGTTCAGCCACTCCTCACCACGTGGGATCTTCTCAGGCTAGGGATCGAACCGGTGTTCCTTGCACTGCAAGGTGGACTCTCTATCCATTAGACCACCAGGGAAGCCCCCATATATGTTTTGAGTGAATGTTTTTGTTCTCTTTAGATAATCTCTATCTTCTTGTTGAAACTTTTCATTGTGAGACATTCTTCTCATATTTAATTTCCTTTAGTTCTTTGAACACATTTTAAATAGACTATTTAAAGTCTTTGTCCTAGGAAGTCTAACACCTGGGCTTCTTCAGGGACAGTTTCTATTGTAGGTTTTGTTTTGTTTTGTATGTATGGGTCATAGTTTCTTAGTTCTTTGCATGTCTTAATTCTTCGTTTGAAACTAGATAATTTAATTAATATTATATGTGAACTCTGGAAATCAGATTCTCTCCCTAGTTTTTTTCTTAATATTTTAAAATTTGGCTGCTTCAGGTCTTAGTTGTGGCCTCTGGGATCTAGTTCCTCGACCAGGGATTGAACCCAGGCTCCCTGTGTTGGGAGAGCCACATCTTAGCCACTGGATCACCACAGAAGTCCCCCTAGGGGATTTTTATTGTTGTTTAAGGACTTTTCTGAAGTAGTTCTGTAAAGCCTGTATACTTTGTTATTTGTGGCCACTGAAATCACTGCTTAGTTATATAGCAGTCAGCTAATGTTGGCCAGAGATTTGGGGGTTTTTTAGATGCTTGAAACCAATAAGTCTTAGCTTTTGCCAAGTGACTCTGTGTATAAGCTGGGACACAGTCTCAACACTAATCTAGGCGCCTTATAACTTTGCCTTAACATTTACTTCCTGCTTCTTCAAAGCCTCAAGACTAGACTGAGGTAGGGTTGATGGCCTTCACCAGTCTTTTCTAAGCATATGCACAGCCTGCTCATGCACTCAGCCTTACACAGGTTTGGCCTTTTGGATTCTCAGGAATATATCAGAGCTTTTCAAAGTCCCCTATGGCCACCTTTTCTTAGCCTTTTTTTTTTTCTTCTTTTTTAAGATTTTGGTTTACCTACTGGTTTTCCCACAATTCTTTCCACTGCCCTGGGCAACTTAGTTGTTCACCAATTGCCTCTGATTTCAACAAATGGACCCAGTAAATTCTCTCTGGGCAGCTCTGAGATTAAATTAAGACAGCCTTTTATATGGGATTTTCCAGAGTACCAGCAGACAAGTCTCGTCAGGGAAAAGGACTTTAACAAAGCTCCAAACTCTTTCTCTAACCACTCCAGTGACTGCCGACCTGCTGTTTTTCACTAGATTGTATGCTCTTGGTTTTCAAGATTACCACAGAACTGGGGAGGGCAAATGCATCCAGAGTATTGGCCAGCCTGTTCTGCAGGCTTCCCCCAGCACCTGTAGTTCGTGACCCTGAGTGTGCTTCTACTGTTGAGAGCTGCCTCTTAACTGGGGAAGGTAGGACTAGGAAGACTTCTAAAAACTCTGGGACTACTGTCATCCCTTGAGGTGGGTAATTCTTCTTGCAACGTGAAAACAGGAACACCATTAAAATCACGTTCCTTTAGCCCCACCTCTTTGTCCATGGCAACCTGTAGTTTGGCACATTTTCTGGGATCTAGTTCCTCGACCAGGATTGAACCCAGGCTCCCTGTGTTGGGAGAGCCACATCTTAGCCACTGGATCACCACAGAAGTCCCCCTAGGGGATTTTTATTGTTGTTTAAGGACTTTTCTGAAGTAGTTCTGTAAAGCCTGTATACTTTGTTATTTGTGGCCACTGAAATCACTGCTTAGTTATATAGCAGTCAGCTAATGTTGGCCAGAGATTTGGGGGTTTTTTAGATGCTTGAAACCAATAAGTCTTAGCTTTTGCCAAGTGACTCTGTGTATAAGCTGGGACACAGTCTCAACACTAATCTAGGCGCCTTATAACTTTGCCTTAACATTTACTTCCTGCTTCTTCAAAGCCTCAAGACTAGACTGAGGTAGGGTTGATGGCCTTCACCAGTCTTTTCTAAGCATATGCACAGCCTGCTCATGCACTCAGCCTTACACAGGTTTGGCCTTTTGGATTCTCAGGAATATATCAGAGCTTTTCAAAGTCCCCTATGGCCACCTTTTCTTAGCCTTTTTTTTTTTCTTTTTAAGATTTTGGTTTACCTACTGGTTTTCCCACAATTCTTTCCACTGCCCTGGGCAACTTAGTTGTTCACCAATTGCCTCTGATTTCAACAAATGGACCCAGTAAATTCTCTCTGGGCAGCTCTGAGATTAAATTAAGACAGCCTTTTATATGGGATTTTCCAGAGTACCAGCAGACAAGTCTCGTCAGGGAAAAGGACTTTAACAAAGCTCCAAACTCTTTCTCTAACCACTCCAGTGACTGCCGACCTGCTGTTTTTCACTAGATTGTATGCTCTTGGTTTTCAAGATTACCACAGAACTGGGGAGGGCAAATGCATCCAGAGTATTGGCCAGCCTGTTCTGCAGGCTTCCCCCAGCACCTGTAGTTCGTGACCCTGAGTGTGCTTCTACTGTTGAGAGCTGCCTCTTAACTGGGGAAGGTAGGACTAGGAAGACTTCTAAAAACTCTGGGACTACTGTCATCCCTTGAGGTGGGTAATTCTTCTTGCAACGTGAAAACAGGAACACCATTAAAATCACGTTCCTTTAGCCCCACCTCTTTGTCCATGGCAACCTGTAGTTTGGCACATTTTCTGTGCATTTTTACAGGCGAAGTTACCCAAAGGTAAGATTATTTCTGGCTCTGTGGTTTTTTTTTTAACCTTCTGTTTCTTTCTTGATTCCAAACTCTCCTTACAGTTTCAATTCCTCTCTCTTCTTTGTTCTCCTTTCTGTTTCTAAGACCCCTTAGCTATTTCAGACTCTTCTCCCTGCTCTGAAACTTTTGTACATGAAAATATTTAGAAGTACTTTCTGGAGGAGTGGGAAATTCTCCAGAAAGGGGTACAGAGATAAGACTGTGCAGGTCACCCTCTATTGGAACGAAAGCCCACACTGGATGATGACCCCAGCATGACTTCCTCCTTTAAGCACTTCACAAATGATATTTTTTCCAAAACAGCAAACCATGCAGGAACATTTAAAATTAATAAATAGCCAATCATTGTAACTTATACCGCAAAATAATATTGATTTTCACGTTTAACAAGGCACACACACAGTCATTTGTACATTTACTTCAGTGTTTCCCACTGCACCTGAAATATAGAAGGCATTCATTATCATTTTTCAAATAGATAGGTAGATGGATGAATGAATGAATGAAGGAATGAATGAATGATCACAGGAATGGGCAAGCAGAGTTCCTCAAAGCAAGGACAAGGCCTTGCGTATTAGCATACCTGGTACAGCAGCACAAGGTGGATACTAACTGTTCAGAGTATAAAAGCTTTGCCAAGTTCCTGTGCTTTTGACCTTGGTGAGTTCTGTTGTTAAATTTAGCCCAAGCTATCACAAATCAGTCTTTGATTAAAATAGTTGCCTCATATGATTCACAGTATTAAAGTAAGGATCCTCACTTTTGTTCTCTTCCTCAATTGAGATAGAGCTGTTTGCTTCAGTCACTGAAATGCAAGGTCCTTTGGTTGTTATTCCAGACTCATCTCTCGCTGTTTAGTCAAAACTATTATTTCTCTCTAACCTACACCCCCATAACTGCACCTCACTGACTTGACCAGCTCTGAGCACAAATTTCTCTAGCTTTAGTCTTTCTTTTCCAGTCTGGATTTGAAGGGGATCAGAATATACCATTCAAAAATAGGCCACATTGGCATTAGGATATTTTTGCATGCGTGTGTGTGTGTGTATGTGCTTAGTAGCTTCAGTTGTGTCTGACTTTTTGTGACCCTATGGACTATTGCCCTCCAGGCTCCTCTGTCCATGGAATTCTCCAGGCAAGAATAGTAGATTGGGTTACTGTCCCCTCCTCCAGGGAATCTTCCCGACCCAAGGATCAAGCCCAGGTCTCTTATGTCTCCTGCACTGACAGAAGGATTCTTTACCAGTAGCATTGGGAAGCCCCAGGATTATTTTTAGCTGAAGGCAATATAGAAATGGCAGACACAGGAGAAAGCTCTCCTTTCTCCTTTTCTACCTAAAAGCAAAGGCATAAATTTCCCTTTGTAAAGGTGTTCCCCTCTTCCATATGTGGACAAGGAAAATGACTCTTTGTTAACTGAAGGTCATTTTTATCACCAGAGATGAGATGAGTCTGCATAGCATATGTTATTAAGCAACCCGTGAATAGAGAATACACATGCAGTGAGGCAGAAACAGGAGATGTGGGTTTGATCCCTGGTGAGGAAGATTCCCTGGAAGAGGAATTGCAAGCCAGTCAAGTCATTTTACCTGAGAAACAACATAGACAGAGGAGCCTGGTGGGCTGCAGTCCAGAGGGTCGCAAAGAGTCAGAAACGATTCAGCGACTAAGCACACACACACGTATCTATCATACATTTCCTCTTCTCCTTCTCACTGTTCAGCCCACCTCAGAGTCCGGACCTCCCTGCCTTCCTTTGTCTAGTCTCTTCTCCACAGCTTATCACTCTTTGTTAAAGCAGGATATAGCCCCCACGTTTCACTACTTCTTTTGGATTTTAACTTCTTGTCTGTGAGGCACCCAGGCATGATGCAAATGTTCAAAAATCTTTGTTAAAGCATGGTAAACTCACATTCTTTTATTTTACTTCTTAGGCATCCAGACTCATCTCTCGCTGTTTAGTCAAAACTATTATTTCTCTCTAACCTACACCCCCATAACTGCACCTCACTGACTTGACCAGCTCTGAGCACAAATTTCTCTAGCTTTAGTCTTTCTTTTCCAGTCTGGATTTGAAGGGGATCAGAATATACCATTCAAAAATAGGCCACATTGGCATTAGGATATTTTTGCATGCGTGTGTGTGTGTGTATGTGCTTAGTAGCTTCAGTTGTGTCTGACTTTTTGTGACCCTATGGACTATTGCCCTCCAGGCTCCTCTGTCCATGGAATTCTCCAGGCAAGAATAGTAGATTGGGTTACTGTCCCCTCCTCCAGGGAATCTTCCCGACCCAAGGATCAAGCCCAGGTCTCTTATGTCTCCTGCACTGACAGAAGGATTCTTTACCAGTAGCATTGGGAAGCCCCAGGATTATTTTTAGCTGAAGGCAATATAGAAATGGCAGACACAGGAGAAAGCTCTCCTTTCTCCTTTTCTACCTAAAAGCAAAGGCATAAATTTCCCTTTGTAAAGGTGTTCCCCTCTTCCATATGTGGACAAGGAAAATGACTCTTTGTTAACTGAAGGTCATTTTTATCACCAGAGATGAGATGAGTCTGCATAGCATATGTTATTAAGCAACCCGTGAATAGAGAATACACATGCAGTGAGGCAGAAACAGGAGATGTGGGTTTGATCCCTGGTGAGGAAGATTCCCTGGAAGAGGAATTGCAAGCCAGTCAAGTCATTTTACCTGAGAAACAACATAGACAGAGGAGCCTGGTGGGCTGCAGTCCAGAGGGTCGCAAAGAGTCAGAAACGATTCAGCGACTAAGCACACACACACGTATCTATCATACATTTCCTCTTCTCCTTCTCACTGTTCAGCCCACCTCAGAGTCCGGACCTCCCTGCCTTCCTTTGTCTAGTCTCTTCTCCACAGCTTATCACTCTTTGTTAAAGCAGGATATAGCCCCCACGTTTCACTACTTCTTTTGGATTTTAACTTCTTGTCTGTGAGGCACCCAGGCATGATGCAAATGTTCATAAAATTGGATGCGTCTTCTGTTAATCTGTTTTTGTCAGTTTAGCTGTTACTTATTTTTTTCATTTTACCCATTTTTGTCATTTATATAAGTAAACTCACATTTACTTTTAAATGAGACTTTCTTAGTCAACATGATATTTTTGAAATGGATTCGTAAGGATGCATGCACCTATAGGGTCATTCATTTTCCTCCTTAGCCAATACATAATGCATATACACTTTCTCTCCAAGGTGACTGAACTTTGGGAGCAAGGAGCTTGTTTTCTAACACATTGCTCTCAAGGCATTCTCAGGGGTGTTTGTGACTTGTTCTACGAGATTGTTAGCTGTCTTTTTCAAATGTCTAAACTGAAGAAGAAAAGACTAAGAGGAATGTCCAAAGCGTGATTGAGATTTTGTACCGAGCATGGTACTGCTTACTCTCCATCCCCACGGAGGCTTCAGCCAGAGGAATGGCCCTACGCTGCCCTGTGAGAGATTTAAGTTAGGTCATTGCACATGGTGCCCTGTGCCATGCCAGTTCCTTTACATAAATTATCCTTGGTAATCCTCAAAACAAGCCAAATAAGGAAGTGTATGAACTTGCTAGTGCTGCCATGACAAAGCACCCCAAGTTGAGTGGCTTAAATCACTGAAATGCATTGTTTCATAGTTTGGGAGGCTAGAAGTCTGAGATGAAGGTGTCCACAGGGTTGGCTCCTTCTGAGAGAGGCAAGGGAAAGAGAGTCTGTCCATAGCTTCGGGTTGTTTGCTGGCAGTCTTCTGCATTCTTCGACTTCTAGATCTCTGCCTTCATCTTCACATGGTGTTCCCCTTGTGTGCCTGTCTTTGTATAAATCCCCCCTTTTCATAAGGACAGTTAGATCTTTAGGAAGGGCCATCCTATTTAAATATGACCTCATCTTCCCCAAGTACAGCTGCAATTATCTTATTTTCAAATAAAATCACATTCTGAAGTACTGGTCTTAGGACTTCAACACATGGACTTTGGTTGGTGGTGGGGTATAATTAAACCCGTAACAGAGAGGGATTATTTTCTTTGTTTGAAGATGAGGAGATAGGTTTAGAAAGATTATGGCTCACTTGTGGAATGGCTGGGGACCCCAGGGTTGCTATGGTAACCCGGTGGTTCTGAGGTGGGAGGAAATGGAGACGGTGCAGATCCCCAAGAGCCACGGCGATGCTGTGGTGACTGCAATCATTGTCAGTCACTCCATAAAGCTGTTTAGATGAGAGGAGTGGGCTTTAGAGTCAGTCCAGTCTGCCACTCACTTAGCTGTGTGCTCGTCGGAAAGTTACTTAAGCTCTCAGAGTCCTACTGCTTCATCTATAAAATGAGAGAATAGCATCCACCTCAAGGGGCTGTGCAGATTAAAGGACACAGGAAGGTGGGTGAGGAATACAGAGTTCATCAGAAGGGACAGCTGTCTTCTCATCCCGGTCACAACAAATGGAGCTCCAGTTCACATACAGATTTCCTACATTTGGGACCATTTATTTTTGTATGTAGTGAGAAAAAAAAAAAAGACACATAACATAAATTTACCCTCTTAACAATTTTTAAGTTCACACCATAAATCCACAATACGCCTACTGTTGTACCACGCATCTCTAGAACTTTTTCATTTTGCATGACTGAAACTCTGTGTCCACTGAACAGCTTCCCATTTTCCTCTCCCCCAGCCCCTGGCAGCTGCCATTCTGCTTGCTGTCCTATGAATTTGACTACTCTAGGTACGCTGTATAAGGGAATCCTCTGATCTTGGCCCTTTTGTGATTGGCTTATTTCATTGAGCATAATTTCCTCAAGGTTTATCCATGGTATAGCCTATGGCAGGATTTGCTTCTTTTTGAAGGCTGAATAATATCCCATTGTATGTATAGGGCACATTTTCTTAATCCATTCATCCACTGATGGATATTTAGATTACTTTCATATCCTGGCTCTTGTGAATAATGCTGCAATGAACATAATAACGCTAGTACCAATTCCAGATCTTGCTTTCACTTTCGGGGGGTGTATGCCCAGGAGTGGGCTTGCTGAATCATATAGTAATTCTACTTTTTAGTTTTTTGAGGAATTCTCGTACTGTGTTCCATAGGGGCTTCACTGTTTTCCAGTTTCGGCCCATTAATTTAATCTAGATTCTTAAGCACAGTCCTTGACCAGATGAGTCATTTGAGTGGGAATTGGGATGAGGGATGTGGGGGAGGGGTCAGAAAGGAAAGGAGCATAGGCAGTCCAGACTTCAGCTCCAGCTGCCTGCCTCTCGGGACATTTCTCAAGGGGGGAAGGGCACTATTACCATTTAAAGCTGGACAGTCCTTCCTCTTGAGTCACTCTCCCATACCTTGCAAAAAGATTACCAAGACATCACCTATGAGTTATACCCCTGACAACCCAAAACACTCACTGTTTTGAAACCCTCCCCACAGGATGGTCCCAGTCCTGGGTGGGAGCAGTTGGAGGTGCCAACAGGCCCCAGGCTACATACTCTTCTTGAAAACTCCATGGCAGCCAGCACAGGGAAGCCCACCACAGGTGCTCAAAGAGCCCCTGGTGACTGCCTGACTCTAGAACTCCTCTGTACACATCCTTTCTCACAGCTGGACTTCTCCAGCTCCATTTTCTCTACTCTCCCCAGGGAGGAGCTGATAGCATTTCAAGGATACCATTAAGGGAAGAGGGGACAGTTCTTACCTTGGACGGTAGCACCAGGAGTGTCTTCAAAAGCACTTAGTAATATGAGATACCACCATGCACCTGTTGGAATGTCCAAAATTTATAACAGCAAATGCTGGTAACAGTGTAGAACAACTTTCATTCATTAGTGATAGACATCCAAGATGGTACAGCCACTCTGGGAGACAATTTGGCAGTTCCATAGGAAATTTAGCATACTTTTTTTTTTCAAACAGGGGCTCTGTAACAGCCTAGAGGGGTGGGATGGGGAGGGAGACGGGAGGGAAGTTCAAGAGGGAGGGAACGTATGTACACCTGTGGTTGATGTTTGTGGTTGATGATTCAGGTTGATGTTTGGCAGTAAACAATACAATTCTGTAAAGCTATTATCCTTCCATTTAAAAAAACATAAAAAAAACATAATGGGGGGGACTGGAAGGGGCCACAAGAGGGAGGGGTCAGGGATATACATATGACTAATCTGGGATTACACATATCTGTAAACAACAAAACTCTGTAAAGCCAAAAAGTAAAATAAAAATAATTATTAATATAAAAAATACTTAACATACTTTTACCACACAGTCAAATAATCCCACTCCTTTTTATGCACTCAGAGGAGTTGAAAATGTATGTCCACACAACAGTCTGAACATGGATGTTTATATCAGCTTTATTCATAATTGTCCAGATTTGGAAGCAACCAAGATATCCTTCTGTAGGTGAATAGATAAACTATGTTACATCAACCATAGAATAATATTTAACATTAAGAAGAAAGGAGCTATTAAGCCATGAAAAGACAAGGAGGAAACTTGAAGGCATACTACTAGGTGAAAGAAGCCAATCTGAAAAGTCAACATTCTGTATGATTCCAGCTGTGACTTCTAAAACAGACACTAGAGAGACAGTGAAAAGATCAGTGGATGACAGGGGTTGAGGTAGGGAGGGATAAATAGGCGAAGCAAGAGGATTTTTAGGGCTGAGAAACTACTTTGTATGAAACTATAATGGTGGATATATATTACTGTATGTTTGTTCAAGACCTTAGTGTATGCAACACCAAGAGTGAACCTTGAATTAACGTAGACCTTGGACTCCGGGTGATAATGATGTATCAGTGTAAGTTCCTCAGTTGTAACAGACATACCACTCTGGGGGCTGGGGGTGTTGATAATGAGGGAGGCTATGTTGGGCAGAGGCACAGGGAGTTATGGGAAATCTATTACTATTACTATACTATTATTAGTCTATATCTATTACTGTTACTTCCTCTCAATTTTTCTGTGAACCTAAAACTGCTTTCAAAAACAAAGTCTATTCATATGTATGTACATAGTTTTAAAACCCTCTCAGTAAACAGAGTTGCCAGAAATAAACACCCTGGGTCAATAACTCTCTACCATCATCTCCATTTGCATTTTCCCAGCTTCGGACACCGGAGACAGCTGACAGCACAAGGGAGAGAGCTGGGAAATCCCAAACAAAGTCTCAGTATTGCTCAGATTTGTGTCTGAGCAGTCATATAGAACGTAGCACACTTGGGGGGTTTCAATGTGGTGATGTCAACCACTGGTACTCACGTGGCAGCTCAGTGGTTACTCCTCCCTCTGAGAGGAACTGCCTCCTAAGTCGCCTTTTCTTCTCTCTGCTTTAGTGATAAGTCCGAAGTATCAGACTGAGTCAGTATTATGAAATGGAAGATATTTGACCCAAACAATTTACCTATTCGTTGACCACAGATGAATTGAGTCCATGAAAGCCTTGATGCATAGTCAGTTTGGTTTTAACTGTTGGAAAGTTTCTAATTCTCAAGTGTAAGGGGTTTGTAAAAAAAAAAAAAAGAAAGAAAATAAAAGAAAATGCAACTATTACTGAGTGAAAGAAAAACTCTGTCCCTCCAAAAGCCTGCTTGGGTCTAACAGAGAGGCTTGCTGTCCTAGATTGTCACCGAAGCAAAATCGAGATAGGAGAAATGTGAACCCCCACTCTTTCAACATTACGCATTGTGTTCAAATTCACAAGAAAGTTAAACTCCCACCTTCCTCTTTAAGAAAATATGAAAGTTGTGGCTTGGAAATAGAATTCATTGCCCTCAGCCTTGAAGTGCTGTCTGTGTTCAGCTCCAACCGGATTTGCAGTCCCCTTCCCAAAAAAAAAGAGAGAAAGAGAAAACTCTTTCTTCTCGGTGGTGAAAATTACCCCACCTGGAATGCGCTCTTCAAAAGGCTCACGGAAGCCTATTCATATGAATGAAGCAGCTTTCTCGAGGGCAGAGGCGGAAGCTGCCCTCTTGGGGCGCTTAGGCAACCCGGGGAAAGAAAACCGCCTCCGGGGCCAGTCTGGCTGCCGGGGCTGCCTGGACTGCGTGCCGGCTGCACACGCTGACCGCCGTCTCCAAGATGCAGGATCTAGACCCCGAGGAGCTGCTGATGGACGAAGACAGTAAACAGAGTTGCCAGAAATAAACACCCTGGGTCAATAACTCTCTACCATCATCTCCATTTGCATTTTCCCAGCTTCGGACACGGAGACAGCTGACAGCACAAGGAGAGAGCTGGGAAATCCCAAACAAAGTCTCAGTATTGCTCAGATTTGTGTCTGAGCAGTCATATAGAACGTAGCACACTTGGGGGGTTTCAATGTGGTGATGTCAACCACTGGTACTCACGTGGCAGCTCAGTGGTTACTCCTCCCTCTGAGAGGAACTGCCTCCTAAGTCGCCTTTTCTTCTCTCTGCTTTAGTGATAAGTCCGAAGTATCAGACTGAGTCAGTATTATGAAATGGAAGATATTTGACCCAAACAATTTACCTATTCGTTGACCACAGATGAATTGAGTCCATGAAAGCCTTGATGCATAGTCAGTTTGGTTTTAACTGTTGGAAAGTTTCTAATTCTCAAGTGTAAGGGGTTTGTAAAAAAAAAAAAAAGAAAGAAAATAAAAGAAAATGCAACTATTACTGAGTGAAAGAAAAACTCTGTCCCTCCAAAAGCCTGCTTGGGTCTAACAGAGAGGCTTGCTGTCCTAGATTGTCACCGAAGCAAAATCGAGATAGGAGAAATGTGAACCCCCACTCTTTCAACATTACGCATTGTGTTCAAATTCACAAGAAAGTTAAACTCCCACCTTCCTCTTTAAGAAAATATGAAAGTTGTGGCTTGGAAATAGAATTCATTGCCCTCAGCCTTGAAGTGCTGTCTGTGTTCAGCTCCAACCGGATTTGCAGTCCCCTTCCCAAAAAAAAAGAGAGAAAGAGAAAACTCTTTCTTCTCGGTGGTGAAAATTACCCCACCTGGAATGCGCTCTTCAAAAGGCTCACGGAAGCCTATTCATATGAATGAAGCAGCTTTCTCGAGGGCAGAGGCGGAAGCTGCCCTCTTGGGGCGCTTAGGCAACCCGGGGAAAGAAAACCGCCTCCGGGGCCAGTCTGGCTGCCGGGGCTGCCTGGACTGCGTGCCGGCTGCACACGCTGACCGCCGTCTCCAAGATGCAGGATCTAGACCCCGAGGAGCTGCTGATGGACGAAGAGGATGATGTTTTTGGTGAAGGTAAACACGTCTTTCTGGCAGGAGCCTTTCTGGTCTACTTTGCTTAGCTCTGACACTGTTGGAAACTTTGAACCGCCTTGGGTAAGGAACTGGAGGACTTAGCATCTCGGATGTGCAATGCAAAACTGGGGACAAGGGAATCGAATGGTTCCTCCAAATAGTTTTTGTTTTGTAAATCATGACTGACTGTTCAGCTTAAGGTCGAAAATAGTACAAATCTTCCCCTTGTCCCTCTTCTGTGCTCTCTTGTCTGACACCTTAAGGGAAGGAATTCTGTCTCTGTGCTCAGGACAGGCAGAACTGCAGGGCAGCATTTGGACAAACGGACCAGGCATGGCTCTCCACCGTGTCATGTTTGTGCTTTGCTCCGCACTACCTGCCGCTCCCTCTGTTCTCTCTCTGCCTTTGGATCTCTCCCTTTCTCCCTCTTCCTTGGACTTATCTGGCACCCCACCTCTCCTGGTTGCCTCTCCCTTTTCCTCTCCATCCAGGCCAGGAGGCAGCAGCCTTACTAGCTTCTGACACCCACTGCTCCACCTGGGTTTCCCCAGGTAGGCTGAGTGGTGGGCTTGCACTGTAAAGGTTGCATATTGAAATGGCTAGTGTTGTGATCTACAGATTCCTTGCTCAAATGCTGCCCGTGAGGCTGGGCTGCAGGCAAGCGCTTTTCAAGAATTTGGAGCTTTTGAAATAAATGGCAGTCTGGCCTCAGAGATCTCATAAATTTGTTTGTTTGATTTTTTTTCCCACAAGAATTGTACCTGGTCGTTTTTATTTTTAAAACTCTATCAAGTAGTTTTTAAAAGGAGCTCTGGTAAAATTTTTTGCAGTTACCCAAGTAGTTCAAGTTCACTGAAGATAAATGAAGGAGCATAGTAATGTAATCATCTAGAATGTAGCCATTATTGATGTCTGCCTTTACATTATTTTATTGTAGCCTCAGAAATACTTAAAACCATAATTGGAAATTTTATCACAGTTTAAGTCAGCTTAAAGAATGTCTCCCCAAGCTTCCTTGCTGTTTGCCCCACTCTCTGACTGTTGCTTTACTTGGATGACAGGTAGAGCCACTCTGACTTGAAGTTTGATCTTCGGTTCCATTCCTCAGCTTTCACCTCTACTTAAAGATGTTTCCTCTGTGTGTACATACCTAGATACGTACTCCTTTCAGGAATTAGAACACGTTTACAACTAGGAAGATAACCCTAAATGGAACAATTAGGTAGTTATCTGCTCAACTTTCAAAACAGCAGGTCACACCTCTTCTTTGCCCCAAGGGGATTTTTCTCCTTTATCAACTGTTACCGTGCTAAAGAGCGCCACCTATAGGTGGAGACAACCACCACACTGTAGATTACGGGGCCCCTCCCAGGTGGCGCAAAACTGTAGATTAAGGAATTCTGTCTCTGTGCTCAGGACAGGCAGAACTGCAGGGCAGCATTTGGACAAACGGACCAGGCATGGCTCTCCACCGTGTCATGTTTGTGCTTTGCTCCGCACTACCTGCCGCTCCCTCTGTTCTCTCTCTGCCTTTGGATCTCTCCCTTTCTCCCTCTTCCTTGGACTTATCTGGCACCCCACCTCTCCTGGTTGCCTCTCCCTTTTCCTCTCCATCCAGGCCAGGAGGCAGCAGCCTTACTAGCTTCTGACACCCACTGCTCCACCTGGGTTTCCCCAGGTAGGCTGAGTGGTGGGCTTGCACTGTAAAGGTTGCATATTGAAATGGCTAGTGTTGTGATCTACAGATTCCTTGCTCAAATGCTGCCCGTGAGGCTGGGCTGCAGGCAAGCGCTTTTCAAGAATTTGGAGCTTTTGAAATAAATGGCAGTCTGGCCTCAGAGATCTCATAAATTTGTTTGTTTGATTTTTTTTCCCACAAGAATTGTACCTGGTCGTTTTTATTTTTAAAACTCTATCAAGTAGTTTTTAAAAGGAGCTCTGGTAAAATTTTTTGCAGTTACCCAAGTAGTTCAAGTTCACTGAAGATAAATGAAGGAGCATAGTAATGTAATCATCTAGAATGTAGCCATTATTGATGTCTGCCTTTACATTATTTTATTGTAGCCTCAGAAATACTTAAAACCATAATTGGAAATTTTATCACAGTTTAAGTCAGCTTAAAGAATGTCTCCCCAAGCTTCCTTGCTGTTTGCCCCACTCTCTGACTGTTGCTTTACTTGGATGACAGGTAGAGCCACTCTGACTTGAAGTTTGATCTTCGGTTCCATTCCTCAGCTTTCACCTCTACTTAAAGATGTTTCCTCTGTGTGTACATACCTAGATACGTACTCCTTTCAGGAATTAGAACACGTTTACAACTAGGAAGATAACCCTAAATGGAACAATTAGGTAGTTATCTGCTCAACTTTCAAAACAGCAGGTCACACCTCTTCTTTGCCCCAAGGGGATTTTTCTCCTTTATCAACTGTTACCGTGCTAAAGAGCGCCACCTATAGGTGGAGACAACCACCACACTGTAGATTACGGGGCCCCTCCCAGGTGGCGCAGTGGTAAAGAATCTGCCTGCCAATACAGGAGACACAAGAGAGACAGATTGGATCCCAGGGTCAGGAAGAGTCCCTGGAGGCGTAAATGACAACACACTCCAGTATTCTTGCCTGGAAAATTCCATGAACAGAGGAGCCTTGCAGGCTATAGTCCATGGAGTTGCAAAGAGTCGAACACGACTGAGCATGCACACACTCTGAAGAGTTAAGACCTCAAGAGAGCTTGATGAGCCTGTAAAGTCTCTCCCTCGAGTATTCATGATTATCAAAGTGATGATTCCAACCTCAGCAGGCACAGCAAAGAGTCAAGCTGGGAGTCAGGCAAGACTCCAATTCAAATTCTCATTTTGCTTCTTATTACCTATGTGATTTAAGCAAGGTAATTGCTAAACTAAACCTGTGTTTCCTCAGTGGTGAAATGGAACAATAATACCTATTGGGTTGTTCAGATTACCTTTATAGCAGATGCATAATATTGGGTAGCACTTCACAGGTTATATACTTTATACTTTCCAGACTGATTACGCCATTTAACTTAATCTCTGCAGATCAGAGAGAGAATCCTTGCAAGTCCAGTATCCACTGTATTTTTATTCAGTTTTTGGAGTTATGGATCATGTTTGCCTATTTATTGGAAGTTTGTCTGGGTAGTTCCTTCATCTTAAGTAAGCTCCCTGAAGGGTAATAGTTAAGAGCTTGGTCTCCAGCCCTATGCTGCCTGAGCTTTTCCACTTATTTCAACTCTGTGATTTTAAGCTGGTTACTCAATCACTCTGTGTCTCATTTTGCTCACTATAAAATGGACCACAAACTTCCTAGGGTGGTGTATGGATGAAATATTGTTATAGGGAAGGTACTTAGAATAGTTCCTCAAACATGGTAAGCACTCAATTAATACTAATTAATTAATACTCATTTATTCTATGTATTCACAAAAATGGGTTCCTAGAATAGATCAGAAAACAATGTATAAAAGGAATTCTACGCAGAACTTCCTCTCATGTCTGGTTAACCTAGTATATTTAAAATAGGACTTACTACAGAAAATCAGATTATAACCCACTTTTCAGAGGTATAATAGGGTGGAAGCAGCATTGGACAAGCGGTTAGGAGCCTGGGTTGGTCCTACACCAACCAATGATTGATTTGATTGCCAAGCTATTTAAAAACCAACAATTGGACTTAGCTCCATTCTCATTGTTGTTTCAGACTTATCAAATTAAAGGGCTTTCGTCTGTTTTGTCACTGTTTCATCTGTTTTGACAGGCAGTCTGGTGTATGTTAGTAGAAAGATCTGGATGGATAATAATAGTAATGATAACCATAACAATTATGAGGGTGATAATAATAATAGGAACAACAACAACAAAAAGAGTTGTGCACCGTGGAGTGGAGGCCCTTGGCCAGCTTTCAAGAACAGAATGGAATTCATGTTTGGGGAGAAACAGTTCCCCAGGTGGTGGTCAGCCAGTAGCTCAGCAGCTAAAATTACTCCTTGGCACAAGTCAAAGTTGCACTTCTTTTTTCCTTCGAACCACAAACCCTCCCTGCCTTTTTTTTTTTTTTTTTCACACTCTGTTGTCAAGTGCAGTGATGGCCATAAAATACCATGAGGTCACAGTCATGTGTGCAGAGTGTTTCTCAGACTTATATATCTCCTGGATACTCACATGCCTTTTAGGATCTTGCTTCTAGAAAGACACTGGAATCTGCAATACGTTTGCCAGACCTTCTAATGTTCTGGTACAATGCAGCATAGCGTAAGAATACTTCCCTTGTCCTGAATACAGTATCTAGAAGTTGTTTCAAACTCCCAAAGGAGAGCCCTATGCTGCCTGAGCTTTTCCACTTATTTCAACTCTGTGATTTTAAGCTGGTTACTCAATCACTCTGTGTCTCATTTTGCTCACTATAAAATGGACCACAAACTTCCTAGGGTGGTGTATGGATGAAATATTGTTATAGGGAAGGTACTTAGAATAGTTCCTCAAACATGGTAAGCACTCAATTAATACTAATTAATTAATACTCATTTATTCTATGTATTCACAAAAATGGGTTCCTAGAATAGATCAGAAAACAATGTATAAAAGGAATTCTACGCAGAACTTCCTCTCATGTCTGGTTAACCTAGTATATTTAAAATAGGACTTACTACAGAAAATCAGATTATAACCCACTTTTCAGAGGTATAATAGGGTGGAAGCAGCATTGGACAAGCGGTTAGGAGCCTGGGTTGGTCCTACACCAACCAATGATTGATTTGATTGCCAAGCTATTTAAAAACCAACAATTGGACTTAGCTCCATTCTCATTGTTGTTTCAGACTTATCAAATTAAAGGGCTTTCGTCTGTTTTGTCACTGTTTCATCTGTTTTGACAGGCAGTCTGGTGTATGTTAGTAGAAAGATCTGGATGGATAATAATAGTAATGATAACCATAACAATTATGAGGGTGATAATAATAATAGGAACAACAACAACAAAAAGAGTTGTGCACCGTGGAGTGGAGGCCCTTGGCCAGCTTTCAAGAACAGAATGGAATTCATGTTTGGGGAGAAACAGTTCCCCAGGTGGTGGTCAGCCAGTAGCTCAGCAGCTAAAATTACTCCTTGGCACAAGTCAAAGTTGCACTTCTTTTTTCCTTCGAACCACAAACCCTCCCTGCCTTTTTTTTTTTTTTTTTCACACTCTGTTGTCAAGTGCAGTGATGGCCATAAAATACCATGAGGTCACAGTCATGTGTGCAGAGTGTTTCTCAGACTTATATATCTCCTGGATACTCACATGCCTTTTAGGATCTTGCTTCTAGAAAGACACTGGAATCTGCAATACGTTTGCCAGACCTTCTAATGTTCTGGTACAATGCAGCATAGCGTAAGAATACTTCCCTTGTCCTGGAATACAGTATCTAGGGAAGTTGTTTCAAACTCCCCAAAGGAGAGTGCTCCCAGATGGAGATAACCTGGCAAAAGGGAGTCCACTCAACCATTAGCTGTTTTTCGGCCTTAAAGAGATCATGAGATGCTTGGGGAAAAATGCTACACACCTTTGAGCCAAAGCTCTCTCCTTTCCTCAAGGCAAGTTAGCGTTTTTTTCCCTTTCAAAGGTAACTTCAGCTCATAGAGAGAAAGAAAATTGCAAAACATTTATAAAAAGGAGAATTGCAACTAGAATAGATGCCTGCTTTATCTTTCTTTGTAAACTGCTTCTGAAGCCAAGGTAGATTTTTTTTTTAATAGGTAAACAGTAATGTAACCTATTGTAATCTGGCATGTTTTGATGTTGTTTACAGAATTATATTTTCCCATTCCAAAACTGAAAGAAAAAAGGGAGGGAGCAAGGAAGGAGGGAAGACAAAATTAAATTATGTACAAAACCAATAGATCCTGAAAGTTCTGGCTGGTTTAGTCGTATTCTCTATGGGAAGACTGTTGAGAAAGAGAACAGAAAGTGTATGTGCCTTGGCTGGATAGAGTTAGACCTTTTGGTTGATTGTGCCACATTTCATAGTGTATACATCTAATCATTGTAATTTAGCTGTGTTAGTCCTTTTTCAAAAATGTGCATCTCTGGGGTTCTCAGATGAACCCAAGTAAGGGATTGGAGAAGGAGTAGGAAGAGGCTGCCCTAGTTTCCTGGGTTGAAACAAGTTGGCCACTCTTTGCTCTTGCAGTTTGTTGATCGCTTAGATCAGTTTCCAATTTCCTTGGAATTCTGGATAAACACTTCGGTTGGAAGTTGTTTTCCTGCTTTATTTGTCACAGAGGCTGGAGCAGACACAGTCGTCCCCACAGTGATTCATCCTGTGTGACCTGTGCCTTGGATCGCTACAAAACATTCCCTTCCCATAGATGTCTAGAAAGCTTGCCTTGGCTGGTGCCAAAAAGATGGTGTCATTTCAGGGGCACAAACTAAAATAGCATATCGCACTGAAGCTATGCAGGCTGTCTCAGCCACCAGTCTACCCCTGATTTATGGCCCTAGTGACCTCAGGGTAGCCTACTTAGATCAGGCCAAAGCCAAAAAGAGGCCCAGTATCACAAATAAAGCACTTACAATGCTTATTTAATATTTCTAGGAGCAGCTAGTAAAGTCTTTTCAGGAATGGTATGAGATAGTCTGAAGTATATCTTCTATAGAGCTCAAGTTGAAATGCAAGTATATGCATACCCATTGTTTGGGGGGGAGGGCAGGGGAAGTTAAAAAAAATGTGTAGTTGTGACTAGAGCAGTGAAATAAATTGAGAGAATCACCCTTGCTCCTTGATAGGAATTACTTGACTTGCTAAAATCAATGTATTTATTAAAGAGATGTGATGTATCCAGTTACCTATGCCTCATGTGTCTTCCTGTGCTTAGCAAGTATCCACTTATTCCACTTTGTGTTTTTATTTTTAGATAGCTAGATTTCGTCTATGAGTTGTTTTGCTAAATATTGGTGACGCTGAATGAAAACATTTGCAATTCAGTTGGCTTCAAAAGCATCAAATCTTTGGCCCTCAGCCTCCTTTATGGTCCAACTCTCTCGTCCATACATGACTACTGGAAAAACCAGTAGGTTTGGACTACTGGTTGGACTTGTATGGACTTTTGTCAGCAAAGTGATGTCTCTGCTTTTTAATACACTGTCTAGGTTTATCATAGCTTTTCTTCCAAGGAGCAAGTGTCTTTTAATTTCATGGCTACAGCCATCATCTGCAGTGAATTTGGAGCTCAAGAAAATAAAATCTGTCACTCTTTTACTTTTTCCCTATCTCTTTGCCATGAAGTGATGGAACCAGATGCCATGATCTTCATTTTTTGAATGTCGAATTTTAAGCCAGCTTTCTCAATGTCCTCTTTGCCATGATCTTCATTTTGAATGTCGGGAATTTCCAGCAAGGTCGTCCCCACAGTGATTCATCCTGTGTGACCTGTGCCTTGGATCGCTACAAAACATTCCCTTCCCATAGATGTCTAGAAAGCTTGCCTTGGCTGGTGCCAAAAAGATGGTGTCATTTCAGGGGCACAAACTAAAATAGCATATCGCACTGAAGCTATGCAGGCTGTCTCAGCCACCAGTCTACCCCTGATTTATGGCCCTAGTGACCTCAGGGTAGCCTACTTAGATCAGGCCAAAGCCAAAAGAGGCCCAGTATCACAAATAAAGCACTTACAATGCTTATTTAATATTTCTAGGAGCAGCTAGTAAAGTCTTTTCAGGAATGGTATGAGATAGTCTGAAGTATATCTTCTATAGAGCTCAAGTTGAAATGCAAGTATATGCATACCCATTGTTTGTGGGAGGCGGGGGAAGTTAAAAAAAATGTGTAGTTGTGACTAGAGCAGTGAAATAAATTGAGAGAATCACCCTTGCTCCTTGATAGGAATTACTTGACTTGCTAAAATCAATGTATTTATTAAAGAGATGTGATGTATCCAGTTACCTATGCCTCATGTGTCTTCCTGTGCTTAGCAAGTATCCACTTATTCCACTTTGTGTTTTTATTTTTAGATAGCTAGATTTCGTCTATGAGTTGTTTTGCTAAATATTGGTGACGCTGAATGAAAACATTTGCAATTCAGTTGGCTTCAAAAGCATCAAATCTTTGGCCCTCAGCCTCCTTTATGGTCCAACTCTCTCGTCCATACATGACTACTGGAAAAACCAGTAGGTTTGGACTACTGGTTGGACTTGTATGGACTTTTGTCAGCAAAGTGATGTCTCTGCTTTTTAATACACTGTCTAGGTTTATCATAGCTTTTCTTCCAAGGAGCAAGTGTCTTTTAATTTCATGGCTACAGCCATCATCTGCAGTGAATTTGGAGCTCAAGAAAATAAAATCTGTCACTCTTTTACTTTTTCCCTATCTCTTTGCCATGAAGTGATGGAACCAGATGCCATGATCTTCATTTTTTGAATGTCGAATTTTAAGCCAGCTTTCTCAATGTCCTCTTTCAGCCTCATCAAGAGCCTCTCTAGTTCCTCTTAGCTTTTTGCCATTAGGGTGGTATCATCTGCATATCTAAGGTTGTTGATATTTCTCCCAGCAGCCCTGAGCCCAGCTTGTGACTCACCCAGCCCGGCATTTGGCATATAAGGTTTTTTTTTTTTAAAAAATCTTTATTTTACTTTTAACTTTTACAGAGTTTTGTTGTTTACAGACATGCATGTTCCCAGATCAGTCACATGTATATCCCCCTCTTCCTACCCCTCCCAGCCATCACACAGCACCCCTGAAGGATCCCATTTTCTCACATACCAATGACTAGAGCTATTTTTTTCACTTATGATAGTGCAGGCCTTCACGCTACTTCCTTTACGCCTCCCACCCTCTGTTCCTTCCCCACAATGTCCATATGTCCATTGTCCATGTCTGTCTTTCCATTGCTTCACTGCGTGCGCCATCATCACCATCCTGCTAGATTTTATATATGTGTGTTAATATACTGTATTTGTCCTTCTCTTTCTGACTGACTTCACTTTTGATGATACGTTCTAGATCCAGCCACCTCATTAGGGCTGATTCTTCTTCATTTCTCTTTACAACTGTGTAGTATTCCATTATATATATGTCCCAGAGCTTTTGGATCCATTCGTTCGTCGATGGGCGTCTAGGTTGCTTCCGTGCTCTAACTATTATATAGAGAGCTGCAATGAACATTGGGGTACAGGTGCTTCTTTCAGATTTGATTTCATCAGGGTATAAGCCTAAGAGTGGGATTGCTGGGTCGTATGGTGCTTCTATTTTTAGTTTTTTAAGAAATCTCCAGACTGTCTTCCATAGAGGCTGTATCAATTGACATTCCCATCAGCAATGCAGGAGTGTTCCCTTTTCTGTGCACCCTCTCCAGCATTTATGGTCTGTGGATTTGTTGATGATGGCCATTCTGATGGGTGTGAGGTGTTATCTCATTGTAGTTTTGATTTGCATTTCTCTAATTATAAGTGAAGTTGAGCATCGTTTCATGTGCTTTTGGGCCATCTGTATGTCCTCTTTGGCGAGGTGTCTGTTTAGGTCCTTTTCCCATTTTTTGATTGGGTTGTTCATTTTTCCAGTGCTGAGTTGTCTGAGTTGCTTGTAGATTCTGGAGATTAATTCTTTGTCTGTTGTTTCATTTGCTGTGATTTTCTCCCATTCTGTGGGCTGTCTGTTCAGCTTTTTTGTGATTTCTTTTGCTGTACAAAAGCTTTTAAGTTTCATGAGGTCCCACATGTTCATTTTTCTTTTGAGTTCCACTATTCTAATAGGTAGGTCAGAGAAGATCTTGCTTTGATGTATGTCCTTGAGGGTTTTGCCTATATTCTCCTTTTAAGAGTTTGATGGTTTCTGGTCTTACATTTAGGTCTTTAATCCATTTTGAGTTGATCTTAGTGTATGGTGTCAGGGAATGTTCCAACTTCATTTTTTTGCATGTAGCTGTCCAATTTTCCCAGCACCATTTGTTGAAGACGTTGTCTTTGTCCCATTTTATAGTTTCGCCTCCTTTGTCAAAAATAAGGTACCCATAGGTGCGTGGCTTTATCTCTGGGTTCTCGATCTTGTTCCATTGGTCGATATTTCTGTTTTTGTGCCAGTCCCATACTGTCTTGAGGACTGTTGCTTTGTAGTAGAGTCTGAAGTTGGGGAGGCTGATCCCTCCAGCTCCATTCTTCTTCCTCAGGATTGCTTTGGCTATTCGAGGTCTTTTGTGTTTCCATATGAACTGTGTTATTCTTTGGTCTAGTTCTGTGAATAGTGTCATTGGAAGTTTGATAGGGATCGCATTGAATCTATAGATGACATTTGGTAGTATGGTCATTTTCACAATATTGATTCTTCCGACCCAGGAACATGGACTATCTCTCCACCTGTTTAAGTCTTCTTTAATGTCTCTCATGAGTGTCTTGTAATTTTCTGTGTACAGTTCTTTTGTTTCTTTGGGTAGGTTTATTCCTAGATATTTGATTCTTTTGCTTGCAATGGTGAAGGGGATTGCCTCTTTGATTTAGTTTTCTGATTTTTCATTGTTTGTGTATAGGAATGCCAGTGATTTGGCATATAAGTTAAATAAACAGGGTGACAATACACAGCCTTGATGTACTCCTTTCCCAATTTTTAACCAGTTGCAGCTGAGGGAGAGAGAAACGCTGGGTCAAACTTCGTAAAGACTATCATCAATAGATAACCTAGTAAACAGATCCTTTCTAGATCTTCTGTATTAGGAGGCTTAACCCTTTGAAATAATTATTTCTAAATAAAACGAAGAGAAGAAAGAACAAATTGCCGCCGTCTGGAAAGTGACAAAGTTTCACTGCAAATCTTTCCTTCTCAGTCTTTGGATCATTGGTTAAAAGTTTAAATATTTAGATGATACAACTCAAACAGCAACAGGGCAACACCAGCTGGTCTCTTCTGCCTCATGACGTCATTCTAAACTGTCCATTGAGTGTAAAAAATAATGGGTTGAGAAACAGGAAGAAAATAACTTGACTTTCAGATCACACATTCAGTCAGCTGACAGAGCACTTGAAGATAAATTTTTTTCTCTCTAAATTAGCTTTCAGGAAACTCTGAGAGGGAGTTAATATGAAAGCATGTTCTCTGGTGGGATTTTCCTGCCTATTTATAACAGCACAATGAACTGATAGAATGATGTTTGAAGAAAAGTGAGTCAAAGAAACAAATATGCTGATGCAATCTGTAGAAGTTTTTTACCCTTTTTTCTTCGATCCTCCAGCTCCATTCTTCTTCCTCAGGATTGCTTTGGCTATTCGAGGTCTTTTGTGTTTCCATATGAACTGTGTTATTCTTTGGTCTAGTTCTGTGAATAGTGTCATTGGAAGTTTGATAGGGATCGCATTGAATCTATAGATGACATTTGGTAGTATGGTCATTTTCACAATATTGATTCTTCCGACCCAGGAACATGGACTATCTCTCCACCTGTTTAAGTCTTCTTTAATGTCTCTCATGAGTGTCTTGTAATTTTCTGTGTACAGTTCTTTTGTTTCTTTGGGTAGGTTTATTCCTAGATATTTGATTCTTTTGCTTGCAATGGTGAAGGGGATTGCCTCTTTGATTTAGTTTTCTGATTTTTCATTGTTTGTGTATAGGAATGCCAGTGATTTGGCATATAAGTTAAATAAACAGGGTGACAATACACAGCCTTGATGTACTCCTTTCCCAATTTTTAACCAGTTGCAGCTGAGGGAGAGAGAAAACGCTGGGTCAAACTTCGTAAAGACTATCATCAATAGATAACCTAGTAAACAGATCCTTTCTAGATCTTCTGTATTAGGAGGCTTAACCCTTTGAAATAATTATTTCTAAATAAAACGAAGAGAAGAAAGAACAAATTGCCGCCGTCTGGAAAGTGACAAAGTTTCACTGCAAATCTTTCCTTCTCAGTCTTTGGATCATTGGTTAAAAGTTTAAATATTTAGATGATACAACTCAAACAGCAACAGGGCAACACCAGCTGGTCTCTTCTGCCTCATGACGTCATTCTAAACTGTCCATTGAGTGTAAAAAATAATGGGTTGAGAAACAGGAAGAAAATAACTTGACTTTCAGATCACACATTCAGTCAGCTGACAGAGCACTTGAAGATAAATTTTTTTCTCTCTAAATTAGCTTTCAGGAAACTCTGAGAGGGAGTTAATATGAAAGCATGTTCTCTGGTGGGATTTTCCTGCCTATTTATAACAGCACAATGAACTGATAGAATGATGTTTGAAGAAAAGTGAGTCAAAGAAACAAATATGCTGATGCAATCTGTAGAAGTCACTTTTACAAAAAACAAACCCTTCCCCTTCAACTTCTGGTTTATATGCTGAGAGTTACCAAAGGGGGCATACCTCAGCCTCCCATTAATTTCCATTAGTATCTCTAAAGAAAAATAAATAAGTATTTATTCTACAGAAAAATAAATGAGAATTTAGTCTTAATATAAAGCAGGATGAAAAGCTTTTTCAGAAAACATTGCTGTTTTGAATGATTGGCACTCTACAATCCAAGTGAAAAATATCATATGCTGGCTCTGCAAACAGTTTCCATGGAAGGACAGTTCCCTTTTCTGGCTATATGGCTGCCCTGAGTACTTCACACACAGAAATTCTAGAGCCATCCATGTTTGTAAATCCTTGATTTTTTTTTTTTTTCCCACTCAGATTCCCAAACTGAGGGAAGGTAGCAAGGCTGAAAGAGCAAAATGTTTGCACTCAAAAAACCTAAATCAGCTTACTAGCAATTTGACTTTAGGCAAGTTACCTACCTAACCCTTCTGAAGTTTCACTTCCCTTCTTCCACTTGGAGATGATGATAATTATAGCGATGATGATAATGATGATGAGGGGGTGGTCCCCTGCCCCCCAAATTGCTAAATGTTAAAGGAGATAAATGTCTGAGATCATGGGAAATCAGTAAGGACTTATTGTATAAATGTCAGTCAGGTTTTCATTGTGATTTTCTCAGCTGTCCCAGTCTCCCAGGTCTAGACAATCTCCCTCTTCTAACTCTTGGCCTGTGATTAACAAAGACATAAACTGACGGGAGCAGAGCTATTGAGACTGCTCACATCAAGTGCTTCCCTGGGAACAGAGAGGTGTGTCTGGCTCATGAATTAGGAAGGCTGGCTGCTTGCTATCTGACCTCCACCACGTGACCAAGGCAGACTCAGAATAACTCCTTTGCTTGGCACAGAATAAGTATGTGGTTTCCTACCTTTTTTTTTTTTTTTTGGTGTAACCAATTGGTCTACCTCTGAAAATTCTTACAGTTTTAAGCAGTGATAGAAGCTATGGCAGTCTTCTTGTGGAGGGAGTCCCCTTTGCCTCAGTCAGGAATGCAGGAGGTGAAAAATCATATCTTTAGGATTATCTTTACAATATACAGGCCCTTTCTCCAGGGTAAACATTTACCTGTGGTAAACACACTCCAGTTACTACCTCCCCATCACTGCTTTACAGAGTACTTTTTTAAAAAGTAACTTAATAAAGGCTGGGCTTGCTTTATTTGTTAAACCATTTCTAATTTAAAGATAACACTTATTAAAACTTAAATTATATATATGTGTGTGTGTGTGTGTGTATATATATATATGTGTGTGTGTGTGTGTTAACAGCATTTTAGGATGGTAATTAAGATTTTAAACAAAGCTCCTGCAACATTTCCTCTAGTGGTGTTTTGTTTTGTTTTTACTTCCATTGCTTTTTAAGGTATTTTTTCAATGGTAAAACCTCCTGGAGAAGAGCATAGTCATCTGTTTATGCCTAAATTAGGTGATTAAGTGTGCATGCACAGTTGTGTCCAATTCTTTGTGACCCCCATGGGCTGTAGCCTGGCAGGCTCCTTGGTCCATAGGATTTTCTAGGCAAGAATAGGAGAGTGGCTTGCCATTTCCCCCTCCAGGGGAACCTCCTGACCCAGGGATTGAACCTGCATCTCCTGTGTCTCCCATATCGGGGGATGGATTCTTTATCACAGACCCACCTGGGAAGCCCACATGTTTACAGGAGGACAAATATTAGTTCAGTTGCTTAATAATTATATTTCATGGGGGTAGAGAAAGAGTTAACAGGATCTACCCGCTGTGAACTAATCACCAAATCTGTGTTGAGCACCACTCGAAAGAGTTAGAACCAGGACACAGAACTGGTCAGGCTGGAAATGGCCCCAGCTGTAGGAGGGTAGACTGGGACGCGGTCAACCCACGTCCTCCCCACTCCTGGAAAGACAGCCCCTGGTCGCTCAGAAGCATCGTCTTCTGTATAAGAAAAGACAGCACATCCTGTCATTTATGTCATGAATTATAGTGCAACAAACAGGAAAAGCCCCTGCATGTCTTCCTAACATTAACTATACACCCAGAAGGTGGACATTTGTGCCTTCATAAGCTACCAGGAAATGTTACAAACTGCACCTAGTAAGTCAGGAGGTCATTGCCCACCCTTTGGCCTGAGCAGGAGTTGGCAAGCCATGGCCTGCAGGCCAGACCACCAGCCCCCTGGTTTCTGTACAGCTTGCAAGATGACAGTGGTTTTGACAGACAAACACAAATCTATTTGATGATTGGGAACATCAGCCTTCAACTCCAGTTAAGCAATATGTTATCCCAAAGAAAAAGAATTCTATTCTTCCATTAAACATTAAACAGTGCTCAATTATTGTCATATTTTGAATTTTGCCCAGAGAAAATGTGAAATTTTGTTTCTTCTCTTGTTACAGGTAAGTAAAAAATTCCCTCATTTTTTTACCTGTTGGCCCATGAAGCCTAAAATATTTACTACCTGACTCTTTACAGAAAAAACCTGCTTGTTGATGACCTCTGGTCTAGGTCATCCGGTTCCATCATTTTGCCTCTTAAGGTCATTGAGAGTTTCTTTTTTTTTTTTCCATCTCTGCAGTGTTTTAATCAGCCTCACGTCCACCATTGCAGTCAGCCCCACAAGCAAAGCAGTCAGATCACATGGCGCTGCTTGAAACTACAGTGTAGGGAGAAAAGTTTCTTTCTACTTTTTTTAAAAAAAATTATTTTTCCTTTCTGCACACTGACATAGAGGTAAAAGAAAATGACCGCAACTTAAATACAAAAGAACTCTTTACAATTAAACCCACAATTTTACACATTTAGCTCAATCAGTGTCAGCGAAAAATCACCGTTACAGAATAGGCAAAATCATATGACAGAAGAAACAAAAAATTTAATAAAAAATATATCCAGGTATAAAGGGTTGTATTCTCGGCATCTTCACATCCTCCTCTTCTGTGTACTTATGTACAACACATTGTTTCCTCAGATAAACGCGTCCCTGTACTTATTCTTCAGCTGTCCATTCACGTACTCCTCCGTCTGTTCAAGGCTATATTCATGTAGCCATCCAGGCAAGCCAGGACCCCTCGATAGTCCCCTCCCGAATTTAATTTCACCACCACTGGTCGCCCGATGATTTGCTTCAGAAAGTCACAGGTTTTAATAAGCTACCAGGAAATGTTACAAACTGCACCTAGTAAGTCAGGAGGTCATTGCCCACCCTTTGGCCTGAGCAGGAGTTGGCAAGCCATGGCCTGCAGGCCAGACCACCAGCCCCCTGGTTTCTGTACAGCTTGCAAGATGACAGTGGTTTTGACAGACAAACACAAATCTATTTGATGATTGGGAACATCAGCCTTCAACTCCAGTTAAGCAATATGTTATCCCAAAGAAAAAGAATTCTATTCTTCCATTAAACATTAAACAGTGCTCAATTATTGTCATATTTTGAATTTTGCCCAGAGAAATGTGAAATTTTGTTTCTTCTCTTGTTACAGGTAAGTAAAAAATTCCCTCATTTTTTTACCTGTTGGCCCATGAAGCCTAAAATATTTACTACCTGACTCTTTACAGAAAAAACCTGCTTGTTGATGACCTCTGGTCTAGGTCATCCGGTTCCATCATTTTGCCTCTTAAGGTCATTGAGAGTTTCTTTTTTTTTTTTCCATCTCTGCAGTGTTTTAATCAGCCTCACGTCCACCATTGCAGTCAGCCCCACAAGCAAAGCAGTCAGATCACATGGCGCTGCTTGAAACTACAGTGTAGGGAGAAAAGTTTCTTTCTACTTTTTTTAAAAAAAATTATTTTTCCTTTCTGCACACTGACATAGAGGTAAAAGAAAATGACCGCAACTTAAATACAAAAGAACTCTTTACAATTAAACCCACAATTTTACACATTTAGCTCAATCAGTGTCAGCGAAAAATCACCGTTACAGAATAGGCAAAATCATATGACAGAAGAAACAAAAAATTTAATAAAAAATATATCCAGGTATAAAGGGTTGTATTCTCGGCATCTTCACATCCTCCTCTTCTGTGTACTTATGTACAACACATTGTTTCCTCAGATAAACGCGTCCCTGTACTTATTCTTCAGCTGTCCATTCACGTACTCCTCCGTCTGTTCAAGGCTATATTCATGTAGCCATCCAGGCAAGCCAGGACCCCTCGATAGTCCACTCCCGAATTTAATTTCACCACCACTGGTCGCCCGATGATTTGCTTCAGAAAGTCACTGGGTGTTTGCTTCCGCAGACTCATTTTAACAATCCTGACCAGAAATCTCCAGGCCAGGATCCAAAACCGCACTCTCGAGAGTTTCTTAACCATCTCTTCCACCAGCTCTTCCCCTTTTCATGACCTATCATCTTGAATCCTCTCTTAAGAGATTTGTTCCCTCTTACTTAAATATTCTTTTCACGGGAACATATCCCCCGTATTACGTTGCTGTGTAACTTCAGCTAGGAAGATGAAGAAAAATTGATGGTTCAAAACAAAACCAGAGGCAGAATGTGCTGGGTGGGGAGGGTAGAGACAGTAGCATCCGTCAGGTAAAGAGAGAGACAGGAGGACTAAGACCCTGTGCTCCCAGCCGCGCAGTGAATTAGGTGAAAGAAAGTGACACCCAGGACGTGTCCCGGGCCCCTCCCATGTATACCTCTGCATCGCTTCCAGGCACTCTCCTCTTCATCTGACTCTTTGGTTCTTTGTCCCTGAGATCTGAGGTCTTTGGACTTCCTTGTAAGAGCTGAGTGATGCACGAGCGTGACTCAGCGGCATCTTCTTGGCCCTTCCACACACACCACCCCAAGTCTCCCAATTCATCAAGGAGTGATAGTGCCAGACCGCGGGGGCATCACTCAAAGAAATCACAAATTGGAAGTACAGTCCCTTCACGTTAGGAGATTACACAGGATTAGCAGAGCTTTGATCACCCTCAAACCAGGGCTGGCTCTTGTCCACTGCCCTCCTCTGTGAGGCAGCCCTGCCGGTGTCCACACAGCATGCATGTTAATTGGAGAACAAGGAAGCCTTTTCAGAACAGGCACGAAGGAGAGAGGGGAAAACCCTGCCCCACACACCCTAGCACGTTCAGTGGGGCCACTTGGTTCCTGGTTGCTAAGCATTGGAAAGAGCTGGAATGTTCAGCACTATAAGACATCTCTGAGCAGTTCTAACTTGCTGGAGGGAAAAAATATCTTACTATTAAAAACAGTCAGGGAGCCATTGTGCCCTGTCAGTGAGAGTATAAAATGATGCAGCCACTATGAAAAACAAGTGCATTTCCTCAAAAAATTACAGGTAGAATTAATGTATGATCTAACAATTCCAATTCTATACCCAAAAGAACTGAAAGCAAGATCTTAAAGAGATATTTGTACATCCACGTTCATAGCAGCATTATTCACAGTAGTCGAAAGGGAGAAGAACACAAGTGTCCATCAGTGGATAAATGGGTCAATAAAATATGGTATATACATACAATGGAATAGTATTCAGCCTTAAAAAGGAAGGGCGTTCTGATATACTCTAACCTGCATGAATCTTGAGGACATTAAGCTAGAAATAAGCAAGTCACAAAAAGACAAATCACTGTATGGTTTAATGGATGTGAGATGTCTGCTTCTTTGCTAAGTCACCTCAGTCATGTCCAACTCTTTGCAGCTCTATGGACTATAGCCCACCAGGCGCCTTTGTCCATGGCAAGATCCTCCTCTCTCTTCAGGCAAGATACAGGAGAGGGTTGGTGTGTCCTCCTCCAGAGGGTCTTCCTGACCCAGGGATTGAACCAACAATCTCTTATGTTTCCTCCATTGGCAGGTGGGTTCTTTACCACTAGTGCCACCTGGAGAGCCAAATTCGTAGAGTCAGGAAATGGTATGGTGTTTGGCAGGAGGTGGAAGATAATAAATAAAAATTAAAATGTCCTTTCACTTTAAGAGGAAAAAAAAGTGATTGTTGCAGAGGTCTCAGTATTTTGCAGCTGCCCTTTTGTAAGATGCACTTTCCCAAATAAAACAATTTTTAAAACCCCCAAAAATAAAAAAATAAAAATAAAAATGGAGGTGTTTGGGGAAATGGGGAGTTGTTGGTGAATGAGTATAGTAGCTTCCATCCTATAAGAGGAGAAGAGTCCTGGAGATTGGTTGCACGACAGTGTGAATGCACTTAACACTACTAGACTGTACACTTAAAAATTATTAAGGGCTTCCCTGGTGGTCCAGTGGGTAAGGACACCGCCTTGCAGTGCAAGGGGCGCTGGTTCGATCCCTGGCCTGGGAAGATCCCACGTGCTGCGGAGCGGCTGGACCCATGTGTCCAATTACCGAGCCGGAGCTCTGGAGCACATGCACCCAAAGCCGGTGCTCTGCGACAACAGAGGCCACTGCGATGGGAGGCCCACACTGGCCAAAAGAACAGAAGATGGATGAAAATGGATAAATGAAAGACCAATAGAAGTGGCCCACCCCCTCCCCCAACCCACCCCCCCAAAAAAAGATTAAAATAAAAAAAATTAAGATGGTAAATCTTACATATATATGTATATATACATACATACACATATATATATATACATATATGTATATATATATATATAACATGTATATTTCTGTATTTTTAAGGAAAAGAATTAGGAAGAGGTATACTAAGAAAAAGGAAAGAACCAGCAGTTTGTGAAAGCCTGCAAAATGATTGCTTTTTCTTGAGCCATGTACACCTAACAGCAGGGAACTAAATTCCCATGTGAGCTAGAAATGGTTCCAGGGAGCTGATTCCGACCAAGGTTGGGCATATCTGACACAATCTTAGAAGGACTGTTTTCTCCATCACAGGATGTGTAAGAGTTAGGTCTGGGAATTTTTCCTACCAATGTCTGCCTAGCTGGGAATCAGTGTTAGAATCTCTGCAAAATTATTTTGAGACTAGCACTCATCGAGGCTCCTCTAGAAAAAGTCAGAGTGAATGTTGTCGCTTAGTCGTGTCCGACTCTTTGTGAGCCATGGAGGAGCCGTGAGATTCTCCAGGCAAGAATACTGGAATTGGTAGCCTTTCCCTTCTCCAGGAAATCTTCCCAACCCAGGGATCGAACCCAGGTCTCCCACATTGTGCGTGTATTCTTTGTGTCTGGGCCACAAAGAAAGGAGTTGCATAATTAGCAGAAGCAGTCCCCTCAGGAACTTGTGAACCATATAGGAGTGGAAGATGGATTTTTTTTTTTTTCATTCATTAAAGACCGTTGATAGTCTACCATGGGCTAGATTCAATTCTACTCGGCTCATGGATCAGCAGTGACGATGACAAAGCCCCAGCCCTTGTGAAAGTTCTGCTGATAGTGGAGGGAGCAGGACAGCAGACAGACCACTGAAAATATGACACGTCAGATAGAAATGTTATGGAGATATGGGTGAGAAGAATAGAGCATGGTGGTCAGAATAGGCTATGGTGACAAATGCGCAGAGGCTTGAAGGGCCTCCAGGGCTGACCTGGATATTAGGAGGGGAAGATTCCAGCAAGAGTCAGGAGGCCGGTGTGGCTGCAGCCCAAGTGTGGCAGAGCAAGGATGAGAGCGGAAGACAATGCGATCCAAGAGGTCTCTGGGGGTGGGGTGGTGGGGCGGGTCCAGCTCTTGTACAGCCGTACAGGCCATTGTAAGCACTTGGGCTTTAGCTCTATGGGAGATGGGGAACCACTGGTGCGTGTTAAGCAGAGTGACATCATCTGGCTTGCCTTTCAAAAGCATCATTCTGACTACTGTGTGGAAAATAAAAGTGGCATAAAGGGCAAAATCAGAAGAGCCGGTTAGGAAAAGATGGCAGCAGTCCAGAAGAGGATTGGTGGGAGCTGATTCCGACCAAGGTTGGGCATATCTGACACAATCTTAGAAGGACTGTTTTCTCCATCACAGGATGTGTAAGAGTTAGGTCTGGGAATTTTTCCTACCAATGTCTGCCTAGCTGGGAATCAGTGTTAGAATCTCTGCAAAATTATTTTGAGACTAGCACTCATCGAGGCTCCTCTAGAAAAAGTCAGAGTGAATGTTGTCGCTTAGTCGTGTCCGACTCTTTGTGAGCCATGGAGGAGCCGTGAGATTCTCCAGGCAAGAATACTGGAATTGGTAGCCTTTCCCTTCTCCAGGAAATCTTCCCAACCCAGGGATCGAACCCAGGTCTCCCACATTGTGCGTGTATTCTTTGTGTCTGGGCCACAAAGAAAGGAGTTGCATAATTAGCAGAAGCAGTCCCCTCAGGAACTTGTGAACCATATAGGAGTGGAAGATGGATTTTTTTTTTTTTCATTCATTAAAGACCGTTGATAGTCTACCATGGGCTAGATTCAATTCTACTCGGCTCATGGATCAGCAGTGACGATGACAAAGCCCCAGCCCTTGTGAAAGTTCTGCTGATAGTGGAGGGAGCAGGACAGCAGACAGACCACTGAAAATATGACACGTCAGATAGAAATGTTATGGAGATATGGGTGAGAAGAATAGAGCATGGTGGTCAGAATAGGCTATGGTGACAAATGCGCAGAGGCTTGAAGGGCCTCCAGGGCTGACCTGGATATTAGGAGGGGAAGATTCCAGCAAGAGTCAGGAGGCCGGTGTGGCTGCAGCCCAAGTGTGGCAGAGCAAGGATGAGAGCGGAAGACAATGCGATCCAAGAGGTCTCTGGGGGTGGGGTGGTGGGGCGGGTCCAGCTCTTGTACAGCCGTACAGGCCATTGTAAGCACTTGGGCTTTAGCTCTATGGGAGATGGGGAACCACTGGTGCGTGTTAAGCAGAGTGACATCATCTGGCTTGCCTTTCAAAAGCATCATTCTGACTACTGTGTGGAAAATAAAAGTGGCATAAAGGGCAAAATCAGAAGAGCCGGTTAGGAAAAGATGGCAGCAGTCCAGAAGAGGATTGGTGGGGCTTACCGGGCCTGACAGTGACTGGATTCTGGAGACGAGAGGGAAAGGTACCGAGGATGAGGCCAAAACTCTGGTCCAGGCTTCTGGAAGGATGAGCTGCTCTTTATGGAGGTGAGGAAGGCTGCTGGAGAAGTAGGCTTGAGGTGGGGGAAGTATTGCCCTGATGCGGAAGCAGGAATCCACTTTTTGATAGTTGAGGTATAAACAGTAGACAACTTCATGAAGTCCCTCTCCAAGTACCCAGAATAGTGGACACTAGGAAACACCTGCTGAAAGGTCGATGATAAAGCAGCATATCCATAAGTGAGAATTAGTCATAGATTTATCTCCAGCTTATAGAGATTGGGCAATATAACCTTCACGGCTGTTGCATAAAACTAAGAGGTGGAGAATGCAATACAAACTGTGCACCAACACTTAGAGAAAATTAAAGGAAATATTGGTGGCAGTAGAGGGTGGGTCATCTGGGCAGGCTTCTTGCAGGTGAATATTTGAAAGAGAGAGCTTCATATCCTTGAGAACACGGTTAGAAGATGCAAAATAATTGCAATGCATCCATGAACTCCCTTTCTTCACATGACTTGTCTGCATTCGGTGCTAGGCTCACCATGTTAAAATGCGCGCATTTCTTGCCCCTTTGCTCCAAGGCTGTACATCCACAGCACCTCAGCTGAAACAGACCTCTTGAGAGGTTGTTGTACATGTTCTCCTAATAGGAGGCAGGCAAGGGTCAATCCCATTGCTGAACTCCCTGCCTTTCGCCCCCTTCTCCAAGGAGATGATCAGTCTCTGTCGGTCATGCATCATTTAACAGTCAAGAGCCAGCAATCAACATATGTGCTTGTGTTTTAAACCCCCACTCTAGTCCGTAAAAGTGAAGTGGATCAAGGGTCGGGTTTCCAGCTCTTGTACAGCCACAGGCCATTGTAAGCACTTGGGCTGCAGCTCTATGGGAGATGGGGAACCACTGGTGCGTGTTAAGCAGAGTGACATCATCTGGCTTGCCTTTCAAAAGCATCATTCTGACTACTGTGTGGAAAATAAAAGTGGCATAAAGGGCAAAATCAGAAGAGCCGGTTAGGAAAAGATGGCAGCAGTCCAGAAGAGGATTGGTGGGGCTTACCGGGCCTGACAGTGACTGGATTCTGGAGACGAGAGGGAAAGGTACCGAGGATGAGGCCAAAACTCTGGTCCAGGCTTCTGGAAGGATGAGCTGCTCTTTATGGAGGTGAGGAAGGCTGCTGGAGAAGTAGGCTTGAGGTGGGGGAAGTATTGCCCTGATGCGGAAGCAGGAATCCACTTTTTGATAGTTGAGGTATAAACAGTAGACAACTTCATGAAGTCCCTCTCCAAGTACCCAGAATAGTGGACACTAGGAAACACCTGCTGAAAGGTCGATGATAAAGCAGCATATCCATAAGTGAGAATTAGTCATAGATTTATCTCCAGCTTATAGAGATTGGGCAATATAACCTTCACGGCTGTTGCATAAAACTAAGAGGTGGAGAATGCAATACAAACTGTGCACCAACACTTAGAGAAAATTAAAGGAAATATTGGTGGCAGTAGAGGGTGGGTCATCTGGGCAGGCTTCTTGCAGGTGAATATTTGAAAGAGAGAGCTTCATATCCTTGAGAACACGGTTAGAAGATGCAAAATAATTGCAATGCATCCATGAACTCCCTTTCTTCACATGACTTGTCTGCATTCGGTGCTAGGCTCACCATGTTAAAATGCGCGCATTTCTTGCCCCTTTGCTCCAAGGCTGTACATCCACAGCACCTCAGCTGAAACAGACCTCTTGAGAGGTTGTTGTACATGTTCTCCTAATAGGAGGCAGGCAAGGGTCAATCCCATTGCTGAACTCCCTGCCTTTCGCCCCCTTCTCCAAGGAGATGATCAGTCTCTGTCGGTCATGCATCATTTAACAGTCAAGAGCCAGCAATCAACATATGTGCTTGTGTTTTAACACAAGCCCCACGAGCCGTGTCTTCAGTCACTTCTCTTTATCCTAATCCCAGAGGAAAATGGTTCTTCCTCCTGTAAGATAGTCTTTTGTATCCTTGAAAACCGTTAAAAGAACATATTCACATGCCAGTAATTCCCCAGACCCTGCAATAGCCAGTCAAATGTATTCCACAGGCACTTGAGTTGACTAGCATATCTATGCCGACAAGAGGCCAAGAGTATCCTGAGTGCCAAAGAGGCCCAGATGTCTCTGAATTAGGATCTGAAATGCAGGGGCGCATGCCCCACAGCTGTTGAACTTGAATTCCTTGTTGAATGTGGCACCCGGGGCTGAGAGGCACTTCTCAGAGAGGCCTGTGTGTGTTCGTTCTTCTAAACCCTGCCTGTGCCCAGAGCTGACATCCTCATTCTGACTTGGCCACCGTCTTGGGTGCAGAGAGCAAATGAGAGCAGGTGTTCAGATTTATCTTCCTCGAGAAGCCCCTGAAGGCTCATTGAGGATGGGTTAGTGAAGGAAGAGGCTGAAATAAAGCCTTCCACCCCCCAGTTCTCATGCCTGCCAGCAGACAGCTGTTCCAGCCACTTCCTGCTGCCGCTCATGAAAACATAACTGCGATTCAGTGAAAGATATTTCATAGAGGATTGCTTGGAGCGGCTCCCTACTTCGGAGATTTGCTGAAACCAAGGCACTTGGGTGTGTTACCATCTCTCTGAAATTTTCACCTCCAGCAGCCTGAGCAAGAATGACCTATTTCGAACGTGACAGCCGATGACACTTCAGTGGCGTGAATAATTTAATAGGTGTGAGAGCTCTGTCAACGCTGTGCTATTACAGCAGCCTTGCCTGCCTGGCTAATTACAGAGAGTGACGGCACCCGTCCCGTATCACGGCTCCTTCCTGAAGCCGCAGGGGACATGGACTGTGTGTGAGCAGAGAAGGAAAGAGGGGAAACAGGGCCAGGCCTGGTCCTGCTACCATAGAAGGCTTTGTGGGTCAAGCAAGCTGCGCTGCAGGAGTCAGATTTCCACTTTCCCATCTGCAAAGTGAAACTGTGCGGGTCCCACGGGAACAGTCAAGAGCCAGCAATCAACATATGTGCTTGTGTTTTAACACAAGCCCCACGAGCCGTGTCTTCAGTCACTTCTCTTTATCCTAATCCCAGAGGAAAATGGTTCTTCCTCCTGTAAGATAGTCTTTTGTATCCTTGAAAACCGTTAAAAGAACATATTCACATGCCAGTAATTCCCCAGACCCTGCAATAGCCAGTCAAATGTATTCCACAGGCACTTGAGTTGACTAGCATATCTATGCCGACAAGAGGCCAAGAGTATCCTGAGTGCCAAAGAGGCCCAGATGTCTCTGAATTAGGATCTGAAATGCAGGGGCGCATGCCCCACAGCTGTTGAACTTGAATTCCTTGTTGAATGTGGCACCCGGGGCTGAGAGGCACTTCTCAGAGAGGCCTGTGTGTGTTCGTTCTTCTAAACCCTGCCTGTGCCCAGAGCTGACATCCTCATTCTGACTTGGCCACCGTCTTGGGTGCAGAGAGCAAATGAGAGCAGGTGTTCAGATTTATCTTCCTCGAGAAGCCCCTGAAGGCTCATTGAGGATGGGTTAGTGAAGGAAGAGGCTGAAATAAAGCCTTCCACCCCCCAGTTCTCATGCCTGCCAGCAGACAGCTGTTCCAGCCACTTCCTGCTGCCGCTCATGAAAACATAACTGCGATTCAGTGAAAGATATTTCATAGAGGATTGCTTGGAGCGGCTCCCTACTTCGGAGATTTGCTGAAACCAAGGCACTTGGGTGTGTTACCATCTCTCTGAAATTTTCACCTCCAGCAGCCTGAGCAAGAATGACCTATTTCGAACGTGACAGCCGATGACACTTCAGTGGCGTGAATAATTTAATAGGTGTGAGAGCTCTGTCAACGCTGTGCTATTACAGCAGCCTTGCCTGCCTGGCTAATTACAGAGAGTGACGGCACCCGTCCCGTATCACGGCTCCTTCCTGAAGCCGCAGGGGACATGGACTGTGTGTGAGCAGAGAAGGAAAGAGGGGAAACAGGGCCAGGCCTGGTCCTGCTACCATAGAAGGCTTTGTGGGTCAAGCAAGCTGCGCTGCAGGAGTCAGATTTCCACTTTCCCATCTGCAAAGTGAAACTGTGCGGGTCCCACGGGGATGGAGCTCGAAAGCTTGTATTCAGTATCCCAATCGATCGGGGAGGCAGAGGCTGTGAAAAACTGATTTAGGAAGGAAAGAGGCACTGGACGCCGAGGCTAGCAGGGAGAGCTAATGGTTTCCAGGCCTCAGAGTGGAGGCAACGGCCTTTTAAATATGCAGCTGAACTTCTAGCCCCCGGAGCGGGAATATGAAGGAGCCGCTGCAGAGAAGAGTGAACAGCCAGGAGGAACCTCGGTCGTGGCTTCAGAACCTCCCCCTTGTGTTCTCAGCCACCTTGACCTCCCTCCCGCTCTCTCTGGCTTTGCTTGAATGGTAGTGACAGCCAGTTCACCTCAGAGACCTGTTTCCAATGTGAACTGGACTCCAGAATAATGTTTATGAAGACAGTGAAGATTAACAACCAGCGACAGAGTTTTAAGTAAAATGGCCTTTGGGTTTGTAATGCCTCCAAAAATCACCTCCTGAAGTTAACAGTCTCAATTTCATGTGTTGCAGAGGGACCAGCCTTTAGAAAGATTTGTGCATTGTTGGGGGACCATAAGGAGAAAAGGAATTGAATGGGATTATGTGCAACAAGAGATCTCACCTCAAATTGAAAGAGAAGTGAAAAAATTAAAGGAGTTACCTAAAGAAGAAGTATTTTTTACAATATGAATGTCTGAGTAAAAGTAGATTTGAAATTCTTTTTCAGTCGTCAAGAGGCTACTGAAATGATTAATGTCATCAAACAGGGTGGCTGTAGGAAATGGCTGACTGGCTCATGTGAGAATAATTCCAAGAAGATTTATTTACAGAGAGCTGACTTATGGAGGTGTGAGTGGGTGGAGTGTAGCGAAACCAGAGGGCAGAGTGAAGCCAACATCGCCTGGCTTCAAAAGATGGGAGAGAAGGTTGCTAGAACCTGCAAGAAGAGAGAGCTATAGAGAGAGGCTGCCTGTGGTTGGGGAGGAGGGGGGCAGTCATCTTTTGTGAAGGGAACCAGCCAGCCCAACATGACCTCAGAGGGAGGAGCCACAGGATTAACATCCTCACCTCCCTCTTTTCCCCTTTTCTAATCCCTTGCTGGGGCTCCCCATTGGCCAGACCCTACTGGACATCACTGGACATTGGTGTGGCCCCTCCATGGGAGCCCCAGGGCAGAAAGCAGGAGTGGTAAAGGTGGAGAAAGAACAGAAAGGGACTGTGTGAGACAGTCTGCAAGCCAGGGACCTCAGGGGGCCTGAGGACAAATAAATAAATCACATTGGAGAACCTTACAGATAAATGTCTTCCTTTATGTTTCCCCTGATAATGGGAGAAAAAGAAAGGGATCCGTTACGAAGGGCACGTCAACTTAGAACCTTAGGAAAACTTACCTGTCAAGTATCTAGCATTGTGTGTACATGTGCAGAGTGATAATTTCCAGTTAATCCTGCATGCATTCTGCATTCTTTTATACTCCTATTATCTTTGTGCAACAATCCTTGTTACATTAAATTATACTATTTACCTTCAGCCTTACTGGGTCCAGAGCTATAGGAATTTGTCAAGTTAAAATGTTCTATCAAAAAAAAGAAAAAAAAAGTTCTATCAAAATGTTTGTCAGTGGGCTTCCCTGGTGGTCCAGTGGATAAGGACACCGCCTTGCAGTGCGAGGGGTGCCGGTTCGATCCCTGGCCTGGGAAGATCCCACGTGCTGTGGAGCAGCTGGACTGATGTGTCCAATTACCGAGCTGGAGCTCTGGAGCGCGTGCGCCCAGAGCCGGTGCTCTGCGACAACAGAGGCCACCGTGATGGGAGGCCTGCACGGGCCAAAGAACAAAGGTGGATGAAAATAGAGAAATGAAAGACCAATAGAAGTGGCCTGCCTGCTCCCCTCCCTCCCCACCTCCTCCCCCAGAAATAAATAAATAAATAAATCTTTAAAAAAAAAAATTGTTTGTCAGTCTAGAGCAGAGGTTCTCAAATATAGTTTGAGGGGCCCTCAGGTTTCCCAAGACTCTTTGGGAGGTTCCACAGGGTCCTCAGCAAGTTTCAAAAATAGAAGGGGATTTAGGTTATGTAATATAAATAAACGTGAGTTTTTTAAAAAAAAATGGAAGTAGAGTTGATATACAATATTATATAAGTCACAGGTGTACAGCATAATAGTTCTTAATTTTTAAAGGTTATGTTCCATTTAGAGCTTTAAAAAACATTTGCTCTCTTCCCTGTATTGTATCCTTGTAGCTTATTTTCTACCCAATAATTTATACCTTTTAACCGTCTTTCCCTATAATACCCCTGCTCTTACCCTCCCCACTGATAACTACCCGTTTGTTCTCTATATCCGTGAGTCTGCTTCGTTTCCATTGCATTCACTAGTGTGTTGTATTTTTTGGATGCCACATTTAAGTGATATGCAGTAGCTGTATTTCTCTGTCTGATGTATTTTACTTAGCATAATTCCCTCCAAGTACCTATACATATAAGCGTGTGTGTGTGTGTGTGTGTGTATAATATTAAATGACTGGTGTAGATTATGTTATTGTGTAATGGGTCTTGAGATCAAAATTTGGGAATTGAATTTTATAAATTCCATTATTGTAGAAAATGATTACTCCATGTTATGTAATAGTGATGTATAAGAAATCCAGTCTCAAGTTGCTGGACAGAAAGGGGTTGTTTGCTGCATGGAGGACATATTTTATTTCCAACCATCCTTAATCATTTTGCTGACTGGCTTTCACCTGGGCAACTTCCAACTCACTTGATGCAGAAGCAAGAAGTCGGGGTGAAGGTGGCGATTAGGATTGGGATCCTGAATATACAGGCCTGGGTTCAGTCCCCCTGAGGCTGCCAGCCCTGGACATACTAAACTGCTAAGGGTGTTGGCCCAACTAGTTTCCCACTGTGCAAGCAGATACATGTGACAATGGCGAGAAATCAGCCTGAGCCGTCTGCTCCCTCGAGGACCTTATCACCAGAACCAGACAGGCAAAGGAGGGTGCGTCTCTGCTCTTGCCCATTCAGAGATCAGTGGGCACGACTCAGCCGTCATTTATTAGGTTGCAATGTACTTCTCTAGGTCTGTTTGTGATGTCAAAAAATACAGGCTGATTATGTACTTTTTCCAGGGGACGAGGTGACAGAAGGCAGCAGGGACACTGTCTGCTCTCATTCCAAACATAGTCGATATTTATGGAAGATTCTCTGCGCTCTCTAATATAGAGGTTACAGTCCAGTGAGTGGTAGTAAGCATGGTCCGGACATCAAGGACTTTATAAACTGGTGAGGAAGTGTGTACCAAATATTTAGGATAGAAGGAAAGTGTGTGATAATGTCTTATTCAGGGGACACACAAGGAACTTGCCAGGAGGATGCAGGCAGAGTATGGAGGGCCGAGGAAGGCATCGGGGAAGGAGCAGTGTTTGAACCAGGCTTTAGAGGCTAGGCATGGTTTTTAGAGACAAACCTTATGTTATAAAAAAAAAAAAGTGATGGGCAGTTCTCAGCAGAAAATTTCCAGGCAGTGGAAATGCCCCAAGCAAAAAGCAAGAAGTAGAAAGTATCAAATGTTAGAGCCCAAGGAAGCTTGGTGATCAAGTGGTCCAAATTCTTCATTTGACAGGTGAGGACCCCAAGATCACAGGGGTCGGGATTTGTGCTGAGTTTACAGCCCACGTGTTTCAATTCAAAGTCCAAGACATTTTGTGAGGCTGTTTCCTGACCACCGTTGTGAGAGGAATGGCCAGGGCCTAGGCTGGCTACTGCAGAGAGGTGGGATGCTGCTGAAAGGCTTCAGGAAACACATTGTAGTGTCACAAGGGCCGAACGCCTGTTGGGACCTTACCCAGACCCGTGTTTCCCAAAGTATATTGTGAGATAGCTGTAGCAGAATCATCACATGGTTGTTCAAATGCCTGAATTAGAATGAAAATCTGCATTTTAAACTCCTTCCCAGAGTGAATCATATGCACTCCATAAGTTAGAAAATTAAACATAAAGAGGGGCAGGGAGGAAGGAGAGGGTGGGATGCATGGGGAGAGTAACGTGGAAACATATACATTAGCGCATGTAAAAGAAATAGCCAATGGGGATTTGCTGTGTGACTCAAGGAACTCAAGCCGGGACTCTGTGATAACCTTGAGGGGTAGGTTGGGGAGGGAGATGGAAGAGAGGGGAGATAGCTATACCAGTAGCTGATTCACAATAATACAGAGCAATTATCCTTTGATTAAAAATACATTTAATTATAAATAAATAAAAGGCAATAGAGAAAGATTGGTCATATCAACAAGTGAAACATGAGTAGATGTGAGCAAGGTGGAGGGTAAAGAGTTACAGTAGGAGAAAGGGATTCCAGAGTCTTGGAACTGGCAGCGCTCCCAGTCGTGATTTGGCCACGCAGTTGGGTGACCAGATGCCTATACAGGAAGGTCATAAGAGTAAAGAGGAAATTGCAAAGTCAGCCTGTTAGATCTGCTATCTACATGGATACTAAACATCATAGTTCTGAAGAGAGAGATTAGGTCTCTGTGGAATCTGGCTGCTTCTCTCCAGGAATAGTTACGTAGATGGAGAGGAAAAGCCTGAATGCATCATAGGCAGGAGGAGTATAGAGAAATACAAATAGGTAGTAGTCCCTAGGTAAAAACAGCTCTCCAGCACCTTTCAACTAGAGCATTCACTCCACTTCGGGCGGCAGTGGATCTTCAGACATGCTCTGAATTCTGCATTAAATACCTGGCGCTCTAAATCAGGAAACTGAAGTGGCTGCGTTTGGGATGCGCTTCTGCTTTCTTCTAATGAATTGTGCATTTACTAAGACTGACGGGTGGTGCAAGGAACAGTCAGCCTGGCATCGCCAACTCTCTTCCCTAAACAAATCTGGCTTTAAAAATGCCCATGAGAGAAAAACAGGATAAAATTCCGTTTTTAGAAAAAGACCCTTTCAGTGCTGCTGAAGTTCAAACACCTTGTTTTATGGCACCAAAAATAATCATGGTTCCCACAGCACCCTTTGTACTTCCCCTTTCATAACATCCACCGCAGTTATTTCCAGCTGTCCTGACAACCAGGCTCCTCAAGGTGGTCCCCAGGACTCTCCTGTTTACCTCTGTGGCTCCTGCCCTTAGCAGGGTGCCTGGCACCTGAGTGGAAATAATAGTTTGTTGAAATAATATCTGTCGTTTGTCCCTAGGGCTGTTACATTAAAATTGCTACATGGGTGGGGACTGGGAATTGGGGTGAGGGACTTGTGTCAAACTGTTGTCTCCTTTGGAAAGAATCATTTCTTTCCATTGGGTCTCACACTAGCAAAGTTTTCTATAACATCCCACCCACCCCTCCATGCCTAACGAGCACTGGGCTTCACTGTTTTCCTGGGTGAGGTTCCCAGGACTCCACCAGGGCATCTCTGAATGCTTCAAATGGTAAAGTTTTTCAAGACAGAGTTGGAGAGCCCTCAACCAGACATTGTCACCTAGAACTTTGATCTTGGGCTTTCAGCCTCCAGAACAGTGAGAAGATACATTTCTGTTGTATAAGCCCACCCATCTGTGGTATTCGTCATGATAATCCTCGCAGACTAATATAGTGGGAAAATAAAAATCTACTTCTCTTCAGGGTGTTAGACCCTTACTCTTCCCTAGAGTTTTCCTAGATAGCCTATTAGCTCTGATACTCACTGCAGTAGTTCTTATTCTTCCCAAGACTTTCCCTGCATATCTGTGCTTCTTTCCAGGCCACTTTCTCTAGAATGAAGTAAACAGAGAAATGTTTGGAACCACTAGACTCTATATAATTAATCGTAATACAGAGTGGCAGTTGTCCAGCATCTCAGGAGGTGTTAAGATCGGAGCTGTTATGAAAGTTCTGAAGTGAAAATGTGGGGAAAGAAGCAAGCGATCGCGGGGAAAACAGATACAGGCTAGAGTACTGAAACTGGATCTTACTGAATAGATGTGGCTGTTAGGAAATGGGTGAAGGCTGTGGGGATGGAGACAGGCTGGGGGTGGAACTGACAAAGGAAATAAAAAGACCAAGGTAAGAGTACAGGTGAGCCCCCGAACAGCAGAGTTATTCATCTTTCATTCAGTAAGTAGTTATTAAGCTCTTGCTCTGTGCTGGGGACACCACGGCATGTAAGACAGAACTAGTTTCTGCCTCATGATCTCACACTGCACCACCTGGGAAGCTCCAGTGTAAAAAAATTTAAGAAAACCAGTTTAATTTACAACTTGCTCCCTAGTGCTACATGGGTGGGGACTGGGAATTGGGGTGAGGGACTTGTGTCAAACTGTTGTCTCCTTTGGAAAGAATCATTTCTTTCCATTGGGTCTCACACTAGCAAAGTTTTCTATAACATCCCACCCACCCCTCCATGCCTAACGAGCACTGGGCTTCACTGTTTTCCTGGGTGAGGTTCCCAGGACTCCACCAGGGCATCTCTGAATGCTTCAAATGGTAAAGTTTTTCAAGACAGAGTTGGAGAGCCCTCAACCAGACATTGTCACCTAGAACTTTGATCTTGGGCTTTCAGCCTCCAGAACAGTGAGAAGATACATTTCTGTTGTATAAGCCCACCCATCTGTGGTATTCGTCATGATAATCCTCGCAGACTAATATAGTGGGAAAATAAAAATCTACTTCTCTTCAGGGTGTTAGACCCTTACTCTTCCCTAGAGTTTTCCTAGATAGCCTATTAGCTCTGATACTCACTGCAGTAGTTCTTATTCTTCCCAAGACTTTCCCTGCATATCTGTGCTTCTTTCCAGGCCACTTTCTCTAGAATGAAGTAAACAGAGAAATGTTTGGAACCACTAGACTCTATATAATTAATCGTAATACAGAGTGGCAGTTGTCCAGCATCTCAGGAGGTGTTAAGATCGGAGCTGTTATGAAAGTTCTGAAGTGAAAATGTGGGGAAAGAAGCAAGCGATCGCGGGGAAAACAGATACAGGCTAGAGTACTGAAACTGGATCTTACTGAATAGATGTGGCTGTTAGGAAATGGGTGAAGGCTGTGGGGATGGAGACAGGCTGGGGGTGGAACTGACAAAGGAAATAAAAAGACCAAGGTAAGAGTACAGGTGAGCCCCCGAACAGCAGAGTTATTCATCTTTCATTCAGTAAGTAGTTATTAAGCTCTTGCTCTGTGCTGGGGACACCACGGCATGTAAGACAGAACTAGTTTCTGCCCTCATGATCTCACACTGCACCACCTGGGAAGCCCAGTGATCTCACAGTCCAGTGAAAAAGAGACCAAGGACAGCTAAAAAGGTAAAGAAAACCAGTTTAATTTACAACTGGTGCTATAAAAGACACAGCACATTAAAAAAAGAAAAGAACTGAGGGGAAGGATATACTTAAAGATGTGGGTGGTCAGTGAAGACATCTCTGAAAAGTGACTTGGCATGTTTAAGGAACTGGAAGAAGCTCAGGTCACTTGTGACCTTCGTGACCTGAGCTTAATAAGGGAGAGGCTGGAGGTATGAATGAGGCTGGGAAGACCAGAAGAGATTGACTCACCAGGGTCCTGTAAACATTGGGATGGATTTGAATTTTATTCTATAAAGAATGAGGAATGAAGGCAGAGTTTTAAGCAGGGCAGTGACTGCAGCATAATTTTTATGTTTTAAGATTACTTTGTCTATATTAGTTATCTGTTGCTACATAACAAATTGTCACAAACTCAGCTGTTTAAAACAACACATGCTTATTATTTCATGGTTTCTATGAGTCAGGAGTCCAAGCACAGCTTAGCCTTGGGCTGCAATCAATGTGTTATTCAGGACTAGGGTCAAATCTGAAGGCTTTAACTGGATATGAGGACAGATCCACTTTTGAGCTAACATTAATGATGGCAAGATTCCGTTTCTGTGAGCTACTCATTAGAGGGCCTTGGTCCCTTGTCATATGAGCTTCCCCAACACGGCAGTTTGTTTTATCAAAGCCAGCACGGGACAAATTCAGTTATTGAGACAGACATCAAAATCTTTATAATCGGGACTTCCCTGGTGGTCCAGTGGGTAAGGACACCGCCTTGCAGTACAAGGGGCGCCAGTTCGATCCTTGGCCTGGGAAGATCCCACGTGCCGCAGAGCGGCTGGACCGATGTGTCCAATTACAGAGCCAGAGCTCTGGAGCACATGCGCCCAGAGCCGGTGCTCTGCGACAACAGAGGCCACCGCGATGGGAGGCCCACACGGGCCAAAGAACAAAGATGGATGAAAATAAATAAATAAAAGACCAATAGAAGGGGTCTGCCCGCCCTCCTCACTCCCCAATCCACCCCTCCCCCCAAAAAAAGAAAAAAAAATCTTTATAATCGAATCATGGAAGTGACATCATATCAGTCCATTTGCCATATTCTGTTGGTTAGAAGTAAGTTACTAGGCTGACATTCATGAGGAAGGTCTTACACGAGGCTGTGAATACTAAGCAGTGGGCACCCTTAAGGCCCATCTTAAAATTGTTCCACCACAGTGAAGAATGGATTCTAGGGAAGAGCAAAATGGAGTCACAGAGTTAAGTCCTACAGGCTAGAGGTGAAGGATCTCAGAGAAGGCTGATGGGAGTAGAGCCAGAGAGAGGTAACCAAGAATGCGAAGTGTCTTAGAGACAAAGCAACAGGTTCTGTTGGTGAATTGAGTGTGGGAGGAAAAGAAGAAAGAGCCATCAGTGATGACTTCCAGATTTCTGGCCCTCCAGCAATGGGTTGCATGTTGGTGCCATTTATTCTACTTTTAACTAAGATGGGTTAAGTTTAGGGGAGGACCAGGTTTGGTTTATGGGGAGGAGATCAAGAACTGGCCAGCAAGAAAGAACAGGAATTTAAAATAAGTACTCAGATATCTGGCCTTAGAGGAGAATTCTGAGTTGGAAATGTAAATCTGGGAATCTTTTTTTAAAAAATATTTATTTATTTTGACTGTGTCGGGTCTTAGTTGTGGCTCATAGGATCTGTGTTGAGGCATGCGAGATCTTTCATTACACCACATGGGCTCAGTAGCTGCGGCACGGTAAATCTGGGAATCTTTAGCACGGTAACATGGCTTAAAGCCCTGAATGGATAGATGAGACCCTGCTGCGAGGCCTTGAATACCCATCTAAGATGTTTACATGCATTTAGAACCCCATTGAGCCCTCTCTAAAGTGCCCCAACCTACCTTTAGAACTGCCTTTCACTCATTCTAATTCTAATGATCTTTTAAGAGGAGTATCCAGGTTCCATTGTCTCCCTCCTGCTAGTTTTGCTTACTTTTGGGGGGTGGAGGGGAGACTGTCTCTCTTGACTTAAACCTACCTGGCCTTGTGGCCTATTTGGGCATTGTCTTAAACAATGTCATTCAGTTTCCACCCTTAATCTGGTTGTCGACATTTAGGTTGTAAACTGTTTCGGAGGTGGGCGGGGTGGGGGTGGGGGGCGCGGCGAGCATTCTTTCTTTTATCCTATCCTTTGCTCTGGTCTCCACGAATACGTCGTGTATGAATGAGTGTTTCAATAGCAGTTTTATTTACAGCCGTTGTAGCAGCTACCACAAGGCCATGGGGCACTGTGGGAGCTGTGCAGCTGTTTGGACCTCTGTGACTCTCAGATTTACTGAGGCTGGAGAGGACTGGAGGAGGCACTGGACAGGTAAAAAGAAAGGAGGCAGAGCAAGGAAATACCTCCAAAACCTGGACGCAGCTGTCGGGTAGCAACAAGGATACAAAGGGGGTGAACAGGTCCAGACTGAAGAGAACAAAAATCTATGACAGACAGAATAGAAGGCCCACCACCACCCAAGTTTGCAGGTGCCAAAAGGCCAGCGTTTGCACAAGTATCTAAAGTTGATCCAGTCATGGCACCTTGGACAAGTCACATTAACTCCCTTGGACCCTGGCTTTCCCACCCATCAAATGGGAGCAGTAATACTCCCATTATATGGACTTATAGTCAGGAATACATGATACAGTGCTCGTGAAGTTTCTGCTCAAGAGTCTAGGGTATAAGAAGAGAGTCAATGAACAGTAGCACTCAGCATCCTAAGGATGAGGTCAAGTCCCCCAAACTCACTAGAGACACATATATATACACCAGACTGCCAATATTGAAGACATACGATGAGTAACTTGCCAGGAAGACTGGACTGTTCGTATCATGTGGTCAACACACTTTCTCCTCTGAAGGAAAGGTCTACTTGGGAAGACTGCTGTTAGGAACTATTTAATCAGTTAGAAGGACAGAGGGAGGTGGGCGTCTGGAAAAATCCAGCTGTCCTGAAGCGTTCAGCTTATCAAGGCCCTCACTGCCCAGGCTGCCCTTCATGGGCTAAGGCAGTGACCCAGTGACCTGGGCTTGCTCTCGGGTGCCCTTACTAGCGCCAGGCACACTGTGCTCCTCCTGTTGTATCCTGAGGTCATCTGTGTCCTGGCTGATTAGGTTATGGTGTGGGTGGCTCAGAATCCAGGTCTGAGGATGCAGTCCCCTCATCACGACTAGATAAGGACGCAGAGTCCTCAAATGTTCTCTTTTGGTCCATATCTAAACTCATTAACTTTTACTCCTTCACAAGGAGAATCCCAAGGTGGGATAGGGAAGGGGTGCACCATTCTATTTAACAGACTCTACTTAGACAGTTCATTCAGGATTGTGGCTTTACAGATAAGGAAACTGAGGCATAATAAGGAATTCCCTGTTTAAGGACAGAAAAGCAGAGACTTCATCTCTAGGTCCTTGTATAATCCCAGTCTTGGACAGTTTCCACTCTGAAGACTTTCAGTGGAATGTCTTAGTCTGTTGGCTCCACACTTTCCTAAAGAAAAGATTTATATATAGTTTTTTAATCTGAAGGTCCAGACTGAAGAGAACAAAAATCTATGACAGACAGAATAGAAGGCCCACCACCACCCAAGTTTGCAGGTGCCAAAAGGCCAGCGTTTGCACAAGTATCTAAAGTTGATCCAGTCATGGCACCTTGGACAAGTCACATTAACTCCCTTGGACCCTGGCTTTCCCACCCATCAAATGGGAGCAGTAATACTCCCATTATATGGACTTATAGTCAGGAATACATGATACAGTGCTCGTGAAGTTTCTGCTCAAGAGTCTAGGGTATAAGAAGAGAGTCAATGAACAGTAGCACTCAGCATCCTAAGGATGAGGTCAAGTCCCCCAAACTCACTAGAGACACATATATATACACCAGACTGCCAATATTGAAGACATACGATGAGTAACTTGCCAGGAAGACTGGACTGTTCGTATCATGTGGTCAACACACTTTCTCCTCTGAAGGAAAGGTCTACTTGGGAAGACTGCTGTTAGGAACTATTTAATCAGTTAGAAGGACAGAGGGAGGTGGGCGTCTGGAAAAATCCAGCTGTCCTGAAGCGTTCAGCTTATCAAGGCCCTCACTGCCCAGGCTGCCCTTCATGGGCTAAGGCAGTGACCCAGTGACCTGGGCTTGCTCTCGGGTGCCCTTACTAGCGCCAGGCACACTGTGCTCCTCCTGTTGTATCCTGAGGTCATCTGTGTCCTGGCTGATTAGGTTATGGTGTGGGTGGCTCAGAATCCAGGTCTGAGGATGCAGTCCCCTCATCACGACTAGATAAGGACGCAGAGTCCTCAAATGTTCTCTTTTGGTCCATATCTAAACTCATTAACTTTTACTCCTTCACAAGGAGAATCCCAAGGTGGGATAGGGAAGGGGTGCACCATTCTATTTAACAGACTCTACTTAGACAGTTCATTCAGGATTGTGGCTTTACAGATAAGGAAACTGAGGCATAATAAGGAATTCCCTGTTTAAGGACAGAAAAGCAGAGACTTCATCTCTAGGTCCTTGTATAATCCCAGTCTTGGACAGTTTCCACTCTGAAGACTTTCAGTGGAATGTCTTAGTCTGTTGGCTCCACACTTTCCTAAAGAAAAGATTTATATATAGTTTTAATCTGCCAAAACAAAATAAAAACAACTCTGTTTCTCCCCATTGTTATGAGATCTCTTTGCTCGAACAAACCCTAGCGGAGAGCCGATACAAAGCTTTCAGTACAACTCTTGACATGAGCAACCAACTTCACGCGCGCGCGCATACACACTCACACACTTGCACGCGCATCACCGATGTCGCCCTAGCGCATTGTTTCCATACACAGGCCCTCTTCGAAATCCCAAAAGGTAAGCTGAAAGAGCCTTTGCTGGCCTCGGCTGTCCTCCCCTGTCCCTTCCACGCACTCGGTCGCCTGCTTGAATTCCAGGGATGACTCCCAAGCGGCGACACCAGCCCGTGCAAAGGAGCTCGGCGCGGCAGCGATCAGCTGGCCGCAGACAGCAAAGCGCAGCCTTTGGAGCTGGGCTAGAGGAACTGTCAAGCAGCTGGCTCCCCCGTCCCCTCCCCGTTCGGTGACGCTGCCGGCCCCGCGGCCCGCCCCGCCCCCCGCGCGGCCGCCGCGCTCGCTCCGCGCGCCGCCAGCCCCGCAACTTCTGCCCGTGCCGCCGCCGCCGGGAGCGGACGCGGGAGGAGGGCCGCCGGCGCTGGGGCCTGGACGCGGGGACCGACTGAGTCCCGCGACCCTTTGTCCCTTAACCCGAGCGAGCGCGCTCAGGCTGTCTGCAAAGCCGAGGTGCGGGCGGCCCCGGGCATTGCATCGGCACGGAGGCTGTTATTCTAAGCCGGAGACCTCAAGTGTACACCCCTGTCATGACCAGAAGCCTTCGTTTTTAGGTACGTGCACCGTGGTCTGTGTTCTTTCTTGCTTCTGATCTTGCTGACAATCCGAGCGAGGTCTGTGTGGCGAAGGTGTGCTCGGCTTGAACGAGTGTTGCCTGTTAAGGAGCCCTTGGGACTGGAGCGTGGTTGGCTTCCTCCGCCTGGGAGGGTTCGGGGCTCTAATGCCCACAGGATAGAGACGCTAAGTTGCTGAGCCGTAGGGAACACAAGCACTTCTGCAGGCAGAACGGAAGGCTGCCCAGGAGAGTGGAGGGAGCGGCCCAGAAGATGGTAAGGGCTCCGCGGCAGTGCCTGGTGGCTGGAGCGTTCCTGGAGCGAGGCCGCGCGTGGCGGGACGTTAGGTACCCTGAGGGAGGGGGGACACGGTTGCGAGCGCCCCGGGATGCGGATCCTACGGGGTTGGCTGCCACCGAGCGACTTCCGGCCCTCAGAGCCCACAGGGAACCCGGCGCGCGGCTGGGATTGCAGCCTCAGAGATGGTAACTTGGCCCCACGCTGCCCGGATTCAGCCTGGCTGCAACCCAGCGTCATCCCACCGAGTCTGAATTCCAAACTGGCAGCGTGGTGTTAAGGGGATGAGAATTGGGTGGTGGAGCAAGGAGAAATGTGTTGCGTTGATGCCGACCAGTGTCTAGAAAGACGAGGTTGGGGGGCGATGGGAGAGAAAGGGGGACAATGCACCTGAGAACCGGGAGCGCCCGTGCAGGTTTCTGTGGCTTGGAAGATGGTCTAGAGGAGAGAAGCAGCTGTAACCCGGTTACCGCGAGACTGTAAGCTCCTATCCCCCTCCCCCAGGGTGGTGGGAGGCGGATAGAGAGCCTCGGTTGGGAAGCGAGTAGGTGCTGTTGGAAATCAGACGAGCGGAAGCCCTCCAGATGTTGAGGTAGAAGAAGCGCGGCGCTGGTCGCTCGTGCGAAGTGACAGCTCCTGCAGAAGCCAGAAATCGAGGGGAAAAGCGAGATAACCGGAGGGATTTTTGCTCGCGGGAGGTGCGGGGGTGGTGCCAAGGGGATGTTGGCAGCGTCGAAGGTTCTTATCCTGAAGATAGCAACGTGTTGCTGAGTGACAGAGGAAACGTCTAAGCTTGGGGGCCGGGGGAAACAATCGTGATTGTCTTGGAAAGCAGGCTGGATCTGTCTTTCTTCCTGGCTCCTGACTTGCTCTACCCTCACACCCAAGTTCTAGGGCTTGAGGAATCGTCCCCCACGATTGGGGGACGACGAGTCTGAGAAAGATTGTGCTTGGTGCCCTGTGGGGACTGGGCATCTCCTGTGAGCATTTGCGCCTTTGTTACCTGACCTCGATCCCTTATTCCTTTTTGTTTGCTTGACCCCGAGTATGTCCCTTCCCTTCTTCCCATCCCACTTTAGTATACTCACAGTCACTTGTTTCCCCTCTCCCTCTTCTCCCCCACGCCTTGCTGGAGCAGCTCTACTTTGTCCCTCTTACCCACTCCATCTGCCCCCATCCTGTCCCCATCAGACTGTTTCAGCTGCTTTTCCAAGCAGGGGTGTCAGCTGTGAACTCCTCAAGAAGGAGCATTGTCCGGCTGCTCTCCTGCGGTGAATTAGGAGGCAGCCGTGGCTAACCTGCTGCAGGAACAAATTGCAGGGGTGTGTCTACTCAGGGGCTCCCTGCTCGTCCCCACCCCTCCTGGCCCAGCCCTCAGGGTCAGCCTCCCGTGCCCAGCTCCCCCTGCGGCTGAGATGTGCCAAACCCTGGCTCTTCCCCAGGAAGCTGATGTATTTGTCTGTCCAACAATCTGCTGCATCTGAACACCTGAATTGTGGAGATCTGTTGAAGTAAAATTCTATTGCATATGCTGCTTTTCTGAAAGGCCACCAGTGAGTATTGCTTCTCTATTCCTCTGCCAATTCGTTGTGAGATTTTCATTTGGAATATTTTATCTTCCGTATAAATGGAAATACATACCAAGCTAGAGGGAGGAAAACCTAAAAGCCTCCAGTGGGAACTTGACTTGCCTACAATTCAGCATACCCGAATACTAAATATTGGCAGTGACTCTCTTTCTTTCTGTTGACACTAAAGTCAAATTATTTCCAGCAGAAAAAGGATACATCTCTCTTCGAAGGGGACCTGGAGAAACCAAGGGGCCTGGGAAGGAGATATTTATATCTGGGGTTGTTGGTAGCTAAAGTCATCTCAAAATTTAACTCTTTAGTATTGAAGTCCATTAACTGGGGGCCCTCCTGATGATGGCCAGGTGTCCTACCCTAGGTCTGAGGTTTGCTGGATGGATACATCCCTATGTGGTAAAACCCCACACCCAAGTTCTAGGGTTGAGGAATCGTCCCCCACGATTGGGGGACGACGAGTCTGAGAAAGATTGTGCTTGGTGCCCTGTGGGGACTGGGCATCTCCTGTGAGCATTTGCGCCTTTGTTACCTGACCTCGATCCCTTATTCCTTTTTGTTTGCTTGACCCCGAGTATGTCCCTTCCCTTCTTCCCATCCCACTTTAGTATACTCACAGTCACTTGTTTCCCCTCTCCCTCTTCTCCCCCACGCCTTGCTGGAGCAGCTCTACTTTGTCCCTCTTACCCACTCCATCTGCCCCCATCCTGTCCCCATCAGACTGTTTCAGCTGCTTTTCCAAGCAGGGGTGTCAGCTGTGAACTCCTCAAGAAGGAGCATTGTCCGGCTGCTCTCCTGCGGTGAATTAGGAGGCAGCCGTGGCTAACCTGCTGCAGGAACAAATTGCAGGGGTGTGTCTACTCAGGGGCTCCCTGCTCGTCCCCACCCCTCCTGGCCCAGCCCTCAGGGTCAGCCTCCCGTGCCCAGCTCCCCCTGCGGCTGAGATGTGCCAAACCCTGGCTCTTCCCCAGGAAGCTGATGTATTTGTCTGTCCAACAATCTGCTGCATCTGAACACCTGAATTGTGGAGATCTGTTGAAGTAAAATTCTATTGCATATGCTGCTTTTCTGAAAGGCCACCAGTGAGTATTGCTTCTCTATTCCTCTGCCAATTCGTTGTGAGATTTTCATTTGGAATATTTTATCTTCCGTATAAATGGAAATACATACCAAGCTAGAGGGAGGAAAACCTAAAAGCCTCCAGTGGGAACTTGACTTGCCTACAATTCAGCATACCCGAATACTAAATATTGGCAGTGACTCTCTTTCTTTCTGTTGACACTAAAGTCAAATTATTTCCAGCAGAAAAAGGATACATCTCTCTTCGAAGGGGACCTGGAGAAACCAAGGGGCCTGGGAAGGAGATATTTATATCTGGGGTTGTTGGTAGCTAAAGTCATCTCAAAATTTAACTCTTTAGTATTGAAGTCCATTAACTGGGGGCCCTCCTGATGATGGCCAGGTGTCCTACCCTAGGTCTGAGGTTTGCTGGATGGATACATCCCTATGTGGTAAAACCCCACAGCCCAGCTGTGACGCCCACCACATGCCCACTTCTGACTATTACCACGTCGTTCTGTGCAATATTTTGGGTTCATTTGCAGATTATTGTCTCACCCTTTAGCATCAAGAGACTAAAATACAGACAAAGATGGTTCTGGAGGGTGAGCAGCACAGTCTGAACTTTTCATATTAAATGGTAGATTTGGGTGATCAACAGTCCCTTGGGTTGAAGCGTTTGCAAACCAGTGTTTTATTTTACTGTTCATTCCATTCAATGAGTTGGAGGGGGGGAAAGATAAAAGGCCGTCTTGTTTCTATTCTGAAGTCAGAGGTCTCAACTTCCTTTTCTTGGGAGGAAGTGGTGGTAGAAGTGAAAGTCCTGTCTTGTTTATACAGTGGGTTCTCCCTGGGGCAGGGGCAGATTTGACTTTCCACTTCTGCCTTGGTGGCTGTGAGCTGGGCCTTGTGCCTCTGAACAGCTCCTTTACCAAGGTTATTTTCATCTGCCAAGCCGAACTCCACGGAGCTGAAGGAGATAGACAGCTTGTGTTTGTGGCCATTCAACCAGAAAAGAATACCAGCCGAAAACAGACAATGAAGCAAGGGAATTGGGGGGGTGGGGAGCAGGGAGAGGAGCTACAGATAGGCCAGCAGTGCATAATTGGTTCCCAAAGGCAAACCTAGACGTGGGATGGCTCCGTGCGGCAGTTGTCATGTAAACACCCCACAGTGTGATTATTAGAAAGATCTGTTCAGAAAAGGAGACCGATTATGACTCTGCGCCTTTTCCTCTGGAGGGAACCATCCTTGGCTCCATTCCCCTCCACTTTCAAAATCATATCCTTAGAGACAGTTGCTCTGCACATTTTCCCCCGAAAATGAAAACCTCCCCCATTGTGCACATGGAGGCCTTCCAGCCGGTTCTACGAAACAAAAGCACTCAATGCACAGATCTTGAATGAATTAATATCAAAACACCCACACAACCTCCTCCCTCTTCCTATCTCCTCTCTGAGGCCACCAAGTTCCTCGCTGAGTGAACAGCCAGGGTTTGTTGTTCTTGGTTGGGGGGGAGGGGGGCGGGGTTCTTGGTTACAGTGTACTCATCTCACTTTAGTTGGAAGTATTCCCTAAAAATAATAGATGTTTTTCTCAGAATGTGGCCAGCTATCTAGAAAAGATCATTTTACATATGGCCCGATGCCGGGAATCCTCCCAGGACACCACCAAGGAAAGCAGGCACTGCGATTTATTTTCTTGCACCCATGGTTTACATGACACTGATGAGCGCTGCATGGAGGAGATGAATGTGTTCACACGTCCATCGTACTAATTAAAAAGAAAATGAGATTTCTTTTCAACAGTGAAAGCAAATGAGGTGCGATGTTTCTATGTTGTGTTTCATAAGATCAAAAGGAGCTCTCTGCCAGACAGAGGGCGGCTGAGGCTTAGACAAAGGGAATGCTTTTCACACCATTTAGCATTCGGAAATATAATAAAGTGATGTACGATCGTTTTTATTTCTGGGGTGGATTTGAAGTCCGAGTCCTCAGCGTTCTGTCATTTAAGGGAGGACTGGGATCCGGCCAGGGTTAGATTTTTTACTCAATATAAAAGAGTAAGATACGGATTATACCTTAGAAGTGCACAGCTAGGAGGAACCTAGCTGTGTTGGACAGAGCACTGTCCACATGTCTTGGTTTGCCCTGCATACATCGGCTGTTGTGACATAAACGTAAATGTATTTAATAGAACCCCTTTCACTCAGATGGATTCTGGTTTGAGAGACAGTTGTTTTCCCCTAGACGGATGGCTCCGCGGCAGTTGTCATGTAAACACCCCACAGTGTGATTATTAGAAAGATCTGTTCAGAAAAGGAGACCGATTATGACTCTGCGCCTTTTCCTCTGGAGGGAACCATCCTTGGCTCCATTCCTCCACTTTCAAAATCATATCCTTAGAGACAGTTGCTCTGCACATTTTCCCCGAAATGACACCCTCCCCCATCGTGCACATGGAGGCCTTCCAGCCGGTTCTACGAAACAAAAGCACTCAATGCACAGATCTTGAATGAATTAATATCAAAACACCCACACAACCTCCTCCCTCTTCCTATCTCCTCTCTGAGGCCACCAAGTTCCTCGCTGAGTGAACAGCCAGGGTTTGTTGTTCTTGGTTGGGGGAGGGGCGGGTTCTTGGTTACAGTGTACTCATCTCACTTTAGTTGGAAGTATTCCCTAAAAATAATAGATGTTTTTCTCAGAATGTGGCCAGCTATCTAGAAAAGATCATTTTACATATGGCCCGATGCCGGGAATCCTCCCAGGACACCACCAAGGAAAGCAGGCACTGCGATTTATTTTCTTGCACCCATGGTTTACATGACACTGATGAGCGCTGCATGGAGGAGATGAATGTGTTCACACGTCCATCGTACTAATTAAAAAGAAAATGAGATTTCTTTTCAACAGTGAAAGCAAATGAGGTGCGATGTTTCTATGTTGTGTTTCATAAGATCAAAAGGAGCTCTCTGCCAGACAGAGGGCGGCTGAGGCTTAGACAAAGGGAATGCTTTTCACACCATTTAGCATTCGGAAATATAATAAAGTGATGTACGATCGTTTTTATTTCTGGGGTGGATTTGAAGTCCGAGTCCTCAGCGTTCTGTCATTTAAGGGAGGACTGGGATCCGGCCAGGGTTAGATTTTTTACTCAATATAAAAGAGTAAGATACGGATTATACCTTGTAGGAAGTGCACAGCTAGGAGGAACCTAGCTGTGTTGGACAGAGCACTGTCCACATGTCTTGGTTTGCCCTGCATACATCGGCTGTTGTGACATAAACGTAAATGTATTTAATAGAACCCCTTTCACTCAGATGGATTCTGGTTTGGTCACCCTAGTAAAAAGGCTGTGGGAGGTCAGAGGAAGGAGAAGAAGACAGTGATTGGAGGAGTTCGTGAAGATTTCATCCATGTGCTTGTAGTAAGATTACAGATAAATGCAAGGGAAAAGGGAAGCCTCACTAGATAAGACGACTAGGAAGATTGTGAGCTCTCTGAGGGCACAGAGACCCCATTTTGTTCATTCCTGGATCCTCGGGGCTTCCATGCTGCCTAGCAAGTCATGGGCATCCAGTGTGAGCTCACTGCCTGTGACCTGGATGTAAGATCAAGACGAAGGTAGGACAGTTCAGGACAGCAAGGCAGCGTGCCTGGCAAAGGTCAGATGAGCACGATTATGAAACAAGGCTATTAATAATGGCAATGGTGCTAAACCAGGCTGGCGACGACCATCCCGAAAAACAGCCTGTGCGCAGAAGAATGGTGTCTTGCCACTCTTTCTTGTGTCCGTCACTTGTCCTTGACTATAATGCCGCAGCTGTCACCTCTAGCACTGGAAGCAATCTCTTCCTTCTCAAGCATATTGTTCAGGAAGGAACTGAGGGAACAATGACTCCATTCTCTTCGAGCTTGTCCCCTTCTGTCCTTTTCTTCTGGGAGGACTTTTGGAAGAGAGGCAAGGGCGGGGCATGGAGGAGGGTACCTTCCAGATACAAAAAGCAACACAGATGAACACAAAGAGCACACGGTTTTTCCTTCCCCTGGTAGGGGGTATAAATCCAAAGTGACAGTTTCCTGGAGCAAGTGTAAATTCCTGAGAGATTATTCCCGGTACAGCATTTACCCTCCCTACTCTTTGCTGTGTATGTAGGCCTGGATAGACTTGGTCTTGACCTTCACAGTGATAGTCCACCTTCTGATTAATGTGACCCCTGCTGATATACAGAGGTTCAAGGTCAACTACTCCAAATAAATATTCCAGGAAAACTACCAGTAACCTTTGAATGGCATGCCATACTTTTCATTTAAAAAGTTCTTTAGCGGCATTTTAGCCACTTTGAAATAATCATATCTTCCAAAGCTGTCATACAATTTAACTGTCTTGGGGACGGTTCACCGTCAGATATATGTGACAATATATAGAAAAGAGAGAGACACACACACAGGAATATAGCCCTGAGAATGTGCACTGGGGTTCCACTGCAGACAACAGAATCCATTCAGTGGAAAGAATGTAAACTAAACAACTTACATGGGGTCAGGTAGGCCAGGAACACACACTGTAGGTTGAGCTTTCTGGAAATTGTTCCATGTTGTAATGGAGTCACCACCTGATCAATAATGAACACACTGCCTGATGACTTGGAAAGTTGCTATCTCCAGAATGAAGCTGTCACCCCCACGGTCAGGAAACAGCCAGCCAGGAAGCCTCCACAGAAAAACCAGAGAGTCGTGAAGGGGATCGCCAGTGGTGACGACAGAAGAGGCAGAAGCCCAGCGCAGTGGGCAAAATACTGTGCCACCTGGTCAGGGAGATCCATGTCCTAGTCCCCCAAACTTGTGAATGAAGATGATACCTTGCATGGCAAAAGGAGCTTTGGAAATATGCTTAAGTCAAGCACCTTGGGATTATCCTGGATGCTTCACATGGGCTCAGGCTAATCCCATCAGCCCTTAAAAGCAGAGAACCGGGCTTCCCTGGTGGTCCAGTGGGTAAGGACACCACCTTGCAGTGCAAGGGGTGCCGGTTTGATCCCTGGCCTGGGAAGATCCCACGTGCCGCAGAGCGGCTGTACCAACGTGTCCAACTACCGAGCCGGGGCTCTGGGGTGTGTGCGTCCAGAGCCGGTGCTCCGCAGCGAGAGAGGCAACTGTGATGGGAGGCCCACACAGGCCAAAAAGAACAAAGATAAATAAATGAAAGACCAATAGAAGTGGCCAGAGGAAAAAAAAAAAAGGCAGAGAACCTTGCTTGGCTGTGATTATGTGACTATGGAAGAAGGCCCCAAGAGATGAACCATTGCAGACTTTGAAAGTGGAGCAAGAGAAGAAATATGGGTGGCTTCTAGAAGCTAAAAAAAACAGGGAACTGAGTTCTCCCCTAGAGTCTTGAAAAGGGAACACACCTGCACTGACACGTCAATTTTAGCCCAGTGAGACCCATTTCAGACTTTGGACCTCCTGAACTGTAAGGTAATAATTGTGTGTCACTTTACACCACTGAACTTACAGTGGTTCATTACAGCATCCATAGGAAGCTAATATCCACAGCCTCCGCATCAAATCCTATGGCAAGCACACCTGATGGAGACCCTCTTCATCTTGCATAGACTCTGAGCTGCAGGGGATTTTGGGAAATGTAGTTTTCAACCTCCAGGCTTCATTACTGGAAGGCACCAAGATGGAATTTGGAATGATATCGAGTGCCAAACATGACTGTCCAGTACAGCTGCCATAGGAAGGCATAGGAAGCCTGGGGAGCCACAGTGTATATGCACAGCACCCTGAGGGACAGGGGCATGTGGACATGCAGAGAAGAATTGGATGCCTGAGATTTTTAGGAAGTTTAACAAGTGTTATGAAGTCATTAAGGCACGAGGTGGGAGGGGAGGAGAAGGAATCAGAATCGTTGCCTGTTTTACTTAACTAGAAGTTACTAGCCAGTCTGGTAGATACTGCCAGCAGGGTGGTACTAAGGAGAGATTATACGTAAGTATTGGTATCAGGGAAATTATTGACATATAGACTGTTTATATGGCAAACTATATTTTTCAAAGATGGCCTCAACAGTATCTCCCACCCGACAGGCCCTTCCGACATAGTGACTTTGTTATTTTTGCCATTGACAAATGAGGGGTTTGTCCCCTCCCCTCAAAATCGTGGCTCTCGTGACTCATAGAGAATTGACTTCCAAGGCTAGATCACAAAAGATAACTCAGCTTATTACTAGCTCTTGAATCTATCAGCCCCCATGCAAACTGTCTGACAACCCTGGGGCTGCCATGCTGTGAGGAAGCTCAGACTAACCGAACACAGAGCGAGGCTTGAGACCACAGGAAGAGCGCCGCCGGTCCCTACTACTCCATCCCGAGCACCATCTGACTGCAGCCCAGCCCTTCCCGGCTCCTGACTCACTGTGGTTGTTTTAGGCCACTGCATTTTGGGATGATTTGTCACACAGTCATCAGTAACCAGATTGGCCCATACTATCAGTGGAGAAAAGAGGTCAATTACAGCCGCCATTTTTTGTTATTCCTATCACATTTCTTCACCACGAAGCAGAGAATGTAACAGTTGTCAGTAATAGAGTAACCAGATCTACAGCCCACCTTTCCTCCTGTTGAATATTGGCCAAAGAAACTCTTAAAATAGGTGTCAGAAGCAAACAGGCTGAGGTTGGTTTATTGGGGGAGGATTTAGGAAAAAGGGAATTGGTAGCCTTGAAACAGAATTTGAAACTGGCTAATTCAACATGTGAATAAGCCAGACTCCCAGGAACTTCTTTCGAAAGTGGAGTTGTCTCAGTGTGGCCATCATGTTGCAAGTCTTTAGGGAATGTCATCAAATGAGGGACCCACTTAGGAGATGGAGAAAAAGAGACAAAACATAACCAGACAAACCCACGATCAAGTACAGCTAGCCACCCTGGCAAGCCCTTCCTAGCCATAAGGCTGACTGCTCTTCTTTCTTTTTCTACCACTTCTTTTTTCCGCATGCCTCCTTTCTTGATACCTAGGGTTTACTTCTGAGGTTTCAAGTTCAAGGTCCCCTGAGAAATAGTACATTATAGCACATTAGTCTGAGTTGCATCGTCTATTTCTGTGGGGTTTTGCAGTTTTCCACAACTTTCATAACATCCATTGTCCCATTTAAACCAGAGAACCCCTGCTGTAGGCAGGACTAATATTAATCTCCCTAGTTACACCAATTAGGAAACAAAACAAAAGGATTAACTAGTTTGTCCGAAATCACGGTGCTAGTGTGGCTAAGAGGCCGCGTTGGTGTTGAGCCTTTCTCACTCCCATTCGATGTCTGCCACTCCAGAAGATCCACTCAGTTTGCCTTTGTAGCAAAATCGATGTTAAGCTGGAGAGAGGGAGGGGTGATTTGTTCTGCCTGCCCACCACCTTCAGTCACCAAAATATGGCCTATTTGAAGCCTAATTCGTTTACAGCCTGAAGCACAGCTATTTTCTCTCATTACCTGACTAATGCTCTCAGTTTGAGACCATATTTTGCAAGTGGAAACCTGCCCCAATAATGACACAAGAAAGGTCAGGAACTGCTCCCTTTGCAGGCTCCTATGACATCCCTAAAACAGCTTGCCCTTTGAATTCTGTCAGATGGTCTTTGGCCTAAAATAGGACAGAAATGACATGTGTTGTTTCTTTTTTAAGGGCTATTTATTATTATTTTTTTAGATCCTCAAAGTGTGTTTCTTCACATTAAGATATTTTCCAGATGTAACTTTTTTTGGCTATGAATATTGCAAAATGACTGTTTCACCACTAATGGAAGAAAATAGCCAGAACCCGAAGAGGCTGAGGGGCTGCATTAGCTCAAGGTGCTTCCATATATGTGAGTATCCAGTGATTGAACTAGAGGTACTGAAACAGTGTTAAGAGAATATGTAGTTTTTATTTAAGGAAAGAGTCTCTCTCCTTTACAGTCCTATTGGGAGGAAATTGATGCAAGTAGACCTTGCATGTGGGGCTTCCCAGGTGGCTCAGTGGAAAAGATTCTACCTGCAATGCAGAAGATGCAGGTTTGATCCCTGGGTCAGGATATTAGTCCCTGGGGTCGCAATGAGTTGGACACGATTGAGTGATTAAGTACACAGCACATAGACCTGGCATGTAGATTCTTTGTGCAAAAAAGATCTTCCCTGCCTATTCTCCCTTTAAGTAAATTATCTGACCCTGAATGTAGAAACAGGAGCATCTGAAGTCTTTGCAACTTAAAAAGTAAATCCAATTTCTGAATTACAGGTGAGTCCACTTGTATCTAGTATTGCAAGTTGACATAAAGCCCCTCTTCCACAGAGAAACATCAACTTTAAATAAAAATGTTTTATATAATAATATTATTAGTAATAGTTATCACTTAATAACATTTTCACTATGCCAGACACATGCGTTAATTCACTGAATTCTCACAATGACCCCAAGGTAATTATTATCATCTGTAATTTATAGATAAGAGAATTGAGGTTCAGCAAAATCAGTAAAATCCAGTTTTAAATCTGGGTCACTTGGTATCAGTCCAGGCTGTGGCTATGGATGTAAATATACAAAGACCCCCAAATTCAGAGTTCCTAAAGCTGCAGTTAGTAGTGTGCTCCATAAGCCTGGGAGCTTATGGAGCACACTCCCACTGAACTGAGCTGGGTTGTGTTGCCAAATCACTTGGCTTAGCCACTCAGTACTCAGATGGCTCACGTGGTGTTCAGATTGAGATTCTTAGTTGGTATCAAGGCATTAATGAGACACTTCAGGGTTCTATTGTAATAACCGAGAAGCTTGTTCACGTTATCAAGCCAAAAGATTTCATTAGTCCAGCTCAAGGTGCTTCCATATTTTGTGAGTTTTTCCAAAGGTGAGGGCTGAGGGGCTGCATTAGCTCAAGGTGCTTCCATATATGTGAGTATCCAGTGATTGAACTAGAGGTACTGAAACAGTGTTAAGAGAATATGTAGTTTTTATTTAAGGAAAGAGTCTCTCTCCTTTACAGTCCTATTGGGAGGAAATTGATGCAAGTAGACCTTGCATGTGGGGCTTCCCAGGTGGCTCAGTGGAAAAGATTCTACCTGCAATGCAGAAGATGCAGGTTTGATCCCTGGGTCAGGATATTAGTCCCTGGGGTCGCAATGAGTTGGACACGATTGAGTGATTAAGTACACAGCACATAGACCTGGCATGTAGATTCTTTGTGCAAAAAAGATCTTCCCTGCCTATTCTCCCTTTAAGTAAATTATCTGACCCTGAATGTAGAAACAGGAGCATCTGAAGTCTTTGCAACTTAAAAAGTAAATCCAATTTCTGAATTACAGGTGAGTCCACTTGTATCTAGTATTGCAAGTTGACATAAAGCCCCTCTTCCACAGAGAAACATCAACTTTAAATAAAAATGTTTTATATAATAATATTATTAGTAATAGTTATCACTTAATAACATTTTCACTATGCCAGACACATGCGTTAATTCACTGAATTCTCACAATGACCCCAAGGTAATTATTATCATCTGTAATTTATAGATAAGAGAATTGAGGTTCAGCAAAATCAGTAAAATCCAGTTTTAAATCTGGGTCACTTGGTATCAGTCCAGGCTGTGGCTATGGATGTAAATATACAAAGACCCCCAAATTCAGAGTTCCTAAAGCTGCCAGTTAGTAGTGTGCTCCATAAGCCTGGGAGCTTATGGAGCACACTCCCACTGAACTGAGCTGGGTTGTGTTGCCAAATCACTTGGCTTAGCCACTCAGTACTCAGATGGCTCACGTGGTGTTCAGATTGAGATTCTTAGTTGGTATCAAGGCATTAATGAGACACTTCAGGGTTCTATTGTAATCACCGAGAAGCTTTTTCACGTTATCCAGCCAAAAGATTTCATTAGTCCAGCTCAGTAGGCAGTCAGTCTGCCTGCACTAAGAGGTACCTGAGCACAGAGAAACAGACATTTTTCTTCTAAGTAAACGGTCCGTCCCAATAAATGACACAGTGTCTGTGGTAAGCCTTTCCCTTCCTTGTTGCAAACGACTCTCCCTCACAACACCTCAGAGATCCCACAAAAGGGAAGGGAAATGGAGAAAAAGGAATTTTGTTGTTGTTCTGTCACTATGTAATGTCCAACTCTTTGTGACCCCATGGACTATAGCCCACCAGGCTCCTCTGTCCATGGGAATTTCCAGACAAGAATACTGGAGTGGGTTGCCGTGTCCTTCTCCAGGGGATCTTCTTGACCAAGGAGTCAAACCTGTGTCTCCTGCTTGGCAGACGGTTTCTTTACCACTCAACTGTCTAAGAAGCCCAACTTGAGAGAAAAAAGGAGTTATTCCTTCTCTGTTACAAGAACCATTGTCTAATCCATACCCACATGTAAAGTGTTTCTTGATCAATTTTGTCTTAATTACTTAATGTCGGAAAACCAGATCATTGTTAATTCAGAGAGTTTAATTTATGCATAGGAGAATTGTGCAGGGTAATTGCCTGCCGTTGAAGGAAGTGGATGGTGTCAGATTTGGTTAATCCATGCATATTTCACCCTGCTATCCCTCTCTTCTCAGGAAAGACTTCAAGTGGTAAGCAGTGTGTGTGATACGAAAAATTGCATTGGTTTGTTAAACAGAAGTATTTTTTGCCTTTGATTTGCATCACAAATAGAGTTCTTGGATTTGGACTGATTACATTTGAATATAATTTTCAGAACAAAAGCTTTGATTCACCGTCTTAACTCCTGCCTAATCGACGTGCCCATTTTTCAAATCAGTGCGAGAGAGATTATCTTCACGGACCCTACATTAGCCTAAGTAAAATTTCCTTCATGGGAATAATTCGATGGGAATCATGATTCTTTTGTTTATCAAGATTTATGGGGGAATTTGTAATAAGGATTGCTAGTTTCCACACTGGCCAGAACCTCTGGAACCTAGTGGCTTCCCAAAACTAAAACTGAAACAAGCAGCTGGAACAATGGGATTATGGGACAATGAGTGGACAGAGATGGAAATATCCTCATGACTTTTGTCAAGCAATAGGTAGCTGTTAAAGCCTCTTTGAATTCATCTATGGTAAATGGGAGAAAGATAAGATTTGGCTTTTGTTGTTGTTGTTGTTCAGTCACCAAGTCGTAACCAACTCTGTGATCTCTTGCACTGCAGCCTGCCAGGCTTTCCTGTCCTCCACTATTTCCCAGAGTTTGCTCAGAGTCGTGTCCATTGAGTCAGTGATGTTATCTAACCATCTCATCCTTTGCCACCCCCTTTTCCTCCTGCCCTCAGTCTTTCCCAGCATCAGTACGTTTTCCATAGATTTGGCTCTTCATGTCAGGGGGCCAGAGTACTGGAGCGTCAGCTTCAGCATCACTCCTGCTAATGAATACTCAGGGTTGACTTCATTTAGGATTGACTGATTTGATCTCCTTGCAGTATCCAAGGGATGCTCCAGCACCAATGATGCTTCTCAACAGCATCAGTTTTTCAGCGCTCAGCCTTCTTTATGATTCAACTCTCACATTTGTACATGATTGCTAGAAAAATCATAGCTTTGACTAGATTTGGTTAAAGTTTATTTTAAAAATTATTCTCTGTAACGTTTCAAAAATTTGAGATAGGTTATAATATTATATAATTAAGAAGAGAATAAGTGTCAAAAAGGGGAACTCAGAAGAGTCAATATTCTAACTTCAAAGAATGAATGTTTAGGCTGTGATAAAAATTGCATTGGTTTGTTAAACAGAAGTATTTTTTGCCTTTGATTTGCATCACAAATAGAGTTCTTGGATTTGGACTGATTACATTTGAATATAATTTTCAGAACAAAAGCTTTGATTCACCGTCTTAACTCCTGCCTAATCGACGTGCCCATTTTTCAAATCAGTGCGAGAGAGATTATCTTCACGGACCCTACATTAGCCTAAGTAAAATTTCCTTCATGGGAATAATTCGATGGGAATCATGATTCTTTTGTTTATCAAGATTTATGGGGGAATTTGTAATAAGGATTGCTAGTTTCCACACTGGCCAGAACCTCTGGAACCTAGTGGCTTCCCAAAACTAAAACTGAAACAAGCAGCTGGAACAATGGGATTATGGGACAATGAGTGGACAGAGATGGAAATATCCTCATGACTTTTGTCAAGCAATAGGTAGCTGTTAAAGCCTCTTTGAATTCATCTATGGTAAATGGGAGAAAGATAAGATTTGGCTTTTGTTGTTGTTGTTGTTCAGTCACCAAGTCGTAACCAACTCTGTGATCTCTTGCACTGCAGCCTGCCAGGCTTTCCTGTCCTCCACTATTTCCCAGAGTTTGCTCAGAGTCGTGTCCATTGAGTCAGTGATGTTATCTAACCATCTCATCCTTTGCCACCCCCTTTTCCTCCTGCCCTCAGTCTTTCCCAGCATCAGTACGTTTTCCATAGATTTGGCTCTTCATGTCAGGGGGCCAGAGTACTGGAGCGTCAGCTTCAGCATCACTCCTGCTAATGAATACTCAGGGTTGACTTCATTTAGGATTGACTGATTTGATCTCCTTGCAGTATCCAAGGGATGCTCCAGCACCAATGATGCTTCTCAACAGCATCAGTTTTTCAGCGCTCAGCCTTCTTTATGATTCAACTCTCACATTTGTACATGATTGCTAGAAAAATCATAGCTTTGACTAGATTTGGTTAAAGTTTATTTTAAAAATTATTCTCTGTAACGTTTCAAAAATTTGAGATAGGTTATAATATTATATAATTAAGAAGAGAATAAGTGTCAAAAAGGGGAACTCAGAAGAGTCAATATTCTAACTTCAAAGAATGAATGTTTAGGCTGTGATTGAGCAGTAAGTTTTGCTCTGAACTTCCCTGTAGCCAGACCATAGGTATATCCTAGGTTATCACTAACCTAGGCTTCCCTGGTGGTCCAGTGGGTGGAGTCCCCCTTGGAGTGCAAGGGGCACCGGTTCAATCCCTGGCCTGGGAAGATTCCTATGTGTTGTGGAGTGGCTTGACCAGTGTTTCCAGTTGTGAGCCAGCTCTCTGGAGCACATGCGCCCAGAGCTGGTGCTCTGCAACGGGAGAGGTCACTGCAGTGGGAGACCCACACAGGCCGAAGAATAAAGATGGATGAAAACAAATAAACCGTAAAAGTGGCCAAAATTTAAGAAAAAAAAAAAAAAAAACTACTACTATCAGAAAGATGGACATGCAACAGTTCCTCAGAGGACAGATTACCCTGGCAATGAAATGTAAAAGAAACATCTCATGTGGGAACTTAGAGAGGGTTAAATTGAGCTCATTAAACCAGAGCACTGCAGTGAAGTTCAAAAGTCAACAATGCATGTTGACCTTCACTCTTAGTCTCTTATCCCTCCTTCACATTCTCGTAAAGATCAAAAGGAGGAGTCAAAGTAAACTTCATGAAGAGAAAAAGAAATACGTCTGTTTGGCCTACAATTGCTGTGTTTGGGGGGAACAATATTCACCTTTTCTAAGGCCAAGTTACAAGCCATCATCAGATTTTTGTCTTCAGACAGGGTTAGCAGGAGGAGCTTAGGATGACTTCTCCTTCCCCACATGCCCCCACAGAGGTACCGAGCTGCGACAATGAATTGCAGCTTCACCATAATCTTATTACAGTGCCGGAGGTTGCAGCACTTTAGATCTTAGATTTTAGCAAGACCAACTTGATTAGCAAGATGAAGCAAAGCATTAGAACATGAAACTTTCATTGGTTAGGTAAGGTCATATATCTTTTTTGGGAAAGGAAATGGCAACCCACTCCAGTATTCTTGCCTGGAGAATCCATGGACAGAGGAGCCTGGTTGTCTATGGTCCATGGGGTTGCCAAGAGTCAGACACGACTTAGTGACTAGTGGTATGTATTTTTATTCTTAACCTGGACGGTGATGATAATGGTGATGGTGGTGTTGGCGGTGGTGATAAGACAGCAGCCTCTGTTTTACAGAGTACATACTCTGTGCCTTATATTTTACTGGCTTGATGTCCCTTAATCATCACAATAACTAAATTATGTGAATGTTTAGACAGAAGGAAACTGAGCAGAGGTCATCGTTCCAAAGAGGATATTCACACCAATTGTGTGACTGCAGACTGATGGTCTAACCACACACCACACAACTTGAGGTATCTGTGTGTGCACATACATGCTTAACCTTCTGGATCTTGCCACTTTGTTGCTCTTACTTACTGCTTCTCTCTGTCGAATGCAAAGACACTGACTGGGACAATCTCTAAGATTCGGTCTAACCGAAGGTCCTGTATTAACTAGAGCTATGATGAAATACGCAAGCTATATGTACATGTGTTAATTTTAAGTGTACTCTCATTTGTAAAGACAAATGCTTCCACTTCAAACATTTTCCTTGACTCTGGAAGTACTAACAGAAACATAGCTGATAGATTTGATACTGCCTTTTCCTGCTGAGAACATTAATTGTGACACACAGCATGGTCTGAAATCCAGCTCTAGAAGGCAGCAGGAGGGTAGAGGGTGCAGTAACTGGCTGTGTCCAGCCACCTGTCCACACTGTGGCCCCCCTTTTCTCTTTACCCAGAATACTCCAGGCCCAACAGTTGGAGGGCATCTGCTCTCGGGGCTGAGACACCCGCACTGCCGGCTACGAAACAATAAACCCATCCTGCCGAATGATATATTTTTGGTGTAGAGAAAAATTTTGTCCATCCTAGGGATCAAAATACATTCTTACATGAATGCATGTCATATTTTAAAGACAGTGCCTAGCTCACATTCCAAATTCTGCTCATCCCATTCGATTGTACTCAACACCTGCATTTCATGTTCTCTGTACTTTCAATTCTGAAGTCTTGAGATGAGGCTTAAGAAACACACAGTGTGAACGACATCCTTCAAAAGAGAGAATGTTCAGAGCAGCTGGTTGTCTGGAGGGGGTCCCCTGAAAAGCTCACAAATCATACTATAGACAGTCACTTCTTACAGACCCCTGCTTGTTGGTAAAGTATCCTAGGATCTTGTGCCATATTTAATACCAACTGCATTCTTTTTTTATTTAGGAGGAATCAACTATTTTTTTTTACCCCCTCTTCAGACATTATCTAATCTCTAGTGGAAGCCGAGCTCAACTAATTCCGCTTTCCACCTGAGAAAGTACAGTTCTAGGAGTCAGTGAGCTCCAAGGTAAATTATAAAACTCATGAAATCAACCTCCTTTGGAAGTTTTCTCCCCTGGAAGATGCACAGGAAGTCATCTTCTAGAACCCATTAAACTGGAGATGACTTGATAATACATCTTCATCACTGTAACCTCAAGAATAGTGAATGCTCTTCACCATTCTAAGCACTTTAATTCACCGGCCTATTTAATTTTCACAGCAAACTATGAGTTTGGTTCTTTTCCTAGTTTTACAGAGGAGGTAATTATGGTCTGGAGAGGTTAAGCAACCCATCAAGGCTAGGCAATATAAAGTGGTACTGCCAGGCCACAGTGCAGGCAGGCTGAATTCTTTGGTCTCAACAGCCCTGACACAGAAGGCCTATGTTTTGTCAGCACAATTGGGAAACAAAAGATTAGATGACCATGAGGTCCAGTCTTGATTGGCAGCTACTTTTGATTCTTCACACAGTGGAAAGTTTTTCTTTTAAATCCTAAGATTCCCAGAGCCATTCCATTAGGATAAGAGATGTGATTTTGTGCTGTTTCTGGTGAAGACCAGCAATGCCTTTTCCAAGCATTTTTTGTGTAGCAGAGTTGAAATCAAGCAACTAAAGAACATTAATGACTCAATTTTTTACACATTGAAATAATGGGAGGCAGATGTGATCAAGATTATGGCATACGGTGTGCAGAGAGAAAAATGAAGCCCTCGGAAGATTTTATGTATCTCTGGCAAGGCTCTACTACAGATCAATTAAATTAAAATCACTGGGGATGAGGCTCAGACAATCACATTATTAAAAAGCTCTCCAGGTAATTCTAATATGCGGCCACGTTTGCAACTCTCTAAATTATATTATGCTCTTTCTAGAGGTTATTGATAGTTATATCCATAGGAAGGTGCAGAGGCTGAGATATAGGTTAAATATTTATTTTACTGTGGTAAATGTCTTCAAATAAGCCCAGTAACTCAACAGTGAACATGACTTCCTGGATTTACTCATGAGTTTAAGGTACGCAGCACTATTCCTGAATAGGAAAGATTACCCACTTATACTTTTTTACTCTAAAATGCTGTTATTATTGTTAGACTCTGTCATAATGAGCATCTCATTGTGGCGAATGGTTGAGTGAGTGAATTCATGACTGAGTGCTCAGCCACTCCATCATGTCTGACTCTTTGTAACCCTATGGATGGTAGCCCACCAGGTTCCTCTGTCCATGGAATTTTCCAGGCAAGAATACTGGAGTGGGTTGCCATTTCCTATTCCAGAGGATCTTTCCCAATCCAGGGATTGAACCTGTCTCTTGCATCTCCTGCATTGGCAGGCGATTCCTTACCATTGTACCACCTCGGAGGCCCATGGGGAATGATTATGGAATAGAAAATGAAAAATAAGGAAACTAACAGTGAAACAAGTGTTAATGATTCTTGAACCCTCTGAGCACCTGATCAGTACTGATTAATGTTGTCTCTGGGGTCACGGGGTGTTCTGAGTACTGGTGACCTCCACTCCATTGATGGAAAATCACATTAAGAAATAGGCAAAGGGGCTTCCCTGGTGGTCCAGTGGGTAAGGACACCGCCTTGCAGTGCAAGGGGCACCAGTTTGATCCCTGGCCTTGGAAGATCCCACGTGCCGCGGAGTGGCTGGACCGATGTGTCCAAGTACTGAGCCAGCACTCTGGAGCACATGCTCCCAGAGCCAGTGCTCTGTGATGAGAGAAGCCACTACAATGGGAGGCCCACACAGGCCAAAGAACAAAGATGGATGGGGAAAAAAAAAAGAAACAGCAATAGAAGTGGCCAAAAAAAAACAGGCAAAGAAGGAAATTCTCTGGCAGACAATCTTTTCATTATTAAAAGCTCTCCAGGTAATTCTAATATGCGGCCACGTTTGCAACTCTCTAAATTATATTATGCTCTTTCTAGAGGTTATTGATAGTTATATCCATAGGAAGGTGCAGAGGCTGAGATATAGGTTAAATATTTATTTTACTGTGGTAAATGTCTTCAAATAAGCCCAGTAACTCAACAGTGAACATGACTTCCTGGATTTACTCATGAGTTTAAGGTACGCAGCACTATTCCTGAATAGGAAAGATTACCCACTTATACTTTTTTACTCTAAAATGCTGTTATTATTGTTAGACTCTGTCATAATGAGCATCTCATTGTGGCGAATGGTTGAGTGAGTGAATTCATGACTGAGTGCTCAGCCACTCCATCATGTCTGACTCTTTGTAACCCTATGGATGGTAGCCCACCAGGTTCCTCTGTCCATGGAATTTTCCAGGCAAGAATACTGGAGTGGGTTGCCATTTCCTATTCCAGAGGATCTTTCCCAATCCAGGGATTGAACCTGTCTCTTGCATCTCCTGCATTGGCAGGCGATTCCTTACCATTGTACCACCTCGGAGGCCCATGGGGAATGATTATGGAATAGAAAATGAAAAATAAGGAAACTAACAGTGAAACAAGTGTTAATGATTCTTGAACCCTCTGAGCACCTGATCAGTACTGATTAATGTTGTCTCTGGGGTCACGGGGTGTTCTGAGTACTGGTGACCTCCACTCCATTGATGGAAAATCACATTAAGAAATAGGCAAAGGGGCTTCCCTGGTGGTCCAGTGGGTAAGGACACCGCCTTGCAGTGCAAGGGGCACCAGTTTGATCCCTGGCCTTGGAAGATCCCACGTGCCGCGGAGTGGCTGGACCGATGTGTCCAAGTACTGAGCCAGCACTCTGGAGCACATGCTCCCAGAGCCAGTGCTCTGTGATGAGAGAAGCCACTACAATGGGAGGCCCACACAGGCCAAAGAACAAAGATGGATGGGGAAAAAAAAAAGAAACAGCAATAGAAGTGGCCAAAAAAAAACAGGCAAAGAAGGAAATTCTCTGGTGGCCCATTGATTAAGACTCTGAGCGTTCACTGCTGAGGGTCGGGTAACTAAGGTCCTGCAAGCCTCAGGACGTGGCCAAATTTAAAGGAAAAAAAAATGGCAAAACTAGAGGAGAAATTCTTATTTCTCAGCTAAAGGGAAATAGAGATGGGTAGAAACTCTATTCCAGTTCTGCCAACAGTCTGGTTGGGACAAATGTCTACAGGTCAATCTCTTTACCTATATAATTGGAATCGTGGTGGCCATCTTACCTAATTTACATGGTTGCTGTCAGTGTAGAGATGCCAAAACATTTGGAAAGGACCAGCCTTCACATGGGAAATGTTATTATGAATCTCCTCACTAGATTATACTAGAAATACAGCTGTATGACCACCAAAAGATACACTGTTCTCTTTATTTTTATTCCCCAAGGGATCACGTGTCCTAAGTTCTTTTATATTTAGCACTGAGTACTAAATTCTTTGGAAGCTCCACATGGTAGAGAAGGCCTCTGTCAATTGGCTTGAACATCGAACTTCCCTATATAGAGATTATTTCATCTTTTCATTTTTGCATGACTAGTGTTACCAAGCTCAGCACTGCAGACTGCTCAGAGTCAGCATTTGTTTCTCAAGTCCTGACACCTTAGGCCCCTCGGTGTCCCTGTTCACAGTGAGAGCCTCAGGAGGTTCCCTAAGCTTCTCCCCACCAGCCAGAAGGCACAAGTGACTTCTGAGGCCCCCTGACTGCACCTCTCTGTTCCCTATTGATCTGCTCCATGGTTGAGCGAGATGGTCCCAGTTTGGGTTTGTGCGTTTACACAGCTGTTGATCTGGGAGGAATGGGAAATTAGGTGGATCTGGAACTTATTAAAGCCGGTTAATTTGACCACCAGTGTGGTCAAATTATAGGCTTCTTATTTGCTTTGAAGTAGGATTGGATCAACCCACTAAGCAAAAAGGGTAAACCAAATCCCTGTCTCCTTCTAGAGAAAATAGACAAAATTTCCCTTCTCTGTGACCTCCTCTGTATCTGCTCTGACATTCAGGGAGGACAGGGATTATCATGTACTGCATTCATGCAACATCCCCCATTCTTACCTTTCCTGGGTTCTAAAGTGTTCCATAAAGGGAGTAATGGCTAAGAAGTGTTGTCTCTAACTGCCTCATGCTAGACGTGGGCCCCGGCAACTACTCGCTACTTAGGATTGCTTTCTTGTATCAGCACTGGGACAGTAGACACATTCAAATGTTCCAGTGTGCACATAAGTAAAGCAAATAGAATAACAGTCCTAAAAACCCATCACCCAGTGCAGCGATTGTCAGGAATTTTCCACACTTGCTTCATCTATCCCCTTTGTTATTGTTGTAAAACATTTTAAAGCATCGCTAGACCGTATGTCTTTTCACTCCTACAAACTTCTGTGGGTGTCTCAAAAGTGTGGACATTTTCCTGCGTGATCCTATTTCCATTTCACAACTAGCCAAATGAGCAATATTTCCTAAGTATCATCTCATGTCTAATTTATATTAAAATGTTCCAAGTGTCTCAAAAATGACTTTTTAAAGTAGGCTTGTCATCGTGATAAAGGCAAGGTCTACATGTTGCATTTGGATGGTATGTCTGAGTATCTTGTCCTTTTGCCTCCTTTTTTTCCCATCAATAAATGATTTGATCAGTAGGGAGTCTGAAGCCCTGTGAAAATCTGTCTAGAGAAAGTCTGTGACCTGCTTTCTTCCTCCCAGGCTGACTAGAGAACCACTAGTTCTCATTCCACCATTTATAACTTCTCCCAGGCTGACCAGAGGGGCAGGATGGATGTAGACAATGGGTAAGGACCCAAGAAAATGAATGAAAACCACTGTCTCATTTGAAACAAAATTGAAAACACAGAGGCAAAAGAACAAACATTCCAGAGTGCAATTTGAGTCCCAGAAAATAAAAAGTAGCCCTTGAAACAACTCTAATGTGACCAGAGGATGGAGTGAATTCATAGGGAGTGGCCTAGGATAGGGTTGAAACTGGAGAGTCAGGTGATGAGGTGGGGTGATAGGGAGACAGGTTGCCTTGACGTCTTCCAACTCTTCTTTATCCTGCCCTACAAGAAGGGATCAGAGTCCCCTCTAGGTAGTGTGGCGAAGGGCATGAATGGGCAAAGGGTTAGATAAGAAACTTGCTAGCTGAGTGGGAGCTTGGTGGGATTTTACGAATTACGTGGGCCTCTGCAAGAGGAAGCTTCCTGACAGTGCCTTTGGGCTCAGAATCCAAGTAATACGGTGTTTCACATGTGTACAAATAGGCCTATAATGTATTCTTTTGTCTTTGCTGTTGGGAGTCTGCCATATGTTGATGGGTCCAGTGTGGGATCCATAAGCATTTGTTCTTTCTTTGCAACTCAATTGTACTTTAAGGATTAAGTGGACTTTTTTGCTTCATTCCTGTTTTTTTATAGTTTCAAATCTGCTGGATGGAACGAGGGACAGTAAGAAATTATTTTACCCTCTTGGTGTATCATAAAAAGGAACATAATTCTGCTTTGTTGATAATTTAGGCATTTGCACATTGCTCAACCTAACTGCTTTGCATTATGGTTATTGGGTTTTGGCAACCCAAAATAACTCAGCAGATGTTGTTCATATGACCACCTTCTTGGTATGCAGGAGCAAGGACCAGTAATGAAACCACTATCCCCATTATAGCAGTTTAATTTGCTAAAATTACCATGCAGAGAACATGCATACAGGGCTCAGGGAAACCACGCAGCTTTGGAACTGCTGGCATCTGATGGCAAATTCATACACAGCCTTATTCTAGTTGAACCATAGAGTAGCTTTCTGACCCTGAGTTATTCTGAAATGTTACCGTCTGTCCCCTCCTTTGATCAGCTCTACTTTGTTTAGTAATAAACAACAGGACTTCAGACAGAACACCACAGGCCTAGAAAGACCAAGGTAAAATTATCAGAAAAATTAACTCCACAAGGCTGAGAGAATTTAAACAGGACAGATAAAATTCTCCCTATTAACATTGGGTTGGCCAAAAAGTTTGCTTGGGATTTTTTTTTTTTTTTATTTTGTAAGATCTTAACAGAACAACCTTTTTCCAACTCAATACATAATGAGTAGAAAGTGCCAACATTCAACTAGCCCATTTCCTTAGTAAAAACATCTTTTTATGTGTATGTTGCTTTAAAAAAAAAAAAATGGTGCTCACTTTGGCAGCACATATACTAAAATTGGAATGAGACCGGGAAGATTAGCACAGCCCCTGTGCAAGGATCACGTGCAAATTCATGAAGGATTCTGTGTTTTTCTATTATGCATAAACTAGATAAGCAGTAAGGACTTGCTGTACAGCACAGGAAACTATATTCACTATCCTGCAATAACCTATAATGGAAAATAATCCAAAAAAAGAATATAACTGAATCACTTTGTTGTACACTGAAATATTCTAAATCAACTATGCTTTGATTTAAAAAATTAAAACATAAAGTTTAACAAATATTTCTTTGCTTTTACCAGACTGTAGTGCAAACACGACAGGTCACTGCTTCATGTAATAGATTCGTGCTAACTACCACTCTCCCTGTATCCATTATTAATTTTCATAATAAGTTTGTGCTGTGAGAACTGTTCTGTAGAGTTACAGTTATATAAATGATCACTCCACTAGCTAACAATAAGCTCCTGAGGTTGATCAGAACACACTGTCACTTACAGACTTCTAAAAACTGCATGACGCAGGCTGTAATCAAGAGAATCAGAATAGAGACTGTGAATAATAATGCATATCTTCCCACATAAATTCTTTCATTTCCCCTCCTCTGGATGAGCCCTGACTATTTTTTTAAGTAGAAAAAGCCAAGTTGAGAAGCTCCAGGGGCCAAAGCTGAAAAGGCATCCAGGTATTCTAACTGTGCATCTCTTGGCTCCTTTAAAACCCCTATGAGCTGCACTTCATACCCTTATGTATTATATTGAAGTCTATAATAAGATGCCTGAATGTTAAGCATTTGAAGTGCTGCTTTTAAAAGTGTTGTCATAACAACAGGAATAAAGTGACAAATGTAACTTGAGTTTGAAAAGACTGCCTAAGTTTGAAGTCCATGGTGTACCTAAGCAAGTCTTAAATGTCACCTCCTAGTACAAGCGAAAGCTGTGATCGTACGGCATTACTATAACTGAGTTGAGGTCTTTAGTTATATAGTGGCTCCCACCAATGCAGGAGACCTCAGTTCGATCCCTGGGTCAGGAAGATCCCCTGGGGGAGGGAATGACAACCCACTCCAGTATTCTTGCCTGGGAAATCCCATGGACAGAGGAGCCTGTAGGCTGCAATCCATGAGGTTGCAAAGAATCAGACACAACTGCGCAACTGAACACACATGCATGTCATCGCATAAGATTGTCAGTCAACTCTCAAACAAGTCAATTTAATTTCCCAGATGACTAGAAATAAATTAACTGATCATAAGAAAAATCTGTTTGATTGTGTAAGCCATATCTAAAAAGCTTTAAAATAATTCACCTCTTTTCTCTGAGGTGAACTATACCATGTAACTTAATTATAAGGTTCAGTTCCATTTTCCACCTGACTCTCATGCCCACAAATGAATGCCAGTGTTAGTCACACGTTCTGCACAAGGGAACCATGCATGGTGTATGGTTAAAGACTCCCAGCATACTGTTGGGTACATTCTTCTAGAACCAAAGGGCCTTTTCTCTTTAAAGTGTCCAAAGATGTAGCTCCATTCTAGTGGAAATAATAAAAAATATGAGTCTGTTAAAAAAAAAATGGTAATTTGGGGACTTCCCTAGTGGTTCAGTGGTTAAGACTCCAACCTTTCACTGCATGGGACTCAGGTTCAATCCCTGGTTAGGGAAGTTCTGCATGCCAAAAAATAAATAAATAAACATAAAACAGCTCTAAAAGTAAAGTGCCAAAAATGATAGCTTCAAACTTCTTGAGTCTTCTATTTCTTAAAATAATCAGCTTAAGTTATTCCTCATGCCAAATAGACATATTCGAAGGTGGGAAATTTTGTTCCCCTACACTCTAATGGTGGAAAAATCATTATACATTTTTCCCAAACCCATATAATGTAGAAGATCAAGAGTGAATCCTAATGAAAATTACACTTTGGATGATTATGATGTGAGATGTATGTTCATTCACTCTATCAAGTGTACCACTCTGGTGGGGGTTATTGAATGTCGGGGAGACTGTGCATATATAGGGGCAGGGAGAATATAGGAAATTTCAGTATCTTCAGCTCAATTTTGCCCTGAAGCTGAAACTTCTTTAAAAAAAAAAAATGAAGCCAATTTAAAAATACATAAAAAATGGTAATTTTAGTGAAGTCAAATGTCAACAGATGTTGGTACCATTTTGATGCTATTTTGAAGTAAAGAAGTAAGAGTCACCATCAGCTAGAAATGAGTTTCCAAGCTCTAAACCTAGAAGAGTTGATAACGCCAGACATGAGGCCATTTCCTTCATACTGGAGCGCTGTTTTTGAATCTGATGATCAAATAATGAGGATTTGTGGTGAATGGATTTTTTTATCAGCAGGATCAGCCAAACTGTCTATGACGACAGTGTTTCAAAGAAATTTCCCCTTTTGATGTGCATGGTTTTTACTGTTTTTTTTTTTTTTGAATTAGTAAATTGATTTATTATCGCTGATAGCTTCAACCTTCATTTAAGTGCAAAAATTTTTTTTCCCTTCAAACCAGGATACAGTTGGTCCTGTTTTTGATGTCTCCTTTTCACCAAATGAGGGTCTCTGAGAGTTTTAGACTTTGCATTTTAAAATGAGTTATGACAACATTAGTCAAAATCCATTCAACCCCTCTTGACATTGAAGCAAGTTTCATGTCCTAACTCATTTCTCTTCTAATTATCGTGAGCCCAGCTGCTTCTCCTTGCATTTATTTAATCCCCAAGAATGGAAGAAGAGATGGAATTTTCATTTTTCCCAGGCTGAAATCAATTACCTAGAAGTTCTTACAACTGACTGTCCCAGTGAGTAAGCAAGCAATTAACGTTTCTTTACTATTCAAACGGTGTTTCAAGACCCTGAAAATAGCTTCACAGTGTTCTGCTATCATTGATCTGAGGGATGAAAAAAAAGAGAAAGAAAGAGGGGAGCAATAATATCAAATTACGTGATTTCTACACATCTCTTTACCTGAAAAATATGTATGGTGTTATAATCAGTCCATTCTACCGTTTTTTTTTTAATTTTGGCCTCTTTTACAGGTCTTTCACTTATCTATTTTCATCCATATTTGCTCTTTGACCTGTGTGGGCCTCCCATTGCAGTGGCCTTTCTCGCTGCAGAGCACCAGCTCTGGGCACATGCGCTTCAGAGCGCTGGCTTGTAATTGGACACACGGGTCCAGTCGCTCTGCGCATGTGGGACCTTCCCGTGCCAGGGATCAAACTGGTGCCTCTTGCACTGCAAGACAGACTCTTTGCCCACTGGACCACCAGAGAAACCATTTTGATGCTATTTTGAAGTAAAGAAGTAAGAGTCACCATCAGCTAGAAATGAGTTTCCAAGCTCTAAACCTAGAAGAGTTGATAACGCCAGACATGAGGCCATTTCCTTCATACTGGAGCGCTGTTTTGAATCTGATGATCAAATAATGAGGATTTGTGGTGAATGGATTTTTTTATCAGCAGGATCAGCCAAACTGTCTATGACGACAGTGTTTCAAAGAAATTTCCCCTTTTGATGTGCATGGTTTTTACTGTTTTTTTTTTTTTTGAATTAGTAAATTGATTTATTATCGCTGATAGCTTCAACCTTCATTTAAGTGCAAAAATTTTTTTTCCCTTCAAACCAGGATACAGTTGGTCCTGTTTTTGATGTCTCCTTTTCACCAAATGAGGGTCTCTGAGAGTTTTAGACTTTGCATTTTAAAATGAGTTATGACAACATTAGTCAAAATCCATTCAACCCCTCTTGACATTGAAGCAAGTTTCATGTCCTAACTCATTTCTCTTCTAATTATCGTGAGCCCAGCTGCTTCTCCTTGCATTTATTTAATCCCCAAGAATGGAAGAAGAGATGGAATTTTCATTTTTCCCAGGCTGAAATCAATTACCTAGAAGTTCTTACAACTGACTGTCCCAGTGAGTAAGCAAGCAATTAACGTTTCTTTACTATTCAAACGGTGTTTCAAGACCCTGAAAATAGCTTCACAGTGTTCTGCTATCATTGATCTGAGGGATGAAAAAAAAGAGAAAGAAAGAGGGGAGCAATAATATCAAATTACGTGATTTCTACACATCTCTTTACCTGAAAAATATGTATGGTGTTATAATCAGTCCATTCTACCTTTTTTTTTTTTTTTAATTTTGGCCTCTTTTACAGGTCTTTCACTTATCTATTTTCATCCATATTTGCTCTTTGACCTGTGTGGGCCTCCCATTGCAGTGGCCTTTCTCGCTGCAGAGCACCAGCTCTGGGCACATGCGCTTCAGAGCGCTGGCTTGTAATTGGACACACGGGTCCAGTCGCTCTGCGCATGTGGGACCTTCCCGTGCCAGGGATCAAACTGGTGCCTCTTGCACTGCAAGACAGACTCTTTGCCCACTGGACCACCAGAGAAACCCCAAGTCCATTCTACTTGATGGATTAAAATCAGATCTATCCTCTAAGATCTCATTCTAGATATTAATAGTAGAAAAGACCATATCCATACTAAGATATTCACATATGTTATCTATTTTTCTCCTTGCAACAAGCTTGGTAACTTGGGTCTTCTTATTATCTTCATTTTATTGACAAGAAAAATTGGAGCTCAGAGAGAACTGGGATGAAACATGGATTACCTGGCTTTAGAGATAATGCTTTTCTCTCCTACCCTGAGCATCAAAGAAGTTGGTACAGACAGATGGTACCTATGCTCAAGAAGTTTGTAGCTTGTTAAAAGAGATGAGAGATTCAGGGAAATAATTATGAAACAACGAGTCCCTGAGTATGTTAATTCCCATCGATAACTGGAAGTTTTGTCAGAAATAGGGTCATAGATGTAGAAAACAAACTTATGGTTACCAGTGGGGAAAGAGAGGATGGATAAATTGGGAGATTGGGATCAACATCTGTACACTACTGTATGTAAAATAGATAACTAATAAAAACCTTCTGTATAGCATGGGGAACTGTACTCGACACTTTGTAATGACTTATATGGAAATAGAATCTAAAAAATAGTCACATATATATATACATATATATATATATATATATATATATATATATATATATCTGGTTCACTTTGCTATATACCTGAAACACAATATTATAAATCAATTAGAAATCAACTCATCTATGTTCCAATAAAAAGTAATCTTAAAAATCAATGAATAAACACTAAACTTTGAAAACAATAAATAAATAGGTAAAATAGAAGTGCAACCAAAAATATGGGAAGTTTTGTGGTTCACATGGCAAGCTGCCTCAGGTTGAGCTGGTTGATCTGCACAGAAGATGCTTCAAGAGACCGTTGGCTTTTGCATCACACAATAGTAGGGGATCAGGCCCATTGAATAAAATGAAAATCCATGAATACATCCCTGATAGTAAATAAAAACAAATAAATAAAAGGCTTTAAGAAAACTCTTATAGTCTAAAAGATGATTGAGTTCAAAGCCTACCATTTCTCCATCATCATAATGATAATTGATTTGGGCAAAAATCATGAATGGATGCTTAAACTTCTAGATTAAAGAAACAAGATATTTGCATAGCTTCAAAATACCTCCTTACCAACCACTTACCAGATGCAAAAGCAAAAATAGAAACTTGACATCACCAGTAGTGGGACCAAGTGACTCCTGCCTCCTGACGCAATGCCTTCAGAAGGACAACAATATTCCTTATGTGATGTTGCTGCGAAAAATGCACAGCCACAACTTAATTATGAGAAAGCATCAGACAAGCCCACACTGAGGAACATGCTATAAAATAACTGGTCTGTACTCTATGAAAAGAAGTTGGTACAGACAGATGGTACCTATGCTCAAGAAGTTTGTAGCTTGTTAAAAGAGATGAGAGATTCAGGGAAATAATTATGAAACAACGAGTCCCTGAGTATGTTAATTCCCATCGATAACTGGAAGTTTTGTCAGAAATAGGGTCATAGATGTAGAAAACAAACTTATGGTTACCAGTGGGGAAAGAGAGGATGGATAAATTGGGAGATTGGGATCAACATCTGTACACTACTGTATGTAAAATAGATAACTAATAAAAACCTTCTGTATAGCATGGGGAACTGTACTCGACACTTTGTAATGACTTATATGGAAATAGAATCTAAAAAATAGTCACATATATATATAAATATATATATATATATATATATATATATATATATATATATCTGGTTCACTTTGCTATATACCTGAAACACAATATTATAAATCAATTAGAAATCAACTCATCTATGTTCCAATAAAAAGTAATCTTAAAAATCAATGAATAAACACTAAACTTTGAAAACAATAAATAAATAGGTAAAATAGAAGTGCAACCAAAAATATGGGAAGTTTTGTGGTTCACATGGCAAGCTGCCTCAGGTTGAGCTGGTTGATCTGCACAGAAGATGCTTCAAGAGACCGTTGGCTTTTGCATCACACAATAGTAGGGGATCAGGCCCATTGAATAAAATGAAAATCCATGAATACATCCCTGATAGTAAATAAAAACAAATAAATAAAAGGCTTTAAGAAAACTCTTATAGTCTAAAAGATGATTGAGTTCAAAGCCTACCATTTCTCCATCATCATAATGATAATTGATTTGGGCAAAAATCATGAATGGATGCTTAAACTTCTAGATTAAAGAAACAAGATATTTGCATAGCTTCAAAATACCTCCTTACCAACCACTTACCAGATGCAAAAGCAAAAATAGAAACTTGACATCACCAGTAGTGGGACCAAGTGACTCCTGCCTCCTGACGCAATGCCTTCAGAAGGACAACAATATTCCTTATGTGATGTTGCTGCGAAAAATGCACAGCCACAACTTAATTATGAGAAAGCATCAGACAAGCCCACACTGAGGAACATGCTATAAAATAACTGGTCTGTACTCTATGAAAATGTTCAAGTCATGAAAGAGAAAGAAGGGACAAGGAACCATCCCAGATTAAAGGAGACTAAAGGTACATTTCAGTAGAGGCAGTACATGGGGTAGGGGTTAGGGGATAGTATACTGAGTCACTTCAGTCATGTCCTACCCTTATCGACCCCATGGAGTGTAGCCTGCCAGACTCCTCTGTCCATGGGATTCTCCAGGCAAGAATATTGGAGTGGGCTGCCATGTCCTTCTCCAGGGGATCTTCTCTGACCCAGGGATCAAACCTGTGTCTCTCGTATCCTGTCCCAGCAGGTGGGTTCTTTACCACTAGTGCTACCTGGGAACTTGAGGGGGACAGTATACAGAACATGATTGGGACAATTTGTGAAATTTGAATAAGATCTGTACATTAGATAATAGTGTCATATTGATGATAAGTTTCCTGATGTTGATAATCGTACTGCAGTTGTGTAACTGAATGACCATGTCTTTAGGATATACACATTGACACTTTTAAGAGTAAATTTGCATCATATCTACAAATGACTCGATGGGGAGGAGCAATATATATGTAAATATGTACATACAACATGCTCTCAAATGATTCAGAAAATACTAATGAATAATAATGTGAGTATATGTGAGGAGATGACAAAGTAAACTGTGACAGATGTCAGCAAGTGGTAAATCTGGATGAAAGATATGAGAGCTTTTTGTTCTAAATTTTCTGTAAGCTTCCAACTATTTCAAAATCAAAAAAAAAAAAACTGATTAGTTTTTCAACTGGATTTTCAAAGTACACGTTGTTTTAGTCTTATATGTTAGTATTTAAAGTAATTCTGCTTTTCCTCTATCTAAAAATAGCTATATTCACAAAAATGCTAGTTCTCAGCATCCTTCGATGTCCCCTGTTCAGATCACATCCATTCTTCTGGATGTAGCCAGTGTTTTATCTTCTATATGAAACATCCTGGCTGTTCCTGTCTCATTTACCTCCTGAGAGAACATTATTTTAAGTTATTATTAACAGCTAATTTTATTAAGCACTTACTTCATAACAGCAGTCTTCCCTGGTGGCTTGGTGGTAGAGAATCTGCCTGCCAGTGCAGGAGATGTGGGTTTGATTCCTGGGTCAGGAAGATCTCTTGGAGAAGGGAATGGCAACCCACTCCAGTATTCTTGCCTGAAGAATGCCATGGACAGAGGATCCTGTTGGGCTACAGTACATGGGGTTGCAAAGAGTCAGACGTAGTGACTAAACAACAACAACATACCAGGTATTGTGTATATTGTGTTGTTTGCACCTCAAAAATCCTCTGACATGTTAGTCCTTTTATACAGATAAGAAAATTGAAATTCAGAAGGTTAAGTAACCTGCATAAGTTCAAACAGCTGTATACTGTAGGCCTCAAATGGAACCCAGATTTGTCTGACATGGGATTTCACATTGTAATCATCTCAGCTCTACGCTTTCCTTAGTGTGCATGTGTACTGTCTCTTCAGTCATGTCCAATTCTTTTCGACCTTATGGACCCTAGCCTGCCAGCCTCCTCTGTCCATGATATTCTCTAGACAAGAATAGTGGAGTGAGTTGCCACGTCCTCCTCCTGGAGATCTTCCCAACCCAGGGATCAAACCTATGTCTCTTATGAGAAAGTCATCTCTTAAATTTCACTCCATGCTATTTCTTACATACTTCTTATATCAAAGATTATCTCCCATCTGCTTTATGTGCAGTCATATTCTCTCCATTAAATTCAGATGTCAGCAAGTGGTAAATCTGGATGAAAGATATGAGAGCTTTTGTTCTAAATTTTCTGTAAGCTTCCAACTATTTCAAAATCAAAAAAAAACTGATTAGTTTTTCAACTGGATTTTCAAAGTACACGTTGTTTTAGTCTTATATGTTAGTATTTAAAGTAATTCTGCTTTTCCTCTATCTAAAAATAGCTATATTCACAAAATGCTAGTTCTCAGCATCCTTCGATGTCCCCTGTTCAGATCACATCCATTCTTCTGGATGTAGCCAGTGTTTTATCTTCTATATGAAACATCCTGGCTGTTCCTGTCTCATTTACCTCCTGAGAGAACATTATTTTAAGTTATTATTAACAGCTAATTTTATTAAGCACTTACTTCATAACAGCAGTCTTCCCTGGTGGCTTGGTGGTAGAGAATCTGCCTGCCAGTGCAGGAGATGTGGGTTTGATTCCTGGGTCAGGAAGATCTCTTGGAGAAGGGAATGGCAACCCACTCCAGTATTCTTGCCTGAAGAATGCCATGGACAGAGGATCCTGTTGGGCTACAGTACATGGGGTTGCAAAGAGTCAGACGTAGTGACTAAACAACAACAACATACCAGGTATTGTGTATATTGTGTTGTTTGCACCTCAAAAATCCTCTGACATGTTAGTCCTTTTATACAGATAAGAAAATTGAAATTCAGAAGGTTAAGTAACCTGCATAAGTTCAAACAGCTGTATACTGTAGGCCTCAAATGGAACCCAGATTTGTCTGACATGGGATTTCACATTGTAATCATCTCAGCTCTACGCTTTCCTTAGTGTGCATGTGTACTGTCTCTTCAGTCATGTCCAATTCTTTTCGACCTTATGGACCCTAGCCTGCCAGCCTCCTCTGTCCATGATATTCTCTAGACAAGAATAGTGGAGTGAGTTGCCACGTCCTCCTCCTGGAGATCTTCCCAACCCAGGGATCAAACCTATGTCTCTTATGAGAAAGTCATCTCTTAAATTTCACTCCATGCTATTTCTTACATACTTCTTATATCAAAGATTATCTCCCATCTGCTTTATGTGCAGTCATATTTTCTTCTCCCATTAAATTATTAAAACCATTTATAGTAGTGATCAGTCTTTGCATCTTTTTGGATCTTGGCCAACACGTAGCATCTTGCCAGTGTGGAGCACACACTATGTATAAGGAATAATCATGTTGACTAAGGAGTCTTAGAAACTATGGAAAGAATACTGTTGATATCAATTTCCAGAGATTCTGAAAGTGAGCTCCTTTTTTCTTCCAAGTTAGTTGAACATCAGTCTTCATTATCACAATCTTTGTATTTCTCAAGCACCTTATTTTTTACAGAGCACTTCTTCATTTTCTGTTTGTTCCTAAGCAGGAGTCTTACTGTATAGGGTTGATGTCCTAGTAGCCTCATGATTGTAAGATCGAATGGTTCTTTGATCTCAGTTGAACCTTACAATGCTGGTCTATTAAAATGGGGAGGAATTACTACTCTCATTACCTAGAAACCAAATTTGAACTTCAGCAAATAGATTATAGGCCCTACAGGCCAGTAAGAATGCCTGAGCTTAGTTCTTCCATCTCTCATTAGAGAGTGAGTCTATGTTATTCTGTAAGGTTTTTTTCATCCATTCAGCATCACTTGTCTCAATCAATGTAGTAACCTCACGCATGTATTTATCATTTGGTTGGTAAACAAGGCTGACAATTTAGAAGCAAATATTAGCCTTGCCTTGATTTATTTTAAGGCAGTACACTACAAAAAAAGAAAAAAGCCAATGACTTAAATATATCCACCTTTTCTTTTGAGATTAGTCAACTGTTCTGTAATAGGTACCTTGCAACCATATAATAAGCAGACACCTATTTTTAGGATTCATCTTAAATAATCATTTAGCATAGCAGGCTATTTACATCTGGCCCACATGCCTCTTTCAGACAACTGAATTATACTTCTTGACCAATATGTGGGGGAGCATAAACAAAATGGCATTGTTAGGAATGGGGAGCAGAGAAACAAAACCCTGGCATGAAGAATGAGTCAGAAAGCACAGTGGGGCCAGTGTGCTGGATCATATATGGTGCCAAGGGGGGAAAGCATCAAAAAGCGTGAACATACTCAGCTCTCAGGTGGTTGCTTATTGGTTGAGCTTTTCCTTTTCAGGTCCTGATTGCTTGGCAATTCATCTTGCAGAAGGAATGATGATTTTTTTTTTCTGGAAACCGATGGAGGTTTTCCAACAACTTTATTGAGGCAAAATTCACGTATCATAAATTTAATTCATCTTAAGTATGCCATTTGAGTTTTAGGAAATGTATCCAGTTGAGGAGCAATCATCACAACAGGTTTAGAATACGCACACACCCCCGCCCGAAGTTGTCTCGTGATCCTTTGCCTGCTTCCATCCCTGGCACCAAGCCAGCACTTGAGTTGATTGTAGAATTGTCTACTTTTGCCAGCATGTCACCCCAGCAACCTGCCAGTTGACCTACTGGTCATTGCCTTATCTCCAAAGATTAGTCTCCGTTGAAGGTGGAGGTGGCGTAGCTTTGTCGCTGTGCAGCTATTTATTTCTAAGTTGACGTTCTTCCTGCCCCATGAGAAATGATTCAGAGAGAACTAAGAAATCCTCACTAAGTCTGTTCAGAAATCACAGATGTCTCTTACGTTTCTTGTCAATAGCAGGGATGTTTCAGAATTACCTGTTTGTGTTCTATGTTGGAGAATTCAACTAAACGGAAAAAAATGGGGGGAGAAATAGACCATAAAAACCTCACTCTTCCAGGGTTAAGACAGCGACATGCCTCTGTTATGTGGTTGTTTTTTAAATTTCATGTTTGATGTCCTGCAGCTCCAGCACGTACAAATACTAATCTACTCCCTTGTTTCCCATAGGGAAAGTATTCTTGCAGGAATCCACTTTGACCACGTCTCAGGACTTCCCTGGTGGCTCGGACGGTAAAGAATCCGTCTGCAGTGTGGGGGACCTGGGTTCAATCCCTGGGCTTGGAAGGTCCCCTGAGAAGGGACAGACTACCCATTCCAATATTTTTTTTTTTCTTAATTCTTTTTTTTTCTCTTCCCCATCATGCCTCTTTTATTTATACTTATTCTTATCCATCTTTTTATTCTTTGGCCTGTGTGGGCCTCCCGTGGCAGTTGCCTGTCTCACTGCACAGCACCAGCTCTGGGTGCCTGCACTCCAGAGCGCTGGCTCCTAATTGGACACACCAGTCCAGCCACTTCGTGGCATGTGGGATCTTCCCAGGCCAGAGATCGAACCAGTGCCCCTTGGTCTGCAAGGCAGACTCTTTACCCACTGGACCACTGGGGAAGTCCCATTCCAGTATTCTTGTCTGAAGGATTCCGCAGCTCATCCATGGGATCACAAAGAGTCGGACACAACTGAGCAACTTTTTTTTTTTTTTAGTCTGAAATGCAAGGCTTGTAAAATGTAGACTGAGTCTTCCTTGATGGCTCAGTGGTAAAGAACCTGCCTGCCAATGGAGGAGACACAGGTTCGATCCTGGGTCAAGAAGGTTCCCTGGAGAAGAAAGTGACAACTCACTGCAGTATTCTTGCTGGGGAAATACCATGAACAGAAGCATGGGGTCCCCGGTTACAGATGTTCTCTTATTCGTACTTGCTGTGCAGCTATTTATTTCTAAGTTGACGTCTTCCTGCCCCATGAGAAATGATTCAGAGAGAACTAAGAAATCCTCACTAAGTCTGTTCAGAAATCACAGATGTCTCTTACGTTTCTTGTCAATAGCAGGGATGTTTCAGAATTACCTGTTTGTGTTCTATGTTGGAGAATTCAACTAAACGGAAAAAAATGGGGGGAGAAATAGACCATAAAAACCTCACTCTTCCAGGGTTAAGACAGCGACATGCCTCTGTTATGTGGTTGTTTTTTAAATTTCATGTTTGATGTCCTGCAGCTCCAGCACGTACAAATACTAATCTACTCCCTTGTTTCCCATAGGGAAAGTATTCTTGCAGGAATCCACTTTGACCACGTCTCAGGACTTCCCTGGTGGCTCGGACGGTAAAGAATCCGTCTGCAGTGTGGGGGACCTGGGTTCAATCCCTGGGCTTGGAAGGTCCCCTGAGAAGGGACAGACTACCCATTCCAATATTTTTTTTTTTCTTAATTCTTTTTTTTTCTCTTCCCCATCATGCCTCTTTTATTTATACTTATTCTTATCCATCTTTTTATTCTTTGGCCTGTGTGGGCCTCCCGTGGCAGTTGCCTGTCTCACTGCACAGCACCAGCTCTGGGTGCCTGCACTCCAGAGCGCTGGCTCCTAATTGGACACACCAGTCCAGCCACTTCGTGGCATGTGGGATCTTCCCAGGCCAGAGATCGAACCAGTGCCCCTTGGTCTGCAAGGCAGACTCTTTACCCACTGGACCACTGGGGAAGTCCCATTCCAGTATTCTTGTCTGAAGGATTCCGCAGCTCATCCATGGGATCACAAAGAGTCGGACACAACTGAGCAACTTTTTTTTTTTTTTAGTCTGAAATGCAAGGCTTGTAAAATGTAGACTGAGTCTTCCTTGATGGCTCAGTGGTAAAGAATCCACCTGCTAATGCAGGAGACACAGGTTCGATCCCTGGGTCAAGAAGATCCCCTGGAGAAGAAAGTGACAACTCACTGCAGTATTCTTGCTGGGGAAATACCATGAACAGAAGAGTCTGGCGTGGCTACAGCCCATGTTGAGCTGAAAGAGCTGGTCATGGCTTAGTGACTAAACAGCAGCAGCATAATGTAGACCGAATGGTTTCACTTTATTATCCAAAGGATGACATGGATGTGAGGGTCCTGGACCTAAGCACCCTCTTAAAGGTGGTTGAAGAGAAAATCTACTTTATAAACCATGAAACATAGCTCTAAAAAAAGAACTTGACAGAAAAAGCAGCATACACAGTTTAGCATGCTCTATGCTCAAAATTATTGTGTTTCATATGGAGAGGGAATGGTTGAAGAAAATTATATGCACCAAGACTGTGCTGGTGGTTATCTTTGGGTAATAGAAAGTATATGGTTCTTTACTTTCCCTCCCTGCCCTGACTTCTTTTGACTTCTCTGTGTTTCCCTAATGGAGCAGAGTGCTTTTTTGTGTTTGGAAAAAACTAAAAATAGCCTAATGATTCCTATTTCCTTTCATGAGTCTCAGTATACTTAACTCATACAATCAATAGTAATTGACTGGTTGCTTTGTCCAGTTACCATATTGGTTGATCAATGCCTCTAACACTTCTACTGTGACCTCATCCATTTAGACAGTTATGTTTGAGAGGTGATGAAAGGTCAGCGTGTCTTCTCTAACCTTGGGGGTCCCATTCACATTTGGGGAGAGAAACTTACTCACTCAGGCTAATCAAATTCACAGGAAAGTATAAGCCAGAATACCAGTTTATAAAAATGTAATGGGACGTGGAACTGTCACCTGGACTGAACTTTCAAAGCATCTTGCTTCCACTTTTGCTGTTTCTACTGGTTAACGCGATCAGGAGCTGTGTTAGGATCGGCTACAGACCCCTGCTCTGTGATGGATGCCCTTCATTGCCCATCCTCCAAGGTTGACCTCTATCATTCATTCATTTATTCTTAAGAATTAGGTTAGCTCTAAGTTCTTTAGGACACTGAATATTTTCCCCTCTGAAATGCACTCATATTGCACCTTTTATTTCTGATCCAAACAAGGCCTGAGATCTGGTGGCGCTTGATCCCTTGATCTTTTATTATCTGCCTCAGCTCCCTCCCCAGACCCTGCCACCTCCAGACTCAGTGCCCTTCCCACATTGCCTGCTGATTTGATAAGCTACTTTCTAATTTAAACAAACTAGAAATTTCAGGTTAACTGGTGGCTCATGGCACCCAGCAAAGTCCCATGTACTTGTATCAGGGTGTCTTATCAGAAGAGTGAAATCCTGTGCTCATTTTATATCAAAAGACTCTGGTGTGTGTTCAGTTGGATCTTAGCACTGCCTAGCTGGAGAAAAGGCAGGGTTTTCACTGTATGAAAAATCAAGAAGAGAAACAACTGTGACTTTCTGACTTCTGTGCTAAGAGGCTCAGCTCAGAATAGTAGGATTCATTCAACTCCTAGTCAAAGTGCTTCGGATTCCTCTAGAAAGATTCCGTGCTTCCCAGGGATTGTGGGAATGATGGGGCAGGAGTGGCCATCCAGTGTAACAGCCTGGGCCTCCCTGGACAAAACAAAGTAAGGAACAAACCATAGAAGCTTCACTGTTTGCCTAGGATTCTACACCTTTCCAGGATTTGATGCACAAAAATGAATGTTAGTTCTGCTGGCATTTTCGGAAAGACCAGATGAGAACTTGGGGACTAGAAACATTTTTCAAAGCCCTGGGAGTTTCAAGTAGCAGCAGACAAAGAAAAGTTTCTTATTTTAGGTGGATTTTCTTGCTTATTCAACATGGTATTTGGTGAACCTTAGCAATATGTACTGGGGCCCGGGAGTGCATCCTAACTTTCAAAGCATCTTGGGCTTTATAAAATGTAATGGGACGTGGAACTGTCACCTGGACTGAACTTTCAAAGCATCTTGCTTCCACTTTTGCTGTTTCTACTGGTTAACGCGATCAGGAGCTGTGTTAGGATCGGCTACAGACCCCTGCTCTGTGATGGATGCCCTTCATTGCCCATCCTCCAAGGTTGACCTCTATCATTCATTCATTTATTCTTAAGAATTAGGTTAGCTCTAAGTTCTTTAGGACACTGAATATTTTCCCCTCTGAAATGCACTCATATTGCACCTTTTATTTCTGATCCAAACAAGGCCTGAGATCTGGTGGCGCTTGATCCCTTGATCTTTTATTATCTGCCTCAGCTCCCTCCCCAGACCCTGCCACCTCCAGACTCAGTGCCCTTCCCACATTGCCTGCTGATTTGATAAGCTACTTTCTAATTTAAACAAACTAGAAATTTCAGGTTAACTGGTGGCTCATGGCACCCAGCAAAGTCCCATGTACTTGTATCAGGGTGTCTTATCAGAAGAGTGAAATCCTGTGCTCATTTTATATCAAAAGACTCTGGTGTGTGTTCAGTTGGATCTTAGCACTGCCTAGCTGGAGAAAAGGCAGGGTTTTCACTGTATGAAAAATCAAGAAGAGAAACAACTGTGACTTTCTGACTTCTGTGCTAAGAGGCTCAGCTCAGAATAGTAGGATTCATTCAACTCCTAGTCAAAGTGCTTCGGATTCCTCTAGAAAGATTCCGTGCTTCCCAGGGATTGTGGGAATGATGGGGCAGGAGTGGCCATCCAGTGTAACAGCCTGGGCCTCCCTGGACAAAACAAAGTAAGGAACAAACCATAGAAGCTTCACTGTTTGCCTAGGATTCTACACCTTTCCAGGATTTGATGCACAAAAATGAATGTTAGTTCTGCTGGCATTTTCGGAAAGACCAGATGAGAACTTGGGGACTAGAAACATTTTTCAAAGCCCTGGGAGTTTCAAGTAGCAGCAGACAAAGAAAAGTTTCTTATTTTAGGTGGATTTTCTTGCTTATTCAACATGGTATTTGGTGAACCTTAGCAATATGTACTGGGCGTAGTGCATCCTACCAAGAGTACAGTGCCATCTCTAGAAGTCCTTCAGATGAAAATAAAGAAGTTGGTCCATAGCTCAGCACTCATCATGGGAGCTTCACTGAAGGATCTGAATTATTCCGGTGTAATCAGAATTTATGAAACCTAATATATTTTTTTCTTAGAAATCATATTTCTCCTCTGCAGGACTGAAAATATAAACAACTGTATAAACAGAGCTGTTACTCATCAAACTTGTCTGAGATGTTCTTGTATGTGAGCCCTCTCCCCTTCAGTCCCAACTCTAGACAACTCCAAATTCTGCAGTTTCAAAAAAGACTGCTGCACCATACCAGTCATGCATAAATCCATCTCCTTTATCAGAACTCAAACAATATAGAAAAAACTTAAACTGTTTCTGACTACCCCTCAATACCCCCTGTCTGTAGGCTGTCTGTGTATACTTTCAGAACTTTTTGATTTATGTACATTATTTTATATTTTGTTTTCAATATTCCTGGTATCATACTCTATTTTGTACTGAAATTTGTCCTGGTGGGGAGTGGGGGATTCTTTCTACATGGACATATCGCTTCTAACTGCTAGGGTTATGCCATAATGTATTAACCATTCCTGTAATGATTAATATTTACATCATTTCCCCTTTTCTGATGTTACATAGATGAGTGAACTTCTGTGTATATACCTTTTTGTGAAGTTGAGTATTTCTACACAGGAGATAGCAGAGCGTAGATGTGACATATTGAAGGATAACTATATTTTACATTTTATAAGATTTATTTATTTATTTATTTTGGGCGGGGGTCGGGTTGGGGAGGGAGGGGAGCGGGCAGGCCACTTCTATTGGTCTTTCATTTCTCTATGTTCATCCGTCTTTGTTCTTTGGCCCGTGTGGGCCTCTCATCGCGGTGGCGTCTACTGTCGCAGAGCAGCGGCTCTGGGCGCATGCGCTCCAGAGCTCCGTCTCGGTGATTGGACACATTGGTCAGCTGCTGCACGGCACGTGGGATCTTCCCAGGCCAGGGATCGAACCGGCGCCCCTTGCACTGCAAGGCGGTGTCATTACCCACTGGACCACCAGGGGAAGCCCTATGTTTTACTAGAAACTGAATTTTTTTTTCTCCGGTTTTGTAACCTTAGCAATATGAGGCGTAGTGCATCCTACCAAGAGTACAGTGCCATCTCTAGAAGTCCTTCAGATGAAAATAAAGAAGTTGGTCCATAGCTCAGCACTCATCATGGGAGCTTCACTGAAGGATCTGAATTATTCCGGTGTAATCAGAATTTATGAAACCTAATATATTTTTTTCTTAGAAATCATATTTCTCCTCTGCAGGACTGAAAATATAAACAACTGTATAAACAGAGCTGTTACTCATCAAACTTGTCTGAGATGTTCTTGTATGTGAGCCCTCTCTCCCCTTCAGTCCCAACTCTAGACAACTCCAAATTCTGCAGTTTCAAAAAAGACTGCTGCACCATACCAGTCATGCATAAATCCATCTCCTTTATCAGAACTCAAACAATATAGAAAAAACTTAAACTGTTTCTGACTACCCCTCAATACCCCCTGTCTGTAGGCTGTCTGTGTATACTTTCAGAACTTTTTGATTTATGTACATTATTTTATATTTTGTTTTCAATATTCCTGGTATCATACTCTATTTTGTACTGAAATTTGTCCTGGTGGGGAGTGGGGGATTCTTTCTACATGGACATATCGCTTCTAACTGCTAGGGTTATGCCATAATGTATTAACCATTCCTGTAATGATTAATATTTACATCATTTCCCCTTTTCTGATGTTACATAGATGAGTGAACTTCTGTGTATATACCTTTTTGTGAAGTTGAGTATTTCTACACAGGAGATAGCAGAGCGTAGATGTGACATATTGAAGGATAACTATATTTTACATTTTATAAGATTTATTTATTTATTTATTTTGGGCGGGGGTCGGGTTGGGGAGGGAGGGGAGCGGGCAGGCCACTTCTATTGGTCTTTCATTTCTCTATGTTCATCCGTCTTTGTTCTTTGGCCCGTGTGGGCCTCTCATCGCGGTGGCGTCTACTGTCGCAGAGCAGCGGCTCTGGGCGCATGCGCTCCAGAGCTCCGTCTCGGTGATTGGACACATTGGTCAGCTGCTGCACGGCACGTGGGATCTTCCCAGGCCAGGGATCGAACCGGCGCCCCTTGCACTGCAAGGCGGTGTCATTACCCACTGGACCACCAGGGGAAGCCCTATGTTTTACATTTTAAATAGAAGACACCACCAGTTGTCCTCCAAACTTTGGGTACCACTTTACGCCCACTACCAGCAATGGTGATGCGACTCTATTGATATTAATACTTCAGTTCTTCCTTTAAGGGAAGTCATTGGTTCAAAGATGCATCTGCTAGTAAAATGCAAATGACAAGAAACCCCTATCCAGTCCTGAAAGCTTGAAAATGAGTATGTAGCCGTAGGGCTGGTTTTGCTGGAAGAAAAGAGATCTGTGAGATTCGAGGAAGCCAGTGAGCATCTTGAGAAGGCATAGGGCTCCAGGAGGTGGGAGATGATAGCAGAATCACAGGGTATTTAGCCACAGGGGAATGGCTGAGGTCGCTGGAAGACTAGTACTAGCGAAGAACTGTCACCCCCACTTCAGAGTTAGGGATGTGGACTGGGCGTGGGGTGCTTTGTGCACCCTTACCCTTCATCCTTCTTGCCCTTCCCCCTCCCAGCCTACTCATTTTCCTCAAAAGCCTACCTCTGCAGAAGCCCTCAAGCTTATGTATGACTCTTCTTAGCAGGAGTTAGCCTCTAGGCAAGCAGGATAGGGATCTGAGTCTAAGCCAGCTATCAGCCGAATTCTCTCCTGATAGATAATGATCATTTCAAAGACCAGACAGGCACATCAGAACATTCACCAAAACGCTAACTCCCTTTCCTGTTCCCAGAGGGCATCCATTCAGCACGTAGATGGAATGAAAAGCATCTGAGGACATTACCCATCCTGAAGCAATTCACCCACTCCAAATCCAGGACAGACATTTTGTTCTCAAGAAGCTGGCTTGGAGACACATAGTTTTTCGAAGCAGAAACCTGGTGTGTCTCCCTTGGCCTGGCAAAGCAATAAAGCTTTCTTATTTTTAGAAAAAGAAGAAGAAGCTTACCTGGTACTGAAAAAGGGAAAGGAGGAAAATGATTACACTATCCAGTTCTAATGTTGAATTCATTTAACATGTAAGCTTTGTAAAGGGAGGCTTATTTAAGACTTAAAAGTTGGATTTTGAGAAATTGTAGCAAATTATTTCAGTTGAAGTTTGAAAAAATTCAGCATTTTTTTTTTTGGGTGAACACCAATCAGAACCTCCTGGGGTCCTTTTCAAATTCCTTTCTCTTACGCCCACTACCAGCAATGGTGATGCGACTCTATTGATATTAATACTTCAGTTCTTCCTTTAAGGGAAGTCATTGGTTCAAAGATGCATCTGCTAGTAAAATGCAAATGACAAGAAACCCCTATCCAGTCCTGAAAGCTTGAAAATGAGTATGTAGCCGTAGGGCTGGTTTTGCTGGAAGAAAAGAGATCTGTGAGATTCGAGGAAGCCAGTGAGCATCTTGAGAAGGCATAGGGCTCCAGGAGGTGGGAGATGATAGCAGAATCACAGGGTATTTAGCCACAGGGGAATGGCTGAGGTCGCTGGAAGACTAGTACTAGCGAAGAACTGTCACCCCCACTTCAGAGTTAGGGATGTGGACTGGGGGCGTGGGGTGCTTTGTGCACCCTTACCCTTCATCCTTCTTGCCCTTCCCTCTCCCAGCCTACTCATTTTTCTCAAGAGCCTAACTCTGCAGAAGCCCTCAAGCTTATGTATGACTCTTCTTAGCAGGGAGTTAGCCTCTAGGCAAGCAGGATAGGGATCTGAGTCTAAGCCAGCTATCAGCCGAATTCTCTCCTGATAGATAATGATCATTTCAAAGACCAGACAGGCACATCAGAACATTCACCAAAACGCTAACTCCCTTTCCTGTTCCCAGAGGGCATCCATTCAGCACGTAGATGGAATGAAAAGCATCTGAGGACATTACCCATCCTGAAGCAATTCACCCACTCCAAATCCAGGACAGACATTTTGTTCTCAAGAAGCTGGCTTGGAGACACATAGTTTTTCGAAGCAGAAACCTGGTGTGTCTCCCTTGGCCTGGCAAAGCAATAAAGCTTTCTTATTTTTAGAAAAAGAAGAAGAAGCTTACCTGGTACTGAAAAAGGGAAAGGAGGAAAATGATTACACTATCCAGTTCTAATGTTGAATTCATTTAACATGTAAGCTTTGTAAAGGGAGGCTTATTTAAGACTTAAAAGTTGGATTTTGAGAAATTGTAGCAAATTATTTCAGTTGAAGTTTGAAAATTTCAACCAATTCAGCATCATCGTTTTTTTCTTTTCTTTTCTTGGGTGAACACCAATCAGAACCTCCTGGGGTCCTTTTCAAATTCCCAGTACTCAGTCTCATGTTAGTTAAATCCAAATGCCTAGGAGTACGTGCAACTACTGATTCAGTGGATAAGAGAAGAATATCTTTTGTGTTTAAAAAGCCTAATGTCTAGGAAGTACAAGACAGTAACACAGTTAAAATATTCCAAACACTCTAAGTCTTTTCCCAGTGACCAAAGCATGCCAGGATAAGTAATATATACCTGGATGAACAATAATTTACAAACCGAGATACAGTACTGACACAATTTGCCAAACTGAAACTTTAAAGTAGGTTTTCAGTAACAAAATTACTGAGTACAGAAAGAATATGTTTTCCTGATATTTATCAAATTTTCCAGATCTTTTTCTTGATATTTATTATGTTTTCTTATTATTTGCTACATTTGCATGTGGTGCAAAGATAGCACAGGCCTGCCTTATGAGCCTTAAGAAGGTGCTTTGGTGGTTTTTTTGTTGTTTGTTTTTTCAGTCATAAGTTATTATTTTGCTTTTTTGATTTTACAGAGTTTTGTTGTTTACGAATATGTATAATTCTAGATTAATCATCTGTATATCCCATGCCCCCCACCCCTCTAGGCCGTCACATAGCCCCCATATATGATCCCTTAGTCCCACAGTGCATTAACAATGGTTACGTCTTTTACATAAGATAGTATAGGGTGCCGTGTTACTCTTTCCATATCTCTCACCCACTTTTCCCTCTCTCCAATGTCCATAAGTCTGTTCTCTATGACTGTTTTTCCATCGATGCTCTGCTTGTTTATTTATGAGTACGAACTTACTAGATTCCATATATATATGGAACTAACACATATATATGTGTTAGTATACTGTATCTGTCTTTAAGAATGTGTTTTTAATGAAAATTGGACAGACTTCTTAGCAGGCAACAACAAATGCTTAGGAGACCCTCATTAAGGGGTTTTGTGAATCATGGTGATTTTTGAACCTTCAGGATGGGGAGAGACAGCCAGAAAGAGTCTATGGGCACTGCATTTTGTCCTGTCGTTCATGCACTACATATTAATTTTATTGCACGTGCGTACTTGTACGTCACTGCTTTTAAAATTCTGGAGAACGCTCCCAAACTTCAGCCTCCCTGCCCCCATCCCTAGCTGGAATGGGTGGGATGCCTGTCCCACCCAGATCAAAGAGCAACCTGTTGCTCACTCCAAAGCCTCTTGCAAAGTGAGTCAGCCCAGAGCTGCTTTCCCCTCGGTGAGTGGGGAGGAGGGGGTTTAGGAGCCTACATCCTCGTGAGGAAGGGGTTGTTCTGTGAGGAAGCACCTCACTCAGACTTCTGCCCACCACTGAGCTGCTTCCAAGAGCTTTGAGCTGGGCTGGGTGAAATTGGCTTTTCCATCGCATCTACATGGACTGCAAGAGCGTACTGCTGCTGTTTTTTTAACTTCGCTTGCTTGCTTGCTTGTTTGCTGGGTTTTGAAAGGGCAGCTGTTGCTGCTGTGGCTGTCTGCCCACTTTGGAAGTCTTTAGCCTGGACTGGCTGTGTCTCCTTCCTCCTGCTGGCCCATCGTCCTCTCTGGACTGAGGTTACCTGCTAAGACAATGGTATGTGCTCCGACTCTTCCTGCTCTAAAAGGCGTAGAATTACCTAAGTGTTCTAGGGCAGTCCTTCGGGGGAGCTAGCCTTGGGCTTCTGTCCAGTTGAAGTTGTGGGGTTTTTTTGGGGGGGCCACTTCTATTGGTCTTTCATTTCTTTGTCCTTTGGCCTGTGTGGGCCTCCCATCGCAGTGGCCCCTCTCGCTGCAGACCACCAGCTCTGAGTGCATGCCCTCCAGAGTGCTGGCTAGGTAGTTGGACACATCAGCCCAGCCACTCTGCGGCATGTGGGATCCTCCCAGGCCAGGGACTGGACCACCAGGGAAGCCCTAAAGTTGTGTTTTTTTTTTTTAATATTCATTTGGCTTCACTGGGTCATAGTTGGGGCACAGGGGATCTTTGATCTTCATCACAGTGTGCGGGATCTTTAGTTGTGACATTCAAACTCTTAGTTGCAGCATGTGGGATCTACTTCCCTGAACAGGGATCAAACCCAAGTCCCCTGAATTGGGAACTCAGAGCCTCACCTATGGACCACCAGGGAAGTCCCCTGAAGTTGTGTTTTGACAGCGCCTCTTGGTCAGTGGTGCCGAGTCTTTAACAAAAGTTGAGCTGGCAACAGAATTGGGGTGTGTGCTTTCTGCTGTGTTTTCCCCTTTACCTTTCTTGCCTCTTCTCATGTATTCTTATCGTAACCTAGATTATCACTACTTTTGTGAGTTGCTCCCTGTTTTTTTCTCAGGGCCACAATAGCAGCATGATCTTATCTTTCAAAATATACTTAAGTGTAGAAAAAGGGAAAACAAGTTTAAGTAAGTTCATCTCTCAAGAAACCTAGTGTTTTTGGCCTTGTGACTTCCAAGTGTAGAATTCCACCCTAAGCCTGAACTGTGTTTTGATTGTGATGCGAAACCTGTCTGCGATGTGACTTGGCTTATTTGTGTGCTTCGGCTGTTGTTATTGTTGTTCTAACTAGAGGAAAATATCCCAGAGTTTTCATATATTTGGACAGTACAATTGAACCTCATTAAAAAAAAAAAAATCCCTGAAGGAACCCTAACGTGACTGATAATGGTGTGTAATTTATATTTATTTATGTCTTCGTGTATTTCTCTGCCTGAGAAGTGAACCCTATGGCTTAAAAAGAATATGTCGTAGGAAAGAAGTCTTGCAAACATCTCCTGGCTTCATGACTCACCTTACCTCCTGTCACCTTTTATCATTGACAAGCTTAGCGTGTTTTCTGTTTAAAAGAATCATGTTCAGGACTACCAGCCAGACTCCCAGAAATCATTTCTTTGTCCTTTGGCCTGTGTGGGCCTCCCATCGCAGTGGCCCCTCTCGCTGCAGACCACCAGCTCTGAGTGCATGCCCTCCAGAGTGCTGGCTAGGTAGTTGGACACATCAGCCCAGCCACTCTGCGGCATGTGGGATCCTCCCAGGCCAGGGACTGGACCACCAGGGAAGCCCTAAAGTTGTGTTTTTTTTTTTTAATATTCATTTGGCTTCACTGGGTCATAGTTGGGGCACAGGGGATCTTTGATCTTCATCACAGTGTGCGGGATCTTTAGTTGTGACATTCAAACTCTTAGTTGCAGCATGTGGGATCTACTTCCCTGAACAGGGATCAAACCCAAGTCCCCTGAATTGGGAACTCAGAGCCTCACCTATGGACCACCAGGGAAGTCCCCTGAAGTTGTGTTTTGACAGCGCCTCTTGGTCAGTGGTGCCGAGTCTTTAACAAAAGTTGAGCTGGCAACAGAATTGGGGTGTGTGCTTTCTGCTGTGTTTTCCCCTTTACCTTTCTTGCCTCTTCTCATGTATTCTTATCGTAACCTAGATTATCACTACTTTTGTGAGTTGCTCCCTGTTTTTTTCTCAGGGCCACAATAGCAGCATGATCTTATCTTTCAAAATATACTTAAGTGTAGAAAAAGGGAAAACAAGTTTAAGTAAGTTCATCTCTCAAGAAACCTAGTGTTTTTGGCCTTGTGACTTCCAAGTGTAGAATTCCACCCTAAGCCTGAACTGTGTTTTGATTGTGATGCGAAACCTGTCTGCGATGTGACTTGGCTTATTTGTGTGCTTCGGCTGTTGTTATTGTTGTTCTAACTAGAGGAAAATATCCCAGAGTTTTCATATATTTGGACAGTACAATTGAACCTCATTAAAAAAAAAAAAATCCCTGAAGGAACCCTAACGTGACTGATAATGGTGTGTAATTTATATTTATTTATGTCTTCGTGTATTTCTCTGCCTGAGAAGTGAACCCTATGGCTTAAAAAGAATATGTCGTAGGAAAGAAGTCTTGCAAACATCTCCTGGCTTCATGACTCACCTTACCTCCTGTCACCTTTTATCATTGACAAGCTTAGCGTGTTTTCTGTTTGAACCTGCCTGTAATTTGCCACAATCTTTCCATTGTCTTCCAGGACTACCAGCCAGACTCCCAGAAATCATGTTGGTAGGATCCCAGTCTTTCTCGCCTGGAGGGCCCAATGGGATCATCAGGAGCCAGTCCTTTGCGGGGTTCAGCGGCCTTCAGGAGCGGCGATCCAGGCAAGTTGTGTGTGACCCTCTCCTGGCACACAGTTTGAGAGGGCTGCAAACAGTGCTCTGAACAGGCTCTGAGTATGTGTGGCCTGGTCAAAACACATATCTGTGCTATTTTAATCTCTTTCATGAAAAAAATGGAATGTTCCCCAGATTTCTATCATTTAAGAATTCCTCCTGCAAAGAAGAAGGCTGAAGATTTAGGACAAGTTAGCAATACACACGTGTAGTTCTCCCTGTCCCCACTCCGCCCTCTCCCCATCTTTTTCAGATCTTTTGATACCTGTCGCTGAAGTGTCTCCAAGTGTTTGAACCCATTTATCCTCTAGCAAGTAACAACAGATTTGTCTTTATCCACAGATCTGCTGACACTGAGCATTTTCTAAAAGTCTCAGTCTTTTAGGTCATCCCTAAGGAGGCTAAATGTGAAAACACATTGTCTTTTGTATTTACTTGTTTTACTTGTCCTTTGTATTTATTTTGGGAATAACCAGTTCATTTACATCCATTGCATGTTTTGAGGGTGGATATTTACATATTTTCTTACCAAATAGTAAAGGCTTTTTATATATCCATTACAACACCATCTTTTTTTTTTTTTTTTACAACACCATCTTTGATAGTCTTTTCCCACTAATTTGAATTGCTGTCTGTTTTTCCTTTTTGTCTCTTGACCCCCTTCACCCATTTCTTTTACCCAGCCTGCACTCCCTCTCTCTAACAAACACCAATGAGTTCTCTGTGTCTATGAGCTTGGTTTTTTGTTGTTTTCTTTTAGAGTCTACATTTGTCTGACTTACGTAAGTATGATGACCTCAAGGTCCTTCTATATTGTCACAAATGGCAATATTATTATTTTTCATGACTGAACAATATTCCATTATATATATAAAAAGGCTATGTACATACACACACACACACACACACACAGCCTTTTTATTTTGTTAATGGCTTCCTTTGCTTTGCAGAAGCCTTTCATTTTTAGTTTGATGTAGTCTTCCTTGTGTGTTTTTGCTTTTGGTGTCTTATTCAAAAAGTCACAGCCAAGGGCTTCCCTGGTAGTCCAGTGGTTAAGGACACCACCTTGCTGTGCAAGGGGCACCGATTCAATCCCTAGCCTGGGAAGATCCCATGTGCTGTGGAGCGGCTGGACCGATGTGTCCAACTACTGAGCCAGCGCTCTAGAGCGCGTGTACCTAGAGCCAGTGCTCTGCAACAAGAGAGGCCACTGCTATGGAGGCCCACACAGGCCAAGGTAAATAAATGAAAGACCAATAGAAGTGGCCAAAAAAAAAAAAGTACTCAGAAACCCACTGCTTAAAAAAAAATGTCAAAACCAAGACCTATGTCAGGGAGTTTACTACCTATGTTTTCTTCTAGGAGTTTTATGGTTTCAGGTCTTAGATTCAAATCTTTAATCCATTTTGACACAGCTTTTTTTGTATGGAATAAAAGAGGGTCCAGTATCATTCTTTTGCATGTAGCTGTCCAGTTTTTCTAGCACCATTTATTAACGAGATTGTCTTTTCCCTATTGTATTTTCTTGGTTCCTTTGTCACAAATTAATTGCCCGTGTATGGGTGGGTTTATTTCTGGGCTCTCTGTCTGTTGATCTTTCTGTTTTTATGCCAGTGCCAGACTGCTTTAATTACTATAGCTTTGTGATAGATTTTGAAATCACCTCCTACTCCTTTTTGAATCACATTTCCATTGTATCCGGATTTGGAGGACTATTTTTGATATGAAGTTATACAGTGGATAAAGACTGCCTCTGAAGACTCACTCTGGGGAGCAGATGCTATTCAGACTCAGGCTTGGGAAAGTTAGTCTTCTGGTTCCCCAGTATCTCCTCTCACCTAAAACAGAACCTAGGGGAAGTGAGCAAAGAAAAGACAGGGAGTGAAGTAGGTAACATGGAATAAGGTTGGTCCTCAGGGTTTCTGACATGATTAAGGTCTTACATTCTTAAGGGTCTTATGGGCTTTGACATGGATTGTCCCTTTGGAACACACAGCGATGGCAGAGGAAAGTAGGAATCAACCTGGAAGGTGTAGAACAGACACCTGCTAGACCCGGAGGTCTTGGCTTTCCACTTGGCAGCTGGGTCAGTGATCGGTCTGACCTCTTAGCTTTTTAATCAGATCACTTGCTTAGGGTTAAGTTACCAGGTGTCCATCTTACCACTGTAGACTTCCTCCCTGCCACTACAGAGATGTTGAATTTCATGTTATACCGAAACATAGTATACTCCATAAAATAGAGCTTAAGGGAATTCCATGGTGGTCCAGTGGCTAGGACTCAGCATGTTCATTGCTGGGACCTGGGTTCCATCCCTGGTTGGGCAAGTAAGATCCCGAAAGCCACACAGAGCAGTGAAAAAATAAATAAATAATAAATAAAACATTTTAAATTAAATGTCTCTCCTTTGAGATACTGCAGGTTTGATTCCAGGCCACTGCAATAAAGCAAATAGCATCATAAAGCGAGTCACAGGAATTTTTTGGTTTCACAGTGTCTATAAAGGTTATGTTTATACTACACTGTAGTCTATTAAGTGTATGCGTATACCTTAATTAAATGCTTTATTGGGAAAAAATGCTAGCCGTCATTCTGACAACACAGGATTGCCACAGATCTTTGAAGTGCGATAAAATAAGATGTGCATGTATACGGAATTAACCCTTTGTCATATATGCCATGGCCTTTTATTTAAAAGTATTCAGTTACATCCCAGCTGAATTTACTTTTTTTATAATCTTATTTATTTATGTATTTATTTTGGCTGTGCTGGGTCTTTGTTGCTGTGTGTGGGCTTTCTCTAGTTGCAGCAAGCAGGGGCTGCTCTGTAGTTGTGGTGCTCAAGGTTTTCATTGCAGCAGCTTCTCTTGTTGTGGCACATGAGCTCCGAGGCCCTCGGGCTTCAGTAGTTACAGCGTGAAGGCTCAGTAGTGTGGCTTGTGGGCTCTCGAGCACAGGCTCAGTAGTTGTGGTGCATGGGCTTAGTTGCTCCTCGGCACGTGGGATCTTCCTGGATCAGGGATTGAACCCATGTCTCCTACACTGGCAGGCAGACTCTTTACCACTGAGCCACCCGGGAAGCCCCCTCAGTCAAATTTAATAGGCGTTTATGCCTGATGTCACATAAGAACATACTTTTTTAGCTGAATTATATCTTTATGCCTGTTCCTGATTTCCACTGAGAAGTGTGTCCTTGGCTTCTGATGAGGGTTCAGTGATGAGACCTGCTTTCACTCATAGAGTGTACGTTACTTGAAGCCACACTTTGACCCTGGGTAGCTACTGCTCAGGAAAATTTCCAGATCTCAGCAGTTCAATCTAATACCACGAAACAAAATGTAGGATGGCTCAGATCTATTAATATACAAGGGAACATTACCTTCCCCAAAGACACTAATACAAACACAAGATGATTAAAAGGCATTTCTTTGATCAGATCACTTTGGCTGCCCTGAGACTCAAACAGTTTCGCTTTTCTTTTCTCTTTCCCTAGATGTAACTCCTTCATTGAAAATGCCTCCGCTCTCAAGAAGCCTCAGGCCAAACTGAAGAAAATGCACAATTTAGGACACAAAAGCAGCAGCCCTCCCAAAGAGCCTCAGCCTAAAAGGGTGGAAGAGGTCTACAGGGCTTTGAAAAATGGACTTGAGTAAGAACAACAAAGCCAATCATGCATGGAAACCTTTTTACTCTCTCAAATCCTCAGGAGGGCCAGAAAGGCTAGTCTTGTGAGATAATTTTAGAATGTCTATTTCTGTAGTAGATATTTTATGATTGTACCATAACTGAGGAAGCCCTAAATGAGTCCCGAAGATGTGAATTCTGTGGGGTTTCCATATCACAGCCAAACACTGAAAGGGACCTGAAATGGTAGTATGTTTATGTTTAACTCTGTATAGGATTTCCCTTCAACGATGGTAGACAGGCCTATCTGTTCTAGAGACTAGTGAAGAAGAGTTCTCAAGCCTTCCCAAGTATATTAGAGCAATGGTTTGTCCAGAATAAAGCCCCAGTGTGTGCTGAGATGCACAGTTGGTGTCATGAGGGGCCAGATAGGATTCTGTGAGCCCAGACCTGGGACTGATTCCTGCCCCTCCCTCATGGGGGTTTTTCTTTCCCGGGTCAACATTTAATAGGCGGTTTTATGCCTTTGAGCCACCCGGGAAGCCCTCAGTCAAATTTAATAGGCGTTTATGCCTGATGTCACATAAGAACATACTTTTTTAGCTGAATTATATCTTTATGCCTGTTCCTGATTTCCACTGAGAAGTGTGTCCTTGGCTTCTGATGAGGGTTCAGTGATGAGACCTGCTTTCACTCATAGAGTGTACGTTACTTGAAGCCACACTTTGACCCTGGGTAGCTACTGCTCAGGAAAATTTCCAGATCTCAGCAGTTCAATCTAATACCACGAAACAAAATGTAGGATGGCTCAGATCTATTAATATACAAGGGAACATTACCTTCCCCAAAGACACTAATACAAACACAAGATGATTAAAAGGCATTTCTTTGATCAGATCACTTTGGCTGCCCTGAGACTCAAACAGTTTCGCTTTTCTTTTCTTTTTCCCCTAGATGTAACTCCTTCATTGAAAATGCCTCCGCTCTCAAGAAGCCTCAGGCCAAACTGAAGAAAATGCACAATTTAGGACACAAAAGCAGCAGCCCTCCCAAAGAGCCTCAGCCTAAAAGGGTGGAAGAGGTCTACAGGGCTTTGAAAAATGGACTTGAGTAAGAACAACAAAGCCAATCATGCATGGAAACCTTTTTACTCTCTCAAATCCTCAGGAGGGCCAGAAAGGCTAGTCTTGTGAGATAATTTTAGAATGTCTATTTCTGTAGTAGATATTTTATGATTGTACCATAACTGAGGAAGCCCTAAATGAGTCCCGAAGATGTGAATTCTGTGGGGTTTCCATATCACAGCCAAACACTGAAAGGGACCTGAAATGGTAGTATGTTTATGTTTAACTCTGTATAGGATTTCCCTTCAACGATGGTAGACAGGCCTATCTGTTCTAGAGACTAGTGAAGAAGAGTTCTCAAGCCTTCCCAAGTATATTAGAGCAATGGTTTGTCCAGAATAAAGCGTCCCCAGTGTGTGCTGAGATGCGCACAGTTGGTGTCATGAGGGGCCAGATAGGATTCTGTGAGCCCAGACCTGGGACTGATTCCTGCCCCTCCCTCATGGGGGTTTTTCTTTCCCGCACTGCCAGCCTCATAGGGGTTCTCCTTTTAGACCACTTGGATAGTATCAGAGGCAACTGCTAGAGCTTTCAAAATGTGGAGAGTTTGGGAGAATGCCAAGCTCTGCACTCCACAGAGCAAAATTAAGGGTCTTAATCCCCCACCTTGGGTCAGCGTGAGCACCAGACTCCACTCAGTGGTCGCGGTGTTCATGATCACGTCTCCCTTATCTTTACAGTGAGTATCTGGAGGTTCACCAGACAGAGCTGGACAAGCTGACAACTCAGTTAAAAGATATGAGAAGAAACTCTCGCCTGGTAGGTCCTAATCATTAAGATGTTAACACAGTGAGGTTTTTGAAGGAGGGGAAGAGGCGCTACTAAATAACTTATCTTACTGGGTGAGCCTGGGGTGAGGAGGAACATTCAAGAAAAACAGCCCAAGAGGCAGAGTACCATCTGCTTCCTGATGTATATTTTAATGGTTAATTCTTAGTATGTTCCAGGGCTTCCCTTGTGGCTCAGTGGATAAGAACCCGTCTGCCAATGCGGGAGACCCAGGTTCGATCCCTGATCCCGGAAGATCCCACATACCACAGAGCAGCTAAACCCACACAACAACAAAGACCCAGTACAGCCAAAAATAAATAAATAAAAGTTTGTTTAAAAAAAAAAAAAATTCTTAGTATGTTCCAGTATTTTCCAAGCACGTTTATACAGGCTGACTTTGTAATCAGGAAAAAATACTTAAAAATATAAACTCACTATACCTCTCCTTCCAAGCAATATGAGGAAATGAAACGTTGGGATTTTCCTACCATAGTTTTAATACAGAATTTGGAACCCAGAACTTTTGCTTCTTTGTCTCCAGTTTTTTTATAATGTAATACACAAGTGATATCAGAGACGGGAAGGAAACTCAAGAGGCCATTGTTAGGAGAAGTTGGAGGAGTCCTTGAGCTGGTTCAACTGCACTTTGTATTGTTGGACATGCTTACGGGTGTCCTCTATTCTGATGAATCTGTGAAGACTTGTCTGCTTGAAGAAGTGTTACTAATGATTGTAAATGATTCTGCTAAGCTCTAAATGATATTACACCTTAGTGTTCCAAAGCATCAGAAAACCTGGGAAAACTCTACATATCTGAGGGGAGAGGGGTTCTCCTTTTAGACCACTTGGATAGTATCAGAGGCAACTGCTAGAGCTTTCAAAATGTGGAGAGTTTGGGAGAATGCCAAGCTCTGCCCTCCACAGAGCAAAATTAAGGGTCTTAATCCCCCACCTTGGGTCAGCGTGAGCACCAGACTCCACTCAGTGGTCGCGCGTTCATGATCACGTCTCCCTTATCTTTACAGTGAGTATCTGGAGGTTCACCAGACAGAGCTGGACAAGCTGACAACTCAGTTAAAAGATATGAGAAGAAACTCTCGCCTGGTAGGTCCTAATCATTAAGATGTTAACACAGTGAGGTTTTTGAAGGAGGGGAAGAGGCGCTGCTAAATAACTTATCTTACTGGGTGAGCCTGGGGTGAGGAGGAACATTCAAGAAAAACAGCCCAAGAGGCAGAGTACCATCTGCTTCCTGATGTATATTTTAATGGTTAATTCTTAGTATGTTCCAGGGCTTCCCTTGTGGCTCAGTGGATAAGAACCCGTCTGCCAATGCGGGAGACCCAGGTTCGATCCCTGATCCCGGAAGATCCCACATACCACAGAGCAGCTAAACCCACACAACAACAAAGACCCAGTACAGCCAAAAATAAATAAATAAAAGTTTGTTAAAAAAAAAAAAAAAAAAAATTCTTAGTATGTTCCAGTATTTTCCAAGCACGTTTATACAGGCTGACTTTGTAATCAGGAAAAAATACTTAAAAATATAAACTCACTATACCTCTCCTTCCAAGCAATATGAGGAAATGAAACGTTGGGATTTTCCTACCATAGTTTTAATACAGAATTTGGAACCCAGAACTTTTGCTTCTTTGTCTCCAGTTTTTTTATAATGTAATACACAAGTGATATCAGAGACGGGAAGGAAACTCAAGAGGCCATTGTTAGGAGAAGTTGGAGGAGTCCTTGAGCTGGTTCAACTGCACTTTGTATTGTTGGACATGCTTACGGGTGTCCTCTATTCTGATGAATCTGTGAAGACTTGTCTGCTTGAAGAAGTGTTACTAATGATTGTAAATGATTCTGCTAAGCTCTAAATGATATTACACCTTAGTGTTCCAAAGCATCAGAAAACCTGGGAAAACTCTACATATCTGAGGTACATATATACATGAATAGCTCTTATCCTCTTTTTTCAAAGATGTGCTAAAATGTACATCGTTGTCCTGAAAAGTCTGAAATATACAGGCTTATAGGTTAAAGCCTTCATCGGAAGTTTTGGTTTTACATTTGAATGATATTAAAGGAGAAATCGTTCCCATTTACGTGGAACTCACTGTGGAGACGCCTTCAGAGCTTCTGAATGTCCTTCTCGGTCCTCAATGGCAACGCACGTTCCTCCTTGGAGAACAATGGTGTATGGAGGGAGGAGCGTCCGGCGGGCCCCGATGTTCCATAAAAACCCTCCTGGTGGGGGCTGTGGGCTTAGTGTACTGATGCCACTGTGACCCAGGAATAAACGTGCTTTAGAAACAATTTGTGGAAAGCTCGTCACCACTCTCAAGGACTCTTCTTAAATATCGACTTTTATGTGTTTAAGCAAGGCAAGTCTTTTTTTTAACACATATAATCACTGCTACTTTTTATGTTTGAAAAAACATTTTTAAAAAATTTAAGTGAACATGAATTTCTGTGCCCCTCACTACGTAAAAGAGGAGAACTCAAAGCAGTGAACATCTTACGGCTCCCAGGAGGCAGAGTAGACTGTGTGGAATTCTGGAGGCACAGACTATAAATAAATATTAGCTCTTAAAAGTATTCTTACTAGTATTTAAAATAACCCCAAATAAAAGTTTAAAAAGAAAAATAAAATAATAAAATAACCCAGATTTTTACTCTTATAAAAAAAAATGTCAAAAAGTCCAACAGAACATTATGGGCCCAATCATTATTTCACTGATAATGCAGAAAGGCAGACAAAATCCTTTGATTTATACCAGTAGTGGTTTTGAGGAAGGTATGTTTTAATCCATATACTCCTTTTTTTTTTCTTTTTTAGGGTGTGCTGTATGATCTAGACAAGGTAAGTTACTATTCTGTGTTTGGGGAGTTGTGAGGGAAAAAAAAAACCTTCTTTGAGAAGTCACTGATCTCCTCTTATACAGTTCAGGTCCTGGAGAAAAAGTTTGTGCTTTTGTCTAAAGGATGATGAACAAATACTATGATCTGCAGACCCAATGATGTGTTTAAGGTCACTTTTGTAAAAATGCCACCTGGTTGCAAGGCTTCTCAGTGTGCTGGCAAGTGTAAGAATTTCCCAAGGGTTTAAAGATCCTTACTTACGTTCTCTCTAAATGGAACTATCATATTTCATCAAATGGAAGACATCTTTGATTGAAAAACACATCGTTATCTTATGTGCACTAAAAAAAGAGTGATTCCAGTTAAACTGAAACATTTTTTTTTTCACTTAAAATGTGCATTTTATATGTAGTGACAGACTCTTAGACCTGTTCTAAATGTACATACTTTTTAAGTTACATCCAATGCTGTCTCTTTCCATGCCTTGCTGTATATTTGAGACCTTTGGTGTTGAATTATAGTATAGTCTGTTTGCAAATATTTTAAACGTGCTTTAGAAACAATTTGTGGAAAGCTCGTCACCACTCTCAAGGACTCTTCTTAAATATCGACTTTTATGTGTTTAAGCAAGGCAAGTCTTTTTTTTAACACATATAATCACTGCTACTTTTTATGTTTGAAAAACATTTTTAAAAAATTTAAGTGAACATGAATTTCTGTGCCCCTCACTACGTAAAAGAGGAGAACTCAAAGCAGTGAACATCTTACGGCTCCCAGGAGGCAGAGTAGACTGTGTGGAATTCTGGAGGCACAGACTATAAATAAATATTAGCTCTTAAAAGTATTCTTACTAGTATTTAAAATAACCCCAAATAAAAGTTTAAAAAGAAAAATAAAATAATAAAATAACCCAGATTTTTACTCTTATAAAAAAAAAATGTCAAAAAGTCCAACAGAACATTATGGGCCCAATCATTATTTCACTGATAATGCAGAAAGGCAGACAAAATCCTTTGATTTATACCAGTAGTGGTTTTGAGGAAGGTATGTTTTAATCCATATACTCCTTTTTTTATTCTTTTTTAGGGTGTGCTGTATGATCTAGACAAGGTAAGTTACTATTCTGTGTTTGGGGAGTTGTGAGGGAAAAAAAAAAACCTTCTTTGAGAAGTCACTGATCTCCTCTTATACAGTTCAGGTCCTGGAGAAAAAGTTTGTGCTTTTGTCTAAAGGATGATGAACAAATACTATGATCTGCAGACCCAATGATGTGTTTAAGGTCACTTTTGTAAAAATGCCACCTGGTTGCAAGGCTTCTCAGTGTGCTGGCAAGTGTAAGAATTTCCCAAGGGTTTAAAGATCCTTACTTACGTTCTCTCTAAATGGAACTATCATATTTCATCAAATGGAAGACATCTTTGATTGAAAAACACATCGTTATCTTATGTGCACTAAAAAAAGAGTGATTCCAGTTAAACTGAAACATTTTTTTTTCACTTAAAATGTGCATTTTATATGTAGTGACAGACTCTTAGACCTGTTCTAAATGTACATACTTTTTAAGTTACATCCAATGCTGTCTCTTTCCATGCCTTGCTGTATATTTGAGACCTTTGGTGTTGAATTATAGTATAGTCTGTTTGCAAATATTTTACAGGCTAATTAAATGTAATACTTAGAACTCAAATGGAAGAGGTGACTCATAACCACCTATGATTATCTTGAGGCATGCACAGACAGTAGCAGTTGTACAATGCACCCCTATTTCAGAGATGTTAAAATGGGGAGGGGGAGTCCATCTTCAAACTGATAAAATGTTACTATGAAGGAACTTAAGAATACACCAAGATGATACTGTCCTGCCAGAAATCCAGTAAATTCCATTTGTTTGGCCTCCCTTGATGTTAAACATGAGGATTCTAACCCCTAACTGGAGTTTCTCTCTCAGTGTATGTATTCAGTATTTTTAAAAATAGGTTCTAAGTTGATACCAGAGAATCTTTAAAGTAGCGGCAAAGGTAGTATGAAGAGGAAATAGTTAGCATTTTCCAGTATTGTTGAGTATGAGATAATAAAGATAGCCACACAGGGCTTCTCTGGTGGCTCAGTGGTAAAGAATCCGCCTGTCAATGCAGGGGACACGGGTTAAATCCCTGGGATCCCTGGGATCCCTGGGCTGAGAAGATCCCACATGCAGTGGAGCAGCTAAGCCTGTGTGCCACAGATATTGAGCCTGTGTTCTAGAGCCTGGGAAGCTGCAGAAGCTACTGAAGCCTGTGCATCCTAGAGCCCAGGCTCTGCAACAAGAGAAGCCACTGCACCTCAGCTAGAGAGTAGCCCTCACTCACCACAACTAGAGGAAAGCTCAGGCAGCAGCAAGACCCAGCACAGGCAAAAAAAACAACAAAGCGGATGATGATCTTATGTGATGTCATTTTAAAAAGAGGGGGATTTCCCAAGGGTTTAAAGATCCTTACTTACGTGCTCTCTCAGTGGCACTATCATATTTCATCAAATGGAAGACATCTTTGTTTGAATAACACATTGTTATCTTATGTGGACTAAAAAAAGTGAGATTCCATTTAAACTGTATCATTTTTTTTTTCACTTAAAATGTGCATTTTATATGTAGTGACAGACTCTTAGACCTGTTCTAAATGTACATACTTTTTAAGTTACATCCAATGCTGTCTCTTTCCATGCCTTGCTGTATATTTGAGACCTTTGGTGTTGAATTATAGTATAGTCTGTTTGCAAATATTTTACAGGCTAATTAAATGTAATACTTAGAACTCAAATGGAAGAGGTGACTCATAACCACCTATGATTATCTTGAGGCATGCACAGACAGTAGCAGTTGTACAATGCACCCCTATTTCAGAGATGTTAAAATGGGGAGGGGGAGTCCATCTTCAAACTGATAAAATGTTACTATGAAGGAACTTAAGAATACACCAAGATGATACTGTCCTGCCAGAAATCCAGTAAATTCCATTTGTTTGGCCTCCCTTGATGTTAAACATGAGGATTCTAACCCCTAACTGGAGTTTCTCTCTCAGTGTATGTATTCAGTATTTTTAAAAATAGGTTCTAAGTTGATACCAGAGAATCTTTAAAGTAGCGGCAAAGGTAGTATGAAGAGGAAATAGTTAGCATTTTCCAGTATTGTTGAGTATGAGATAATAAAGATAGTCACACAGGGCTTCTCTGGTGGCTCAGTGGTAAAGAATCCGCCTGTCAATGCAGGGGACACGGGTTAAATCCCTGGGATCCCTGGGATCCCTGGGCTGAGAAGATCCCACATGCAGTGGAGCAGCTAAGCCTGTGTGCCACAGATATTGAGCCTGTGTTCTAGAGCCTGGGAAGCTGCAGAAGCTACTGAAGCCTGTGCATCCTAGAGCCCAGGCTCTGCAACAAGAGAAGCCACTGCACCTCAGCTAGAGAGTAGCCCTCACTCACCACAACTAGAGGAAAGCTCAGGCAGCAGCAAAGACCCAGCACAGGCAAAAACAAAAAGTGAAATAAAATTATAACATAAAAAAACTTAAAAAAAAAAAGTCTCACATGTCTAATCACTGAAACTGTAAATGGCTGTAATTTTTCAAACTTCTTTTAATTCCAGCAAATTAAAACGATCGAAAGATACATGAGGCGCCTGGAGTTTCACATCAGTAAGGTAACTGACGTTCCTCTTGTCTTCTCCTGTTTTTCAGTTTTCAGTCACTGATCAGTCTACCTTTGGCCTGAATGTAGCATCTACAGTCCACAGAGAATTTCTTACCCAGTTGACTCCTAACCTGATTAGCAATGAAATCCTCTAACAGACAGTAAAGTTGGAGGAAAAAAATAAGAATGGAGAGCCTGATGAGCTAGCACATGACTTTTTTTACTCTGTTTCAGTTCAATAAATATGTGGTACACAGCATGGCCAATGACTGGTATAAGATACAGCCTCAGTGGGGTCTGGTCAGAGATAAGATTGCACCAGACTGATACTACAAAAATCTTAGCACTGGCCTAACTTTACACTCAGTTCCTAGATACAACAACGTCCCATATCCTTCCTTGATAAAGAAGGAACCCCCCCCAACCTTTATCAGGGCCTGTAAGATAACTTAACGGCAGCTGGAATGTCTCCCTCAGTCTTTCCCATGCTTCCTTGGTTTCTTCCACTCTTTTTCACATGGCTTGATTTCCAATTTCCTTATCATCCTCATTGCCTCCCTCTATGGACTCCAGTTTGTCAGGGTCCCTGATAGCCATCCCTGAACCCTACAGATAGTTAACTGATGGTCCCCAGCCTAGCATGAAGTGGGACTGTCCCTGTCATTCTGGACACTATTAGGCAATAGTGGCATAACCTGGAAACAGTTTCCCGTCAAGGACAGCTGAATCACACCATTAGAAATTCCTGTTCTCATCTGCTCCCATCAGAGGCACCCCCCCCCCACCATCTTCCTAGTGGAGAGGTTGAAGGTTTCAGCTCTTCTCTTTACTAAGAGTCAGAAGTCTCAGGTTTAGTTCCTACTCTGCCATGTACTCACTGGGCTATATCGTCTGTGTGGACCTTGACTTTTCACTCTGGGTGGTGAGCCCCAGGTTGCATGTAATCAATCCAGTTGAGAATTCTGTGATCCTTTATGTGTCTGTAAACAGTGTATATGATACTGCCTTTGTAAATTTCCACTTTAAAAGACATTTGTTACTTGGTAAGTCTGAAATTGCACCTAGTTCTGCTCAATTCAATGAAGATGTTTATGTGGCCAGCGAGCTTTGAAATTACTCTGTTTAGTTGGAAAAAGAGCAGGAAAACAGAATTAGTATAAAGGAAGAGTGTATTTATCCATCTTATATCCATCATTTTAAGGTATGACAACCTTCATGGTTATTAAAGGTTGGTAGCTCCCTATGTGTGGCATCTTATGCATGGACCTCCAACAAATCCTAGCAAATTATATTTAATTGACTCATCAGTTTATTTGATGACTTACAAATACACTGCTGACTTACAGATAAGACAAAGTCTTGCCTACGGCTGAGCCAGTTTCTGCTTAGGTGAGTGAATACACAGTTATCCTTTATTCTAAAGGTTAACTTCATTTGGCTAGGGTAGACTGATACCTAAATGAAAACACATATGTAGAACTGAGGCACTTTGTTCTATATCTGAAACTAACAAAACATTGTTGATCAACGATACTCCAGTATAAAATAAAAATTTTGAACAAAAATAAATAAATGAAAACAAGAATAAACTTTTCTTTAAAAGCAAAGTAGTGTACTAATCATTAGAGCTGTACCAGCAGTCCAGTGAGCAGTTTCCTTGTTGAGAGGATTACAGTCTCAGAGACTTTGGGGAAAGGGCTGAAGGGCCAGTCCCATGCTTCCTTGGTTTCTTCCACTCTTTTTCACATGGCTTGATTTCCAATTTCCTTATCATCCTCATTGCCTCCCTCTATGGACTCCAGTTTGTCAGGGTCCCTGATAGCCATCCCTGAACCCTACAGATAGTTAACTGATGGTCCCCAGCCTAGCATGAAGTGGGACTGTCCCTGTCATTCTGGACACTATTAGGCAATAGTGGCATAACCTGGAAACAGTTTCCCGTCAAGGACAGCTGAATCACACCATTAGAAATTCCTGTTCTCATCTGCTCCCATCAGAGGCACCCCCCCCCACCATCTTCCTAGTGGAGAGGTTGAAGGTTTCAGCTCTTCTCTTTACTAAGAGTCAGAAGTCTCAGGTTTAGTTCCTACTCTGCCATGTACTCACTGGGCTATATCGTCTGTGTGGACCTTGACTTTTCACTCTGGGTGGTGAGCCCCAGGTTGCATGTAATCAATCCAGTTGAGAATTCTGTGATCCTTTATGTGTCTGTAAACAGTGTATATGATACTGCCTTTGTAAATTTCCACTTTAAAAGACATTTGTTACTTGGTAAGTCTGAAATTGCACCTAGTTCTGCTCAATTCAATGAAGATGTTTATGTGGCCAGCGAGCTTTGAAATTACTCTGTTTAGTTGGAAAAAGAGCAGGAAAACAGAATTAGTATAAAGGAAGAGTGTATTTATCCATCTTATATCCATCATTTTAAGGTATGACAACCTTCATGGTTATTAAAGGTTGGTAGCTCCCTATGTGTGGCATCTTATGCATGGACCTCCAACAAATCCTAGCAAATTATATTTAATTGACTCATCAGTTTATTTGATGACTTACAAATACACTGCTGACTTACAGATAAGACAAAGTCTTGCCTACGGCTGAGCCAGTTTCTGCTTAGGTGAGTGAATACACAGTTATCCTTTATTCTAAAGGTTAACTTCATTTGGCTAGGGTAGACTGATACCTAAATGAAAACACATATGTAGAACTGAGGCACTTTGTTCTATATCTGAAACTAACAAAACATTGTTGATCAACGATACTCCAGTATAAAATAAAAATTTTGAACAAAAATAAATAAATGAAAACAAGAATAAACTTTTCTTTAAAAGCAAAGTAGTGTACTAATCATTAGAGCTGTACCAGCAGTCCAGTGAGCAGTTTCCTTGTTGAGAGGATTACAGTCTCAGAGACTTTGGGGAAAGGGCTGAAGGGCCAGTTCTCCAGGAGGCCACATGGGTGAGACAGGCTGGCCTGCGTTGAAAGAGGTATCCGCTCTGTATTTCTAAGTCTCCAGGGGGCTGGCCACATCAGAACAATCTGCTCCGTTTATTTAACATTTCGGACTCCTGGCCCATCCCTAAGCTACTAAATCAGTGTCTCAGAGTGAGGCCTGGGCATCAGCATGTTAACAAGCTCCCCAAGTGAGTCTTACTTTTCATGGAAACCACCCTCTGTGCCCATCACCAGCCCAAGGATCTTATCAGCAGATAGGCCGCCACCCCTTGGGTCCTATACCTCCGTCTTATTCAGGGAAAAATCCCCCAACCCCAGGGAAGAAAGACTGTTGTTCCTTCCAGAGTCTTGATGGTTCCTCTCGAGCCACAAAGAATCCTTTAACCCAGAGAACCACCTTCATATGCTCTGCAAAATAGTGCTAACATCTGTGTAGAGAGAGCAGCTGTGGAAAATTCTACCATGGCCAGGTAGTAGTCATGCTTTTAGTGATCAGCCGAAAGTTTACCTTCAGAACCAAAGGGGACTCTTAAACCCTGGCATCCATCATATTCATCTCCACCTTCTTCTGAATCGTAGCGGTGGTGTCCTTTTAGAGAGCACAAAGTGTGTACTGAAGGGAAAAATGTAAGTAGTCCTAGGTAGATAATGCCCTCCCAATAAATATACTGTCTAGTGATATCGTTCCTTTTAATCTGCCTGAAAATTCCTGTAGTTCGCTGAGGTTGGTGTGTGGATAGCTGAGAAGACTGTGAGAGACTATAGCTATCATCAGGAATAACTTCAGGTTTTTCAGCCGAGGCACTATAGATATTTAGGGATAATTCTGTGCTGATGGGCACTGTCCTCTGCATTATAGGATATTTAGCCACATCCCTGGCCTCCCCCAGCTAGATGCCAGCAGCACCTCCCAACTGTGACATTGAAAAATGTCTCCGGATGTTTCCATATGTCTCCTGAACATCAGAATCGCCCTGGATTGATTGAGAATCACTGTCTGAGAAGCACTAAGTGACTATCAGGCTTATTTAATGAGTATGATCAATAGCCATTTGCAAAGGATTTATAATTATTTAAAAGCCTGAGCATAGAGGTGTTGCAGAGAAATGTTCATTTCCATTCCTTCCATTTATGTTTTTAATTGTGGTGTAATTTACATGCCAAAAATGTCACAGTCCTTATGTTCAGTTTGATAAGTTTTGACAATCATGCTTCACTCCAAATTTTAAGAATAACTTACCTTTGTTTTCTATCTTTTGTTGAGCCACATCTTGACAAAAATCATCCCTGATAAATAGTCTCGAGCTCTTTTTAAAAAGAATTCTAAATCTGGATGCGTGAATATCACTGGTGACACTCTCTTAAAATAAAAGGATAACAGCCCCATATATGGAAGGTCTTCACATTGGTGTGAAACTGTACACACACTTCCAGTGTTCGTGCCTTGTATAAAAGACTCCTTTCTTCATTACCTAAACCTTATCTCACACAGTCCACCAAGGTTAAGTTCATTTTCACTCTGTGTCATTTGGAAAGAAAGCTCAGAGTGAAATCTGGTATGAAATAGACCATGGATCTTCGTGGCTAAAACAGAAAGGATGGGTCTGTCTAGAAGAAATGGCACTTCTACAAGATGCTCCTCGTGAGTTCAGAAGCATAAAGTTTCTTGAGCCCTTTACAATGGCCAGTGTCCCTTCCTTCGAGTGTGAAAAATATTTATTCATTCCTCCTGTTCCTGTTTTGATTCTGGCAGGTAGATGAACTCTATGAAGCTTATTGTATCCAAAGACGCCTCCAAGATGGTGCCAGCAAAATGAAGCAAGCCTTTGCAACGTCCCCCGCCAGCAAAGCTGCGCGCGAGAGCCTCTCAGAGATCAACCGGAGCTACAAAGAGTACACAGAGGTATGTGCCGACCTGCCCAGCTGCTGCTGAGCTCCACCTGGCCTGATCTGAATTGCTGGTACCTGCTAAGAACCAGGCACCCAGGAGGCTCATTCTATTCTTTAGAGAGAGGAGTGTTACTGTTTACCTGTCTTGCATTTTCTTGATGCAAAGACTTCCTGGTAGCACAGACAGTAAATAATCTGCCTGCAGTGCACCAAACTCAATCCCTTTGAAACCTGGAGAAGGGAATGGCAACCCAAAAATTCCATAGATCAATTTTACCCTGAGCATAGAGGTGTTGCAGAGAAATGTTCATTTCCATTCCTTCCATTTATGTTTTTAATTGTGGTGTAATTTACATGCCAAAAATGTCACAGTCCTTATGTTCAGTTTGATAAGTTTTGACAATCATGCTTCACTCCAAATTTTAAGAATAACTTACCTTTGTTTTCTATCTTTTGTTGAGCCACATCTTGACAAAAATCATCCCTGATAAATAGTCTCGAGCTCTTTTTAAAAAGAATTCTAAATCTGGATGCGTGAATATCACTGGTGACACTCTCTTAAAATAAAAGGATAACAGCCCCATATATGGAAGGTCTTCACATTGGTGTGAAACTGTACACACACTTCCAGTGTTCGTGCCTTGTATAAAAGACTCCTTTCTTCATTACCTAAACCTTATCTCACACAGTCCACCAAGGTTAAGTTCATTTTCACTCTGTGTCATTTGGAAAGAAAGCTCAGAGTGAAATCTGGTATGAAATAGACCATGGATCTTCGTGGCTAAAACAGAAAGGATGGGTCTGTCTAGAAGAAATGGCACTTCTACAAGATGCTCCTCGTGAGTTCAGAAGCATAAAGTTTCTTGAGCCCTTTACAATGGCCAGTGTCCCTTCCTTCGAGTGTGAAAAATATTTATTCATTCCTCCTGTTCCTGTTTTGATTCTGGCAGGTAGATGAACTCTATGAAGCTTATTGTATCCAAAGACGCCTCCAAGATGGTGCCAGCAAAATGAAGCAAGCCTTTGCAACGTCCCCCGCCAGCAAAGCTGCGCGCGAGAGCCTCTCAGAGATCAACCGGAGCTACAAAGAGTACACAGAGGTATGTGCCGACCTGCCCAGCTGCTGCTGAGCTCCACCTGGCCTGATCTGAATTGCTGGTACCTGCTAAGAACCAGGCACCCAGGAGGCTCATTCTATTCTTTAGAGAGAGGAGTTTTACTGTTTACCTGTCTTGCATTTTCTTGATGCAAAGACTTCCCTGGTAGCACAGACAGTAAATAATCTGCCTGCAGTGCAGGGGGCCCAAGCTCAATCCCTGGGTTGGAAAGATCCCCTGGAGAAGGGAATGGCAACCCAGTCCAGTGTCTTTGACTAGAGAATTCCATGGACAAACCATAGGATCGCAGAGTTGGACACAACTAAGCAACTAACACGTTTTCTTGAGGCCATCAGTGGGGTTTTTTAAAAGATGTCTCTTGGGTGGTTTTGTTGGTGGTATTTTAATTTAGAGCCTTCTGTGAACTCCAGCACACGTGACTTTCTTGGTCTGTGAGCGTTCCCTGTGAGGCATTCCCCTCCTGTTGTCTTGTAATAGGCTTGTTCCCCAATGTGCAAATCCACAAGGTTTTAGACGCCGCCAGGGCATTCACAGGACAAGTGTCCACCTCTCTGTGTGTGCACAAGTACACTACAGAGGCAAGGTAAATTTTTCAGCAAATGAATAAGCCACAAACGCCCAAGTTTTCGGTCATTGAAATGCACGTCCACATTTTCTAGTGTACGATCCATTCTAGCTTTATTCCTGCAAATTCAACAAACCTTGTGATTAGGATGGATGCCCTGGATGCTGGGTTCACTCAGCTCCTGCCTATGATTATTGTATTGTAAGGAATTTCCCTTCTCTCTTAAAGGAGGCAAGAGAAAGAACCATGAACAGAAGCATATTTTTTCTGTTTGACCATCTCTGGGGCCCAAGCATATGACACAGGGAGGTCTTTGCTCCTTCAGGAGTCACGGGATACCAGTGTCTGTGATGAAATGACTAAATTATTAAAGCAGCCCTTCTCGCTGCCGCATGTGTCTTTGTTCAGAGATCCAGTTTCATGAATGAAGTCACTGGTCTGATGAGGGCCTGCTGGACAATTCCCAGAGCTGAGCATCTGTCTCAGTCCTGGGGCGAGAGGGACGTCTTGGATGGCTTGCTGCAGGATCACTTCCTGTGGAACCCTCCAGCCCCGCCTCTTGTCTGAGCCAACTTTGACTTTTTTAATGGCCTAAAACAGGGCCTCTTTACCAAAGTTCCCTTTTCAGGAGAATGCTTTTGAATTCATGAAAAAGCCATAGGAATTCAAAGGAAACAAATTATATTTGAATATGGTTATTTCAATAGTTAGTACAGTGATCAAACTATTTTTCAAGTCAAATGTGTGGTACACTACAAGACTGCTGTTTTATTTTTTTATTTTTTTTGACTGCTGTTTTATTAATGCATCAAGCTATAAGATATAGCAGTGGCTGCAATAACTATTGAAATTTCAAAGTAGTGAAAAATGGAAATGAGTTGTTCTCATCAACAACTGATGTGACACAAACATAGTGTTAAGGTGTTAGTCGCTCAGTTGTGTCCTTCTCTTCGTGATCCCATGAATTATAGCCCACCAGGATCCTCTGTCCATGGAATTCTTCAGGCAAGAATACTAGAGTGTGTAGCCATTCCCAGGGGATCTTTCTGACCCAGGGATTGAACCCAGGTCTCCTGCCTTGCAGGTGAATTCTTAACCATCTGAGCTACCCAGGAAGCCCAACCAACAAAAAAAAGATTTTTACTGGGTCTGAGTCACAGGTAGTAACCATACAACTACGGCTTGTTTTTTACATTCATGGTATAAGGATGTATTAGATTTCAATTAGAGGCTAGTAGAAATAGCAACATGACTTTCTTTTTTTTCCACATCCAAGTTGATGGAATAAAGGTTAAGAATCGGGCTTACCCTGGAGAAGGGCATGGCAACCTACTCCAGTATTCTTTTTTTAAAAAAAAAAAAAATTTATTTATTTGGCTGCATTGAGTCTTAGTTGAGGCATGTGAGCTTAGTCAGTTTGTGGTATGTGAGATCTTAGTTCCCTGACCAGGGATCGAACCTGCATCCCCTGCATTGAAAGGCAGATTCTTAACCACTGGACCACCAGGGAAGTCCCTACTCCAGTATTCTTGCCTGGAGAATCCCATGGACAGAGGAGCCTGGCGGGTTGCAGTCCATGGAGTGGCAAAGAGGCAGACACGACTGAGTCATTAAGCTCCTCCATCGATATCTGCAGGACTATTAGCTTAGGTTCATCCCTGCCTACTTTGTTGGTTTTGTTTTTGTAAAAAAAAACAAAAGAAAGAAAGAAAGAATCTGGCTTAGACACAGCTGTAGTTGAGGAGACCTCATTTCCACACATCCTTGAAATCAAAAGAGTAGTTGCCAGTGACAGAAGCTGTTCCCAGTACACACGCAGAAGACGGAGCAGCCTGTGCCCACCCTAGAGCTCATTAGGTTGTTTCAGAAACACCCACCTGATGGGGGGATATACATATGACTAATCTGGGAACATACACATCTGTAAACAACAAAACTCTGTAAAAGTTAAAAGTCAAATAAAAGCTTAAAGAAAAAAAAGAAACACCCACCCATGGAAGTCGGCTCAGTGTTATGTGGCAGCCTGGATGGAATGGGAGTTTGGGGTAGAATGGATACGTGTATATGTATGGCTGAGTCCCTTTGTAGTCCACCTAAAACTATCACATTGTTAATTGGATATGCTCGATATAAAATAAAAAGTTTTAAGAAAAAAAGAAATACCCACCCACCTGCCAAGACACAACATCATGTTTGCTCATAAATTCAAGGTTGTGGAGTATAATTTTCAGCAAGAGAAGGAAGGCCAGGACTTCGGTAGCTTCTGACCTCACTTGGCATCAGGTGGATTTGTGTCTTCACATGACCACAAAAACCAGGATTTTATCACAAAGAGGGTTTAGGAATCGATGGTTCTAGGAGCCTTCCCCTGGGCAGCATGTCCACCCATGGCCGCCTGGGAGAGACAGAAGACGATTCTGACCCTGGGTGTCCTCACCTGTTCAACTAGCTCACTGCCCGCCCCCCAAGTTTCCCAGAGACTCCAGTCGCAGTCCTGACATGCACGATAACATCGTTGATATATTTCTAGAAACAGTAATGCATTCCTTCCCAGAGACACCCAGTGCTCGGAGGAAGAAAATTGGTTTACAAAACTGAGACTTTGTTTTCCAAACTTTCCAGCTGCACAGAGCTCAACCTCAGGAAGTTTTCCCCAGCTTTGCTGAGCTATTTGAGGTACTGACGTGTAAGAGTCAGAACCCCTGGCTTGCAAGTCAGTCCTGAAGTCCTCTGCAAACAATATCCAAGTGGAAGCAGTCCGTAGCCGGGACAGGAGGGGAGTCTGGGGAGAGTGGATATATGTATGTGTCTGACTGAGTCCCTTAGCTGTCTGGCTGAAACTCTCATAACTTTGTTAATTGTCTATACCTCATTACAAAACAAAAAGTTAAAAAAAAAAACAACAACAACCAGCGTATGGAAGCAGCCCCTTTCCATGCTCAGTGAGCTGTCCAGGCCTTGGGCCCCAGTCCTGGAGCTGTGCTGGGGGAGGAGCCTGCAGATACTGCCCTGGTGTGTGTGTGTGTGTGTGTGTGGGTGTGGCCAGGGGGAGGGGGCTGGCACAGGGCCTTCTGATTGGAACAGCAGAGGTGGCAGCAGAGGTGGTAGCTTAAACTGGCCATGTGGAAGCACGTCTGTGGCAGCAGCCGCCCTTTCCCCCCGCCCCACGCCACAGCGCTTTTCCTCTTGATTTTTAACTGCAGCTGCTCTGTTGTTCAGGTCTTCAGACTCTGAGGAAGTAGGCGGGGTGGTTAGATATCTAACCACAGGCAGAGATGGTGTTGCTCCTTTGCCTCTCTACTGTTCTCTCAACATTAGAGGAAGGAGAGGACGCTTGTCAAACCCAAGGATCATTTTGGGGGCCTCCTGGCTCAGCAGCAGGAATACTGTCTCTTTCGCTTGGAGTACAGTTGAGCTCCTAAGCTCTTTTTACTTCAAATTTTTATAAAGAAAAATTTCAAACCTACAGAAAAGTCAAGACTAGCGTGTTGATCGTCACCTAACTTTATTTAGACCTGCCAGTTGTTAATGTTTTGCCATATTCGCTTTCTTCTCTTGCATATGGTCCATTTTTTGCCCTTTTTACTCAGTCATTCAATAGTAAATGGTAGCTAATGTGACATTTCACCCCATAAATATTTTGCATGGATATTTGAGTGAGAGCTCACATAATACATGTATTCTCTGCATAACACCCCCTTATCACAACTAATAAAATTTATTACCAGTCATTCTGTAGAATGATCTAATATCTGTGCATTTTCAGATTTCTCTTGTTTGACCCAATAAAGTCTTTTATAACTCTTTTAGTTTATTTACTCTCAAATCAGGGTAGAATCAGAGTTAACACATTCCGTTTGGTTGCTATGTCTTTTTAATCTCTTATAACTACAATTTTTGTCCCATAGTACTATTGCCTGTTTATAGAATCCAGGCCAGTTCTTTTAGAATCTCCCACATTCCGGATTTATCTGACTGTTTATGATATAACCTAACTTGGTCGTCAATGGTCTAAATTTCCCGTACACAAGAAGATTTGCTTAGGCGTAGATTAAACATTTTATTAGGATTGCTACATGAACAGGGACGTGAAACTCATTGCAAATAAGTAAATGCCTCCGGTGTGAGCAGAGGTTATCCTCTGCTATGAGAACATGATGTGCTTTGAGAGAAGCCTAGCCCTAATGCTCATCTCCTGTGCTCTTTCTAGAACATGTGCACCATTGAGGCGGAGCTGGAGAAGCAGCTGGGGGAGTTCTCCATCAAGATGAAAGGTACCCCACCCCCGCCACCCCTGTCGAGAGAGGCGGGCGTCAGCTCTGTAGAGCCCCTCAGAGTGTCACATCACACACTCTTTCTGTTTTCCTTGCAACAATACTAGGGCACTCTCTCTCAGCCCTCCCCACTCAGGTTAATGTGTTGATGCTCCGGAACCTTCTCATCCTGAGACTTGCCTACCCACTTCCACATTTACTGTGACAGGATCTCAAACATACACAAACATGGAGAGAATACTAGAAAGAACCCCCATAGACCCATCACCTCGATTTCATAATTAGCAAGACTTTGCCACCTTTGCTTCATCTGTTTCCTTGTCTTTGTTTCTCCTCTGATGAGATAAGCTGGATGTGGGAATCTCCCCTTGTACACCGCAATGTGCCTCTCTTAAAGAACAGAGATATCTTGGGACCTCCCGGGCGGCCCAGTGGTTGGGACTCTGTGTGCTCACTGCCAAGGCCCAGGTTCAATCCCTGCTCAGGGAATTAAGATCCCACAAGTTTCAAGGTGCTGTCAAGGGAGGAAGAGAAAAGAAGAGAGCTTCTTAAATCACCAAAGAGACAAGTTTTATCACTTCTAATAAAATGAACATGCCTTTGTTATGAATCCATTCCATTCTCAAATGGTCCTGTCATCTCAAAAATGAGTTGTGTAGCTGGTGTGTTCAAATCAGAATCCACACAAGGTCCACACATTATCACTGGTCATCAGGTATCTCTTTTTAGTTTCCTTTTATCTAAACCAAACCCCTCCCTGTGTTTTTCTTTCTCCCCTACCATTGACTTGTCATGTTGAAGCCACTGTTGTGCAGAATATCACTCATTCTAGATTTGTTTGTTGGCTTCTTAGTGTTATTTAGTTTGTTCCTTTATCCTCTACTTTCCTGAAAACAACTCAACAAATTCTTTATTTTTAAATGTCTTTTAGTGTTAAACTCCCCAGAGGACTGTGCATTTTCCCACCACCTTTCTGGTGTTGACTCCAGAAAGTTGCTCTCTAGAAGCATTGTCTGTTTGCACCCTGAGCACCTTCAGACCAAAACAAAGCTCTAGTGTTAGAAAATGGAGTGTCCCTCAGGCGTCAGGTTTGCCGCTCAGCGGCCAGAAGGGCTCACAGCAGGTCCGTCTCCCTTCTGAGTCCAGGCCGCCCGCCCACCCTGCGGAAGCCAAAAGGCTGGTGTGTGTGCCCCTCCTTTGCTGAGGTGGCTTAGCAGCTGGAGCCCTGGACTGCTAATGGGCATGTAATCACCCTCCTGTCTGCTTGTTGCCATTAAGGGCGTCGAACAGGGGCATCTCTTTTTTCAAGGACTCAACAGGAGGGCTTCATTTTCCAGTGAGCCGCCTTACTCAGGAGGCAGAGTTTCTGTCACGTTCGATGCCCACGGAGCTGCTCTGGATGAGTGTAGCTGCAGTCCACACAGCCTGGACCCTCAGCTGCCCCCACGACTTTGTTCTTCTCACCAGCAGATCCCATCGTCAGTCTGTTCTTCAGTGTTAAGTCTCAACACCTCCTTTACTACAGAGAGGCAGTGTCTGTGCTTTTTCAGATTTTAGGTCTACTCTCTCCATTTTGAGTCTTCACCTGAGTCAGGGGTTCTAAAACCACTCAAGCCCTGCCCCCATCTCAGCATGTCAGGGCCAGGCCCTGGAATATGTGTATTCTTCATCCTCAGGATGATTCTCTCAGCAGCCTGCTTCTGGAAAACCACTGTCCTCGGTCAGCGTTTAGCAGAAAACACTTCTCTCTCCTTCCCCCGACTCTCGGGGCACCAAGTACACAGCCCAGTTGTCGGGGGGAATACATGACCCCTCCCAACACACAGTCCCGGGTCTTAGCTGAAAGAAATTCCCACCACACCCATCTCCTCACTGTCAGCACAGGCAGTGCCGTATTTCCCCTATTTCTGATGCTTGCTGTTATCAGATGCACCAGTTTTGGGTGGGATGGTAACATACCCATTTTTTTCCCCATGGGGAATAGGAGGAAGTAACTTGTCGCCAAAGTCACACAGTACTTTATTTGTTTACTTATTTATTGACTGTAGTCCATGGCACGTGGGATCTTAGTTCCCCAATCAGGGATCAAACCCATGCTCCCTGGTGTAGAAGTGCAGAGTCTTAACTCCTGGACCATCAGAGAAGTCCCTCAGATGGGAAGTTCTAACGAAGTTGAGCATATGTGATAAACTCTCAAAGAATGTTCTATATGGGATGGTCATCTCCCCCTCAGCCCACAGGCCCCTCGGGAGGAGAGGGGTGGGCGGAAGGGGCCTCCCACCACCAGATCTGGACCTCAGGACTGGTGTCATTGCAGATGCTGTGGGGACCCTGCCATCCACTGGGGGACTGGCCACCCAGCTGAACAACAGCTCTGGGTTACGATGAGTTATCCTGACAGACTGAACTTTCTGCTGCTCCTGCTCTTCCATCCCTACTCTTGACTTTGTTCTCTCTTTCCTACCCTGTGGACTTCCCTGGCTTCTATCTGGGTTCAGGGATCGCTCAAACCTGCCAGCTCACTTCAGCTTTCCTAATCTAACATGAAAACTTGAACTGTCTCTATGAAGCCTTTCAAGGGTAACACCCCCATGAAAATCTTCCTTCCTCTTGATAAAAGGAAGCCACTCAAGCTGCCAAGAAATCTTGCATCTATGCAGTTAGCTACTTTATCTGTTATTCATTCTGGTAAAGGAAAAAATGACCACTCCCAACATACATAGTGACATATACTAAGAATCTTTCATAATATTCTCAGACCTGGTAACTTCCTCCTGCCACACCCTTCCCATTTCCCTTCTCAGCTCACCGCAATGCACAACGACAGTCATTCTGTGGGACTTTTGTCAGGGTGGGGTAGGTGATGACAGTAAGACAGCTGACCAAGGGTTCACTGCGCTCTTGCTATTGGCCAAGCTCTCAGCTGCATCCTGGTGAGTGGTTCCTGGCCTTGACTTGCACGCCATCTACTGGAGAAAATGGATGCATGAACCACTGCAGTCTAAACCAATGGAATAAATGGTATACCCAGTCAGCAGTGTGGCCAATTGCTTAGAAGCCTCATGGGAGGAGTGAGAAGGGGGCCACCCACCTATCTTGGGTAAGGGAAGCAGGGAAGAGGAAGGCTCCCCCGATGTAACCCTTGCATTAGAATGAGAGGACCATGGGAAGGGAGTTGTGGTGCTCCTTGGGGCCAGATTTTCAAGAGGCTCCAACACCAAGCTAAAGAAGAATGTGCAGACCCGTCTACCAGTGTGCAGGTGAAAAGATGTGGTCTGTTACCAAAATCTAAGAGCTTCCCTGGTGGCTCAGATGGGCGAAGAATCCAACCTTGCAATGCAAGAGACCTGGGGTTATGAGGGGGGTGGGCGGAAGGGCCTCCCACCACCAGATCTGGACCTCAGGACTGGTGTCATTGCGATGAGCCATCCACTGGGGACTGGCCACCCAGCTGAACAACAGCTCTGGGTTACGATGAGTTATCCTGACAGACTGAACTTCTGCTGCTCCTGCTCTTCCATCCCTACTCTTGACTTTGTTCTCTCTTTCCTACCCTGTGGACTTCCCTGGCTTCTATCTGGGTTCAGGGATCGCTCAAACCTGCCAGCTCACTTCAGCTTTCCTAATCTAACATGAAAACTTGAACTGTCTCTATGAAGCCTTTCAAGGGTAACACCCCCATGAAAATCTTCCTTCCTCTTGATAAAAGGAAGCCACTCAAGCTGCCAAGAAATCTTGCATCTATGCAGTTAGCTACTTTATCTGTTATTCATTCTGGTAAAGGAAAAAATGACCACTCCCAACATACATAGTGACATATACTAAGAATCTTTCATAATATTCTCAGACCTGGTAACTTCCTCCTGCCACACCCTTCCCATTTCCCTTCTCAGCTCACCGCAATGCACAACGACAGTCATTCTGTGGGACTTTTGTCAGGGTGGGGTAGGTGATGACAGTAAGACAGCTGACCAAGGGTTCACTGCGCTCTTGCTATTGGCCAAGCTCTCAGCTGCATCCTGGTGAGTGGTTCCTGGCCTTGACTTGCACGCCATCTACTGGAGAAAATGGATGCATGAACCACTGCAGTCTAAACCAATGGAATAAATGGTATACCCAGTCAGCAGTGTGGCCAATTGCTTAGAAGCCTCATGGGAGGAGTGAGAAGGGGGCCACCCACCTATCTTGGGTAAGGGAAGCAGGGAAGAGGAAGGCTCCCCCGATGTAACCCTTGCATTAGAATGAGAGGACCATGGGAAGGGAGTTGTGGTGCTCCTTGGGGCCAGATTTTCAAGAGGCTCCAACACCAAGCTAAAGAAGAATGTGCAGACCCGTCTACCAGTGTGCAGGTGAAAAGATGTGGTCTGTTACCAAAATCTAAGAGCTTCCCTGGTGGCTCAGATGGCGAAGAATCCACCTGCAATGCAAGAGACCTGGGTTTGATCCCTGGGTCAGGAAGATCCGCTGAAGTAGGAAATGGGAACCCACCCCAGTATTCTTACCTGGAGAATCCCATGGACATAGGAGCCGGGCAGGCTACGGTCCATGGGGTCACAAAGAGTCAGACATGACTGAGCGACTAATACTTTCTACCAAAAACTTCTTCTCCCAGTTATTACCTGCTTCATATTAAGTTCCAGGCAGTGTGTATGTTCAGAAGTCTGTCCTGCAGCTCTCAGGCCAGGTCCGGCCTTGGGAGAGGAGACATTTACAAGGGAACCAGGGAATCTGCATTTTTTTATGTCTCAGCAGTAAATCCATCAGGAGCTCCTCAATATTCAATTGTTTGGCTGTTTTCCTTGAAGTGGAATGTGTGACTGCCTTAGCTTCGGAATGACTCCAGTGCTAAATTTTGTTAAAATTGTCATGAATAGCCAACCAGCCTTTTCTCTGTGTATGTACTACCAGTCAATATGTGTTATCTTTTTTATCTTTGGAAAAGAAAATCCTTATAGAACTAGAAAAAAGAAAGGCGTGTTCTTCTGGCAGAATGGTCTCTGAGCACGGGAAGAACAGGGTGGGCGGCTGCTCACTGTGGCACGTGGGGCTTTTGAAGGAGGTTGTAGGAGAGCCATTTCATCAGTAACGCATGTTTACAGTAAACCATCCACATGATGCAGGAAAGCGCAGCGTGGAGATAAAGGCCCTCCCCCTCCCCACCTCCCCATGCCTGCCTATCCCTGGTGCTGACCCCCACGATGGGGTTTGGAGTGGCCATCATTGAAGGCTCTGTAGACAGTGCAGCAGTCCACCCCAAACCTCTGCAGAACATGGAGCTTTTCCCAACTGAAAGTCCAAACAGGCCTCGGACAAGAGTCTGAAAGAAACTGGCCAGGTTGAAAAGACAGTAGGCAGTAACTGTGACTGTTTCAGTCTGGCCATCAGTCCTCTAATGGCTAACACAAGCAGGCAGGACTTGAAGAAGCAGAGCACAGAGCCAGGCCCGTCTTTACCAGCCTGTTGCCACGTGCCTTGTTATGGGTGATGAGTATCAGTGTGGTGCCACCACAAGCAGTCCGCCAAAATTTTGCTTAATAACATGAGCTGAGAAGCTCAAAAACATCTCCACCAGGAACTTTTCTTGCCTCTGGATGAGTTCGTCCAATATGAAATTTCTGGTGATTTTGAAAGGGGAAAAAAAACCCTTCAAAGTGTTTTCGCCTTCACTCTCCTTTATCCAGCAGTGATATCAGATTGGTTTTTTAGGTTTTATGTCTTGTTTTTTAACCAGGCTTCCATTGTAGTTGCACAGGTAGGTAAACAAGCAGTAGATGAATTCTGAATAATCTACAGAGGTTTTGAAACAGTGCTTGGGATTTTATTAGAATTGGCATATCCAGTCGATTCAAATTTATAAAACCCAGTTGTTTGTGCTTTGTTTCAGAAGTATTGAAAATAAAAGACTAACCCTCCAGAAAACGATTAGTGAAAATTGGCTTCTTTAATTCTGCTCTTTTTTCAGTCCATCTTTTTAAGGGGCTTGTTAATGTTCCACCTGTGAGTGGAACTGGGTCCTCAATGGACTGGTTCTGTGGATGGGGAGGCGTGAGGAACTGAAGAGTTGCTGCCATCTACTGACTGAGAGTGGTAACAGCAGGTGCTGTTCTAAGCCTCCCTGGGCCTGCTCTGTGTTAACCCTGGCATGGCCCGCCAGACTGGTGGAAAGCAGATTCACCCTCTCACAGCCTCACAACTTCACGGGGCTCTTCATAGAAGGAACAGCCTTCTCTTCCCGAAGAGCACCTCTTCCATCATCCCAGCAGGGAATGTCCTCTCTCGCTGTGATAGACGGAATTCCCAACAATAGCTGTGCCCATAGGCGGTCCCCAGAAGCGATCACATGAGTTTTCACAAAGGCCTGACGCTTTGAGTCTTGCAAATATGCCACTGTGAGTCTTTAAAGAGAGAAAATCGTCTCTGCATCTCTGATACCAACTGCTTGCTTACAGGTCTGGCTGGCTTTGCTCGCCTGTGCCCTGGAGATCAATATGAAGTAAGTATGGTTGTTGGTCTGGGTGTTGGACTTGACAGACAGGAGTCAGTTGTCATTATTTTGCTTCTTCGATTGTCTTTTTGTTTTTGCACGTGCCTTAGGTACCAAAAAACCCCCTTTACCAGCCTGTTGCCACGTGCCTTGTTATGGGTGATGAGTATCAGTGTGGTGCCACCACAAGCAGTACGCCAAAATTTTGCTTAATAACATGAGCTGAGAAGCTCAAAAACATCTCCACCAGGAACTTTTCTTGCCTCTGGATGAGTTCGTCCAATATGAAATTTCTGGTGATTTTGAAAGGGGAAAAAAAACCCTTCAAAGTGTTTTCGCCTTCACTCTCCTTTATCCAGCAGTGATATCAGATTGGTTTTTTAGGTTTTATGTCTTGTTTTTTAACCAGGCTTCCATTGTAGTTGCACAGGTAGGTAAACAGGCAGTAGATGAATTCTGAATAATCTACAGAGGTTTTGAAACAGTGCTTGGGATTTTATTAGAATTGGCATATCCAGTCGATTCAAATTTATAAAACCCAGTTGTTTGTGCTTTGTTTCAGAAGTATTGAAAATAAAAGACTAACCCTCCAGAAAACGATTAGTGAAAATTGGCTTCTTTAATTCTGCTCTTTTTTCAGTCCATCTTTTTAAGGGGCTTGTTAATGTTCCACCTGTGAGTGGAACTGGGTCCTCAATGGACTGGTTCTGTGGATGGGGAGGCGTGAGGAACTGAAGAGTTGCTGCCATCTACTGACTGAGAGTGGTAACAGCAGGTGCTGTTCTAAGCCTCCCTGGGCCTGCTCTGTGTTAACCCTGGCATGGCCCGCCAGACTGGTGGAAAGCAGATTCACCCTCTCACAGCCTCACAACTTCACGGGGCTCTTCATAGAAGGAACAGCCTTCTCTTCCCGAAGAGCACCTCTTCCATCATCCCAGCAGGGAATGTCCTCTCTCGCTGTGATAGACGGAATTCCCAACAATAGCTGTGCCCATAGGCGGTCCCCAGAAGCGATCACATGAGTTTTCACAAAGGCCTGACGCTTTGAGTCTTGCAAATATGCCACTGTGAGTCTTTAAAGAGAGAAAATCGTCTCTGCATCTCTGATACCAACTGCTTGCTTACAGGTCTGGCTGGCTTTGCTCGCCTGTGCCCTGGAGATCAATATGAAGTAAGTATGGTTGTTGGTCTGGGTGTTGGACTTGACAGACAGGAGTCAGTTGTCATTATTTTGCTTCTTCGATTGTCTTTTTGTTTTTGCAGGTTTTTTGTTTTGAAAAAATAAATTTGAACCCGTAAGAAAGTTTGGAGATTAGTATAAGATCTCTCATATATGGGTCATTTAGACACTAATTCTTAACATTATGCCACATTTGCTTTACTGCTATTGTTGTTGTTGTTGTTATTGTTATTTTGCTGAACCATTGTAGATTAATGTACAGATATCATGACGCTTCACCCCTAAATTATTTTCCTGAATGTGGAAGACACTGTCTCGTATAAGCGTTGTCCAGTTCTCAACATGAAAAAACTCGGCATTGAAAAAAAAAATGAAAAAATCCCACTCAGCATTGGCCCTTTCGCTCATGTCATCTGATATGTGATCTGTAGTCATATTTTTCCAAGTGTCCCAATACTGTACTTGATACTTATTTATTACGCAGTATTATACTCAATAACAACTTTTTTCCTGGCCCAAGATCCAGTTCAGGATTATGACTACTTATAAGTATCAGGATTGAAAAATAATGGCATTTACATCTTTCTTATAAAAGTATACTTCATAAAGTAAAAAAGCTTTTTATCTTTTTCCTCTTCAAAAGGGAACTTACCCAATCATTTCATATATCACTTCCAGAACCTTCTATAATCATTCATCTTGGTGAGGGATAGGGGGAATATATCTCTCTCTAACCAGTAAAACTGTCTGACCGCGGAGAAACTGCACACCCTCTTGCCAGAGTGTGTCAGATTTCAGAATCCTTGTCCAGCTCCGTCTCCCTTACCCAGAAGGAGAATGTCTTATTTCTTGCCTCTGGCTGCTAAGTAGAGTTTAGCTGATGGCTCCTTGTTTCTCTGAAGTTGCTGGGGAGTGTGGAAAATTTATCCAGTGGTTGTTCTACCCTAGGTAGAACTAAGAAGAGAAAGAGCTGGTTGACCTGGGTGAGCTCAAGGGCTTGATACAATAACTTTTTCCTAAAGGAAGCCCTTCACACCGGGTCCTAGAGAAGCAGAACTTGTGTGTTTTTGAAAGTCTAACCCCACTGATCCTCTGCTCCCCCCACCGCCACCCCCCGAAATTTGGAAGAAGTGATAATCCGGATGTGGCGGCAGGATGCTGCAAGACCTCGAGTGGAACTTACTCACCTTTTAGGTTCTGGTGTTTGGAGGGAAGGCGGGTGAGGAATCTGAGGACCCTTTGGTGTCTTCTCCCCAGATTTTCATGAAGTATGGCCGACAGAGGTGGAAATTGAAAGGCAGAATAGAAGTCAATGGCAAACAGAGCTGGGATGGAGAAGAAATGGTGTTCCTGCCCCTGATCGTCGGATTCATTTCCATCAAGGTACGGCGTCAGCACCGCGGTGCGTGGTCCTTGCTGCTGCCACGGCTGACCGGGCCGTCGCGGAGCCCTGTGCCCTAGACCTGCCTGTTGCCCCTCCACCCCCAGCCCAGACCTCGGTCGGCCACAGGCCCTTCACGAGACCCGCCCTCTGCACAGGTCAGAGCGAGCAGTATAAACGTGAGACGGGCTTGGGAAACATCCACCTCTGGCTTCAGATATGATCGTGAAATAGCCAAGAAAAACCAGGGATCGGGTGTCCTGCCTCCATCCGGCGCTGTCCTGTGAGGCCTTTCTCTCTCACCAGGTCACAGAAAAATTGCTTACATCCTAAATCAAAATCATCTTTTCCTCTTCAAAAGGGAACTTACCCAATCATTTCATATATCACTTCCAGAACCTTCTATAATCATTCATCTTGGTGAGGGATAGGGGGAATATATCTCTCTCTAACCAGTAAAACTGTCTGACCGCGGAGAAACTGCACACCCTCTTGCCAGAGTGTGTCAGATTTCAGAATCCTTGTCCAGCTCCGTCTCCCTTACCCAGAAGGAGAATGTCTTATTTCTTGCCTCTGGCTGCTAAGTAGAGTTTAGCTGATGGCTCCTTGTTTCTCTGAAGTTGCTGGGGAGTGTGGAAAATTTATCCAGTGGTTGTTCTACCCTAGGTAGAACTAAGAAGAGAAAGAGCTGGTTGACCTGGGTGAGCTCAAGGGCTTGATACAATAACTTTTTCCTAAAGGAAGCCCTTCACACCGGGTCCTAGAGAAGCAGAACTTGTGTGTTTTTGAAAGTCTAACCCCACTGATCCTCTGCTCCCCCCACCGCCACCCCCCGAAATTTGGAAGAAGTGATAATCCGGATGTGGCGGCAGGATGCTGCAAGACCTCGAGTGGAACTTACTCACCTTTTAGGTTCTGGTGTTTGGAGGGAAGGCGGGTGAGGAATCTGAGGACCCTTTGGTGTCTTCTCCCCAGATTTTCATGAAGTATGGCCGACAGAGGTGGAAATTGAAAGGCAGAATAGAAGTCAATGGCAAACAGAGCTGGGATGGAGAAGAAATGGTGTTCCTGCCCCTGATCGTCGGATTCATTTCCATCAAGGTACGGCGTCAGCACCGCGGTGCGTGGTCCTTGCTGCTGCCACGGCTGACCGGGCCGTCGCGGAGCCCTGTGCCCTAGACCTGCCTGTTGCCCCTCCACCCCCAGCCCAGACCTCGGTCGGCCACAGGCCCTTCACGAGACCCGCCCTCTGCACAGGTCAGAGCGAGCAGTATAAACGTGAGACGGGCTTGGGAAACATCCACCTCTGGCTTCAGATATGATCGTGAAATAGCCAAGAAAAACCAGGGATCGGGTGTCCTGCCTCCATCCGGCGCTGTCCTGTGAGGCCTTTCTCCTCTCTCACCAGGTCACAGAACTCAAAGGGCTGGCGACTCACCTCCTGGTCGGCAGCGTGACCTGCGAGACCAAAGAGCTGTTTGCCGCCCGGCCTCAGGTGGTGGCTGTGGACATCAATGACCTTGGCACCATCAAACTCAACCTGGAAATCACCTGGTAGTAAGTGGCCTTTTTGATATCATCGCAATAGAAATATGAGCCACAGGTCCTTGCTGTTGCAAGGGTGGTGTGTGGACCGTCAGAATCACCAGGCAGGGAGCTTGGCCTGAACGCGCATGCGCGGGCTCCAGCCCGGACTCCCTGTTGTCAAAGTCACCCAGGGCCCAAGAGTCTCTCTGACAAGCTCACCCATGCTAATAATATCTTATCACCACTCTCCTCTTTGACCTTCCCACTTTTAAATATTTCATTCTGCCTTCTCCCCTCCATCTAAACCTTTGAATGTATCTGAAGAAACCTATCTCTCAAATCAACTGATTTGAAGGAAAGAAACTGTCCAGTATGAGATATTTTGTCTACAGAAAGATCCTGATTACTGCTAGGGTGTCTTAATTGCTTAATCCTCTTTATCTCAGAGATCAGGCATGGCTTTGGAAAACTTTGGATATCCTTAGCCTCTCCACACTGTATACAATGAAACAGAACATTTTCAAAGGGCAAGAGAAATCTTTTGGCAAAGCAAAGAACTTAAAAGTGGTTTTCTGCTAGAGGGGTAAGATAGGGTTGGGGTGGAAGGGAGGCTCAAGAGGAAGGGAACGTATGTAAGCTTATGCCTGATTCACATGGTTGTATGTCAGAAACCAACACAGCATTGTAAAGCAATTATCCTCCAAATTAAAAAAAAAAAAAAAAGTGGTTTTCTGAAGTCACCCCATGAGAAAAGTCTTCATAAGTTATGAAACCGATGGTTGCTCACAACATTTAATCTTACGTCCCTGTTACCAAGTAACAAGTAACTAGGACACATGGAATATTAATGTTCAGGCCCTCTTTACAAAACAGACGATCAGGCAGGAGAGCAGCAAAGACATGCCGCCTTGTCATTGGAACAGTGTCCACACCATTTGCCCAGCCCCTCCCTCCTCATAATTTGGTAACAGCTGGCATCTCAAATGCAAGCCCCTGCTGGATGAGCCCAGGGCGGGGTGAGAAATGGCATCGTTGTGAACAGACTCTCATCCTCACGTAATGGGCCCTGGGGGAACTGAAATAAATGAAAAGGAGTGTTTTCTTCAGAACCAATGATCTATTTACTCTCCTGTATCATTCAAACGTCTGTCCTTATAAAGCTCCAGGAATTTTTACAGACTTCTTCAATATCTTGTGTTGGGACAAGCATTAATACATTTCTGTCTCTAACATGAATGAGGAAGCAAATTTAACTGGTGTCCAGGTGTGCACATAAATTGTGCCTAAAGCTGGGATGATAATCTGTAGTTCCCAGGTTGAGTCTAGACTTCGCGTTCTGCTCCACTTTTTAAAATCATGGTTTGTTTGGTGACAGACAAATTGGCCAAAATCGGCCCAGTTCCCCGACTTCCCTGGCAGCTCAGTGGTAAAGAGTCTGCTTGCCAGTGCAGGAGACGCAGGTTCAATCCCTGAATCAGGAAGATCCCTGGAGAAGGAACTTCAGCTCTGGCCCTGGACCGAGGAGCCTTAATTTGCTTAATCCTTTTTTCTTTTTATCTCAGAGATCAGGCATGGCTTTGGAAAACTTTGGATATCCTTAGCCTCTCCACACTGTATACAATGAAACAGAACATTTTCAAAGGGCAAGAGAAATCTTTTGGCAAAGCAAAGAACTTAAAAGTGGTTTTCTGCTAGAGGGGTAAGATAGGGTTGGGGTGGAAGGGAGGCTCAAGAGGAAGGGAACGTATGTAAGCTTATGCCTGATTCACATGGTTGTATGTCAGAAACCAACACAGCATTGTAAAGCAATTATCCTCCAAATTAAAAAAAAAAAAAAAAGTGGTTTTCTGAAGTCACCCCATGAGAAAAGTCTTCATAAGTTATGAAACCGATGGTTGCTCACAACATTTAATCTTACGTCCCTGTTACCAAGTAACAAGTAACTAGGACACATGGAATATTAATGTTCAGGCCCTCTTTACAAAACAGACGATCAGGCAGGAGAGCAGCAAAGACATGCCGCCTTGTCATTGGAACAGTGTCCACACCATTTGCCCAGCCCCTCCCTCCTCATAATTTGGTAACAGCTGGCATCTCAAATGCAAGCCCCTGCTGGATGAGCCCAGGGCGGGGTGAGAAATGGCATCGTTGTGAACAGACTCTCATCCTCACGTAATGGGCCCTGGGGGAACTGAAATAAATGAAAAGGAGTGTTTTCTTCAGAACCAATGATCTATTTACTCTCCTGTATCATTCAAACGTCTATCCTTATAAAGCTCCAGGAATTTTTACAGACTTCTTCAATATCTTGTGTTGGGACAAGCATTAATACATTTCTGTCTCTAACATGAATGAGGAAGCAAATTTAACTGGTGTCCAGGTGTGCACATAAATTATGCCTAAAGCTGGGGTGATAATCTGTAGTTCCCAGGTTGAGTCTAGACTTCGCGTTCTGCTCCACTTTTTAAAATCATGGTTTGTTTGGTGACAGACAAATTGGCCAAAATCGGCCCAGTTCCCCGACTTCCCTGGCAGCTCAGTGGTAAAGAGTCTGCTTGCCAGTGCAGGAGACGCAGGTTCAATCCCTGAATCAGGAAGATCCCCTGGAGAAGGAAATGGCAGTCCATTCCAGTATCCTTGCCTGGGAAACCTCATGGACCGAGGAGCCTGGCGGGCTACAGTCCGTGGGGGTCACAGAATCAGACATGATTTAGCGACTAAATAACAGACAAGCCCAGTTCCCGCTGGACTGAGTTTACATTAGTATAATGAAGTGCTTCTTGGCCTGCAGTCGGTGATGATGGATGATATTAACAAGCGTGCATTCTTGGGGACCTGTTGTTTTGCAGTCCATTTGATGTGGAGGAGATGACCCCATCCTCAGGCGCTGGGAACAAGGTGGCTGCCCTCCAGAGAAGAATGTCCATGTACAGCCAGGGCACCCCAGAAACGCCCACCTTCAAAGACCACTCCTTCTTCGTAAGTTCCTTATGGTTTCTCGGGGAGAGATGATGAGCCAGAGGCAGTGCTTGCACCCAGCCTTTGAAATGCTTAACGCACTGTGTTAGGGAGCCTCTATAATTCCTAATACAGTCGTCCCTCCGTATCCACAGGGATTTGTTCTGGGAACGCCCCTTTGAAAACAAAATCTGAGGATGCTTCAGTCAATCCTTTATGTGAAATGGCAGAGGGTTTGCACGTAACCTATGCACATCCTCCCATGTACTGTAGATCATCTCCAGATGACTTATAATACTTAATATAATGTGAATGATATGTAAATAGTTGTAAATGCCGTGTAAAGGCTCTATAAATGAAAGTGAAAGTGTTAGTTGTTCAGTCCTGTTGGACTCTTTGCGACCCCAAGCACTGTAGCCCACCAGGCTCCTCTGTCCATGGGACCCTCCAGGCAAGAATGCTAGAGTTGGGTTGCATCATGCAGATGACATGTAAATACAATATAAAGGCTATGTAAGTAGTTGCCAACAAATTGGCAAATTCAAGTTTTGCTTTGGGGGATTTTTCCCGTGGATGCATAACCCTTGGATACGGAGGGCCGACTCTCATGGCACCTTCAAGTTCACCCTAACCCAACAGGGACCAAGGAAAGCACATGCCTAGGTGCCTGTGGCCACCTGCACACAGGTGGTCAACCTGCTCTGTCTCTCCTCTGCTCCCCCACACCGAGCCGTCACTTTGATAACGCATGTCAGCGTTGTTGTTCATTCTCTGAGCTACGTCTTTTAAAGAAGTGGATGTAAATAATGGTCTCCTTGCTGTAGTGAGAAATGCCTGCCTAAAAGCTGACAAACGCATAGTAAGCCACTGCCTTCCACTAACTCCCCGTCTTGCTTTGACTTCTGAAGAGATGGTTGCATCCTCCACCAGACAAGCCAAGGCTGTCTGTCTTGAGTGCCTTGCAAGACTCTTTCCTTGCCAAGCTGCACCGCAGCCGCTCTTTCAGTGACCTGCCCTCCCTCAGGCTGCGACCCAAGGCCGTGCTAGAGCTTTATGTGAGTGTGGGCGGCCCGCCCGGGTGTGACGGGCTTGCCTCCGGGGGCTGGTGGCTCGTGTGTTTTGGCATGCCCTCTCTTTTTTACCTTGGCTCTCGTGCTCGTTGGCTAACAGTTACAGGTCTCCATCTCTAGGGTGGGAAATTGGGCTTGCATGCACCTTTGGGAGAGAGGCCGGGTGTCCTTCGCTTCTCATAATCTCCGCTTTCGCGCTGTGACTTGTGTCCCCTGGGGCAAAGATATCCATGGTAACAAGATTGTCATTTAAAAAAATACAGTGGCATGCGAAGTCAAGGTTTCTGTTCACTAGTTAAGCTCACGTGTCACCAATAGCAATCTTTACAGTTGTAGGCTTCAAAAACTGGCATTCGAGGATGTCAAACGATTTAAACCGATTTTCCTAGAGCTGTTATTATTGAGAGGTTCTTAGCCTTCATTCATTTTATACTATCATAGTAAAAGAGGCTCCTTAATTTGCAGTCAGAAATGTAATAAGTGACCTACAGTAAGGTATGGGTCATCCCTTATGTCACAAGAGAAGACACACATATGTACATGTCTCCATAGAATGTTCTGCCCTTTACAGCCATATGAAAGTAATCTTTGAATGTCCAGAGAGGAAAGGGTTAAAACTGGTTAATAATAATTGCCTCTTATTCACTCAATTAAAAAAAAAAAAGCACAGGTAAAACGGATGAGGTTAAACTCCAGTTAAGTTTCCAAAGAAAACAGGAAGACTGTCTGAGAAAGACTAAGCATGCACCAGAAAACAGCAGAGCTGATGCAGTGACTACCAATGCCATGTGTGTGTTCATGCTCAGACCCTGTGGAGGGAGTTGGCAGAGACTTTAGTCACATCATTTAAACAAGAGCAAGATTGAAAAAAGAAAATGCGAGGGCTTCCTGTGCCTTTTGGATAAACGCAAACTCCTCAAAGCGACCAGTTCCTTTCCAGCCCACTTTTCCAGGCCCACCTCTCATCTCTCACCTCTCACCCACCCCACTCTGCCCCACTGGAACCTTCCCCTGCTGTCCTCCAAATGCACCCTCCCTTTCAGGATCTCCCACAGACTGTTGTTTCTTCTAGAACGCACTTCCTCCCCTTCCTCCCCTTCCTCTCCCACCTTCCAGGGCTGAGTTCCAGGGCACCTCTCCCAGGGGGCAGCCACCCTCTTGCGCCAGCCTCCCTGTCACCCCTCAGTCACGGCACGCTGCCCCCGTGAGCCTGGCTGCAGGCTCGGCCCCTTGGCCGCCTGTTCGTCCCCTTCAGCGGGGACGGGGCAGCTCAGCCTAACTCACATCTGCCCGTGGAGAACACGCGTCTCAGGCCTGGGAATGTGAGACTCCAGAGCAATGATTGAAGGGGAGTTTGGGATTAAAATTAAAAATCAAGATCTCCCAGGCCCTCCGCCTTACTTAACCAATGCCTCTGACTCCCGCAGAGCTGCTGGGAATGAGTGTTTTCAAGCTGAGTTGAGGCTGGCCAGGAACGTTCAGAGGACCAGGGGTTCTGTGAGGCGCCCAGGGGGCCCCACGGAGGAAGTACTGGGAGCAGGACTTAGCCTTCCACCATCCCTCCCCAGAAGCTGCCTCTTTAAGTCAGAAATGTAATAAGTGACCTACAGTAAGGTATGGGTCATCCCTTATGTCACAAGAGAAGACACACATATGTACATGTCTCCATAGAATGTTCTGCCCTTTACAGCCATATGAAAGTAATCTTTGAATGTCCAGAGAGGAAAGGGTTAAAACTGGTTAATAATAATTGCCTCTTATTCACTCAATTAAAAAAAAAAAAGCACAGGTAAAATGGATGAGGTTAAACTCCAGTTAAGTTTCCAAAGAAAACAGGAAGACTGTCTGAGAAAGACTAAGCATGCACCAGAAAACAGCAGAGCTGATGCAGTGACTACCAATGCCATGTGTGTGTTCATGCTCAGACCCTGTGGAGGGAGTTGGCAGAGACTTTAGTCACATCATTTAAACAAGAGCAAGATTGAAAAAAAGAAAAATGCGAGGGCTTCCTGTGCCTTTTGGATAAACGCAAACTCCTCAAAGCGACCAGTTCCTTTCCAGCCCACTTTTCCAGGCCCACCTCTCATCTCTCACCTCTCACCCACCCCACTCTGCCCCACTGGAACCTTCCCCTGCTGTCCTCCAAATGCACCCTCCCTTTCAGGATCTCCCACAGACTGTTGTTTCTTCTAGAACGCACTTCCTCCCCTTCCTCCCCTTCCTCTCCCACCTTCCAGGGCTGAGTTCCAGGGCACCTCTCCCAGGGGGCAGCCACCCTCTTGCGCCAGCCTCCCTGTCACCCCTCAGTCACGGCACGCTGCCCCCGTGAGCCTGGCTGCAGGCTCGGCCCCTTGGCCGCCTGTTCGTCCCCTTCAGCGGGGACGGGGCAGCTCAGCCTAACTCACATCTGCCCCTGGAGAACACGCGTCTCAGGCCTGGGAATGTGAGACTCCAGAGCAATGATGGAAGGGGAGTTTGGGATTAAAATTAAAAATCAAGATCTCCCAGGCCCTCCTCCTTACTTAACCAATGCCTCTGACTCCCGCAGAGCTGCTGGGAATGAGTGTTCTCAAGCTGAGTTGAGGCTGGCCAGGAACGCTCAGAGGACCAGGGGTTCTGTGAGGCGCCCAAGGGGCCCCACGGAGGAAGTACTGGGAGCAGGACTTAGCCTTCCACCATCCCTCCCCAGAAGCTGCCTCCTTCATCTCTCCTGGAGGCATAATGCCTGTTTGGGAGGATAAGAGGGGGTGCAGAAAGAAGAGGAAGGAAACTGAAGTAAAGGAGCCACCACCCCTGGGGTGCTCCCTGCAGCTCCGGCCCCCCCCCCCCCGCCCCCGCCTGTGGACTCTGGGAGCACCATTCAGTAATCACTAACCCAGGAAAACATTCTCAGCTTTAGATGCAAAGAAACCTAGGCTGCAGACGTCACTTAAGAGCCCCAGAGACACAGCCTTTCACACGCCTCCTGTGGTTGCAGCCAGATGAGAATGGAGAGTTCGGGTTAAACTGAGTGTGTTGGGGGCTGGTGGCCCAGGTCCAGCAGGGATGGGACCAGGGACGCTGCTGAAGGAGGACAGAGAGCGTCTTTCTGTCTGCTCCCCACGTCCCTTGCCGCAGCATGTTTGTTTCCTGGGTATGTTCCGGCACTATCATGATCAATCGTTGTATTTATTTTTTAAACTTTTTTTTTTTTGGCTGAAAGGCGTGTGGGTGCAACACGGGAGACCTGGGTTCTATCCCTGGGTTAGGAAGATCCCCCTGGAGAAGGGAACAGCTACCCACTCCAGTATTCCTGCCTGGAGAATTCCATGGCTTGTCGCAGAGTCGGACACGACTGAGCGATTTTCACTTTCACATGTGGGGTCTTAGTTCCCCAACCACAGGGATCACACCCAGCCCCCGGCTGTGGAAGTGCAGAGTCGTAACCACTGAACCGCCTGGCAAGTTCGTCATTGGTTTATATGTAATTAAAATAAGTACTTACATTCACCTAAACAGTCAAATCTGGAATCTAAGAGAAAGTATTCCTTTTGATTGAAGGACTCTGTCTCAAATAACTAGAGAACTTTTCCCACAGAACAGTTGGCAGTTCCACACCATGCAGACCACAGTGTCAGGAAACATGCCTTGGAGACTGTTTTAACACCTGCATGAATGAGTTATCTTGGTTACATTCCTGTTCCTGAGTTCGTGAGGCTGCCAGAACAGAAGGGTTCTGTGAGGCGCCCAGGGGGCCCCACGGAGGAAGTACTGGGAGCAGGACTTAGCCTTCCACCATCCCTCCCCAGAAGCTGCCTCTTTCCATCTCTCCTGGAGGCATAATGCCTGTTTGGGAGGATAAGAGGGAGTGCAGAAAGAAGAGGAAGGAAACTGAAGTGAAGGAGCCACCACCCCCAGGGTGCTCCCTGCAGCTCCGCAGCGCCCCCCCCCCCCCGCCCCCGCCTGTGGACTCTGGGAGCACCATTCAGTAATCACTAACCCAGGAAAACATTCTCAGCTTTAGATGCAAAGAAACCTAGGCTGCAGACGTCACTTAAGAGCCCCAGAGACACAGCCTTTCACACGCCTCCTGTGGTTGCAGCCAGATGAGAATGGAGAGTTTGGGTTAAACTGCGTGTGTTGGGGGCTGGTGGCCCAGGTCCAGCAGGGATGGGACCAGGGACGCTGCTGAAGGAGGACAGAGAGCGTCTTTCCGTCTGCTCCCCACGTCCCTTGCCGCAGCATGTTTGTTTCCTGGGTATGTTCCGGCACTATCATGATCAATCGTTGTATTTATTTTTTAAACTTTTTTTTTTTTTGGCTGAAAGGCGTGTGGGTGCAACACGGGAGACCTGGGTTCTATCCCTGGGTTAGGAAGATCCCCCTGGAGAAGGGAACAGCTACCCACTCCAGTATTCCTGCCTGGAGAATTCCATGGCTTGTCGCAGAGTCGGACACGACTGAGCGATTTTCACTTTCACATGTGGGGTCTTAGTTCCCCAACCACAGGGATCACACCCAGCCCCCGGCTGTGGAAGTGCAGAGTCGTAACCACTGAACCGCCTGGCAAGTTCGTCATTGGTTTATATGTAACTAAAATAAGTACTTACATTCACCTAAACAGTCAAATCTGGAATCTAAGAGAAAGTATTCCTTTTGATTGAAGGACTCTGTCTCAAATAACTAGAGAACTTTTCCCACAGAACAGTTGGCAGTTCCACACCATGCAGACCACAGTGTCAGGAAACATGCCTTGGAGACTGTTTTAACACCTGCATGAATGAGTTATCTTGGTTACCTGGGTATTTCTGACCTCTGTCTCCTGAGTTCTGCTTCACGGATCACAGAGCCCGGGACTGCCCACAGAGCACCTGGGGCTTCTAGACGCCCCGGGAGCTCTGGGGTTTACAGCCCTGGAAGACAGTCATTCATTTCATCGGTCTATTTCTCCTCCTTTTATAGAAGCTCTGAAAACATATTTCTGGTCTTGAATTATTTGTGATGTGGTTACTGAATTAATCACACATTTTTCCAGGGCTTGGGATTGGTGGGTAGAGATTTTCAAAAAATGATTCCTGAGAACTGAAGCAGAACAAAGCATTACATCTCTTGAATGAAATAGCATGAACACTGGAAAGCCTTTTAAGATCAATACCAAAAATAAAAAAAGCTGGTGGAATGTTCTTAACTATGGCTGCCAGATATTGTGAGATCCTGGGATTTAGGAAACAAGCACCTTTGCCTCCAGCCTTTCCTTTTGTCAGACTTGAAGCCAGTACGACAAAGTTTCACCTAGCTTCAACAATGGAAAGAGAGGGTTTTTTTTTTCCCCCCCATAGATTTTTTTTAATAATTTTTATTTTACTTTTTACTTTTACAGAGTTTTGTTGTTTATAGATATGTATGATCCCAGATTAATCATATGTATATCCCCCCATCCCACCCCCCCAGGCCTTCGCACAGTGCCCCTGCAGGATCCCCTTTTCTCACAGGGCAATGACAATAGCTATTTTTTTCACATATGATAGTATAGGCTGAAAGAGAGTTTTTAAAGGCTTATTTTATTTTGGCATACTTGCACACAAACACACAGACACACATAAACAAAATCAACAAGTCTAATGTTAATATCATGAAAGGTCTCTTTCTTATTTTAATTGTCTTACATTTTGTCCGGAAACAAACCACACCAAATTCATCTCTTGTATGCAGAGTCATAACGGTTTGCCTTTTACCCACAGTCGAATCTGCCTGATGACATCTTTGAAAATGGGAAGGCAGCCGAGGAGAAAATGCCACTGTCCCTCAGCTTCAGTGACCTGCCCAACGGGGACTGCGCCCTGGCCCCCGGCCCGGCCAGTTCTCTCCCCGGTGCGTGCTCGGCAAATCCAGAAATCACCGTCACTCCCGCAGAGCTGACCTCCAGCAGCCGGTCCTCTCAGAACGAGGGCCTGGACGACTCCAGCTCGGCCTCTTCCAGGAGCTCCTCGGGAGAAGGCTCCGAGCCCCGGCTCCACTCTGAGGAAGAGGCCGAAGGGGCTGGGAAGCCCGAAGGCCCCCGAGCACCCACGGCGTCCGAGTCGGAGCGCCTATTCCTGGAGAAGGGAGTCGCGGAGGCCCTTCTGCAAGAGTCAGACGAACTCAAGCCTGTGGAGCTGGACACTTTTGAAGGCAACATCACGAAGCAGCTGGTCAAGAGGCTCACCTCGGCCGAGGTGCCGGTGGCCACCGAGAGGCTGCTCTCTGAGGGCTCGGTCAGTGCAGAGTCCGAAGGCTGTAGGTCCTTCCTGGACGGAAGCTTAGAGGACGCCTTTAATGGGCTTTTCCTTGCGTTAGAACCACATAAAGAACAGTATAAAGAGTTCCAGGATCTGAACCAGGAAGTTATGCACTTGGATGATATTCTAAAAGTAAGTACCTTTTCAGGGAAAGTGGGTTAGGTTTGGAGACAGTCTCTTAAGCCAACATTCTATTTAAAACAGCCTTTTTTTTTTTTTTTTCCTAAATTCTGCCTCATTACAGGATCAGTAGATAATCATCATGTAAATGGCATTGATTTTTTAATACAGGTGGTGGTTTAGTCACTCGGTCGTTGTCTGACTATTGCAGCCCCATGGATTGTAGCCCACCGGCTCTTCTGTCCATGGAATTTCCTAGGCAAGAATACTGGAGTGGGTTGCCATTTCCTTCTCCAGGGGATCTTCCTGACCCAGGAATTGAACCCTAGTCTCCTGCATCGCAGGTGGATTCTTTACTGACTGAGCTACCATCCCTGGCACCCCTAAACCACCACCAAATGGCACTTATTTTTTAGTACTACTTGTTTAGTCACTAAGTCATGTCCTGTTCTTTGTGCAACCCCATGGACTGCAGCCCCTTAGGCTCTTCTGTCCGTGGGATCTTCCAGGCAAGAATACTAGAGTGGGTGGCCATTAGTAGCATGTATTAATTTTTATTTTCCTGACAATGGATCAACTTCAGGAGAATGACATGGAGTTAAATTATCAGCTCTAGAGAACATCTAAACTCCCTCAGCCCAAGAGTTCACCCTTCAGATCCCAAATGTGAAATGGATGGTGACCTTTTGAACACTGTAATCTCATTGAGACGTAAATGGAGAGGGCCCCTCTTGGAGTTTCCAGGAAGCAGGACAGACCTTCCCTGGTTGAAGACAGAGTTGGGCAGCTCAGACGTGAGGACCACGGGCCTCTCTCCCCGCCCAGGGCACCAGCCTCTGGAAGAATCCCTTCTCAGCAGTTGGCCCCAGTCAGTGAACTGGAACCCTAGATTAATCACCCACAGATAATCTAGAAACCAGAGGACCCTGACTCCATCAGAGGTATCTTCCTCTCTCCTGTTCATCATCAGACCCCTCAGGATAGAAATGGGAAGACAGGAGTGAGAAAGAGATTTCCTTCTGGGCAGGAAATCCGCATAATGAGATCATTATTGCTATCCCAGAATGTATCTGTCTCCACTTGGCGTAGGGATTAAAATTTTAAAAACATGGCACAAGAAGACAGAACTGGAACTTTTGTCCTGAAACCCACTGCCGCATCTTGTTTTCTTTACTTTGCCACTCTGGTGTCTGTTGCCCTAGAGAAGAGAACTCAGCTCCTTCCTCTGGGAAGAGCAGTTCTCTGGGGACCTGCTCTATAAGATGAGCTTCAATATACAGTGCCGGGGGCAAGCGGAGAGTTAGCACACAGAAGGCTGGTCCATCCCTTGATATGATGGGAAATGTGGCCTTCCCCGTGGCATCTGGAACTGCCTTCCCCAGGCTATTCTGACAGTTGCGGTCATGCTGACCCAGCTCTGGAGGGCATGTCTGCCCAGGGCGAAGGAGAATTCAGGCTCTGCCTCTCCACGTCTTCTAGCGCTCATGACAGGTTGATTCTGCTGTAGGTGTGTGTGTGTGTAACCTCTGAACAGCAGGGAAGGGCACTCTGAAACTGCTTCCAGTCAAACATAACTCTGGAACATCAGCTTAGGACTCACACACGGAGGCTGCCTGCCCAGTACCCCCAGTGAAAACAACTGCTTGTCTGCACGGTTGACCAGCTCTGCGAAGTGGGCAAAAGGTGTGAAGTGTGAAGAGCCACAACACAATCCACCTAAAGTAAATGCCTCAGGGAAAGCTAGTGGTGATAGCAGCCCTCATTTCTGGACATCTGGGCTGCTCATCAGTCGCTCAGTCCACCAGGAAGCCCTGAACAAAACATCGTTAGTCTTCTAAAAACCTCGTGGCTGTAGGTTTCTTTCCAGATGATTATTTCAATCTGCTCTTGTTCCAAAACTATACTTCTAAAATTCTTAACTGCCCCTTTCTTTTGCTCAGTATTTAAACACGCCCATACTGTGCACGATCAGGTTCTCCCATCTAGCTTAGGAAAGAGGACCCTAGACGCGGGTTGAGTCGGGACTGGCTCCTCCTCTCTGCCTGAGATGGAAAACGACATTAGAGTCAAGGTCTGGGGCACGCGGCTTTGTCTCCAGCCAGGATTAAAGCATCTGCTGGACGAAGCTTTCTCTTTTTTTTCCTCCCTCACATCCCTAGGATGCTAAACACCTTGAGGATCAGAAACTAAATGATGCCACCTCTTGGACGGAGATCACTGAGGGTGAATGAGACAACTCTGATTTGAAAGACTGAGAGACGGTCTCCTATATGTTTTGTGCCATCCTGAGAGTCAGAGACTCAGACTTGTGCCAGGCCCTTCTGACCCTGTGTAACGACGTCAGCAGGGAGTGCCACCTGCCTGAACGGAGGACATTGAGTTCCTCTTACTTGCAGTATTTGTCCCAATCAATCCCTCCCAGCATCCTTTCGACTCTTCCGAAGAACGTCTCTCCATCTCTGTGCCCAAAGCACCTGGCATGACCCTGTTTGTAATGTTTCTGTTCAATGTCCAGAAATAGAGGATTCTCCAGGCCGTAGAATGGGTTTGCTCACATAATTCTAGGGCCCAGTCAGGGAAGAGATGGAACTCACTCCTTCAGAGACAGAGCTATAGAGGAGCCGCAGCTACCCCTTGTCATGCACGTGCTGTTTATTTTCTCCTCGAAGCTCCAAGGAAACTTGCGTGCTGTGAATGTGAAATTAATATTTAAATCTATTTGCCTAGAGAGTGTGGATTAGTGAATCAAGTAGCTTCCTGTTTCTGTGATTTGTTTTGTGACTCCCTTAGAACAGGTGCCTTAGCTAGCTCACCCCATCTCAGGACTCTGAATCTGTCGCCCTTTGGAATTAGAGATTAGTTAGTAGTTGGCACTGACCCCATGAATCTTTAGAGTTCTCTGCCAGTTGAATTTTATTTGGGGTTGAATACTAGGAAGAGAGAGAATAATAGTTCAGTTTCCCAAGACTTTCTGATTGTAATATTTTTTAAGCTTTTTACTATAAATATTTCAAACAGGAATAGAAAGAATCAAATAACGGATCCCAGTGTGCCCATCGGCCCACTTCCACAGTGCTCGATTCATGGCCAAATTGTTTCCCTCTACCTGCTTCCTTCCCTCTGGATTGTTTTGGAACAAATCCCAGATATTGTGTCACTTTATCCATGGTTGTACTTTTTTATAAGAAGATTTTTTAAATGAATTTTTTAATGCCAACAACAAAAAAAATAAAAGCTTGAAAAAAAAGGAAAGTGTCTCATCTCCCATTGGGTGTCTTTGTTGTGTTTCTTCTTCCGAATATGTTGATATTCTCCTTGGTACCTTCTACCTTTGCAGTGCAAGCCAGCAGTAAGCCGAAGCAGGTCTTCCAGTTTAAGTCTTACAGTTGAAAGTGCTTTAGAAAGCTTTGATTTCCTGAACACCTCTGATTTTGACGAGGAGGATGGTGATGAGGTTTGTAATGTTGGAGGAGGTGCTGACTCAGTATTTTCTGACACTGAGACTGAGAAAAATAGGTAAGTCTGAAGTCAGCGTCTGCTTCTATTTCTACTGTCATTGCTGGTCCAGCAGATCTTTACTGGTACCAGATAGGACCTGATGATACACATCTTCAGGAGATAAAACTGTCTACCTGAATCAGCTTATAGTACTTTTTGTTGTCCTGTACAACTTTTAAATATAATTCACCTCTATTGGTATTGTCTAAGAAAAATGAAATGACTTTCTTTTTTTTATAAAAGAAAGGGAAATTTTTGTATGAGTGTGTGTACATTTATTCGTGTACACATACATTTTGCAGGTTCTGGGTGTGTACAACTTGCTTCCAATATAGTGAATTCCAAATTACCTAGGCATACTCTGTTTCTGGAGAACTCTTACTAGATGATCAGTTTGGACCTGGTTCTCCTTGATTCACATCTTATTCCTAATTTCTTCATTTTGTTAGACTTTACTTTTCCAGCCCCTTATCTCTCTACTCCTTTTGGCCATTGGGTCTTTGCAGTCAATTAAGCTTATCGGTGCCTGTTTTAAAAACAGGCTTAAAACCCATGGCACATATTTTCCTTAGACTGTAGGAAGGGATGACTTATAACGGATAGCTGCCACTGAATCTCAGGCCTCCTGGTGGAGAATTTGACCTTCTCTAAGATGGGGCTGAAACGAGACAGTGGGAAGGGAGGATAAAGATGAAATATTGTCACTTTCTCCATTGGGCTTTCTTGTACCAAACCACATGTTTAGATCTAGAACATGGGTTTCATTCTGCAGGAAAAGTGAACATACTCAACTCCATCAATTGCTGCAAAAAATACATACTTTCCCAAAGGGAAGGATGGATTTCCATCCATCTTTTCTTTCTACATGTTATATACACAGGTTTTCAAATTATAAGGTACAACTGTTCAACCTTCACAAGCCTTTCTGTAAGTGGTGTTAATATTTTGGAGTTTTGTTTTCCCTGGAGGGTTTCTTCTGCTAAAATGAAACCAGAAAAAGAAAAAGTGAGAAGTGAAATTTATCCCTTAAGCAAACTGGTGTTGTAACAAAGAAAATTTATGTAATGCATGTCATATTTAAATTATCCTTCTGCATTCTGCACTGAGATTTTCTAACCTGAGTGAATTTGTGAAATGCTTCTTAAACATCTTGTATACTTGTTAGTGTAAGCTATTACACAATAGATAGAGGTCAGATTAAACTTTTTTTCTTCTTGCTATAAGCACTTTAAGAACAAAAACACCATAGCCTTTGTAAATTTTACAGAACATTCCTATGAAAGATATCCAATGTGGTTACTCTTACTGGGTGTTATCAGAGGTTTAGGGGAGATTGTGTTTGTATGTTTTAAATATGGGTTGACTATTGGCACACAAGTGGAATGTTTTCCTCCTAGAAGCAAGTATGAATCAGAGTAAAGCATTCAACGCCTTTAAATTCTGATGCATGATCTTTTTAAATTGTGGAGACTGGGGAGCAGGAAACTAGAACCCAAAGGCCACCTAGCTGTGTGAACTAGGATGCTCTGGTTAACATCTCTGCTGGTCATTCCTTCTGTGTGTAAAATGAGACTCTTCCCTCCCTCCCTCCCTCCTACACAGACTCATTTTAAGAATAAACTTAGATACAACAGATTTATTTTTAAATATAAGTGCCCATCATGATACAACTTTAGACAGTTCCACTGAGGGGTTTCCACGGAGCATGCAAGGCAGAACGAAGTGATGCAAATGCCCCTTTCAGCTTTTGTCTGGAGTAGAACATCATGTTTCTTCCCAGTAGCTTTCCCTTCTTCTTCAAGTAGAAATTGATTCAAAGCCAAGAAAAAGCCTTGACAGTTTATTTATTCATGTTACTGCTCTTGGGAAACCACAGAGGACAATTTAATCACAGAAATTTGGCAAATCACCCCATCAGCAGAGCAGGCAAGTGGCCCCAAATGAGGACACATTTCAGAACACTTCTTGGTCAGACGACTTTACAAATGATTCATTGTGCTTGGAAGAAAACAGAGAAGTCTGGAAGCAGTCTGTTTGCAGGATCTTTTCAGAATTAGGCGAATTCATGACCAGGCCTGGTTATAAAATACTATTTGAAAGGTATCTCCGTTTTTCGAGGTAGGCGAGCGTAAGGTTCTTTTCACTGGGTGCTGTGGGGGCCTTCCACGAGCCACGTTGAGTTGACCTGTGGTTTCCGTGCAGAAAGAAATAGCTGACGTTTCGCTCCCCTTCCTGCTTCAACAGTTACAGATCGATTCACCCGGAAGCCAGGGGGCATCTCAGCGAAGCCTTGACGGAGGACACGGGAGTGGGGACGAGTGTGGCAGGAAGCCCTCTCCCACTGACTTCGGGGAACGAGAGCCTGGACCTAACCATCATCAGGCACCTCCAGTACTGCACCCAGCTCGTCCAGGTAGGACTGCTGACGGCACCGGGCTTTTAGAGCCCAGGTTACAGATGCATCAAGAATGTGTGCTTCCCTTTTTCAGTTTCTCAGGAGAAGGAGAAGGAGAGAATAATCATCTATAGCCATACTGCCCTGAACGCACCCTATCTTATCTTCTTTGATTTGAACTCAAAAACTCTGAATGGAATGGCAATCCTCCCTCAACCCTGGGGTTTCTGTCTTAAAATCTAGATCTCCAGGGACTTTCCTGGTGGCCCAGTAGTTCAGACTCCACACTTCCACTGCAGGGGGCATGAGTTCCATCCCTGGACAGGGAAATAAGACCCCACATGCTGCAGAGCATGACCAAAAAATAAAATAAATTTTTAAAAATTAAAAAAAGTCTAGGGCTTCCCTGGTGGTCCAGTGGGTAAAGAGTCACCTTGCAGTGCAAGGGGCATCAGTTCGATCCCTGGCCCGGGAAGATCCCACGTGCCGCAGAGCAGCTGGACCGATGTGTCCAATTACCGAGCCAGCGCTCTGGAGCATATGCACCCAGAGCTGGTGCTCTGCAGTGAGAGAGGCCACTGCAGTGGGGGCCCACATAGGCCAAAGAATAAAGATAGATGAAAATAAAAAGAACAATAAAAGAGGCCAAAATTTCTACAAAAGTGAAAAATTTGAGAAATATATTAAAAAAAAAGGAAAGGCTAGATCTCAAGATTTTAAAAGGTAGGAGGTGAGATGTAGTGAGCTCTCACCTTCAAATCCTTTGATAATAGATGACAGAGATGTGACTTTTTTTTTTTTAATTTTTTTGGCCACACCTTTGACTTATACAGACCTTTGTTGGGAAGTGATGTCTCTGCTTCTTAATACACTTTCTAGGTTTGTCATAGCTTTTCTTCCAAGGACCAAGCATCTTTTCATTTCAGGGCTGCAGTCACAGTGGAGGAACTATTTCAACATTCTTCTGTTGCAGGGAGAGTTTCAGCTGTCTTAAACAAAGTACTTGCCCCAAGCGTCTGCTTGAATGCTTCCACCTTTCCCAGTGACTGATCTCCCAATCTTGTTCTTCTCTCAGCTGGCTTGGATGTGTGGGGAACAGGAACAGAATGTGAGAGCAAATGGATAATGGTTTTGAGGGGCTGAGCCAAGCAGAAAGAGTGCATAATGGGGAGAAATCATGCTTTTGAGAGCACATATTCAATTGAAGACTGAGGCAAGGTGGGGAGAGAGGACCCTAGGGAGCCTGGGAGTGGGTTAATATTACTTTTTCGATAACACACTCATGATGAGATGTAAAAGAATCTGCTTCTCCACAAATGAAACGGAAGTTAAAATGTCAGTTGTTCAGTTGTGTCCAACTCTGCAACCCCACGGACTGTGGCCTTCCAGGCTCCTCTGTCCGTGGAATCCTCCAGGCAAGAATACTGGGGTAGGTTGCCATTTCCTTCTCCAGGGGAATCTCCCCAGGAATTGAACCCACATCTCCCACACTGCAGGCAGTCTCTTTACCATCTGACCTGCCAGGGAAGCCTTCAAAGCCACAGGCCCTGTGGGAAGCTGGTCGGCAGTTACAACTCTCTCAGTAGGTTGGCCAGCACCACAGTGGATCTCTTGTGTTGAGTGTTTGATTTATAAGCCAGGTACTCACAGCAGTTCAGCAGACGGTGCAACTTTTTTTCTGACCAAAATGAACAAGGATTGTTGCCAACGTACAGCTATTCTCTATTCACCTCCCTTTGGAATGAGATGATGTTCACAGTCCTTTGTTTTTGGTGAGCCCAAGATTGTATTGAGCAAACCCCTCGTTCACTTTCTGACGTAAAGTCACTGTTTTGTGAGATATGGGAGAATTCTCTTCTGTGAAGGGGTGGATATGTTCTCTCAAAGACTGATTGGCATGCAAGAGTCAGTGCAGTGTTTCTCTCCACATTAAGGCCGTGCTTTTAACAATTCAGCTCTTCTGTGGGGAAAATCAGCACTGGAAAAACAGAGGGAAGTCCCTCCCTCCATGGGATACCACCCCATTCATGAATTGTTTAATAAAGTCAATTAGATCTTTAAAAAGAGAAAGGAAAAACAGAAGATATATATAAAGATACCGAATAAAAGAGATGTAAAATGAAGTAGAAATCCAGGTGGAAGCTTGATTTCTAATTCACATCCTTTCCTGAAACAGTGACTTTATTTATTCATTTGATACATAATTGCAAAGAGATAAAAATGGACATGCTATAAGGATTTTAATAGCTATAATTATGTTTAAAATGAAGCAGTTCTTTTCTACTGTATATTTTTTACATGAAAGGCATTCAGACTGAATTGTTATGCTTGACTGTTGGATTTGAAAAATTCTCTTTGCTTTAGAGTCCAAATGCTTGAGACCATACAGGATGATGGTACAAGTCTGCATCCTGCATCCATGCCTACCAAGTAAAGGGGACAGAGACAGAGAAGGGACTGGAATCTTCAGCCAGAGGCTGACTTCTGTTCTGGGTCTTTCTTGATTCATGTGACCTGCACACAAATGAAATCACTTGCTATTTATGTGCTCTTGGAAAGGTTACTGAACCTTTCTGTGCCTCAGTTCCCTCATCAGTAAAATTGAAAAGCAAAGGTACCCACTTCGCTGAGTTGTTGTGCAAAATAACATGAGTTAATCCACATATAAGGTTCAGACCAGTGCCTGGTGCATAGTAAGCACTCACTAACTATAATGAGATAACTTCCATTGTAACTATGATTATTATACAACATGCTCTTAATTTTCAGCTTGAAAACATTGAAATGGATCCAGGCCATAAAAAAAATACTACATTTGTATAACAAATCTATTTTCTGCTCCCATACCAGTGACAGCTTAAATATGCCCTCCAAGTTTCAAAAAGGCAATTTTATAATAATCTTGCAGCCCTACTACTGAGAAAATTCCAGAATTTGCACGGACATGGAAAAGGTTAAAAGCAACAAAAACATGTCTGATTTCATCAGATGTTGTTACCGACCTGCAATGAGAAACATTATCAAACTGGAACAGAAGGTTCCAGTGGGGTTAACATCCCCACATCATTCAGAAGGATGACATAGAATGGGAAGAGCTCTGTTGACGACACCGTAACTGACCCAGTGGTTTTGTTTGTTTTATCAGCAAATTGTTCTCTCCAGCAAAACCCCATTTGTGGCCAGAAACCTCTTAGAGAAGCTTTCTAGGCAAACCCAGGTGATGGAGAAGCTCTCGGCCGTCAGCGATGAGAACATCGGAAACATCAGTTCTGTCATTGAAGGTGAGCCCCGCCATTCTTGTGAACAGCAGCACCACGAACCCCCACCTACCAATCCTGTTTCGCCTCTATTCATAGCTTTGTTAGGATGGCAGAGAAGCGCTCTTGGGCTGTAGAATAAAGTCTTTTCTGCTGTATATTTTTTACATGAAAGGCATTCAGACTGAATTGTTATGCTTGACTGTTGGATTTGAAAAATTCTCTTTGCTTTAGAGTCCAAATGCTTGAGACCATACAGGATGATGGTACAAGTCTGCATCCTGCATCCATGCCTACCAAGTAAAGGGGACAGAGACAGAGAAGGGACTGGAATCTTCAGCCAGAGGCTGACTTCTGTTCTGGGTCTTTCTTGATTCATGTGACCTGCACACAAATGAAATCACTTGCTATTTATGTGCTCTTGGAAAGGTTACTGAACCTTTCTGTGCCTCAGTTCCCTCATCAGTAAAATTGAAAAGCAAAGGTACCCACTTCGCTGAGTTGTTGTGCAAAATAACATGAGTTAATCCACATATAAGGTTCAGACCAGTGCCTGGTGCATAGTAAGCACTCACTAACTATAATGAGATAACTTCCATTGTAACTATGATTATTATACAACATGCTCTTAATTTTCAGCTTGAAAACATTGAAATGGATCCAGGCCATAAAAAAAATACTACATTTGTATAACAAATCTATTTTCTGCTCCCATACCAGTGACAGCTTAAATATGCCCTCCAAGTTTCAAAAAGGCAATTTTATAATAATCTTGCAGCCCTACTACTGAGAAAATTCCAGAATTTGCACGGACATGGAAAAGGTTAAAAGCAACAAAAACATGTCTGATTTCATCAGATGTTGTTACCGACCTGCAATGAGAAACATTATCAAACTGGAACAGAAGGTTCCAGTGGGGTTAACATCCCCACATCATTCAGAAGGATGACATAGAATGGGAAGAGCTCTGTTGACGACACCGTAACTGACCCAGTGGTTTTGTTTGTTTTATCAGCAAATTGTTCTCTCCAGCAAAACCCCATTTGTGGCCAGAAACCTCTTAGAGAAGCTTTCTAGGCAAACCCAGGTGATGGAGAAGCTCTCGGCCGTCAGCGATGAGAACATCGGAAACATCAGTTCTGTCATTGAAGGTGAGCCCCGCCATTCTTGTGAACAGCAGCACCACGAACCCCCACCTACCAATCCTGTTTCGCCTCTATTCATAGCTTTGTTAGGATGGCAGAGAAGCGCTCTTGGGCTGTAGAATAAAGGAAGGTCTCCACGTGAGTGTGGTTGTAATTCACACCATTCTTCAGCCTTCAGAGTCAAAGCACCGGATGCCTAGCTTTTTCTAGAGGGGCCTCCATTTCCGGGAGGCAGACTCCACTGTATACACCGAACCAGACTTCTCTTGCCAAGCAGTTTCGCAGACTTGTTCTGCTGGTATGGTTCCCCCTGGGGACAAGTGATTAGGATCGCCCCTGTTCCGTGGAGCTGGCGGGGAAGACCCACACAGTGACTGATGGTCAAAGGCAAGATGCTCCCAGACCTACTGGAAAAGGCAGAAATGTGAGGAGTCAAAGGCCTTCAAGAGAATCCATGGTCAGAGAGTCGGGTGGAGAACTTGGCACAGGAGAGATGCCTTTGAATTTGTGTGGTCTGGCGAAGGGGCTCTTTCCTAAAGCTAAGAATCTGTGTCTTTTTCCATCAGATAGTAGAAGTAGTGAGAAACTAGGATCTTCTAGTTTAAGCTTGAAACTCCCTGTCGATTCTTCCTGTGCATTTCTGCCTCCTGCTTCCAGTCCTCCCAAGGAGCAAGTGACCTCAGCAGGTCTCTGAGAAATGTGAAAGGGGGCAGGACATGCAAGGTCCTGCCCACTCCTCCCCCAGGCCCCTCCGCTCGATCAGACCCACTCGAGTGATACGTTGACCGTGGCACATGGTTCTTCAGTCACTTCAGTCAGAGAGTCACCTGGGCAGGCAAAAACCTCTTTCAGAAACCCCTCTGCTCAGTTCCCTCCCCTGCAGAAAAATCTCCTGAGGTTCGATTCTCTGATCCTGTGCAGTTTTTTGCTGTTAAATTACAGGAGATGAGACGATTGGACTTTCGCCCCAGAGAGTCCAACCTTGCTTGTGCTACAGGCATTGGAGGAGTTCCTTGTCTCAAACCTCTTAGAGAAGCTTCTAGAAAAGGTGATGGAGAAGCTCTCGGCCGTCAGCGATGAGAACATCGGAAACATCAGTTCTGTCATTGAAGGTGAGCCCCGCCATTCTTGTGAACAGCAGCACCACGAACCCCACCTACCAATCCTGTTTCGCCTCTATTCATAGCTTTGTTAGGATGGCAGAGAAGCGCTCTTGGGCTGTAGAATAAAGGAAGGTCTCCACGTGAGTGTGGTTGTAATTCACACCATTCTTCAGCCTTCAGAGTCAAAGCACCGGATGCCTAGCTTTTTCTAGAGGGGCCTCCATTTCCGGGAGGCAGACTCCACTGTATACACCGAACCAGACTTCTCTTGCCAAGCAGTTTCGCAGACTTGTTCTGCTGGTATGGTTCCCCCTGGGGACAAGTGATTAGGATCGCCCCTGTTCCGTGGAGCTGGCGGGGAAGACCCACACAGTGACTGATGGTCAAAGGCAAGATGCTCCCAGACCTACTGGAAAAGGCAGAAATGTGAGGAGTCAAAGGCCTTCAAGAGAATCCATGGTCAGAGAGTCGGGTGGAGAACTTGGCACAGGAGAGATGCCTTTGAATTTGTGTGGTCTGGTGAAGGGGCTCTTTCCTAAAGCTAAGAATCTGTGTCTTTTTCCATCAGATAGTAGAAGTAGTGAGAAACTAGGATCTTCTAGTTTAAGCTTGAAACTTCCTGTCGATTCTTCCTGTGCATTTCTGCCTCCTGCTTCCAGTCCTCCCAAGGAGCAGGTGACCTCAGCAGGTCTCTGAGAAATGTGAAAGGGGGCAGGACATGCAAGGTCCTGCCCACTCCTCCCCCAGGCCCCTCCGCTCGATCAGACCCACTCGAGTGATACGTTGACCGTGGCACATGGTTCTTCAGTCACTTCAGTCAGAGAGTCACCTGGGCAGGCAAAAACCTCTTTCAGAAACCCCTCTGCTCAGTTCCCTCCCCTGCAGAAAAATCTCCTGAGGTTCGATTCTCTGATCCTGTGCAGTTTTTTGCTGTTAAATTACAGGAGATGAGACGATTGGACTTTCGCCCCAGGGTAGACCTGCTGATTTCTGTCACCAAGACCAAACAGTTTGCTTGTGCTACAGTTTCTTTACTGACCAGGTTGGAGGAGTTCCTTGTCTCAACTTCTCTGCCCTGGGGGCCACCTGCCAACAACAGGGGAATCCTGTAGTTCTTATGAAAACCCAGTCCTTAAAAAAAGAGAGAGAGGAAGAGAAAGGCCCCTGGTGATAGCTGCCCCTCCCTAGCCAGGTCTGTCTCTTCATCTGTTTCACTGTGTCATGGGATGGGGGGTTGCTCTTCTATTCCAGCCATACCAGAATTTCACAAAAAGCTGCCTCTGCTGTCCTTCTGGACCAAGTGCTGCACCCCAGCGGGGGTCTACCACAGCTCCGCGGACAGAGTGATCAAACAGCTAGAAGCCAGCTTCGCCAGGACCGTCGACAGAGACTACCCAGGACTTGCAGACCCAGGTACAGAGCAGCAGGAGCACAAGAAACATTTCTGTCTTTCAGGTTAAGAGTAGTAAGTGCTGGTGGGGTTCCCACCACAGCCAGCCCAGAAAAGAGGCTTCCCTTCCTCCAGAGAAAACATCAGCTACTCAGAAAAACCAAAGAAAAGAAAGACACAGAGCATGTTTTCATTCCAAGTATCGGCAGTGACTTTCAAAAGGACTGGATGTCTGTATTGCTATTGAAGTATGTGTCCTTTTTTATTAGACTGTCACAAATATGGAGTGTCAAATGGTATAGCCACTTGGGAAAAACTGTTCAGCAATTTCTGTAGAAACTGAATATATATATTCCTACCCTATGATCTAGCAATTCCACTCCTAAATATGTCAAAAGAAATACATGCCTATCCTCATTTTTTAAGAGGACATAAGAAGATTCGTAGCATCTCTATTCACAGGCACCAAAAATTGGAAACAATTCAAATGCCTGTCAAAGGAAGAAGGGACGAACTGTAATATAATCATACAATAGGGTATTACACAGCAGTTTTCAGAAAGACTAAATTACTCCTACAAGGAATGATTTGGATGAATCTCACAGATATTTTTTGAGCAAAAGGAGCTAGCTTCAAAAAGTACATACTGTGCAGTTCTATTTATATGAGCGCCCAGGGTAGACCTGCTGATTTCTGTCACCAAGACCAAACAGTTTGCTTGTGCTACAGTTTCTTTACTGACCAGGTTGGAGGAGTTCCTTGTCTCAACTTCTCTGCCCTGGGGGCCACCTGCCAACAACAGGGGAATCCTGTAGTTCTTATGAAAACCCAGTCCTTAAAAAGAGGGGAGGAAGAGAAAGGCCCCTGGTGATAGCTGCCCCTCCCTAGCCAGGTCTGTCTCTTCATCTGTTTCACTGTGTCATGGGATGGGGGGTTGCTCTTCTATTCCAGCCATACCAGAATTTCACAAAAAGCTGCCTCTGCTGTCCTTCTGGACCAAGTGCTGCACCCCAGCGGGGGTCTACCACAGCTCCGCGGACAGAGTGATCAAACAGCTAGAAGCCAGCTTCGCCAGGACCGTCGACAGAGACTACCCAGGACTTGCAGACCCAGGTACAGAGCAGCAGGAGCACAAGAAACATTTCTGTCTTTCAGGTTAAGAGTAGTAAGTGCTGGTGGGGTTCCCACCACAGCCAGCCCAGAAAAGAGGCTTCCCTTCCTCCAGAGAAAACATCAGCTACTCAGAAAAACCAAAGAAAAGAAAGACACAGAGCATGTTTTCATTCCAAGTATCGGCAGTGACTTTCAAAAGGACTGGATGTCTGTATTGCTATTGAAGTATGTGTCCTTTTTTATTAGACTGTCACAAATATGGAGTGTCAAATGGTATAGCCACTTGGGAAAAACTGTTCAGCAATTTCTGTAGAAACTGAATATATATATTCCTACCCTATGATCTAGCAATTCCACTCCTAAATATGTCAAAAGAAATACATGCCTATCCTCATTTTTTAAGAGGACATAAGAAGATTCGTAGCATCTCTATTCACAGGCACCAAAAATTGGAAACAATTCAAATGCCTGTCAAAGGAAGAAGGGACGAACTGTAATATAATCATACAATAGGGTATTACACAGCAGTTTTCACAAAGACTAAATTACTCCTACAAGGAATGATTTGGATGAATCTCACAGATATTTTTTGAGCAAAAGGAGCTAGCTTCAAAAAGTACATACTGTGCAGTTCTATTTATATGAGGTTCAAGAACAGAGAAAGCTAATGTGTTAGTAGAACTTTAGTTATGTTATTGATAATTTTGTTAGAAGTTTGATTCCCTGTGGTTGGGGTCACGTGAGAGGGAGGACGGGAGAACCTCAGGGAGGCCCAGCGTGTTTGGTGTCCTGATCCGAATGGCAGATGCGCAGGTGTATAGATATACTGTGCACCGCGTCCACTTTACAGGCCTCACTCCATCGTGTGCCTCAAGAGAGAGACGAATGGAGGAATGAATGATTGATTGACCGCGTTCCTTAAAAGCAACTTCTAATCTTCCCCTTCCAAATAGTGTTTCGCACCCTGGTGTCCCAAATCCTGGACCGAGCTGAGCCCCTGCTTCCGTCCAGCCTCTCCTCCGAGGTCATCACTGTTTTCCAGTATTACGGTTACTTCACAAGCCGCGGCGTGAGTGACCTGGAGAGTTACCTGAACCAGCTGGCCAAGCAAGGTGGGACAAGTTCTTTGCTCACGCTGTGTCGGGGCTCAGTCTGGCATGCTCTCTGGTCTCTTAACCCATAGTTTTTAGTGATGATAACTCTTTCTTCCCCCAAGTCAACAGCTGGGCCAAGATTCATCTTTGAGATGACTCCTGGACGTTTAACATGAGTGAGTCTGTTGGCAATGAACCAAGGGTCTGCTGGGTCCACCCTAGTCGTCCAGGAAGGGTATACCATCGACAGGAAGCTGCGGAATGATCTAAGGCTCTGCTGAAGTTTTCATCCCTTGTGAATGAGTTAGCCGTTGGTAGGATCAAGCCTACAGGCAATGCTGTCTCATGGGGCCTTTTTTGGTGGCCCTTTCATGATGCTAAGCGGAAGTGAGGTTCAGAAGAAGCCAGTGGAGTGACATGTGAAAGAAAGGATAAAGAGGGAAGGATGAAAAGCCAAGTCTAAGGCTTCCTGTCCAGGGACTGAAGGAAACAGACACCATTGCAGGGGAGCAGTGATGAAGCTTGTCCGTGCCTTCTCGTGGGGCCCTCCAAACGAGAAACAGAACCAGGACCTGCAGTGAGTGGAAACTTCCTCAGGAGTGGAGTTTTTTGAGCAAAAGAGCTAGCTTCAAAAAGATACATACTGTGCAGTTCTATTTATATGAGGTTCAAGAACAGAGAAAGCTAATGTGTTAGTAGAACTTTAGTTATATTATTGATAATTTTGTTACAAGTTTGATTCCCTGTGGTTGGGGTCACGTGAGAGGGAGGACGGGAGAACCTCGGGGAGGCCCAGCGTGTTTGGTGTCCTGATCCGAATGGCAGACGCGCAGGTGTATAGATATACTGTGCACCGCGTCCACTTTACAGGCCTCACTCCATCGTGTGCCTCAAGAGAGAGACAGATGGAGGAATGAATGATTGATTGACCGCGTTCCTTAAAAGCAACTTCTAATCTTCCCCTTCCAAATAGTGTTTCGCACCCTGGTGTCCCAAATCCTGGACCGAGCTGAGCCCCTGCTTCCGTCCAGCCTCTCCTCCGAGGTCATCACTGTTTTCCAGTATTACGGTTACTTCACAAGCCGCGGCGTGAGTGACCTGGAGAGTTACCTGAACCAGCTGGCCAAGCAAGGTGGGACAAGTTCTTTGCTCACGCTGTGTCGGGGCTCAGTCTGGCATGCTCTCTGGTCTCTTAACCCATAGTTTTTAGTGATGATAACTCTTTCTTCCCCCAAGTCAACAGGTGGGCCAAGATTCATCTTTGAGATGACTCCTGGACGTTTAACATGAGTGAGTCTGTTGGCAATGAACCAAGGGTCTGCTGGGTCCACCCTAGTCGTCCAGGAAGGGTATACCATCGACAGGAAGCTGCGGAATGATCTAAGGCTCTGCTGAAGTTTTCATCCCTTGTGAATGAGTTAGCCGTTGGTAGGATCAAGCCTACAGGCAATGCTGTCTCATGGGGCCTTTTTTGGTGGCCCTTTCATGATGCTAAGCGGAAGTGAGGTTCAGAAGAAGCCAGTGGAGTGACATGTGAAAGAAAGGATAAAGAGGGAAGGATGAAAAGCCAAGTCTAAGGCTTCCTGTCCAGGGACTGAAGGAAACAGACACCATTGCAGGGGAGCAGTGATGAAGCTTGTTCGTGCCTTCTCGTGGGGCCCTCCAAATACGAGAAACAGAACCAGGACCTGCAGTGAGTGGAAACTTCCTCAGGAGTGGAGTCAGGCAGTGTTTCGGGTTCCCAAGTTTGTGCTTGACAGTGGGGGAGGCAGGGAGGCAGGAGGAGCAAGGTATGTTCTTAGGAGTAGACAGCGCTCGTGGCAGAAACACTTCTGACCCTGACCCAGGCGCGGACTCAGTCCTTCTCTTTAAACCCTACGACACCCTCTTCAGCTCGTAATGGGCATCACAGGAAGAAGAAGAGAATCTTCCTCCACCCTCACTAATCAGAAACATCACCTTTCTCATATGCTAATTTTTCATGTATTCTTGGGTCTGTTAGTGAGTCCACTGTTAATCTTATTTGTATGTGTAACAAGCATGCTATGTTACTGTCGGAAGGTGACCTCTTGTTTTCTCTTCTCTCTCCAGTTTCCATGGTTCAGAGTCTGCCCTTCCTGCAAGATGAGAAACTGCTCCAGGCCGCGAGTGACCTTGCCCCCGGCAGACTCCCAGCCCCACAGGAAGTTCTCGGGACTCTGGCTCTGCTCCTCACCGGGGAGGACAGTGGGGTCACTGAGGCAGTGATGCTTTACTTGACCGCCGCCTCTAGAAATGAGCATTTCAGGGAAAAGGTAAGGCACGATAGACAGCAAAGCAGAAGCTCGTTTAATTTTATGCCATTTGCTATTAACATTGTGTCATCTCTTCCTTTATAAAAAGAATTTCTTTCTCTTATTTTTTAAAATTAAAACCAGGGGCTGTTGGCAATCCACCCCTAGTCGTCCAGGAAGGGTATACCATCGACAGGAAGCTGCGGAATGATCTAAGGCTCTGCTGAAGTTTTCATCCCTTGTGAATGAGTTAGCCGTTGGTAGGATCAAGCCTACAGGCAATGCTGTCTCATGGGGCCTTTTTTGGTGGCCCTTTCATGATGCTAAGCGGAAGTGAGGTTCAGAAGAAGCCAGTGGAGTGACATGTGAAAGAAAGGATAAAGAGGGAAGGATGAAAAGCCAAGTCTAAGGCTTCCTGTCCAGGGACTGAAGGAAACAGACACCATTGCAGGGGAGCAGTGATGAAGCTTGTTCGTGCCTTCTCGTGGGGCCCTCCAAATACGAGAAACAGAACCAGGACCTGCAGTGAGTGGAAACTTCCTCAGGAGTGGAGTCAGGCAGTGTTTCGGGTTCCCAAGTTTGTGCTTGACAGTGGGGGAGGCAGGGAGGCAGGAGGAGCAAGGTATGTTCTTAGGAGTAGACAGCGCTCGTGGCAGAAACACTTCTGACCCTGACCCAGGCGCGGACTCAGTCCTTCTCTTTAAACCCTACGACACCCTCTTCAGCTCGTAATGGGCATCACAGGAAGAAGAAGAGAATCTTCCTCCACCCTCACTAATCAGAAACATCACCTTTCTCATATGCTAATTTTTCATGTATTCTTGGGTCTGTTAGTGAGTCCACTGTTAATCTTATTTGTATGTGTAACAAGCATGCTATGTTACTGTCGGAAGGTGACCTCTTGTTTTCTCTTCTCTCTCCAGTTTCCATGGTTCAGAGTCTGCCCTTCCTGCAAGATGAGAAACTGCTCCAGGCCGCGAGTGACCTTGCCCCCGGCAGACTCCCAGCCCCACAGGAAGTTCTCGGGACTCTGGCTCTGCTCCTCACCGGGGAGGACAGTGGGGTCACTGAGGCAGTGATGCTTTACTTGACCGCCGCCTCTAGAAATGAGCATTTCAGGGAAAAGGTAAGGCACGATAGACAGCAAAGCAGAAGCTCGTTTAATTTTATGCCATTTGCTATTAACATTGTGTCATCTCTTCCTTTATAAAAAGAATTTCTTTCTCTTATTTTTTAAAATTAAAATAAAAAACGTTTTGTGGCACCTGGGGCCTTCTCTAGTTGAGGCATGTGGACTTCTCTTGTGTGGAGCACCGACTCTGGAGCACTCAGGCTCAGGAGCTGCGGCTGAGGGGCTTCCCCAGTGGCCCTGTTGCTTGTGGGATCTTAGTTCCCTGACCAGGGATTGAACCCGCATCCCCTACGTAGCCGGCAGATTTTTAACCACTGGATCACCAGGGAAGTCCCTTTTTCTTTTATGAATAATATATACTCTGTAATATGATTTAAACTACAAAAATATATACTGAAAATAGCTAAGTTCCTGTAAGTCTAGGCCCCAGAGAAAACTGTTAATAACCTAGTGTACATGCCTTCAGATTTTTTCTATGTATATGCTAATGTATAGAATCTTAACATATATAATTATTTTTTCTTAAATGAGATCGCTCTATCCTGTCGTGAAGCTAATTTTTTTAAATGTACTATATCATGGTTATTTTTTTCCCATGCCAGAACATCTGCTTTATTCCATTTGGTAGGTTAGTGGCATCTCAGGATATGAATAACCGGTTAGTTTCCTGTTCCATATTGATGAGCATTTGTGTGATTGCCAACTCTGAAAAATATTACAATGAACATACATGCGCATGTTTACACACACGTGTCTTACGAGTGGTTTGAGGTAAAGTCATCAAACTATTGGGTCGAAGAGCTTGAGTATTTTTTACTTTTAAAAGCCATCACTCCTGGGCTTCCCTGGTGGTCCAGTGGGTAAACAGTCTGCCTTGCAGTACAAGAGGCGCCGATTCGATCCCTGGCACGGGAGGATCCCACGTGCCATGGAGCAGCTGGACTGGTGTGTCCAACTGAGAGCCAGCACTCTGGAGCACATGCACCCAGAGCCGGTGTCTGGGAGGAGGGAGGCCACCGTGATGGGAGGCTCACACAGGCCAAAGAATTAAGATGGGTGAAAATAAGTAAATGAAGGACCAATAAAAATGGCCAAAATTTAAAAAAAAAAATGTGGCCAAAAATCAAAAAATAAATAAATTAAATAAAAAAGCCATCACTCCTGTTGCCAGGGAAGAGACAGTTTACCTCTCTCTTGGCTTTAATTCAACGGTCATCCTAGTGTAATAAAATTCTGCAATTCAAGCACCTTGGGGCCCAGTACAAGCAAGCCTTGCTTTGGTCCTCTGAGAGCCCTTTACAACTTGAACGGATAGTCTGAAACCGACTTTATGGTAACTTTCAGATCAGCTCAAGAAAATATAAGTAGGCCCTTCTAGTCCTTGGGGAGGTCCACTGTTTGACTCTGAGAAGCGCTAACTTAACCTTTCTAAGGCTTTACCTAAGCTAGCATGTGGTGGGATGTACTCCCAGGAAGATATTCCATTCAGTGCATTTTAGCCCAAGAACATGAACTTCACATTGTTCTTTCCTACAAAACTGGTCTTTTAGTAGAATTTGCTCAAAATGCTCTTCTGTGGCCCAAATACCCTCACCCACACTGAAAGAACAAGACATCAGAGGCCACATATTATGCAGTCCAGTCATAGAATAGAAGTTTCTTAACATTAAAATTAATTATTTTTTCTTAAATGAGATCGCTCTATCCTGTCGTGAAGCTAATTTTTTTAAATGTACTATATCATGGTTATTTTTTTCCCATGCCAGAACATCTGCTTTATTCCATTTGGTAGGTTAGTGGCATCTCAGGATATGAATAACCGGTTAGTTTCCTGTTCCATATTGATGAGCATTTGTGTGATTGCCAACTCTGAAAAATATTACAATGAACATACATGCGCATGTTTACACACACGTGTCTTACGAGTGGTTTGAGGTAAAGTCATCAAACTATTGGGTCGAAGAGCTTGAGTATTTTTTACTTTTAAAAGCCATCACTCCTGGGCTTCCCTGGTGGTCCAGTGGGTAAACAGTCTGCCTTGCAGTACAAGAGGCGCCGATTCGATCCCTGGCACGGGAGGATCCCACGTGCCATGGAGCAGCTGGACTGGTGTGTCCAACTGAGAGCCAGCACTCTGGAGCACATGCACCCAGAGCCGGTGTCTGGGAGGAGGGAGGCCACCGTGATGGGAGGCTCACACAGGCCAAAGAATTAAGATGGGTGAAAATAAGTAAATGAAGGACCAATAAAAATGGCCAAAATTTAAAAAAAAAAATGTGGCCAAAAATCAAAAAATAAATAAATTAAATAAAAAAGCCATCACTCCTGTTGCCAGGGAAGAGACAGTTTACCTCTCTCTTGGCTTTAATTCAACGGTCATCCTAGTGTAATAAAATTCTGCAATTCAAGCACCTTGGGGCCCAGTACAAGCAAGCCTTGCTTTGGTCCTCTGAGAGCCCTTTACAACTTGAACGGATAGTCTGAAACCGACTTTATGGTAACTTTCAGATCAGCTCAAGAAAATATAAGTAGGCCCTTCTAGTCCTTGGGGAGGTCCACTGTTTGACTCTGAGAAGCGCTAACTTAACCTTTCTAAGGCTTTACCTAAGCTAGCATGTGGTGGGATGTACTCCCAGGAAGATATTCCATTCAGTGCATTTTAGCCCAAGAACATGAACTTCACATTGTTCTTTCCTACAAAACTGGTCTTTTTAGTAGAATTTGCTCAAAATGCTCTTCTGTGGCCCAAATACCCTCACCCACACTGAAAGAACAAGACATCAGAGGCCACATATTATGCAGTCCAGTCATAGAATAGAAGACATGGATGAACTGGGTAAAGAGACAGTTCCTTTAATCAACATGAATTTTAATGGATTTTTTCTTTTTTTGGTCTGAAGATAGTGTAAAATGTCTCCTTTTATCTGTAGCTTATCTCAGGGAGTAAAAATGATACATATGTCTCAAAGTACAAGTAAATCAAAATGTCTTCACAGCGTCATTCCTTCTCTTTCAGGCCCTGCTCTATTACTGTGAAGCCCTAACAAAGACAGACCTCCGGCTCCAGAAGGCAGCTTGCCTGGCTCTGAAAAGCCTGAAGGTAAGGCCCAGCCTCGGAGCCCTTGGCGGGTCAGCTTCAAGCTCACTTCGGCTTTGAGGCTAAGCCAGGTGCATAGAGTAGCTTTCTTTCCGTATTTGGAAGTACCTGCTTTGGTAGCTTTTCTCCTCTCCTTTATCTTGTGTATGAATTTGGGGATCCTTTTTGTCTTCAATCAGTACCTAAATTTAGTTTTGTTAAAGTCAATACTTTTAGGAAAACAGTTCCATTTTTCAATAGCCCAGAGGACTCAGGTTATCTCAGGGTCACTGTTAGAAGAAAAGTGTCTCTCATTCCACAAAAGAGAGAACATGCTGATTTCCTCAATTTTCCTTGTGTACAGAAACATAGTAGGGACAAATAAAACTGGTGAAAAAGCACTAAAAGCCAATGTGCCAATAAACTCCCAACTCCTTCCCTGGAAACTTTCACTGAGCAGTTCATCCATCTCCATTGTGTCAGAGAGCAGGGAACTGCCATTGTTAAGGAGCTTGCCTTGCAGTAGTCAAGATTTAATGTCTGACTGACCTTAATCACAAAATATAAGATTAATTGTCCTTGAGCAAAGAATGAAAAGGCCACACCTTAAAACTTGCTAAAATCTTGGATGGGTGCAAGGACCTGTGCGCCTGATGGGACACAAAGAAAGAGATTAATGGGCTTCCCTGGTGGTCCAGTGGGTAGAGAGTCCGCCTTGCAGTGCAAGGGGTGCCGATTCGATCCCTGGCCCCAGAGGATCCCATATGCCATGGAGTGGCTGGACCAGTGTGTCTAGTTATAAGCCAGTGCTCTGGAGCACATATGCCCACAGCTGGTGCTCTGCGACAAGAGAGGCCACTGCAATGGGAGGCCCACACAGGCCAAAGAATAAAGATGGATGAAAATAAATAAATAAATAAATAAATAATAATAAAAGACGTCAAAATTTAAAAAAAAAAAAAAAAAAAACCTAATGTATTCGTTAAAAAAAAAAAATGGGATTAACACCTCAAAAGAAAAAAGTTAATGACCTGTAAAGAAAAACAGCTCTGGGAAATTTTGCCTTCCTTGTTACTTGGTCAAAAAATTACCTTAAGGTGGCCAAGAAAAGGCCCACAGTGGTGGCTGTGCATTTGGTGTTCTCCTGATAGACAGCAACAGGTCTGCAATGATGACTAAGACACAGAGTAAACTAAGACATGAGGCTTCCCTTGTAGCTCAGCTGGGAAAGAATCCACCTGCAATGAGGGAGACCTGGGCTCCATCCTTGAGTTGGAAAGATCCCCTGGAGGAGGGCATGGCTGCCCACTCCAGTGTTCTTGCCTGGAGAGTCCCCACGGACAGAGGAGCCTGGCAGGCTGCCATCCATGGGGTCGCAAAGAGTCGGACCCAACCAAGCGACCGGACACAACACACATGGTGAACAACAGGTCAGCAGTGATGACTGAGACACAGAATTAATGCAGACTAAGACATAAGGATATGTCATCTGCACCCGCCTTTGTGGCTTTACATGCAGTGAAGGTTTAAAAGCTGCAGTTTTCAACTCTAGGATGGCCACCATCTGGGAGCACCAGTTTGTCCCCATTACCCTTTCTTCCTAGGATAGGACCCTTTGTGCTGAAGAAAAGACCTCTTTCTAAACCATCCCCATCCACCCAGCTCTTGAAAGGGGCTCCATACAGTGTGGTATGGAAAACAGCACAGACTCAATCAGTTAACCCTCATTAACTTGTCGGGGAAAGAAATATTTTTAATTAGTGATAGCAAACAGACATCTGACATTTTTCCCAACGACCATACTGGAAACAAGCTTTTGAGCCCTTTTGGTGGTCCAGTGGGTAGAGAGTCCGCCTTGCAGTGCAAGGGGTGCCGATTCGATCCCTGGCCCCAGAGGATCCCATATGCCATGGAGTGGCTGGACCAGTGTGTCTAGTTATAAGCCAGTGCTCTGGAGCACATATGCCCACAGCTGGTGCTCTGCGACAAGAGAGGCCACTGCAATGGGAGGCCCACACAGGCCAAAGAATAAAGATGGATGAAAATAAATAAATAAATAAATAAATAATAATAAAAGACGTCAAAATTTAAAAAAAAAAAAAAAAAAAAACCTAAATTATTCGTAAAAAAAAAAAAATGGGATTAACACCTCAAAAGAAAAAAGTTAATGACCTGTAAAGAAAAACAGCTCTGGGAAATTTTGCCTTCCTTGTTACTTGGTCAAAAAATTACCTTAAGGTGGCTAAGAAAAGGCCCACAGTGGTGGCTGTGTATTTGGTGTTCTCCTGATAGACAGCAACAGGTCTGCAATGATGACTAAGACACAGAGTAAACTAAGACATGAGGCTTCCCTTGTAGCTCAGCTGGGAAAGAATCCACCTGCAATGAGGGAGACCTGGGCTCCATCCTTGAGTTGGAAAGATCCCCTGGAGGAGGGCATGGCTGCCCACTCCAGTGTTCTTGCCTGGAGAATCCCCACGGACAGAGCAGCCTGGCGGGCTGCCATCCATGGGGTCTCAAAGAGTCGGACCCAACCAAGCGACCAGACACAACACACATGGTGAACAACAGCAGGTCAGCAGTGATGACTGAGACACAGAATTAATGCAGACTAAGACATAAGGATATGTCATCTGCACCCGCCTTTGTGGCTTTACATGCGGTGAAGGTTTAAAAGCTGCAGTTTTCAACTCTAGGATGTCCACCATCTGGGAGCGCCAGTTTGTCCCCATTACCCTTTCCTCCTAGGATAGGACCCTTTGTGCTGAAGAAAAGACCTCTTTCTAAACCATCCCCATCCCCCCAGCTCTTGAAAGGGGCTCCATACAGTGTGGTATGGAAAACAGCACAGACTCAATCAGTTAACCCTCATTAACTTGTCGGGGGAAAGAAATTTTTTTTTTTTAATTAGTGATAGCAAACAGACATCTGACATTTTTTTTCCCAACGACCATACTGGAAACAAGCTTGCGAGGTTGAGGCCCTCAGATCCAGTGGGCCTCCAGTTGTAGTCCCCCCTCTGCCTTGCTGGGCTAAACGAGCCCACAGAAACGCTCAGGCACTGGCTTCCGTCCACGGTATTCTGGCGCCCAGCACCACCACCACCACACCGTAAGCCTTGCTTTCTTCCAGGACAGAGAACCATGATTTGTTTTTCACTATCGACTGTTCAGAATCACAGGAAGAGCATTTTATTTCATAGCAGGCTGTCTTTCATCTGGCATTCTTAGAGACACCCGCTGGGCCCTCCTCTCTCTCCACGTGTCCTCTCTGGACGCCTCCATTTTCCACCATCATCTCCACGCTAATAACTCCCTGTATTTCCAGTCCGTGTCATCTCTCCCGTCGCTGGCCCAGCGTGCCCTCGGGTGTCTCCCCAAGGAAGTCGCCTCAGACTCCACCCGTCTCACCCCTGCTTCCTGTCCCTGGAATCTTAGCGGACTGCACAGCTACCTCGCAGGAGCTCAGGCCAGAAACCCAGGAGCCATCAGCGACCCGTCCCCACCCTCGTCCTCCACCTGCGGCCCGCCTCCTCGGCCTGTGGGTCCCGCTTCCTTGGCATCCGGAATCCTCTCCCCTCTTTATCCCCTTTCTGTTCACCTGGATTCCAGCCATGTTCCCACCAGTCTCTCTGCCTCCCTGCGTGCATCCTCTCTGCTGCAGTTAAAACACTCAGAATGAAAAACAGATCCTCCTTAAAACTCTTACATGACTTTCCGTGATCTAAGAATGACGTCCAAAACCTCTCATCTAGCTTCTAAGCCTCCCCTTGATTTGGGCCCTCCAATAAGCGATTCCTCTTACCTGGAATGTATTTCCTTCTCCAACCCCCAAATGCTACATGCACAGGTGTACTCACATCCCTGCCACATGCCAACTCCTGTAAAATAACACTTCCTCCAGGAAGACTTCCCTGATCAGAGCAGGCTCCCAGTTGTGTTCTGCCCCAGCACGCTGACTCAGCCTGTCATTCATCATCATAATTAGTTTATTGTTCCATATCTGTCTTTCCACCAGACTGTAAACACTTAAGGGTCAGGACTGTGTCGTGTTCATAGCTGAGTGTTCACAGAGTGCTCAGTAAATGTTTGTGGAAGAAACAAATACAAGAATTCCCATCCTTGACCTTTATTCCTCAGTTCTATTTTAGTATATAGAGCCAGACTGGGAAACAAGCTTGCGAGGTTGAGGCCCTCAGATCCAGTGGGCCTCCAGTTGTAGTCCCCCCTCTGCCTCGCTGGGCTAAACGAGCCCATAGAAACGCTCAGGCACTGGCTTCCGTCCACGGTATTCTGGCGCCCAGCACCACCACCACCACACCGTAAGCCTTGCTTTCTTCCAGGACAGAGAACCATGATTTGTTTTTCACTATCGACTGTTCAGAATCACAGGAAGAGCATTTTATTTCATAGCAGGCTGTCTTTCATCTGGCATTCTTAGAGACACCCGCTGGGCCCTCCTCTCTCTCCACGTGTCCTCTCTGGACGCCTCCATTTTCCACCATCATCTCCACGCTAATAACTCCCCGTATTTCCAGTCCGTGTCATCCCTCCCGTCGCTGGCCCAGCGTGCCCTCGGGTGCCTCCCCAAGGAAGTCGCCTCAGACTCCACCCGTCTCACCCCTGCTTCCTGTCCCTGGAATCTTAGCGGACTGTGCAGCTACCTTGCAGGAGTTCAGGCCAGAAACCCAGGAGCCATCAGCGACCCGTCCCCACCCTCGTCCTCCACCTGCGGCCCGCCTCCTCGGCCTGTGGGTCCCGCTTCCTTGGCATCCGGAATCCTCTCCCCTCTTTATCCCCTTTCTGTTCACCTGGATTCCAACCGTGTTCCCACCAATCTCTCTGCCTCCCTGCATGCATCCTCTCCGCTGCAGTTTAAACACTCAGAATGAAAAACAGATCCTCCTTAAAACTCTTACATGACTTTCCGTGATCTTAGAATGACGTCCAAAACCTCTCATCTAGCTTCTAAGCCTCCCCTTGATTTGGGCCCTCCAATAAGCGATTCCTCTTATCTGGAATGTATTTCCTTCTCCAACCCCCAAATGCTACATGCACAGGTGTGCTCACATCCCTGCCACATGCCAACTCCTGTAAAATAATACTTCCTCCAGGAAGACTTCCCTGATCAGAGCAGGCTCCCAGCTGTGTTCTGCCCCAGCACGCTGACTCAGCCTGTCATTCATCATCATAATTAGTTTATTGTTCCATATCTGTCTTTCCACCAGACTGTAAACACTTAAGGGGCAGGACTGTCTCTTGTTCATAGCTGAGTGTCCCAGGCCCTGTGAACCATCTGGTTCACAGAGTGCTCAGTAAATGTTTGTGGAAGAAACAAATACAAGAATTCCCATCCTTGACCTTTATTCCTCGGCTCTATCTTAGTATATAGACTAAAATTAGAAATTCTTAAATTAGAGCTGTTTTGGAAGGAATGAGATACAGTAGAAAGAACTAGGACACGTGGATTCTATTCTCGGAAAGCAGGCTGGTCACTTCCCTTCTCCCCACCTGGAGTCCCCTGTGGAAGGAGGCACTTCCCTGACCATCCGCACTCACAGGCACACACCCTGGGCTCCCACCAGGAAGTTCTAATACGGGGTGTCTGAGTGGCATCCAGAAATCTAACTTTCGTAAGAGCTCCTGGAGTGATCCTGATATTCAGTTGGGTTTGGGAAGCCCTAGGTTAGATGGTTTTTCAAGTTCCTACCATTGTGAAATGCTGACTCTCATGTAGTCCCACAGGTATATGTCAGAGCACTCTTGTAACTATTTTCTCCTTGTAGGCTACTGAAAGCATTAAAATGCTGGTGACATTGTGTCAGTCTGATAGTGAAGAAATCAGAAATGTGGCCTCAGAAACTCTCTTATCTCTTGGTGAGTTTTTTTTTTTTTTTTTCTTTTTAACATGATCATTTATTTCTGACCCTTGCAGAAGGAATGGTAAGGAAAAGCTTCATGTGCCTTGTGTAAACAGTTGTTTTCCTATAGGCTATCTGCTCAACCACTTACACAAACACACACACACACACACATACACACACAGAGTATGAGGCACTGATCCATTAATACCAACTGGTATTAATGTATTATTCTGAGTAAGAATAAAAATGTTAGTTTCAAACTGGTATTTCTGTTTTATGTTTTATGTCCAGGGGAAGATGGGCGGCTGGCATATGAACAGTTGGACAAATTTCCTCGAGACTGTGTTAAAGTTGGAGGTCGTCTTGCAAGTGAAGTTGCCACGGCCTTCTAATAACAAGTTGACTTTGCCTAACAGCTGTCTTAATAAATGGCCCTGTTAATCAAGATAGTGCTGTGACTTATCTGGAAGCTGTTGAGGTTGTCTGGCAATTTAAAATGTTATGGAAGGAATCCATGGTCCAGTTTCACAGTACGTAGCTACTTTTCGTTTGGCCAATAGAATAGGGCTATGTATATTTCAGTAGAGTACATCATGGATTGCGTGTGACAATACTTAGTAGTAAACTAAGAGTCTGTGTTACCTAGTATGTATGAAATTTTAAAACAGCCATCTTTGTACTTTTTTGGAAGTTCTTCTATAAGCTTGAAATAGTCACATGATACTTTGATAAATATCATACGCCTTGCCATTTTCCCCTGTCGTTGTTCTCAGGGTTGAGTGGCCCCTTTAGATACCTAACTTTAAATCCAAACCAAAAAATAAAAACAAGGATTTCTTCAAATGCAAGTTTGCCTGCAGAATTTGGTTAAAGGACACATTATAAGATTTTCATTTTGTTTGTCAATCATGAAAATCCAAGTTTTCCTACCATTGTGAAACGCTAAGTCTCATGTAGTCCCACAGGTATATGTCAGAGCACTCTTGTAACTATTTTCTCCTTGTAGGCTACTGAAAGCATTAAAATGCTGGTGACATTGTGTCAGTCTGATAGTGAAGAAATCAGAAATGTGGCCTCAGAAACTCTCTTATCTCTTGGTGAGTTTTTTTTTTTTTTCTTTTTAACATGATCATTTATTTCTGACCCTTGCAGAAGGAATGGTAAGGAAAAGCTTCATGTGCCTTGTGTAAACAGTTGTTTTCCTATAGGCTATCTGCTCAACCACTTACACAAATACACACACACACACACACACAGAGTATGAGGCACTGATCCATTAATACCAACTGGTATTAATGTATTATTCTGAGTAAGAATAAAAATGTTAGTTTCAAACTGGTATTTCTGTTTTATGTTTTATGTCCAGGGGAAGATGGGCGGCTAGCATATGAACAGTTGGACAAATTTCCTCGAGACTGTGTTAAAGTTGGAGGTCGTCTTGCAAGTGAAGTTGCCACGGCCTTTTAATAACAAGTTGACTCTGCCTAACAGCTGTCTTAATAAATGGCCCTGTTAATCAAGATAGTGCTGTGACTTATCTGGAAGCTGTTGAGGTTGTCTGGCAATTTAAAATGTTATGGAAGGAATCCATGGTCCAGTTTCACAGTACGTAGCTACTTTTCGTTTGGCCAATAGAATAGGGCTATGTATATTTCAGTAGAGTACATCATGGATTGCGTGTGACAATACTTAGTAGTAAACTAAGAGTCTGTGTTACCTAGTATGTATGAAATTTTAAAACAGCCATCTTTGTACTTTTTTGGAAGTTCTTCTATAAGCTTGAAATAGTCACATGATACTTTGATAAATATCATACGCCTTGCCATTTTCCCCTGTCGTTGTTCTCAGGGTTGAGTGGCCCCTTTAGATACCTAACTTTAAATCCAAACCAAAAAATAAAAACAAGGATTTCTTCAAATGCAAGTTTGCCTGCAGAATTTGGTTAAAGGACACATTATAAGATTTTCATTTTGTTTGTCAATCATGAAAAATCCAAAGTCATGTTTCCATCATGTAAAAACAGAAGGGTAGATCACTAAAAACTACCTTGTTAAGATTATACCCATTGAGTGAGCCATTTTTTAAATAATACTTTTACAATTAGAGGTATTTTGCTCCTCAGGCAAATCAAGACCAAAAGTTTTCAGAAAGCTGTGATTAATTCAGAAAGTTATGATTCTCCTTGAAGTAGAACATAGAAGTTAAAGGAATCCTCATGGGATGAGAGGGGCTTCCATGGAGGCTCAGTGGCCAAGAATCTGCTTGTGAATGCAGGAGATGTGGGTTCGATCCCTGGGGTGGGAAGATCCCTGAGAGAAGGAAATGGCAACCCACTCCAGTATTCTTGCCTGGAAAATTGCAGGGACGGCTGCAGTCCATGGGGGTCTCAAAGAGTCAGACAGACTTAGCAACTACAACAACAGTAGGATGAAAGCAAAGGGTCGTTAACAGTGGTCTTTGCTTCTGTAGCAATGACCATAAAGTTAGGAAGAAGAATACCCTAAATGATGGCTCCTGCCCTAGAGAAATCATCACTGGAGAAAATCCTTTGGCCAAATAGTTAAAACAACAGCTCCTGTTATTACTTTTGTATCAGGGTAGCGAATCCTTTAAATAAAGTACGAGTCCTTTCAGTAGCTCTTATTAAATAACTTCTCTTCCTCTTAAGAGTATATAAGGTGGGATATGCCAAGACATCAAAATAATATGTGTGAGTGTAATTTAAGCTCTGGAATATCAACTGTTCTCTGAATGTGCTTCTATAGAATATCATTTAGATGTCATTTGAAATATTTACATTTTACAAGACCTTTAAAAACAACTCTTATTTCATTTAAAGTGAAAATTGTTTGTCAGGCTTCCTGACAGATAAGTTCTTTCAACTGTGAAGTTATAATATATATATATTTGTAAATTTATAAATATTATATATATGCATATCTTTCCTTTTAAAAGTACATTGTACAGTCTATAGTTAGTATGTATAGTCTGTAGTCTCTGCTAACTGGTTGAAATGATTCTTTTTATAGAAAGTCAAATCACAAATGTTACAGCGTTGTTTTGTTGTTTTTTTTTTAATTTTTTTGAGTATTGCATGAATAATTAATTCCATATCTTTTGTATTCACTTCTGCATTTTATTTTTGGTTGAAAGGGGTGCTTTTAGTTTTGTGGCATTTGTATTCGTCACTCTTTCAATCATGTAAGTTAAAATAAAAATTATTTTTGAATTACTAGTTTCATGTTTGGAGTCTGATGTATTTTTTTCACATGCCCTTCTTGAGTGAGTATTTACTTAACACAGTACACCTCATTCTCAACTTGAATTTATTCTTATCTTGAAGGATCATTCTCAACTTGAATTTATTCTTATCTTGAAATTCCTTCATCCACACATGAAGATGGTATTTATTTCTCAAGTTTGTTGTGATGCTAACAGGAAAAAAAAAAAAGCTGCATTTCATGTGCTTCTTTCATCTGGACCATATTCCTGTGCTGTCTCATTTTGTCTAAGTTATTGGTACTTTTAAATGTATTTGTTTCTTCATTTGTGGCAGTGCTGGGCCTCACTGCTGCACTCAGGCTTTCTCTAGGTGTGGTGAGTAGGCGCGCCTCTTTGCTGCGGTGCTCGGGCTTCCCATTTTGGTGGCTTCTCTTGTTAAGGAGCACAGGCTGAAGGCTCCCAGGCTCAGGAGTGGTGGCGCATGGGCTTCGTTGGTTTGAGGCGTGTGGAATCTTCTCAGAGCAGGGACCAAACCCGTGTCCCCCGCGCTGACGGGATTCCTAATCACTGGACCACCAGGCAAGTCCCACTACTGGTGTTTCTTGTCTGTGGTGAGTTGGTTACCTTTCTTGGCCTTGGAGAAGTGGCCTTCTAGAGGAGGATCCTAGGCGTCTCAGCAGACACTCTTCTCTGGTCATCCAAGCTATCGTTCTGGGGCTCCCCTAAGAGGCGTGGGTCCTTCTGTTGGGACAAGCTGATTATGTGGGTGGTCTGGTAGGCTTGGTGGGCCCCTAGTCTGGTCAGTTACCAGGTCCTGCCTTGTACCATGCTGCTTGCCTAAGCAGGGAGGGAGCTGGTAGTATGTATAGTCTGTGCTCTGCTATGTTGAATATTCTTATAGAAAGTCAAATCACAAATGTTACAGCGTTGTTTTGTTGTTTTTTTTTAAATTTTTTTGAGTATTGCATGAATAATTAATTCCATATCTTTTGTATTCACTTCTGCATTTTATTTTTGGTTGAAAGGGGTGCTTTTAGTTCTGTGGCATTTGTATTCGTCACTCTTTCAATCATGTAAGTTAAAATAAAAATTATTTTTGAATTACTAGTTTCATGTTTGGAGTCTGATGTATTTTTTTCACATGCCCTTCTTGAGTGAGTATTTACTTAACACAGTACACCTCATTCTCAACTTGAATTTATTCTTATCTTGAAGGATCATTCTCAACTTGAATTTATTCTTATCTTGAAATTCCTTCATCCACACATGAAGATGGTATTTATTTCTCAAGTTTGTTGTGATGCTAACAGGAAAAAAAAAAAAAAAAGCTGCATTTCATGTGCTTCTTTCATCTGGACCATATTCCTGTGCTGTCTCATTTTGTCTAAGTTATTGGTACTTTTAAATGTATTTGTTTCTTCATTTGTGGCAGTGCTGGGCCTCACTGCTGCACTCAGGCTTTCTCTAGGTGTGGTGAGTAGGCGCGCCTCTTTGCTGCGGTGCTCGGGCTTCCCATTTTGGTGGCTTCTCTTGTTAAGGAGCACAGGCTGAAGGCTCCCAGGCTCAGGAGTGGTGGCGCATGGGCTTCGTTGGTTTGAGGCGTGTGGAATCTTCTCAGAGCAGGGACCAAACCCGTGTCCCCCGCGCTGACGGGATTCCTAATCACTGGACCACCAGGCAAGTCCCACTACTGGTGTTTCTTGTCTGTGGTGAGTTGGTTACCTTTCTTGGCCTTGGAGAAGTGGCCTTCTAGAGGAGGATCCTAGGCGTCTCAGCAGACACTCTTCTCTGGTCATCCAAGCTATACGTTCTGGGGGCTCCCCCTAAGAGAGCCGCGTGGGTCCTTCTGTTGGGACAAGCTGATTATGTGGGTGGTCTGGTAGGCTTGGTGGGCCCCTAGTCTGGTCAGTTACCAGGTCCTGCCTTGTACCATGCTGCTTGCTGCTATTTAGCAGGGCCTGGTCACGGGGCAGCTGGTAGTGGAATCCTGGGGTCCCTGAAGCTAGCGTTGGCGCACTAGTGAGCAAGGTCAGGGTCCCCAAGACTCTGAAGCCGTTGCCCCGCCACTGGCCGTTGAAGCCAGATCCTGGGGTTAGTGCTAGACTACTTTCCTGGTGGCTCAGTCAGTAAAGAAGTCACCTGTAATGCAGGAGACCGGGATTCAATCCCTGGGTCGGAAAGATCCCCCGGAGAAGGAAATGGCAACCCACTCCAATATTCTTGCCTGAAGAATCTCATCCACAGAGGAGCCTGGGGGGCTGCAGTCCGTGGATGGCAAGAGTCAGACACGACTTAGCAACTACATCACCAGCACTGGCAGGTACAGCCAGGTCCTGGAGTCTGGCTACAGGATCCAGGTTCCCAGAGCTGTTTCAGATCGTTGGGGTTTGGGGATGGAGGTTCCTGATAGAGCTGGGTATGGGGTCCAGGGTGTCCGGAAGATTGCGCTGGACTACAGTGGGCAGGGTCAGAACCCAGCTGGTCCCAGGATAAGATCTGGCCTGTGTAGCAGAGCAGTGGTTTCTCGCTTCTGCTGTCCACCTCCCAGAGAGTGAGGCTGGTTTAGAGACTAAAAGAGGCTTTCCAACGGGAGGGGCCGTGCCTGCCCACTGGGTCTGGGCGCTCAGGTGGGCAGCATGTAGCTAGGGGCGTGTCCAGAGGCAGCTGTGGGCACTTAAGGCTTCAGGCCGCCTGTCCGCTGATAGGTAGGGCTGTGACCCCGCCCAGTTAGTGCTCTGGCCTGAGGCGTCCCAGCAGGCTATTGGGCGGGACCAGGTCTAGGCCTAAGGGCATCCCAAGTCCGCCCGGAGCGTCCCTGCAGCTGAAGGTTCTCGGCTGTCAGCGTCTGTCCCCAGGGTGAATTGCAGCCACCGCCTCGCTCTGCCCAGCCCTCTTCCGGAGACTCCAAGACCAGCAGGTAGGTCTGGTGCAGGCTTCTATCAGATAACTTGCGTTGGCCCTGTCCCAGTGCGCAGAGGAGTTTGTGAGCGCCCTTTCCCTGTTTGTGCGCGCCTTTCTCCTGTAATAGAGTCCCTGGCCTTCAAAGCCAAACGCTCTTGGGGCGCGTCTCCCCAGTGCTGGAACCCTGGGCTGGGGAGCCTGACGTGAGGCTCAGAACTCTCACCCCTGTGGGAGAACCTCTGCCTGTATTCATTCTCCAGCTTGTGGGTCACCCAGCTGCGGGGTATGGCATTTGATTACGTCATGAGCCCTTCCCTTCTGCCGGTCTTGCTGTGGTTCCTTCTTTAGGTCTTTTAGTTGTAGATCTTTTCTGGCAGGTTTCAGGCTTTCTCCTTGACCGTTGTTCTGAGATAGTTGTGATTTTGGTGTGGTTGTGAGAGGAGGTAAGCTCAGGGTCTATCTCATCCACAGAGGAGCCTGGGGGGCTGCAGTCCGTGGATGGCAAGAGTCAGACACGACTTAGCAACTACATCACCAGCACTGGCAGGTACAGCCAGGTCCTGGAGTCTGGCTACAGGATCCAGGTTCCCAGAGCTGTTTCAGATCGTTGGGGTTTGGGGATGGAGGTTCCTGATAGAGCTGGGTATGGGGTCCAGGGTGTCCGGAAGATTGCGCTGGACTACAGTGGGCAGGGTCAGAACCCAGCTGGTCCCAGGATAAGATCTGGCCTGTGTAGCAGAGCAGTGGTTTCTCGCTTCTGCTGTCCACCTCCCAGAGAGTGAGGCTGGTTTAGAGACTAAAAGAGGCTTTCCAACGGGAGGGGCCGTGCCTGCCCACTGGGTCTGGGCGCTCAGGTGGGCAGCATGTAGCTAGGGGCGTGTCCAGAGGCAGCTGTGGGCACTTAAGGCTTCAGGCCGCCTGTCCGCTGATAGGTAGGGCTGTGACCCCGCCCAGTTAGTGCTCTGGCCTGAGGCGTCCCAGCAGGCTATTGGGCGGGACCAGGTCTAGGCCTAAGGGCATCCCAAGTCCGCCCGGAGCGTCCCTGCAGCTGAAGGTTCTCGGCTGTCAGCGTCTGTCCCCAGGGTGAATTGCAGCCACCGCCTCGCTCTGCCCAGCCCTCTTCCGGAGACTCCAAGACCAGCAGGTAGGTCTGGTGCAGGCTTCTATCAGATAACTTGCGTTGGCCCTGTCCCAGTGCGCAGAGGAGTTTGTGAGCGCCCTTTCCCTGTTTGTGCGCGCCTTTCTCCTGTAATAGAGTCCCTGGCCTTCAAAGCCAAACGCTCTTGGGGCGCGTCTCCCCAGTGCTGGAACCCTGGGCTGGGGAGCCTGACGTGAGGCTCAGAACTCTCACCCCTGTGGGAGAACCTCTGCCTGTATTCATTCTCCAGCTTGTGGGTCACCCAGCTGCGGGGTATGGCATTTGATTACGTCATGAGCCCTTCCCTTCTGCCGGTCTTGCTGTGGTTCCTTCTTTAGGTCTTTTAGTTGTAGATCTTTTCTGGCAGGTTTCAGGCTTTCTCCTTGACCGTTGTTCTGAGATAGTTGTGATTTTGGTGTGGTTGTGAGAGGAGGTAAGCTCAGGGTCTATCTGCTCCCACATTTTGGTCACTATCCATGCATTTGTTTGTTTATCACACAAAGGTCTTAACTTTGTCTCCCTGATGCTAGCGTGCATAAACTGCATCTTTAGGAGAGGCCCCTAACTGAAGAACTCTCGACAGACATGGGCACGCCTCGGTGATGGCAAGGCCCTGCCTCCATCGTGAGGAGCTTTCCTTGCTGTGGTAACTGCTGGTGCCCATAACCTAGAGCCTGCGCCATGTCCAGAAGAAGCTGGTTTGTTTTGCTTTTTGATGATGCCTTGCAATGCCACCGTGGCTGCAACGCTGCAAACCATATGCCTCAAAGCTGTGCTTCAGAGTGCTGGTTCAATCCCTGGGTTGGGAAGATCCTCTGGAGGAGGGTATGGCAACCCACTCCAGTATTCTTGCCTGGAGAATGCCATGGACAGAGGAACCTGGTAGGCTACAGGCCATAGGGTTGCAAAGAGTTGGACAGAACCGAAGTGACTTAGCATGTAGCATGAGCAGAGCCTGTAAGTCCACTGAGGGTGGAAAGAGTCTTAGTTTATTTGTTTATGTTCCCAACTCAACTCCCCACAATCAGAGAGTGGCCCCTGATATTCAGCTCCGAGTATTTACCAAGTGATTCATTAAATACTTAGTGATGGCTTAGTTACTGAGTCAGCAGTAAAAAAAAAAAAAGAAAACAATTTCACCTATAAGGTTGACTGCTGTACTGCTTAACTGAATTGCCTTACTTACTTTATAAAGTTATAAAGTCAAATTGTAAACCCAAATTCAGCAAAAACATCAGCACTTCTCACTATCAGAAAAACAGATTGTCAAATAGAAAAGTAAGCATTTTCATCCCTGAAGTTTTCCTGGGGATAGTATCTCTTGTAAAGCAGGTATTATTGACTTTGAGAAAGTTCTCAGTATACCACTGGCACGGAACAGTAGTTGTTTGCTATAATCTAGTTCTCTAACTTTCATTTCTTCAACAAGTATTTGCTGCATATTTGCTATCAATGAGGTATGTGTACGCCAGGAACTGTTCTTGGCAATGGAGCTCAACCATGGGGGCGAGAAAAGGACAGAAAAATTCTTGACCTCACAGGGCTCATATCCTGGAAAGAGAAGACAGTAAGACAGAGAAAAGGAGGGAATCCCCTGGAGGCCCAGTGGTTAGGATTCCGCACTTCCACTGCCAGGGGCCCCGGGAAACCCAAAATCCCACAAGCCGTGCAATGTGGCCAAGAGAAAAAAAAGATGGAGGAAAGGATTGTAGTTGCTCAAGGCCAAGGCTAAGGGTGGGAGATGCGATAGGGCAAAAATCACAAGTTTCAAAGAGAGGGGTTGGGGAAGGCCTAAGAGAACATTACTTCTGAGAATAACTTGAGGGCCTGACAGTGAGTTCCGTGGATATGTGGATACCTCTGGGAAGAACATTTCAGGCAGAGGCAACAATAACCACACAGGGCTTAAGAAAGGGACCAAGCTTGATGTTTTAGATTTTCTAGTAGCCACACGAATAGAACGAAAACAGGAGAGCTAATTCTAATGTTTTATTTAACTTAATATATCCAAAATCTTTCAACTTGTAGTCAGGATAAAAATTCTTAGTATTTTACATTCTTTTCTCATACTAGGTCTTTGAAATATAGTATATGTTTTATAATTACAGCACATCTCAATTCAGCTCCGAGTATTTACCAAGTGATTCATTAAATACTTAGTGATGGCTTAGTTACTGAGTCAGCAGTAAAAAAAAAAAAAGAAAACAATTTCACCTATAAGGTTGACTGCTGTACTGCTTAACTGAATTGCCTTACTTACTTTATAAAGTTATAAAGTCAAATTGTAAACCCAAATTCAGCAAAAACATCAGCACTTCTCACTATCAGAAAAACAGATTGTCAAATAGAAAAGTAAGCATTTTCATCCCTGAAGTTTTCCTGGGGATAGTATCTCTTGTAAAGCAGGTATTATTGACTTTGAGAAAGTTCTCAGTATACCACTGGCACGGAACAGTAGTTGTTTGCTATAATCTAGTTCTCTAACTTTCATTTCTTCAACAAGTATTTGCTGCATATTTGCTATCAATGAGGTATGTGTACGCCAGGAACTGTTCTTGGCAATGGAGCTCAACCATGGGGGCGAGAAAAAGGACAGAAAAATTCTTGACCTCACAGGGCTCATATCCTGGAAAGAGAAGACAGTAAGACAGAGAAAAGGAGGGAATCCCCTGGAGGCCCAGTGGTTAGGATTCCGCACTTCCACTGCCAGGGGCCCGGGAACCAAGATCCCACAAGCCGTGCAATGTGGCCAAGAGAAAAAAAAAAAGATGGAGGAAAGGATTGTAGTTGCTCAAGGCCAAGGCTAAGGGTGGGAGATGCGATAGGGCAAAAATCACAAGTTTCAAAGAGAGGGGTTGGGGAAGGCCTAAGAGAACATTACTTCTGAGAATAACTTGAGGGCCTGACAGTGAGTTCCGTGGATATGTGGATACCTCTGGGAAGAACATTTCAGGCAGAGGCAACAATAACCACACAGGGCTTAAGAAAGGGACCAAGCTTGATGTTTTAGATTTTCTAGTAGCCACACGAATAGAACGAAAACAGGAGAGCTAATTCTAATGTTTTATTTAACTTAATATATCCAAAATCTTTCAACTTGTAGTCAGGATAAAAATTCTTAGTATTTTACATTCTTTTTCTCATACTAGGTCTTTGAAATATAGTATATGTTTTATAATTACAGCACATCTCAATTCAGGCTAGTCATATTTCAGGTGCTCTGTAGCCAGTTGGGGCTCGTGGCTACCATATTGGATAATGCAGTCTGTGTTTCCCCAGCTGTCCCAGTAACAGCCTTTCTAGAATACACACATAAACACATATGTTCATGCGTGCACATGCATGGATACAGGATCCACCTGTGGGTTACATGTCTAATGGAGTTGTCATGCTTCTTCAGGTTCTTTTTTTTTCATTAACTTACAATGTTGTGTAGTTTCTGAATCATAGCAGAGTGACTCAAATATAAAAATATTCTTTTTAAAATTCTTTCCCATTATGGTCTATTACAAGATTTTGAATATAGTTCCCAGTGCTATATAGTCAGACTTTGTTGTTAGACTGTATCTATTTTGTATCTATTTCATATATTTAATAGTTTTTATCTGCTAATCCCAAACTCCTAATGTATCCCTCACCCGTGTTTCCCCTTTGACAACCACGTTTGTTTTCTATGTTTATGAGCCTGCTTCTGCCTGGTAAACAAGTTCATTTGTATCTTACTTTCAATCCCACATGTAAGTGCTTTCGAATTAGTATGGTGTCTTTTGTCTATTCATGTTGCTGCAAATGGCATTATTTTGGTCTTTTTATGGCTAAATAGTGTTCCACTGTACAGAGGCACCACATCTTTATCCATTCATCTGTAGATGAATATTTAGGTTGGTTTCATGTCTTGGTTATTGCAAATAGTGCTGCTGTGAATATTGGGGTGCATGTATATTTTCAGATTAGACTTTCCTCCAGTTACATGGCCAGGAGTGAGTTCGTTTGATTGTGTGGTAACTCGCTTCTTTAGGTTCTTTTAATCTAGGGCAGTTGTGCTCCTCCCCCCACCTCCACCCCCGCCCCCGACTTTCTACACTTCCACACTTCACTACATTTGAAAAATACAGGCAAGTACATTTTGTAGAATGCTGCAGATTTGGACAGGGCATCCAAATCTCTACTTTGAAAGTAGAGCCAGTAGGATTTGTTGATACATCAGAACTGAGGTATGAAACAGACCAAAAGCCAAGGATGGATCCAAAAATTTCATTCTGAATGACAAGAAAGATGGAATGTCATCTTCCACAATAGGGAAACTGAGAAGGACCAGGTTTGGGAGAAAAACCAAGAATTCTGCTTTAAGGTAGGTTAAGTTGGGGAAGCATCTTAGACATGGAAATGGAGATACCAAGTTGGTGATTGAAATTAATTGTGTGTGGAGTTCAGGTGAGAAATCCAGTTAAAAATATAAAATTGGACAAAAGATAAATATATATATAATTGGGAGTTTTCAGCATGTGAATAGCATTTAAAGCCATGAGACTGGTTTATTTCACCCAGGAAGTATAGATAGAAAACAAGAAGAGGTACAAGGACTGAGCCTTTGGGCACTCCACTATTTAGAGGTCATTAAAGAAGAGGGGGAGACAACAAAGGAAAAGGAAGAGCAGCCAGTGGGGAAAAGTTAAATGACAATGACATCTTAGAAGCTAAGTGAAAAAAAAAAAGACTTTCAAGGAGAACCAAGTGACAAATGCTGAAGACTGAGAATTGAATTGAGCAGAATGAAGGTCACCAGTGATCCTGATGAGAAATTTCAGTAGAGCCATGGCGTTGAAATCCAGTGTGAAGTACATTTAAGAGAGGTTACAAAAGCATATTAAACAAGGCAAGTATGGCAGCTCTTCAAAGAGCTTTTGTATACAGAGGAACAGAAGAATGAGGGACGGTGGGCCCCTCCCCACCCAGCTCTATGAGGTCAAGAGAGTTTTAAATTTTTTAATGAGAAAAAGCACAGCATGCTTGTTGTTGATGATGCAGAGGTGCCCATTGAGATGGAAAAGTTAAAGAGGTAAAAGAATTGTCAGCAATCTCCTTGAATGAAGTGAGGAGGATTGGTTGAACTCTGCATAAATGCAGGGAGCATGCAGATAGAAAGCCAGAGGATATGGATGCACAAGGATTAGAGGGTGGGTATGCTGGGGAGAGCTACGGAAGTCCCTCTTTCTGGCTGCAGAGGGGGGGCTTTCCGTTGCGGTATGGGCAGGTCCAAATCTCTACTTTGAAAGTAGAGCCAGTAGGATTTGTTGATACATCAGAACTGAGGTATGAAACAGACCAAAAGCCAAGGATGGATCCAAAAATTTCATTCTGAATGACAAGAAAGATGGAATGTCATCTTCCACAATAGGGAAACTGAGAAGGACCAGGTTTGGGAGAAAAACCAAGAATTCTGCTTTAAGGTAGGTTAAGTTGGGGAAGCATCTTAGACATGGAAATGGAGATACCAAGTTGGTGATTGAAATTAATTGTGTGTGGAGTTCAGGTGAGAAATCCAGTTAAAAATATAAAATTGGACAAAAGATAAATATATATATAATTGGGAGTTTTCAGCATGTGAATAGCATTTAAAGCCATGAGACTGGTTTATTTCACCCAGGAAGTATAGATAGAAAACAAGAAGAGGTACAAGGACTGAGCCTTTGGGCACTCCACTATTTAGAGGTCATTAAAGAAGAGGGGGAGACAACAAAGGAAAAGGAAGAGCAGCCAGTGGGGAAAAGTTAAATGACAATGACATCTTAGAAGCTAAGTGAAAAAAAAAAAGCCTTTCAAGGAGAACCAAGTGACAAATGCTGAAGACTGAGAATTGAATTGAGCAGAATGAAGGTCACCAGTGATCCTGATGAGAAATTTCAGTAGAGCCATGGCGTTGAAATCCAGTGTGAAGTACATTTAAGAGAGGTTACAAAAGAATATTCAAAACGGCAAGTATGGCAGCTCTTCAAAGAGTTTTTGTATACAGAGGAACAGAAGAATGAGGGACGGTGGGCCCCCTCCCCCCACCCCGAGCTCTATGAGGTCAAGAGAGTTTTAAATTTTTTAATGAGAAAAAGCACAGCATGCTTGTTGTTGATGATGCAGAGGTGCCCATTGAGATGGAAAAGTTAAAGAGGTAAAAGAATTGTCAGCAATCTCCTTGAATGAAGTGAGGAGGATTGGTTGAACTCTGCATAAATGCAGGGAGCATGCAGATAGAAAGCCAGAGGATATGGATGCACAAGGATTAGAGGGTGGGTATGCTGGGGAGAGCTACGGAAGTCCCTCTTTCTGGCTGCAGAGGGTCTTTGTTGCTGCTCGCAGGCTTTCTCCAGTTGCGGTGGATGGGGGCTACTTTAATTGAGGCGCATGGATTTCTTGTTGCAATGGCTTCTCTTGTGATGGAGCACGGGTTCAGTAGTTGTGGTGTGTCGGCTTAGTTTCCCCGAGGTGTGTGGAATCTTCCCAGATCAGGAGTTGAAACTATGTCCCCTGCATTAGTAGGCGTATTCTTAACCAGTGTACCACCAGGGAAGTCCTGGAAGTTCTTTTTTGATGGCTTGGATTTTCTCAGAAAATACTATCACTATAGGAAATGTATAATGTAGAAGAAAAACTCTTCCTATGTAACAAGTAAGCAAAATAGGCATAAGACTAAGAAAGCTTAGTGGAAAGTCTGACACTTCGGAACAGTCAAAACAGAATGAGCAGGCTCCTAGTAGGCACCGATTAAGCAAGGGTGCAAAAGACAGACACTCACTGAGTGTGTTAGGAGAAACCAGTTTAGTTAAAGCTGAGATTCTGTTTACCAGAGAAGCGAATGTAAGCTTGGTTTAGCTCAAGGTGTAGAAGTCCTCAGTGCCCGGCTGAAGAAAGAAGCTTGGCATACATGGCTCTCCCCGGATTTGTGTATTGCATTCCATAGTGTTGCTAAGCGATGCGTTCCGGAGTTCTGGACTGTTCAGTCTGGTTACTGCTAGGATGTGACTGAAGCACCCTTGGCCTTTTCACACAATGGCAAAGCCCCGGGCTTATTGTGTACAGTTCTGGACTCAGATTTTACAGTATTTTGTGGGGCTCTTTCACCACCTCCAGAAATGCTGGAGTGCCGTGAAGGGCTTCTGCACTGGGACCCCGTGAGAGCGACCCTTGGCTTTTCACACTCTAGCTTGTTGTTGATGATGCAGAGGTGCCCATTGAGATGGAAAAGTTAAAGAGGTAAAAGAATTGTCAGCAATCTCCTTGAATGAAGTGAGGAGGATTGGTTGAACTCTGCATAAATGCAGGGAGCATGCAGATAGAAAGCCAGAGGATATGGATGCACAAGGATTAGAGGGTGGGTATGCTGGGGAGAGCTACGGAAGTCCCTCTTTCTGGCTGCAGAGGGTCTTTGTTGCTGCTCGCAGGCTTTCTCCAGTTGCGGTGGATGGGGGCTACTTTAATTGAGGCGCATGGATTTCTTGTTGCAATGGCTTCTCTTGTGATGGAGCACGGGTTCAGTAGTTGTGGTGTGTCGGCTTAGTTTCCCCGAGGTGTGTGGAATCTTCCCAGATCAGGAGTTGAAACTATGTCCCCTGCATTAGTAGGCGTATTCTTAACCAGTGTACCACCAGGGAAGTCCTGGAAGTTCTTTTTTGATGGCTTGGATTTTCTCAGAAAATACTATCACTATAGGAAATGTATAATGTAGAAGAAAAACTCTTCCTATGTAACAAGTAAGCAAAATAGGCATAAGACTAAGAAAGCTTAGTGGAAAGTCTGACACTTCGGAACAGTCAAAACAGAATGAGCAGGCTCCTAGTAGGCACCGATTAAGCAAGGGTGCAAAAGACAGACACTCACTGAGTGTGTTAGGAGAAACCAGTTTAGTTAAAGCTGAGATTCTGTTTACCAGAGAAGCGAATGTAAGCTTGGTTTAGCTCAAGGTGTAGAAGTCCTCAGTGCCCGGCTGAAGAAAGAAGCTTGGCATACATGGCTCTCCCCGGATTTGTGTATTGCATTCCATAGTGTTGCTAAGCGATGCGTTCCGGAGTTCTGGACTGTTCAGTCTGGTTACTGCTAGAGATGTGACTGAAGCACCCTTGGCCTTTTCACACAATGGCAAAGCCCCGGGCTTATTGTGTACAGTTCTGGACTCAGATTTTACAGTATTTTGTGGGGCTCTTTCACCACCTCCAGAAATGCTGGAGTGCCGTGAAGGGCTTCTGCACTAAGGAGGAGGAAGAATACATCCCTCCAGTTGAGAGTATTTTTCATAAAGAAAAAATCCTGATGCTTGGCAATATGTTGACGAATACATCTCTAGCCCTTGAAGAGAGGGCGCAGGCTGCCCACAAAATCGGACTGTTGGCCTTTACAGGTAGTAACTTAACAAGTGGTACTGATGGAGGGCTTCTATCATCTTTCTGCCTATGCCAACACTGTCAGTGACTCAGTGTCATAGCACTCGTCTTAAGAGTCCAATAACAGGGCTTCCCTGGTGGTCCAGTGGGTAAGGACACCGCCTTGCAGTGCAAGTGGCGCCAGTTCGATCCCTGGCCTGGGAAGATCCCACGTGCCGCGGAGCGGCTGGACCAATGTGTCCAACTACCGAGGCCAGAGCTCTGGGGTGCATGTGCCCAGAGCCAGTGCTCTGCGACGAGAGAGGCCACTGCAAGGGGAGGCCCACACAGGCCAAAGAACAAACATAGATGAATGAAAGATCAATAGAAGTAGCCAAAAAAAAAAAGAGTCCAATAACATTCCCTTTGCCTAGATTATTATTAGTCTTTCATCTTTGCACCACCAAAAATAATCACTTTGTTCTCCTCAAGGATCACATTTTTTTTAAAATTTTTATTTTACTTTTTTACAGAATTTTGTTGTTTACAGATATGTATGATCCCAGATTAGTCATATGTATATCCCCCCTCCATCCCACCCCTCCAGGCCGTCACACAGTACCCCTGCAGGATCCCCTTTTCTCACAGCGCAATGACAATAGCTATTTCTTTCACATATGATGGTATAGATTTTCATGCTACTTCCTTTATGCCTCCCACCCACTGTTCATTCCCCACTATGTCCATATGTCTACTGTCCATGTCTGTTTTTCCATCGCTTCACTGCATGTGTTATCATTACCATCCTACTAGATTCCATATACATGTTAGTATATTGTACTTGAAGGATTCATGTTTTAAAAGAAAGTGTCCATCAAATATATTACTAATTAGATCTTTCCAATTTTTATTCTTTAAAATCACACACACACACACACACACACACACACACACGAAGGAAATGGCAACCCACTCCAGTATTCTAGCCCGGAAAATTCCATGGATGGAGAAGCCTGGCGAGCTACAGTCCATGGGGTCTCAAATATGTATATATATATGACTTCCCTGATGGCTCAGTGGTGAGGAATCTGACTATCATACAGGAGACCTGGGTTCCATCCCTGGATTGGGAAGATCTCCCTGGAGGAGGGCACGGCAACCCACTCTTCTTGCCTGGAGAGAAGAGCTTGGCAGGCTGCAGTCTAAGTGGTCACACAGAGTCAGACACGACTGAAGTGACTAAGCAGCAAGCACACATGCACATATACACTGAAATTGACTATCAAAGTTTTTAATATATAAAAATCAAAAAAGGTATACTGAATTGATATAATTCAACCCTTTTACAGGTTGATATTTTATTTTTTATCTTGTCAAAAATGCATTATACAGGCAATAGTTCAGAAAAAATTAATAAGAACTTAAGGCTCTTAAAACACTTACAACTACCAGGAAAGCCAATCGGTATATTAGTGAAAAACAACTATTAATAAGAAACACTTAATAACATTCCTTTGCCTAGATTATTATTAGTCTTTCATCTTTGCACCACCAAAAATAATCACTTTGTTCTCCTCAAGGATCACATTTTTTTTAAAATTTTTATTTTACTTTTTTACATAGTTTTGTTGTTTATAGATATGTATTATCCCAGATTAGTCATATGTATATCCCCCCTCCATCCCACCCCTCCAGGCCGTCACACAGTACCCCTGCAGGATCCCCTTTTCTCACAGCGCAATGACAATAGCTATTTTTTTCACATATAATAGTATAGGCTTTCATGCTACTTCCTTTATGCCTCCCACCCACTGTTCATTCCCCACTATGTCCATATGTCTACTGTCCATGTCTGTTTTTCCATCGCTTCACTGCATGTGTTATCATTACCATCCTACTAGATTCCATATACATGTTAGTATATTGTACTTGAAGGATTCATGTTTTAAAAGAAAGTGTCCATCAAATATATTACTAATTAGATCTTTCCAATTTTTATTCTTTAAAATCACACACACACACACACACACACACACACACACGAAGGAAATGGCAACCCACTCCAGTATTCTAGCCCGGAAAATTCCATGGATGGAGAAGCCTGGCGAGCTACAGTCCATGGGGTCTCAAATATGTATATATATATGACTTCCCTGATGGCTCAGTGGTGAGGAATCTGACTATCATACAGGAGACCTGGGTTCCATCCCTGGATTGGGAAGATCTCCCTGGAGGAGGGCACGGCAACCCACTCTTCTTGCCTGGAGAGAAGAGCTTGGCAGGCTGCAGTCTAAGTGGTCACACAGAGTCAGACACGACTGAAGTGACTAAGCAGCAAGCACACATGCACATATACACTGAAATTGACTATCAAAGTTTTTAATATATAAAAATCAAAAAAGGTATACTGAATTGATATAATTCAACCCTTTTACAGGTTGATATTTTATTTTTTATCTTGTCAAAAATGCATTATACAGGCAATAGTTCAGAAAAAATTAATAAGAACTTAAGGCTCTTAAAACACTTACAACTACCAGGAAAGCCAATCGGTATATTAGTGAAAAACAACTATTAATGTATTCTCCCCTAGAAAATTAAGTGGTCGACCATTTTAAAGACACACTGTTCTGTAAAGTCCAAACCTATTTCACTTTTTTTTCCTAATAAATGTCAGGACAGGGCTTCCCCTGGTGGTCCAGTGGGTAAGGACACCGCCTTTCTGTGCAAGGGGCGCCGGTTCGATCCCTGGCCTGGGAAGATCCCACGTGCCGCGGAGTGGCTGGACCGATGTGTCCAATTACCGAGCCAGAGCTCTGGAGCACATGCGCCCAGAGCCGGCGCTCTGCAATGACAGACACCACCGCGATGGGAGGCCCACAGGATCCAAAGAACAAAGACGGATGAAAATAGAGAAATGAAAGATCAATAGAAGTGGTCCGCCCGCTCCCCTCCCTCCCCAACCCGAACCCTGCCCAATAAATAAATAAATAAATAAATCTTAAAAAAAAAAAAAAAAAAAGAAGTTATAAATGTCAGGACATGTTATTAAAAAACTTTTTGGATAGTGCTCAACGACACATTTCCTAATTAGAAGCTCTTGTTGGTAGCTGTGTCATTGGTAGACTGATTGTTTTTTAAATGGGAAAATGAGTTAATCTGATGCAATTTGATAGACTCCTTCCATAGAAGAGTGTCATGAGAGAAAAGCATTTACTGTTTTCAAGGACCACGGGGTCCTAGGAGCCAGAATGATTAAGAACCACGAGCACAGACCAGAGAGGAAACAGAAACTGAGGAGAAGGCCCATGTGAAGGAGGATAAATGGTGCCCACCATGTGAGGCAGGCTCAGTTCACTACAGAACTGTGGTCACCACTGGGATAAGAGTTGGCTAATTACAAAAGAGTCAGATTCCTTTCATTTCATGCTACTCAGCCTTGGCTGTACTGTGGGAACAATGGAAAGGGCTATGCCCAGGCTTTGGCTAAAGCTTTACATTGATTAAAATATTCTTGGGACCAAATTTTGGCAAAAACTAGCTGGTAAACCCCATATAAAATCAAAAAGGTATACTTGAATTGATATAATTCAACCCTTTTACAGGTTGATATTTTATTTTTATCTTGTCAAAATGCATTATACAGGCAATAGTTCAGAAAAAATTAATAAGAACTTAAGGCTCTTAAAACACTTACAACTACCAGGAAAGCCAATCGGTATATTAGTGAAAAACAACTATTAATGTATTCTCCCCTAGAAAATTAAGTGGTCGACCATTTTAAAGACACACTGTTCTGTAAAGTCCAAACCTATTTCACTTTTTTTTCCTAATAAATGTCAGGACAGGGCTTCCCCTGGTGGTCCAGTGGGTAAGGACACCGCCTTTCTGTGCAAGGGGCGCCGGTTCGATCCCTGGCCTGGGAAGATCCCACGTGCCGCGGAGTGGCTGGACCGATGTGTCCAATTACCGAGCCAGAGCTCTGGAGCACATGCGCCCAGAGCCGGCGCTCTGCAATGACAGACACCACCGCGATGGGAGGCCCACAGGATCCAAAGAACAAAGACGGATGAAAATAGAGAAATGAAAGATCAATAGAAGTGGTCCGCCCGCTCCCCTCCCTCCCCAACCCGAACCCTGCCCAATAAATAAATAAATAAATAAATCTTAAAAAAAAAAAAAAAAAAAGAAGTTATAAATGTCAGGACATGTTATTAAAAAACTTTTTGGATAGTGCTCAACGACACATTTCCTAATTAGAAGCTCTTGTTGGTAGCTGTGTCATTGGTAGACTGATTGTTTTTTAAATGGGAAAATGAGTTAATCTGATGCAATTTGATAGACTCCTTCCATAGAAGAGTGTCATGAGAGAAAAGCATTTACTGTTTTCAAGGACCACGGGGTCCTAGGAGCCAGAATGATTAAGAACCACGAGCACAGACCAGAGAGGAAACAGAAACTGAGGAGAAGGCCCATGTGAAGGAGGATAAATGGTGCCCACCATGTGAGGCAGGCTCAGTTCACTACAGAACTGTGGTCACCACTGGGATAAGAGTTGGCTAATTACAAAAGAGTCAGATTCCTTTCATTTCATGCTACTCAGCCTTGGCTGTACTGTGGGGAACAATGGAAAGGGCTATGCCCAGGCTTTGGCTAAAGCTTTACATTGATTAAAATATTCTTGGGACCATGAGACTGTGATAGTGCATATAAGAGCAATCTGAGCCTGGTCAAAACTCCAGCGGCTAGAATCCAGACAACTGTAGCAGCCCCTCCTCACTATCTAAAATTATCTTCATCAGTGCCTTCTTATCTGGGACCTTCTCAGAGCTCAAGCTTTGAACCAGGTAGATCTGGGGTTCAGGCATACCATAGAAGCAGAGTCAAGGGCCCTGTTGGCCCAGATATGCAAGGGTCAGGCTGAGAGATGTGTAAGGAGAACAGGACACAGTGATGGGCAACTCATGAAAAGCCTCCCTGCCCAGTGAGACCCTGACCTTGCACCTCAGCCTGTTGGTTTTTCCTGTTTGCTTTAATGCTCTGGTACTTTTTCCAAGGACTGATGACAGAGACTCAGGAATGAGACCATGAGAGAGATCTGTGAGGTGAACACAGCCACGCTTTATACATCTTGCGATAACCAACTCAATTGAAGGAACTGAGGCAGAATTGCAATAGGCGCCTGACTAAAGGAATGAGGGAGCAGCTTTGGGCAGGCAGGGACCTCCCAGTGCTCTTCATGTAACTCCACACCGACCAGTGCCCACTTCCTCATCTTCACGGCAGCACATGGGGTGGGGGGGAAAAGAAAGGAAAATGCAAAGTAGCCATCAAGTGTCACATCCATAGTGAGGAACACGCGAACACAGAACCACTCATGCCAGGAGCTCCTAAGCATACCAGAAATGCAAATACTTTGTCTTACAGGAGGACCCGCTGCTGGAAATTTTGCAGCTGAGTACATGAAAGAAGTAGCTCATTTGTTGCAAAATCACGAGACAGTTCCAAAAATAAAGATCCTGCTGCTCCAGAGTATTGCATGTTGGTGCTACTTAAACCCTGTCAACCAGCGAAGAGCCAAACATTTGAAGCTTATTCCTATTCTCACTGGTCTTTTTGATAAGACCGTTGAGTCTACCATCAAAAGTGAAGCCAACAGCAACCTCCTGGTTAAATTTTGGAGTTGTTATGTTCTCTCGGTCATGACCTGCAATAACCTGGCCTGTATGCAGGAGCTTAAAGACTGCAGTTCTCTCAAGTATCACTTGAAAACGCTGGCCAGTGAGGACTGGGGTGGATGGCCCGAGAATTTTGCAGAGGTTCTGTATTTCCTCGTTGGTTTCCACAGGTATTAATTTCTCTTAAATTCAGTTACCTGATGCAGCTGCCTGCATCACTGTATTACCCTGAAAACTGAAATAAATAACAAAAGCTGGTAATATTCTTCTTCAGCATTTTTTTAGGTAGTTAAAAAATTCTACATACGTTTTCAAAGCTACTGCACTTAAACTTGTGACAAGTGCCACTGCTGATGTGTTCTGGCTCCCAGACCATGGTCTTTCTGCACATCAGGCTGACCAGGACCTCAGGGAAATTCACACTGCATGGGGGTAGTGCTCACCTCCACTGGCCCAGCTCTGGGCAGAGATGGAAGGCTGTATGTTCAGACACCCAAAGACAGCCTCAAGCTAGGCTCGTGCATTTTCACTCTACCTATTCTGCCAGAGAATAGGTAAAGGAAAACCTGCACTTTTGTTCTGTCCAGCTTCATCCAAAGTCCTAGCATTTGCCTCTAACTTAAACTGGAGCCATCAGAGATTGAACTGCACACTTTCCTCTTGCAGACTTGCTTTGACTTAACTAAATGCTATGCTTCCACCTTTCACTGAGGGGCCTGGAAAAAAAAGAGTGTAGGTACGTGACATTTGCTTGTATTTATTACAGTAGTCAGGGAGGCTAGTCACACCATGTGGACTCATGAGGCTCTCAGGAGAAACCTGTCTCAAAACAGGAAAAGCTGTGTTCCACTGAGCCACTGTATCTTTTCATTCTTTGTGGATTTTGTAAATTGTGTGACTCAGTTTCTCAAACTAGAATTCAGTTTACAGGAGACAAGGGTTGGAAATCAGAAGCCCCATTTAGAAACTGGGTCACAGTCAGAAACTACATTTTCCAAATGCTTTTTTAATTCACAAACCCAAAGAGTCGAATAATATGGGGCCTCTGATGAGGAAGAGGTTCAGATTTACCATCAAAAGTTCCTGGTTAAATTTTGGAGTTGTTATGTTCTCTCGGTCATGACCTGCAATAACCTGGCCTGTATGCAGGAGCTTAAAGACTGCAGTTCTCTCAAGTATCACTTGAAAACGCTGGCCAGTGAGGACTGGGGTGGATGGCCCGAGAATTTTGCAGAGGTTCTGTATTTCCTCGTTGGTTTCCACAGGTATTAATTTCTCTTAAATTCAGTTACCTGATGCAGCTGCCTGCATCACTGTATTACCCTGAAAACTGAAATAAATAACAAAAGCTGGTAATATTCTTCTTCAGCATTTTTTTAGGTAGTTAAAAAATTCTACATACGTTTTCAAAGCTACTGCACTTAAACTTGTGACAAGTGCCACTGCTGATGTGTTCTGGCTCCCAGACCATGGTCTTTCTGCACATCAGGCTGACCAGGACCTCAGGGAAATTCACACTGCATGGGGGTAGTGCTCACCTCCACTGGCCCAGCTCTGGGCAGAGATGGAAGGCTGTATGTTCAGACACCCAAAGACAGCCTCAAGCTAGGCTCGTGCATTTTCACTCTACCTATTCTGCCAGAGAATAGGTAAAGGAAAACCTGCACTTTTGTTCTGTCCAGCTTCATCCAAAGTCCTAGCATTTGCCTCTAACTTAAACTGGAGCCATCAGAGATTGAACTGCACACTTTCCTCTTGCAGACTTGCTTTGACTTAACTAAATGCTATGCTTCCACCTTTCACTGAGGGGCCTGGAAAAAAAAGAGTGTAGGTACGTGACATTTGCTTGTATTTATTACAGTAGTCAGGGAGGCTAGTCACACCATGTGGACTCATGAGGCTCTCAGGAGAAACCTGTCTCAAAACAGGAAAAGCTGTGTTCCACTGAGCCACTGTATCTTTTCATTCTTTGTGGATTTTGTAAATTGTGTGACTCAGTTTCTCAAACTAGAATTCAGTTTACAGGAGACAAGGGTTGGAAATCAGAAGCCCCATTTAGAAACTGGGTCACAGTCAGAAACTACATTTTCCAAATGCTTTTTTAATTCACAAACCCAAAGAGTCGAATAATATGGGGCCTCTGATGAGGAAGAGGTTCAGATTTGGGCCTGGACACATTTTTATGCTAAACTGTGATTTTATACTACCGGCTTAGCAAAATTTTAACATGGTTAATTTTCCTTTGTTGTCCCTCAGACGTTCCTCTCTCTCCAACATTTAGATTCTCTTAAAAGCAAATGCTAGATAAGAATTTGAGCACAGGGATTTATTTATATGTGGAGCTTGTGCTTTTGTTTCTCTTAGGTAGATACCTAAGAGTAGAACAGCCGGATCATATAGCATTTGTATGTTTAAGAAATTGCTGAACAGTTGAACAGCATCTATAGCACTGAACACTGGCACTGCTGGATAGAGTCCCAGTTATTCCATCTCCTTAACTCAGTATGTTGGGTTTATTTTTTTTTTCCCAAACTTTAGCCACTCTGATGTGCACATTAACAGCGTATCACTGTCGGTTTAATTTGCACTTCTCGAATGATAAATAATGCTGTCATCTTTCCACACGCTTGTTTGTTATCTGTACGGATGCTCTGCAAATGTCCAAATCTTTCCTCCATTACAAAAAGACGTGTCTACCTACTTACTTAATAAGTGAGTCCCAAGTTCTTTATAGATAGAAATCCTTTGTTGGGTATGTTTTACAAGTATTTCCTGCCAATCTGTGGCTTGTCTTTTCCATTCTCTTAAGTCTTTCAAAGAGAAGTTTTTATTTTTATGCAATCTGATTTATGATATAATTCATGATTTGTGTCCTTTTGGAGAAATCTTTATAAATCCGAGGTCACTAAAATTTTCTCCTGTTTTCTACTAGATCAATACATTTAGCTCATCTCACACTAAATCTTAAAATCCTCAATTCCCTCTTCTTTGCTCTCTGCTACCAAATCCTGGCAATCCATTTTTTACATTTTCCAGAAATACTTGCTATTTGCCAAGTCATCCTATTCTACTTAGCTCTCCTCTTTATCACTCATTCTAAACTCATCTGCTTCCCCTCTCCCTCTAATCAAGAACAGTCTTCTTTTTAAAAATTGTTACTGTGGTTAAAAAAAAAAAAAAAAAAAACACTTAACATTTATCTATTCTTCCTCAATTCTATCTTTGGGTTAATGGACCAAATCTAAAACATATAAAGCTGCACTAATACAGCAGCCACTGACCTCACAGGGCTCTTTAAATATAAAGCAAAATCAAATAAACTGTTAGTGCCTCATTCATACTGGCCACTTGCTGCTCAAGAGCCCTATGTGGCTACCTGGTTATACTGGACAACTCACATCCAGAATCCCAGAAAACTTTATTAGACAATGTTGCTATGGGTTAGTTAGTAAGTTTCCATTACTTAAAAATTTAATTCAGGCACTCTAGCAAGTTTTGGGTTTTTTCTTGTTTTTTTTTGGATAGGTAAGAAATAGATTTATTCAGATTCAGAGAAAGCACACGCCACAGAGTGTGGACCATCACAGAGCGAATCCAGCAGCGGCCCTAGCAAAAGTTTTAATCCTCACAAAAACAGAGATGGACTCAATATTAGAGATAAGAAAATTAAAATTCTGTAAGAACTTGCCTGAAATAATCCTCTCAAGCTTGTCATTGATCTTTATTGTCAATTTACATAAGGCTGTTTGTATGCTCTCCACAGAACTTAATCCCAATGGTGTATATTTCTCAACTTCCTTTTTGCTCTTTTCCTTCAAAACAGTACCTCTTATTAATTTCACCCTCTTACTTCAATATACATACTTTGTCTACACCAGTATATAAAATGTGTGAATAGAAAGTTTTAGACCCCTTAGCTATTCTTGCATCTGCTCCTACTCTGCTTCTCCATAGAACCATCAACAGCACTCCACCATGTTAAGCTTCCAAGAGAGTATGATCCTACCCGCTAGTTGAGCCTGCTCGTGGCTAATCAGATTCACCTGGCCAGCTTTTGGATCAAGATGGTCACACTCCTACTTGGTTCTATTACCTGGGCATGGGGCCTGGAAATCAATATTCCCTCCAGTGAGCTTGAGGTCTAACCAGGTTTATGAGGGGAAACCTCAGCTATCTCAGTCTAAAGAGGGAGAAGTTTGTTTCTTCCAAGCTAGTGAACAGAACAGAAAGGAAACAAAACAAAAAGCACAGAAACAGACAAATTCTTTATACAGACTCCTTATATGTCATTCTTCATGACAAACCCAAAGCTCAAAACGATGAAGTTTATTTATCATATACACAAGTCATGTCTGACAACTGAGAAAACGCTATTTACACAAAACACCATAGATTAAAAATACACAGTATTTGTATTTTAATACAATAGCAGGGTCCCAAGATACAAACAAGGAAGTGTGATTCCAAGTTTTCATTATAAAGTTATTTGCTCTGCTACAAAGAACTATAGTGGAGGTAAACTCTGGCAGTGCATTTTTCAAGAGGCAGTATTACTCGATTTCATAGCCTCGGTTCTGCGTCTGCAGAGGAAGAGGCGCCCTCTTCAGCATATGGGCCACTGACTTCCGAGCCGTCTACTTCGGAATCCTCAGCAGGTTCCTCTTCAGAGTCAAATTCCTGACTATCCGGTGATTCAAGGTTATCCAGAGGTTCATGACTCAGTCTCTTTTTAAAGAGTAAATGAACAATTTATTGTAAAAACCTTACAATCCATGCCCATTGTCACTGGGTTCATGAGAGACCCTCAATGTTGTAATGAGGTTTCATCTCATAATGTCTCTACAGAAAGTCCACAAGCAGTCAAGTGCTCTATCAAAGTGGTAACCATGTTAGATCCTATTTCTGCAAAGTCCGTGCTTAAAAATGTATTTCTAAGTACTCAGATGCTTTCAGAATATAATTTAAGCCAGCACTTCTCAGACTATCTACAGTACAGGACCGGGTTTCCTAACTTCTTCTCTGCTTTGGACCAGTACTCCCAGAGAGAGTAGCTAAGAGAGCCTCTACAATGGCTCCAAATGAAAACTTCATTCTGTCATGTGCTAAGAAAAAAAAAAAAAAAAAGTAACGTAGAAATTCTGTAAAGAAGTTTTGACTTGAAAAACTAACTTCCTAACCACAAGATGATTTTTTGCAGACATGAATCAGTTTAAGGCCTATTTTTAAGACTGGTAAGAGTCGTCAGGCTAATACAAACACATTAGCCACTTCCAAATTTTTAAAAAGTCAGGTAAGATGACCAAAGTTATTTACTACACCAATTATTAATACCAGTTTTATAAATGCCAGTAATGTCTCATTGGTCTTATAGTTAAAACCTGTGTGTGTGTGTGTGTGTGTGTACACACACACATATATATATATATAACTGATTCACTGTGCTGTATACCTGAAACTAACACAACACTAAATCAACCATACTCCAAAAAAAAGCCTGTCTTGAAAAGTTGATCCCTGTGCAATAATTTCCCTATATTTTTCAGACAGAATTGCTTTTTATGCCTTTATAACAGGTTTTCTTTTGTTTCATAATAAATAACAGCATCTAACAGTTATTGGGCTCTCACTATATACAGGCAGTTCTCTCGATTTTCTCCCTGTTATAACCCATTATTCTCATAGCAAGCCTATAAAGTAGGCACTATGACTCCCATTTTATAGATAAGGAGAATGGACCCCTGTCAGGATAAATAGCCTTCCTGACTCAAACTTACTGGTGTTAGGCAGGAGCTAGGACTCAAAGCCAGGAAATCTGATTCTAGAAACCAAACACTTCCCAATCACACTACTACCTCAACTTGATAGAAAACCAGACTGAGCCAGGTTAAGGAATCGCAACCCCTCTTCAGTATTCTTGCCTGAAAAATCCCATGGACAAAGGAGCCTAGTGGGCTACAGTCCTTGGGGCTGCAAAGAGTCGGGCACGACTGAGCGACTGACACACACGATGAGTCAGGTGAAGGTCAGAACACCTACCTCTATTATCTCTGCCAAATACTGTACACGCTCAGCTACTTCTGCCAATTCCTCATTCTCCTTCTTCAGGTGGGCAATTTCATTGTCCTTTTGTTCAATTTCTTTATGAAGCTACGTGACATAAATCAAGAAGTTTAATATTCCACAGACTTGCTATGCTATAAACTAAGTTACATACCTCTGAGGATATAACTGACACATTAGCACAAAGCTCCTAACAAAGATGCTGTGTTCGGCTCTCAACACAGACTTCTTTTTGTATAGCTGTTTTGGTAACAGAGCTGCCTAATTAAACTTTTATTAGGCCAACATTAAATGTGGTTTATATTGCTCCAGTAAAATACCTTAGGGTGAAGAAGAAAAATAACCCCAGAATGTTTAAAAGTGCCACAAATTATATTCAGTACATACTTTCTCATTTTCCTTAAGTGCTTCATAGAGAGCCTTCCTCCGTTTTTCTGCCACTTCTTTCCAATATTGAGAGGATGGATTTTCTAAAATAAATGAATGGTTTACAGTGTTAACTTTGGAAATCATTACTGTTACATATACTGCTGTAAAAACCCAGTAACTTTGTCTATTTAAGAAAAAATCGACAGTCTTAGTCCTTAGTAATACCCGTTTTAAAAAAGATTAAAGTTAGAAAGTCAAATCAATTTCTTCTTATTTTTCCCAATGTCCTGAAGATTTTCAGTCTTTCAAAAGAATTCCAGCCAAGTACAATACACATATAACTTTCACCTAGATTGTTAAAGGTTGTTTGTGGTATTTGCTAAGTGCGTTCGTTGTCTAACAGTTTTTTGTTGCTGTTAACAGTGACATCTGTAAAGTCCAGATCGGTTATCTTTACACTGTCCTTAAATTTGGATTTGTCTATTTTCATGATTAGGCTCAAGCCAGACATGTGGCCAGGAACACTGTGTAAATATGGTGTATCCCTCCCAGTGCATCACCAAGGAACCACACACTAATTTGTCAAAATACTGGAGATGTTAAATTTGGTTGCTTAAGAGAATTTCTCTCTCATAAAGACTTTTCTCCTTTAGCAACAAGAAAATGGCCTATGGAGTAAAATTTGAGTCTGTGATGTTACTACCCAGTTCCCTAATAACCTTTCATCCCAATTTTAGCTCCACTAATATTTCTGAAATCCACTATTTCTATGGTGGATGAAGAGTTGTGATTTTTCATTTATGTCGTTCCTTTTACATTTAGTAGTTGGCATTATTCTGTCAAAGAACATTCTGTACCCCAATTCAAAAGAAAATAAGCAGTACGGATTCATGTAGTCGTTTTTTAATTCAGTGTGTTATAATCCACTTATTATTTATTTTGATGCTCAAACTTTCCCAAATTTAGCTAAGGGGGAATCCCTGAAAGCAGCCTCCTTGTCCGTTTAACCCATGAATCAGTTGTTGAGTACTTCCATATTTTCTAACACAAGAGATGCCGAGCTCACTCTGTAGTGTCCTTGCCCCAGTCCTGGAAGCAGTCATTTCTCCAGGGAGCTTAGTAGAGAACAGTGTTGACAAACCGACAACTGGGTGTGAATGTGCATCTTGTTATTCAGGTGTCACTGTTTTAGGGCTCTTTCACCGGCAGAGTTAGGAACGGTTCTTTTTTTAAAAAGTCATCAGTTTATACTAACATTCCCAATTCCAATTCCACAACAGAGTTCTTCCTTTCCTTCCCCATTACATACTGTATCTCCCTTCACCAGACCATGAACCCAACAATATCAACATATTACTCATTTGCTTAATCCTAAAATATATACAAAATTTTCCCGTAACCACTACTATAGTCCCACTGCCAGCAAAAATTAAATTCAAGATTTCTTTGTAGTTTTTACTCCTGACAACATATCCCGCTGTGAGTATATAGTCAAGAGTTCTGTGTTCGAGTTACATGGATTAATTTTTTCTCTACATATGGTTATGTCAGCAATATGATCTACAGTTGCTTAGTTCTGTATTTAACTTTATAGTTATTTCTTCCTACCAATCTTCATTAATTTTCACCAAATCAAATATGACTTTCACAAATCCTGTTTAGTTTCTATTATTATTAGAACTTCTTTATTTGCATGCAGTCAACCTTTCTAAACTCGGCCTAATAAAGTCCACTGTCTACTAATTTTTCCCCCACTGTCATCCAGGCGATTCTAAATGAGCCCAAATATCACTTCACTCTTAAGTAAGACCATTAACTTCTCCAGAATCCAAGTTTTTTCCTCAGTAATACTATCCAGTGACCTACCACTAGAAGTAATCACCTTCCACAATACTTGAAAAATATCATTAGCTTTCTTTTCTTAATTCTACTGCCATTCCATTAAAAACCAGTAATTATCACAGGCACATGCTTCCCCTCTTTTTTTATTTTATTTTATTTTGTTTATTTATTTATTGGGGGGTGGGGGGTGGGGAGGGAGGGGAGCAGGCGGGTTACTTCTATTGGTCTGTCATTTATCTATTTTCATCCGCCTTTGTTCTTTGGCTCCTGTGGGCCTACCATCGCGGTGGTGTCTGTTGTTGCAGAGCGCTGGCTCTGGGCGGATGCGCTCCAGAGCTCTGGCTCGGTGATTGGACACATGGGTCCAGCCACTCCGCAGCACGTGGGACCTTCCCAGGCCAGGGATCGAACCGGCGCCCCCTGCACTGCAAGGCAATGTCCTTACCCACTGGACCACCAAGGATGCCCCATGCTTCCCCTCTTATTGTACCTATTTTTCCCTTATTTCATTCTTCAAATTCATTCTCTAGACATTTGTCTTCTGAAAAGACAATTTCCAAGTCTTATACGTCTAATATCAAAGCTGCCATATTATTCACTATCCTTTTCTTTAACATTTCACCCATATATGGATCTTACCAAACCACAGGACCAGTCCAAATTTATGTTTTCTATATTTACAACCATAAGAAATTTTAAATTATCAAAAAATCAAAGTAAAATATTTAATAGATTACGAAACTGTGGGTCGAAGTCGTAACAACAAATGATATTTACCCTTATTACAGTTTAAAATTTTAAGATAAAGCTAGAGAGAGAGAGAGAGAAAGGGACAGAGACGCATTTTTTGTGTGTACCTGTAATCATAAGATCAAATGCTTCTTGGGTGACTCCTCCAAGGTTTTTGTTTTCACTGTGTTCTGGGTCAGTAACAACTCCAGAGTTGGAAGTCTTAGATATTAACTGGTCATTCCAATGTTTGTGTTTGGACAAGCCTTTAACCAACTATAATGAAAATATGTACATCTGTCATTTTGTTTAATGAACAAGAAAGCTGAGCAGTTTTGAATGAAAAATAAAGCACTCATATTGCAATCTTTTTGATATCTTTGGCTCTTTTAAGAAATTATACAATTCAAAACTCTACTAAAATGTATAGTTATATTTTAGAAATTTTATTTAAAGCAAGTATTTTGGATGACTTGGGTCTCAACCTTAATTGAATTCACTTTTATTATTTAAATAATTCAGTATCCTAGGAAGGCACAATTTTCAACCCCTGAGAGTCTAGAAACCCTTACCCATGATTTCATCATTTACATATCAGGGGTAAATGACTGAATCTATTTTATTCTAAAGAAAAAAAAAAAATCATGCCTGTAAGTTAGCTTATAATTTATTATCCCAGTTCTACCACAGATTCTTATTCATACCAACTTTCCTAAATTGAAATTAAAACAAAAACCACTTCTATAAGAAATATATAATTGTTATCCTTAAATTATTTCCACATTTCAGTGATTTAGGTATTTCTGACCAAGTAACTCTTTGAAATGTTCTTAATGTAAGTACCCAACTCCAGCTCAATACACACCTCATTTTCTCTTCCAACTAGAGATCCAGCCGTAGAAGGCTGAATCATCTTCAGAGTTCTTCTTGGAACAGGACTACTCTGAAAGTCAGCATAATGAATTATCTGGTTAGACTGTTACCATCTTAATCGTACTATAATTTACCAAAAAAAAAAAAAAAAGTAAGGACATTAGTGTTTGATCTGCTATATAATTTCATAGTGCTACAGCTAACAAACTTGTTATTTCTGTAAAGTTACAATAAAGTTTGAAGAAATTCTAAGAATAAGTCGTATTACCAAACAAGCTCCTCTTCTCCCATTTCAGCATGCTCTTGCTACAGTTGTGCATTTGTTTAGTTAAAACAGAAACATAATGTTTCTAAGTTCTAATACTTCAAATCATATATGAAATTCCAGCATAGCAGAAACAATTTTATTTCCTCTTAAAAAAGATCTTCCACACAGAAACTAGAAATGTACCCAACATCATAATATTTAATGCAGAAACCCACAAAAGGGGTAAATAGGAGGAAAGGGTTAAATCTTTACATTGGAAAATATTCCTTTCCCCTAATCAAAAGGATTTTTCTCAGGCTTCCTTTAAATTGTGAATATCCCCTAACATATTTATATGAATTCACCAAAAGAATATAATTTTAAGAACATTACACATGTAAGAAGACCTCCTTCTTCCCTTCAACATTTACCTGAGTGTGGAAGCAGTTTTGCTTCAAGCCCATTCATTAGCAGACAGCAAAAAAGTCAATGTTTGAGGCATACTAGAACCCCAAATGCCTAAGCTATTGTTTCAGATAAACTGCCTTCCTTGTAATATGTAAATACCTTCCTGTACATTTCCTGATCTAAAAGGTCTCTCTACTATATTTGCAAAAAATCATTAGTTATACTGCCACCATGGGATAGCAAACAATGGTGAATACTCAAACAAAGTTAGTAAGAACATGACACCAAAGCAGCGTGAGAAAGTTACGGACTCCACACTGTACTTCATGGGACTTGAGTCCACCTTTCCCACGGTAAAGTTTCTATTGCTGATTATTATCTCACCATTGAACTAAAGAACAAATGCTGGCTACTCTGAGAACAAATATTACACCAACATTACAGATATAATTTAGATTACAGATTAGTCAACAGTCTCCAAACAGAATAAAACACAATTTTGGAACCTTAATAACAGGAGGTGTTTGTTTATTTAAATGCTTGCCATTAACAAATAACTGACATAAAAATGACCATTTTCAAGATTTAACTTTCACAACTATAAGCTTTATAGCATCCAGCCACCCAAATGTAACACTGCTATTATCATTTTAGTCATGCAGATCATGCATTAGAACAGTAAGTTCTTTACAACCAGAAAGGTTCTTATAAGGGCTCCCCTGGTGACTCAGATGGTAAAGAATCCAACTGCAATGCGGGAGACCTGGGTTCAATCCCTGGGTTGGAAAGATCCCCTGGAGAAGGGCATGGCAACCTGCTTCAGTATTCTTGCCTAGAGAATCCCCACGAACAGAGGACCGTGGCTGGCTATAGTCCATGGGCCCATAAAGAGTTGGACATGACTGAGCGACTAAGCACAATATACAAACTGAGACCAAGATGCTAAATAACTCACCCAAGCTCACAGTTTTGGAGGCAGAACTGAACAGAACCCAGGTCCTTTTATATCCCAGATAGTTGTACTATAGCTAGTGAATATTAGACTTCTCTTTAAATGTTAGAATCTGCTGAAATTGTATAAATTATTTGTCTGAGATGTGATTCAAAATAATTCAGTGGAAGAAAGGGGGAGTGAATGGAGATGGAGATGAAATAAGACTGGCCATATACTGAAAATTGCTAAAAATGGGGAAAGTAAATTGCAATTATATTATTGACTATTTTTTAATATTTTAAAATTTTCATAATAAAAAGTTTAAAAACACATAAACAAAGCACAATTGGAAGATGCTATCATCCTTTATGGAAGATGATAGACTCAAACCCACAAGTTACCAGTACAAAGTATTTTTCAAGAAAAATAATGTAAGGAAGACACTAAGGCAAGGTAAAGAAAACAACCTATCAAAACGTACCTGCTATCACTTAAAGAGGCTTTTATGCTATTTAATTTAAATCTGCAAACTGATGCACTTTCCTGACAATGTGGTCTTGTTCCCAGGAAGCCTGAGCATACCTATGGTCCACATTGTGTGGTAACGCCTAGCTAAGTTTTAAATTCATTTAGAACCATAAGAGTGAAGACAGTCAAAATTACAAATGCAAAAATTAGGAGTATTTATTTAATATTATAAAAATAAACGTTTGGAACAAGATTTCCAGTGACAGTGTCATACAGGGATTCAAAAAGTGTGGCAGAACAACAGACGGGAAGGACTATGATGTGCCCTGGAAATATATGGAGAATAACGTAAAATGTGTCTCTGTGATCAGAGACACCTAAACTGAATATACACACAAAGGATTTCAAAAAACCACTTCAAAGGGATAATAGTCTTGTATACAGAAAACCCTAAGGGATTTACTAAAAAAACAAACTATTACAACTAAAAAACAAGTTCAGCAAGGTTGAAAGAAATAAGATACAAAAGTCAATTGAATTCCCATACAGCAGCAACGACCACACCAAAAATTTAATTAAGGAAATGATTCCAGCTACAGTTGCATTAAAAACTTAATTCAACCATAATTCATTTTTAAACAGTCCTCTATTGTTACTTGCCCTCAGACTCACACTTCAGTTAAGTCAAGTTTCACAGAAATTATGGCCAGGTTAAATCTGACCAAATTATGTCAAAAAACATATAACTACCTGCTTTCTACAACAGATTAAAGTGACTATCACATACCTTTACATTTTCTTGGAGTCCTTCTTGTTTCTGCTTCATGCTGTGACTCATTATACACCTGGTGAAGAGCAAAAGACTAGCAATTCAAAAACAGAAAATGGTCTGCATCAGAAAGTGAAATCCAGTTTGTTGTTGAAGGTACAATCATAAAAATAACTTAAAAAATTGTAACAATAAAGATGGGACTCTCTTCTCACTGTACCCAAACTCAGCCCTGTCAATGGCAAGCAACTAAAGCGAATGACTCTTAATATCTCTACTTTATACACATACACACACACACACACACTAATTCTGGCTGGTAAAATATTGTTACATAAGAGAAAATGTGTTTTGTAAGCAAATTTACAAAACATGATGGTGTTCTGGATTAACCACAGGGCTTCCACAGATCTGAAAAACAGTCACCAAGAAAAGCAAAACAGAAGTATTCTGCTATGCTCAAATCAAGAACAGCCAAATTCATTTAGAACCATAAGAGTGAAGACAGTCAAAATTACAAATGCAAAAATTAGGAGTATTTATTTAATATTATAAAAATAAACGTTTGGAACAAGATTTCCAGTGACAGTGTCATACAGGGATTCAAAAAGTGTGGCAGAACAACAGACGGGAAGGACTATGATGTGCCCTGGAAATATATGGAGAATAACGTAAAATGTGTCTCTGTGATCAGAGACACCTAAACTGAATATACACACAAAGGATTTCAAAAAACCACTTCAAAGGGATAATAGTCTTGTATACAGAAAACCCTAAGGGATTTACTAAAAAACCAAACTATTACAACTAAAAAACAAGTTCAGCAAGGTTGAAAGAAATAAGATACAAAAGTCAATTGAATTCCCATACAGCAGCAACGACCACACCAAAAATTTAATTAAGGAAATGATTCCAGCTACAGTTGCATTAAAAACTTAATTCAACCATAATTCATTTTTAAACAGTCCTCTATTGTTACTTGCCCTCAGACTCACACTTCAGTTAAGTCAAGTTTCACAGAAATTATGGCCAGGTTAAATCTGACCAAATTATGTCAAAAAACATATAACTACCTGCTTTCTACAACAGATTAAAGTGACTATCACATACCTTTACATTTTCTTGGAGTCCTTCTTGTTTCTGCTTCATGCTGTGACTCATTATACACCTGGTGAAGAGCAAAAGACTAGCAATTCAAAAACAGAAAATGGTCTGCATCAGAAAGTGAAATCCAGTTTGTTGTTGAAGGTACAATCATAAAAATAACTTAAAAAATTGTAACAATAAAGATGGGACTCTCTTCTCACTGTACCCAAACTCAGCCCTGTCAATGGCAAGCAACTAAAGCGAATGACTCTTAATATCTCTACTTTATACACATACACACACACACACACACTAATTCTGGCTGGTAAAATATTGTTACATAAGAGAAAATGTGTTTTGTAAGCAAATTTACAAAACATGATGGTGTTCTGGATTAACCACAGGGCTTCCACAGATCTGAAAAACAGTCACCAAGAAAAGCAAAACAGAAGTATTCTGCTATGCTCAAATCAAGAACAGCATTCTAACTTTACTGTTTCAAAGGTAGATGTAAGCTATAATAAACTTGGCTCTGGTAACTTAATATTGACGATATTCAATCAAATAAGATTATTCATTTCCATTTGTAGGGAATGTTTAACCAACACCATCTGCTGAGACACTGCCGGATACAAAGGAAAGGGCGACATAATCCTACTGACCAGAGGACTGGCTTGACTCGCTCCAAACCCAGCTTTGAACTCTCCACCCATTTCTCATCGGTTTCTCATGCAGGGCTCACTGATTTCTGTAGCTATGCCTTTCTTTACTCAGTGCAGTGGTTTCTAAACTTTGATTATGACCCATCCCATGTGCATACTTTTTCCACTGTGCGCTACACACACAAATGTAAACAAAAAAGTTTAAGCAAGAAAGTCTTTAATTGTGTGGCGCATCCTATTTTCTAGTCTATTTAATATTAGGCAAATGCTGGTCGGGCTGAGCCAAGGCAATGGTTTTCAAATCGCAGCTGGCAGCCTGGGACTCCAAAATCACTTAAAAGGGTGTTTAGAAAAGTGTAACTTAGGAAAAAACATCCTAGTGCATGGCAGAGGAGGAATAAATACTGCTTTCTGAAGGTTCTAATTTAGTTGGAGTGCGTCCTATATTGTGGTATAAAAAATGTGACTTATGGCTTAAAGTTGAAAGCCACGGATCAAACGTAACTCTTCACTGGATCATTACACTTCCGCGAGAAACCCTGCATTCTTTTTATTATCTAGTTACTTCAAATAACTAGATTGAAAACTCTGGCATAGGACTGGATCCAAGGAGATCCCGATAAGCTGACGAAACCAAGTTCATTTTCTTTTTAATGAATACACACAGGATTCGAGGATCCTCTTCCACGAGCCCCGTTAGCGGACCACAACGGAGGTCTTTGTCAGTCTCCAAATGCCGGAGACGCGGGTTCGATCCCTGAGTCGGGAAGATCCTCCACTTCCTTCTCAAGGGAACCCACTCCAGTATTCTTGCCTGGGAAAGCCCACGGACAGAGGAGCCTGGCAGCTACAGTCCATGGGATCGCAAAGAGTCGGAGTCGGACACGACTTACAGACTAAACAGCAATAATGGATCGCCACGAGTTAGTTACTGGTCAAGAGGATGGATATTCCGCATCATTTCGACAGCCAGGCACACCCAAGCTGATGCCCTCACGCCAACCAGCTGCACAGAAACGGTCCCGCGACCCCGCCAGCTCACTCCAGGCAGGCAGACCCAGAAGCCAAAGAGGAGGCATAATATTCGGCGCGCGCAGCCCCTCCAGCCCCAGCGTGCGCTTCCGGGACGGCGCCCGGCAGCCAATAAGGAGCGCGGAAAGGAAAGCGCGCCAAAACCGACCCATTTAAAAGAACAGGCTCCTGTCTCCCCTCCCTCCCCGCCCCGGCGACCGTTAAACAGCCCCTACACCCCGACCCCGACAGTGGCCTGGGAGCCATCCTAGGAGTACGCGGCCTCTGGCTGGCAGGAGCCCAAAGAGGCCTCATTCAGCAACCCCAGCGGACCCCCTACAGTCACCTCTCGCACTTACCGGGTAAAAGCGTGCAGTCCTCGAAGAATGCAGACTGTGGTCGCTGCGCCTCGCACGGGGTCCACAGCCAACGCACGTCCGGCCCGGCAGCTACTGGAGTGCTGGAGCGCGCTACGGTGGAAATGTATAGAACTCTTCCCGCCAGCCCTAAACGGTCACGGGACCGTCTGACGCTCGACGTAGGGCGGGGCTCTAGGAACCCGACGAATCGCCTCTCTTTTTCGCCGGTTTCGGCTCCGCCCCTTCCCGCGTCTGGGCCCAAAGGGCATGACCTCTGACCTGCGACCGGAACTTCCGTTTAGAGTGTGTTTTCTTCTTTTTATGCTTACCAGATTTAAACACCGAGGGAACAAAATATTGTATGTGTGTCTTATTTTTTTTAAAATCCTTGTTCCGTGGCCTCCTTTTAATGAATACACACAGGATTCGAGGATCCTCTTCCACGAGCCCCGTTAGCGGACCACAACGGAGGTCTTTGTCAGTCTCCAAATGCCGGAGACGCGGGTTCGATCCCTGAGTCGGGAAGATCCTCCACTTCCTTCTCAAGGGAACCCACTCCAGTATTCTTGCCTGGGAAAGCCCACGGACAGAGGAGCCTGGCAGCTACAGTCCATGGGATCGCAAAGAGTCGGAGTCGGACACGACTTACAGACTAAACAGCAATAATGGATCGCCACGAGTTAGTTACTGGTCAAGAGGATGGATATTCCGCATCATTTCGACAGCCAGGCACACCCAAGCTGATGCCCTCACGCCAACCAGCTGCACAGAAACGGTCCCGCGACCCCGCCAGCTCACTCCAGGCAGGCAGACCCAGAAGCCAAAGAGGAGGCATAATATTCGGCGCGCGCAGCCCCTCCAGCCCCAGCGTGCGCTTCCGGGACGGCGCCCGGCAGCCAATAAGGAGCGCGGAAAGGAAAGCGCGCCAAAACCGACCCATTTAAAAGAACAGGCTCCTGTCTCCCCTCCCTCCCCGCCCCGGCGACCGTTAAACAGCCCCTACACCCCGACCCCGACAGTGGCCTGGGAGCCATCCTAGGAGTACGCGGCCTCTGGCTGGCAGGAGCCCAAAGAGGCCTCATTCAGCAACCCCAGCGGACCCCCTACAGTCACCTCTCGCACTTACCGGGTAAAAGCGTGCAGTCCTCGAAGAATGCAGACTGTGGTCGCTGCGCCTCGCACGGGGTCCACAGCCAACGCACGTCCGGCCCGGCAGCTACTGGAGTGCTGGAGCGCGCTACGGTGGAAATGTATAGAACTCTTCCCGCCAGCCCTAAACGGTCACGGGACCGTCTGACGCTCGACGTAGGGCGGGGCTCTAGGAACCCGACGAATCGCCTCTCTTTTTCGCCGGTTTCGGCTCCGCCCCTTCCTGCGTCTGGGCCCAAAGGGCATGACCTCTGACCTGCGACCGGAACTTCCGTTTAGAGTGTGTTTTCTTCTTTTTATGCTTACCAGATTTAAACACCGAGGGAACAAAATATTGTATGTGTGTCTTATTTTTCTTAAAATCCTTGTTCCGTGGCCTCCTAGTTATAGTAAGAGCTTTTATATTTTGGCCTTTTTTTTTTTACTAAGTTGTAGTGCGGTAGTAATATCAGAAAACCTAATCTTGCAAGAAGCCCATTGATAGAGAGCCTAGTAGGTGCCAGTACTGTTCTAGGCGCCAGAATACAGCTACCGTTGCAATTTGAAGGAGCAGGAAAACCTTAATCATAATTGTTTTTGTTGTTTAGTCGCTCATTTGTTTGCGACTCTTTGCGACCCCACGGACTGTAGCCAGTCATGCTCCTCTATCCGTGAGATTTCTCAGGCAAGAGTACTGAAGTGGGTTACCATTTTCTCCGGGGGATGTTCCTGACCCAGGGATCGAACCTTAGTCTGTATTGCAGATGGCTTCTTTACACCTGAGCCACCAGGGAAGCCCTAATAATAATTACGTCTAGCTATTATTATTGTTGTTATTAGTCATTAACAAAATTCTCAACTTTCTTTGTGGGCATAGTACATTTCGGTTTATCAGAGTCTTGTTAAATCTTTTGTTTACACCTACCATCGTTGTTAGTACAAGTCTGTTTTCCCATTTCTTAACTTCTCATGGAATTATCATTCTCGGAAGGAAGGAAATAAATACTAACTGCTTACAGCACCGCCTTTTGAAAGCAATGCTTGCTCAACTGTGTACCCTGCACAGATAGTACCAGCCAGCCTTCTGCCACATTGTATTTAATTTTCACAACTCCAAATATACAAAGCATCATCATGTGATTTTTTTTTTTGAGGTGAAATGTAACATAAAATCTAAATTCTTAAATAAAGGGAACAATCCGTTCTTTGGGAAACTATCAGTAGATGACTAAGCTTCCAAAGAAAGAACTCTGATGTCACAGTGTAATTTGACTTTGAAATACCAGTGAAACAGTAAATGACTTCTAATTTCTTCTTTCAGCCACATTATTAAAGCGGCATCACCGATGAAAAGAGCCTCAATAGTATCTGTTTTTAAAAACATATGCAGTGCAAGGGGCGCCTGTTCGATCCCTGGCCTGGGAAGATCCCATGTGCCGCGGAGCGGCTGGACTGATGTGTCCAATTACCGAGCCGGAGCTCTAGAGCGCATGCGCCCAGAGCCGGCGCTCTGCAGCGACAGACGCCACCGCGATGGGAGGCCCACAGGAGCCAAAGGACAAAGACGGATGAAAATAGAGAAATGAAAGATCAATAGAAGTGGCCCGCCCGTTCCCCTCCCTCCCCAACCCGACCCCGCCCAAAATAAATAAATAAATAAATCTTTAAAAAAATAAATAAATAAAAAAATTATATTCAGGTAGTTTGTACCAAGTAGTGTATAAAGCAAAGTCCATAATGTTGTTTCTTTCCAGAGCTAAAAGTCTAGCAAAGAAAAGTGTCTTCCATATGAAAATGATAACCAAACTAGAGAGAATTTAGAGGTTGCCATAGTTGAAAACCTACAGAGGCAATAAGAGAACTGATTTTCTAAGCATCTCCCCAAATGTTATCTGTAGCTGCTAATAGAATTGGTTAGTGTTGGAATAGTGTCAAGAGACTTTTACATTATACATTTCAGTGTTGTTTTTTTTTTTCTAATTTTAGCGTCTTTTATTGGTTTTTTTATTTATTTATTTTCATCCATCTTTATTCTTTGGCCAGTATGGTCCTCCCATTGCAGTGGCCTCACTCATTGCAGAGCACTGGTTAGTACTTGGATACAGAGGGCCGGCCGCTCCGCGGCATGTGGTATCCTCCCGGTCCAGAGATTGAACCAGTGCCCCTTGTGCTGCAAGGCGGACTCTTCACCCACTGGACCACCAGGGAAGCCCATTTGATTTTTTTTTAATTCAAAAAAGATGATGTTCCTTAGGAAAATTGTGAAGCCCTCAGAGTCTGAAACAACCATATCACCAGCTTAGGTTTAAATCCCTCCTACTTTGAATGATAAATGGTTGACTACTTGATGTGACATGTTAATTCAGGTCTCTACCACTGCAATTCAATTGGTTGGGCACTAGCCACATGATGACTTGAACACCTGAAATGTACTCTAATGTAAAATGCGCACCAGATTTCAAAGATTTAATGTGAAAAGAATGTAAAATATTTCCATAATTTTTTGTATTACTACGTCTTGAAATATACTTCGGATATATTGGGTGGAGTACAAATATTGTTAAAAATAATTTCTCTTTTAATATTTTTAATATGGCTACCAGAAAAATTGTAATTATGTGTGGGGTTCACATTTCATTTCCATGGAACCTGACTGCCCTAAACTGTCATAACATACATGATCCTAATGAATCCTCTCAATTCCCTGTGTGGCAGTTGTTTTCTACTCTCTTTTTTACAAAACTGAGAATCTAAATCACAAGTCCAAGATCTCACAGAACTAGGCAGTGATAGGTTGAGACTTCAGATCTTCTGACTCAAAGTCCACATGTGGTAAGGAGGTTGTAAAAATATTCCTCTCTCAAGAGACACAGGATCCTCAAGATACTGGAGTTTTGCTTTCACATTGTTTTTGAAGAACCATTTATAAGAAAACAGTTTTCTAAGCATATTTCCCCCAAATGTTATCTGTAGCTGCTAATAGAATTGGTTAGTGTTGGAATAGTGTCAAGAGACTTTTACATTATACATTTCAGTGTTGTTTTTTTTTTTCTAATTTTAGCGTCTTTTATTGGTTTTTTTATTTATTTATTTTCATCCATCTTTATTCTTTGGCCAGTATGGTCCTCCCATTGCAGTGGCCTCACTCATTGCAGAGCACTGGTTAGTACTTGGATACAGAGGGCCGGCCGCTCCGCGGCATGTGGTATCCTCCCGGTCCAGAGATTGAACCAGTGCCCCTTGTGCTGCAAGGCGGACTCTTCACCCACTGGACCACCAGGGAAGCCCATTTGATTTTTTTTTAATTCAAAAAAGATGATGTTCCTTAGGAAAATTGTGAAGCCCTCAGAGTCTGAAACAACCATATCACCAGCTTAGGTTTAAATCCCTCCTACTTTGAATGATAAATGGTTGACTACTTGATGTGACATGTTAATTCAGGTCTCTACCACTGCAATTCAATTGGTTGGGCACTAGCCACATGATGACTTGAACACCTGAAATGTACTCTAATGTAAAATGCGCACCAGATTTCAAAGATTTAATGTGAAAAGAATGTAAAATATTTCCATAATTTTTTGTATTACTACGTCTTGAAATATACTTCGGATATATTGGGTGGAGTACAAATATTGTTAAAAATAATTTCTCTTTTAATATTTTTAATATGGCTACCAGAAAAATTGTAATTATGTGTGGGGTTCACATTTCATTTCCATGGAACCTGACTGCCCTAAACTGTCATAACATACATGATCCTAATGAATCCTCTCAATTCCCTGTGTGGCAGTTGTTTTCTACTCTCTTTTTTACAAAACTGAGAATCTAAATCACAAGTCCAAGATCTCACAGAACTAGGCAGTGATAGGTTGAGACTTCAGATCTTCTGACTCAAAGTCCACATGTGGTAAGGAGGTTGTAAAAATATTCCTCTCTCAAGAGACACAGGATCCTCAAGATACTGGAGTATGTCTCCAAAACTTATGCTTTCACATTGTTTTTGAAGAACCATTTATAAGAAAACAGTTTTGAAGGTATCTAGAAAAAAAGTGATAAATAGCTAATCTTTTAATTAGAATTTTTCTCTGGGCATCCAGATATACTATCTGATCTGTAGTAAGAAGCCATGGGCATTGATTGACTCATATATAATTCTCTAATTTATTGCAGGTGCCACTGTACAACTTTTGAAAAATTATGGATATTTTTATATATAATCTTTCTATTAGCCACTTGTAGCTTAGCACAGACCCCGTTGCCAGGCATTGTAGGTCTGTGGCTTCTTGTGTTGCCCAACATTCATAATCAGGTTGTGAAAGAGAAAGAAGGAAAGGAACACAGTATTGTATGATAATAAATAAAGCAAAATCATTTAGTGTGGTATAAAGAATGATGATACATTAAAATGTTAAGGTAAGACAGGAACTCCCTGGTGATACAGTGGTTAGGGCTCTACTTTCACTGGCAGGGCCTGGACTTGATCCCTGGTCAGAGGACTAAGATCCCACAAGTCGTACCATGTAGCGACAAAATTATTTTAATAAACAAAAAAATTAAAAAAGAATCTTAAAATGTTAATGAAAGGCAATACAAGCAGTTGAGACGACAGGTACCTTTTTAAATTTTGTTATTATTTATTAAGGCTAAACTAAATTTCCAAGGTTTTTATCCAGAGTGCAGAAATTGCCTGTTACATGATAATCTCTATCCTTCTGAAAACTGCCTGGGGGAACAAATAATAATTGGTTACATACTGACTCAAAAAGCTCATGTAAGATCATTTGTAGAGCATCCATTCTACCCAATTCCCCAGCTCCATATTGTATTCAAATACTTTAACTTGAGTTTTAGGTTACCTGTGACATACACAAGGTTAAATAAATTAAAGTAGGAAAAATGTTCAAATTCAATCAATGTATCAGAATTAAGGTTTTTATTTTTAAGATGACATTTTAATAATAGTTAATATCAGATTCATTATAATTTTAAAGATGACTAGCCTACTTTAAAAGATAGTAAACAGGGCTTTCCAGTGGGTAAGGACACCACCTTGCAGTGCAAGGGGCGCCGGTTCGATCCCTGGCCTGGGAAGATCCCACGTGCCGCAGAGCGGCTGGACCTATGTGTCCAATTACCGAGCCGGAGCTCTGGAGCGCATGCGCCCAGACCCCGCGCTCTGCAACGACAGAGGCCACTGCGATGGGAGGCCCACATGGGCCAGGGAACAAAGATGGATGAAAATAGATAAATGAAAGACCAAGAGAAGTGGCCCGCCCACCCCCCTCCCTCCCCAACTCACCCACCCCCCAAAAAAGATAGTAAACAGGTGATTATAAAGCACCAAGAAAATGAAAAATAAAACACACAATGGAGGCAACCTATGGTGAACATAAGATTTAGTCACTCAGTTGTGTCCAGCTCCTTGCGACCCACTGGACTGCAATGCACCAGGCTTCTCTGACCATGGGATTCTCCAGCAAGAATACTGGAGTGGGTTGCCATTTCTTTCTCCAAGGGATCTTCCCAATCCGGGGATTGAACCCAGGTCTTCTGCATTGCAAGCAGATCCTTTACCCCAAGCCACCAGGGAACCTTTTACCTAAGCCATTATAATTTCTCGTCTCTTTGTAAATTTCGTTCTCACTCTAAGAGATTGTTCCCATTTCTAAGTGTCAAAACAGTGAGTATTGATCCTGAGAAATTTCTTATTTACAGAAGACATGTTTTGGTATGGTAGTTGTCATTTGTATAAAGAAACCATTGAATCTTCATGATGGCCTGTCAGCATTCTTGTTTCAAAACACGTGTATTCCAGGAAGAAACTTTTTCTTAATCTCTCTTTCATTTGATATTTATTTATATTTTAGTCCTTGAACCCAGACCCTTTCTGAAGGCGTTTGGGGCATGGTGAAATATTTCACAAAATTTGTAGCAGTACTTTTACAAAAGTTAGTTGTTGAGTAAATTTGTATGATGAAAATGAATTGTTGGCTACATAAGGAAGGATGGGTGTTTTAGGGTTCACCAGAGAAACAGAACAGAATACATTATATAAATATGGAAAAAGGAATTGGCTTACATGATTAGGGAAGCTGGCAAGTCTAAACTCTGTAGATTCAGTGTTTCATTTTGAGTCCAAAGACCTGAAACTGCTCTAGAACCAGGAACCAGTTCAAAGGTTCCCAGGCGGGAGGGGGCTCCCCTGAAGCAGGAGGAGGGGGTGACGAGGCCTTCATTTGATTGAGGCCAAGCCTCATTAGGAGGGCAATGTGCATTACTCAGTTCACTGATTTAAATGTTAATTTCATACAAGCACTTTCACAGAAACACTCAGAATATTTGTTCAAATATCTGGGTACCTGTGGCAAAGTCAAGCTGACCTATAAAATTAGCCATTACAGTGGGATAGAAAACCTTGCCTGGACCTGACTGAGGATTTAGAATGGGAAGGCCTAGGAGTACACTACAGTCCACGTTCAGCTCATGGGTTAGTAGGAACATCTTATATGAAGGATCAAATCATGTCTTGTGTCTTGTTAGTGTAAATGAACCAAACATTGTTGAGCTCTATGTGTGCCTGCGTGCTCAGTCATGTCTGACTCTTTTTAACCCCATGGACTGTAGCCCGACAGGCTCCTCTGTCCATAGAATTCTCCAGGCACCAATACTGGAGTGGGTTGCCATGTCCTCCTTCAGGGGATCTTCTCAGCCCAGGGACTGAACCCACATCTTCTGCATGCAGGCAGATTCTTTACCACTGATCCAGCGATGATTGCAGATGTTTTTTCTAACAGCAAGACTTTAGTCTCTTCTGAGAGTCACGAGGGAAGGATCTGTTCCTGGCCTCCTTCCGTGCCTTATGGATGACTAGCTTCTCCCTGCACCTCTTCCCATCATCTTCCTACTATCTGTGTCTCTGTCCATATTTTGTCTTTTTGCAGGAACATCAGTCATATTGGATTAGAGTCTGCTATAGACTGAATGTTTGTGTCTCTCCAAGATTTGTGTATTGAAACCTAATTCTTAGTGTGATAAGGTTTAGACGTGGAGCCTTTGGGCAGTGATTAGATCATAAAGTTGGAGTCCTCATAAGTGGGATTTGTGCTCTTATAAAAAGAGAGAACTCAAAAAAAAAAAGAGAGAGAGAGAGAGAACTCTCTTATTCCTTCCACCATGGAAGGAAACAGAAGATGGCCATCTATAAACTGAAAAACAGGTCCACACCCAACAGAATCTGCTGGCATCTTGATCTTGAACTTCCCAGAACAATTCTCTGCTTTTGAGGGGAAATGTACCAGTTAGTATAGGTTTCAGTTTAAAGAAGTATTCTAAGATTTCACAGAACAGACACTTAATTGGTTAACTTCAGGGGTATAAAGGGGGAAATACATGGAAATGGGAAGGGAAGAAACCATAGAAACCATGGGGACAACTCTGGGGATGCCAACAGCAAGAGTCCTTAGATGGTATCTCCAGGATCTTTGGAGCAATGCAGCTCCAATGACAGACTGCAGTCCATGCCCCTATGGTTCATCCTTGAAATTCCCGGGAATGAGAATCTGACTGACTCTAGCTCAAATGGCCCAGTAAGCTAGTATATAGGTGTGATGCACTGTCCCACAGACATATCATTTCCCTCCACCCTCAACCCAGTGTATGGACTGTTTCTGAGGAGCGTGAATGACTGCTACCCTAGGAGATCTTCAGGCACTAAAGCATACAAGATCACTAAAGATCACCACACATGGAAGGTGGACGTAAAATGACTAAGAAAAACTTGGAATGAATCTTTGTATTTAAACCAGGAAAAGATGCTTTAGTTATTGAACTCTAAACCTGTTGGGTGTTACTTCTACTTTGCTTAGTAGAGAAAGAACAGGGACGTTTCTCAGAAAAATGAAATTTGGTGACCAGTGAATCTGACTATTGAAAGTGGAAAGTGTAAGGATGTAATTCAAATAATCAAAAGTAGCTGAGGCCAAAAAAACTTAGTCGAGGATATGCTCTATATCTTAATGTGGTGATTTAAGACTGTATACAGCTGCACAAATTCATTGAACTGTATACTTAATGTAGGTTAATTTTATTGTGTGTAAATAATATACTAACACTGAAAAATAAAACAGTCCATCTTCTTCGTCACTGCTGCACTCCTACCTCAGTGTTTTCACAGAGTGAGTTTTTCATTGTTGAAGACAGTTCCTTATATTTATATAGTGCTTTGCGATATATAAAGAGCTTCCCTGGTGGCTTAGATGGTAAAAAAAAAATCCAACTGCAGTGCAGGACACTCAGGTTCGATTCCTGGGTCTGGAAGATCCCCTGATATATAAAGCAACTTCAGGTATATAATTTCATTTGGAGGGTCTCATGACTCCAGTCAGATATATATTATTAATCCCTAATTTTCAAATGGAAAAATTGAGCCTCAGAGAACTTAGTTACTTGCTGTTGACGAATAATTTAAATTTCTATTTTCTGATTTATTAAAGGAGAAGAGAAATAAATAAATAAACAAGCCAGTCCCTGGGAGGGACTGCCTGGATGTTGAAGGAAAAGATAGAACCCTTGTGGGAGGCTGGTTCCACCTTATCTGCCTCCAAGTGACTGTGCTTCAGCAAATTACAAATAAAAAGAACTTGGGCTCAGGAACAAGGCTAAGAAATCAACAGTTACATAGGACTGCTGAATGGCCCAGTAAGCTAGTATATAGGTGTGATGCACTGTCCCACAGACATATCATTTCCCTCCACCCTCAACCCAGTGTATGGACTGTTTCTGAGGAGCGTGAATGACTGCTACCCTAGGAGATCTTCAGGCACTAAAGCATACAAGATCACTAAAGATCACCACACATGGAAGGTGGACGTAAAATGACTAAGAAAAACTTGGAATGAATCTTTGTATTTAAACCAGGAAAAGATGCTTTAGTTATTGAACTCTAAACCTGTTGGGTGTTACTTCTACTTTGCTTAGTAGAGAAAGAACAGGGACGTTTCTCAGAAAAATGAAATTTGGTGACCAGTGAATCTGACTATTGAAAGTGGAAAGTGTAAGGATGTAATTCAAATAATCAAAAGTAGCTGAGGCCAAAAAAACTTAGTCGAGGATATGCTCTATATCTTAATGTGGTGATTTAAGACTGTATACAGCTGCACAAATTCATTGAACTGTATACTTAATGTAGGTTAATTTTATTGTGTGTAAATAATATACTAACACTGAAAAATAAAACAGTCCATCTTCTTCGTCACTGCTGCACTCCTACCTCAGTGTTTTCACAGAGTGAGTTTTTCATTGTTGAAGACAGTTCCTTATATTTATATAGTGCTTTGCGATATATAAAGAGCTTCCTGGTGGCTTAGATGGTAAAAAAATCCAACTGCAGTGCAGGACACTCAGGTTCGATTCCTGGGTCTGGAAGATCCCTGATATATAAAGCAACTTCAGGTATATAATTTCATTTGGAGGGTCTCATGACTCCAGTCAGATATATATTATTAATCCCTAATTTTCAAATGGAAAAATTGAGCCTCAGAGAACTTAGTTACTTGCTGTTGACGAATAATTTAAATTTCTATTTTCTGATTTATTAAAGGAGAAGAGAAATAAATAAATAAACAAGCCAGTCCCTGGGAGGGACTGCCTGGATGTTGAAGGAAAAGATAGAACCCTTGTGGGAGGCTGGTTCCACCTTATCTGCCTCCAAGTGACTGTGCTTCAGCAAATTACAAATCAGAAACAGAACTTGGGCTCAGGAAACTTCAAGTGGCCTAAGAAAAGTCAACACAGTTAGCATAGGACAGGCATCCTTAAAGGCAAATAATTTTCAGACCTATCTTAACATATATCTTTGAGACATTCCTTTTTAAAGCCTTTTTTTTTTTTTTTTTGGCCACTTCTATTCGTCTTTCATTTATTTATCTTTGTTCTTTGGCCTGTGTGGGCCTCACATCTCAGTGGCCTGTCTCATTGCAGAGCACTGGCTCAGGGCGCATGTGCTCCGGAGCTCCGGCTCAGTAGTTGGACACATTGGTTCAGCTGCTCCATGGCACATGGGATCTTCCCAGGCCAGGGATCGAACCGGCGCTCCTTGCACTGCAAGGCGGTGTCCTTACCCACTGGACCGCCAGGGAAGCCCCAGGGAAGCATTCCTTTTTAAAAAATATTTATTTATTTGTCTGCACCAGGTCTTGCAACATGGGGACCTTCAGCATGCAGAATCTTGTGGCATATGCAAACTCTTGGTTGCAGCAGGTAGGATCTAGTTTCCCAACCAGAGAATGAGCCCAGGTCCCCTGCATTGGGAGCATGGAGTCTTAGTGACTAGACCACCGGGGAAGTCCCTAAACATTCTACTCTCACTTTTATCAGCACAAAGGGAACAACATCATTTGCAAAATGAACAAAATCATTTTTTCTATATGCCACAGACAAACTGTGAATGGGAGGGCTGGAGTTAAAATGTGTGCCAGGTATCATTTATTTCCTCTCCGCCCCAAATTCGCTGTCAAACTCTGGACGGAAGATTTTCCCACAAGTTCGGCCGGTACAACATCACAGTGAGTACTGTCACTTCCCTCCTCTCCAGTGAGGTCTGGATCTCCGAGAGGAGGAAATTCTTAGATGCTCTATTTCAGCATCCAAGGAAGCAAAGACAGCTTGTAAGAGTGCAATATAAGGAGCAGCCACTCTTCCTCCAGCTGAAACACCGCCTCCAAGGCAGACCCCACACCCCAGCTGAGATCTAGACCTTGTTGGAGCAGCTGTATGCAGGGAACTTGCTGGAAATCTTCCTTCCGATACTTGCCTGAAATCCATCCTCTAGGGTGCCAGAGGAAGCTATTCCCTGGGAGGTGTCTCCCCAGAGATCAGAGGGGCATTCTACTGTGATATTGCCCAAAGCAAGGGGGTGGTGAGGCGTGATGCCAGGGAAGCTGCTGGCAGCCCACCACCTCTGGAGACTTCCATCACCAGCACTATTGCGTCGGAAACAGGAAATTCGGAAATGTAGCTCATCCAGCTATTCTCCTTCTACACACAAACCTGTGGGGCAGCAGTTTTTCTAATTGGCTGCCACTCCAGTGACTTTGGGGATGTGTTCATCCCTGAACACCTGAACACCCACGCAGAATGGCCGTTCATCTCCTTTAGAATCTGCTTCTGACTAAATCCATACCTCTCACAAGAAAGATGAATGCCTCGCTTTGGATCAAATTGTCTTTTCTATCTCCCTTAGATGGAGTTTATTATTTTATCCCCAAGAGACTAGATACAACTTGTTCAGAGGCTGTCGGGAAATTGGAAGCTCTTCATCCTAGCCTCAAGTTATCTTATTTAGGCACTGGGCTGTAGGCCAGGAAAATTACATGGAACTCTCAAGGCTTGGCTAAGTGCCCAGAAGAGCCATCATCCTAGGTGAAGCTGCCATCTGAGAAAACTGCCAAGGGTATGAGTTCTAAAGACTCTGCTCTTAAATCTTCTCATATGAGACTGTCAAGAGCTCAGAGCTTATTTTCTAGATCAACAAGGTTATATTTAGAAACAAAGATTCACTGGCTTTTTCCTGGAGATTTCTTTAAAGATATATGTACCACCTACGAGGTATTGTTACCCCCAGATTGAATATGAATTGGAAATCTACTACCAGTTTAAGGAACTACTGAGGATAGAAATACAATAAACACCACAAGGATGCCATCAGCAAAATCCAAAGTATAGGCAAGGCTACAGGATGAATAACCTGGTTTCTTCAACAGCTAAGTGGCAAGATGAGAAGAAACAAAAAGTCAAAGGAAGGATTTATAGAGTACAAAGAAACATAATAGCAAAGGCAATATGTGGATCTTGTGTGTACTAACAAAATATAAAAACATAAGGGCAATCTGAAAGTGGACTGAACATTTTACGATGTTTATATATTAGGTATAATAATAATATTGTGGGGTTTTTATTTTAAACTTCTTATTTTGTACTGGGGTATAGTCTAACCCTGGAGGAGGGCATGGCAACCCACTCCAACACTCTTGCTTGGAGAAGTCCATGAACAGAGGAGCCTGGTGGGCTGCAGTCCATAGGGTCTCACAGAGTCAGACACAGCGGAAGCGACTCAGCAGCAGCAGCTGCAACATAGTTGACTAACAATGTTGTGATAGTTTCAGGTGAACAGCGACGGGACTCAGCCATACATAATACATGTGTCCATTCTCCCCCAGACTGCTCTGCCATCTGGGCTGCCACATAACACTGAGCAGAGTCCCATGTGCTAGACAATAGGCCCTTGTTGGTTATCCATTTTGAATATTTGCATTTTTTTCTTTTCTTTTCTTTTAGCTGCACTGCATGGCGTCTTAGTTCCCCAACCAGGGATTGAACCTATGACACCTCCTACGGAAGCGTGGCTCCTTACCCACTGAATTTCCATTGAAGTCCCGGTATTGTGATCTTTACTATAATGGCTTTATCTATAAATAATATTTATATATTTATAGATATTTTCCTTGAAATGATCATTGTGGGAAGGAAGAGTCAGGGTACAAATCAGGCTTTCTCAACATGGGCACTACAGACATTTTGAGCCAGATAACTCTGTGTTGTGGTGGGGACAGGGGGCTGGCCCTCTGCATTGCATGCTGTTTAGCAGCATTCCTGGCCTCTACCTTCTAGCTGCTGGGAACACTCTCTAGTTATGATGATCAGAAATGTCAACAGACATTGGCAAATGTCCCCTGTGGGACAAAATCAGTCCCAGTTGAGAGTCTTTGGTGTAAATAAGACAAGATTGGCCTAAGTATCGATAACTGTTAAAGTCAGTGTATTTGAATACATGAGGGTTCATTATTCTGTTTCCTATGCACTTATATACATTTGAAACTTTCAATAATACTTTTAAAAATTAACTTAAAATGAGTAAAAAGATAGCTATACTGCAAAGAGTGACTCTAAAAACCTTGGCAACCACAGAACCGATTAATTTTTAGAGATAAAAAATAAATTATAAGCTGAGACAAGATATATACAAAGTATTTCGCATATAAAGGGCTAATTTCTCTTACTTATAGAGTTCTAAAACACTGAGAAATAAAACCACCAACTCAATAGAAAATTAGACAAAAGTCAGAAACAGTCAGCTACCAGAAAAAGATATTCATTTGAATATATGAAACAAAACTCTATTCATAATAAGACACACAGATTAAAACACTGAGAAACCATTTCTGACTTATCAAATTAACAAATATTCGAAAGCTTGACAAAACTCCTTGTGATAGGCAGAATTCTAAAATGCCTCCCTGATGTTTGACCTCTGGAGTTATACCCTTGAATAGGTCATGTTATATAGCAAAGACAGCTGGATTTTATGAATATATTTAAGGTCCCAAATCAGTTGTCTTTAATCAAAAGGGTAATGATCCTGGTAACCTTGACTTAACCAGGAGGATGTCCCTTGGCAGAGGCTCAGACCTTCCTTGAGGGTGGAGACGTTCTCTGGTTGTCCTTTAAGGAGGAAGCCGCCTGGAATTTTATAGCCCAAAAGAAATGAATCCTGCTAACAACCTGAATGAGCTTAGAGGCAGATTATTCCTCACTGGAGCGTTCAGTTTCAGAATGCTAATACCTTCTTCACAGTAATCTACCAAACAGCATCCATGCCATATAGTGGCTTCCCAGGTGGCTCAGTGGTAAGGAATCTGGCTGCAGTGCAGGAAATGCAGGTTTGATCCCTGGGTCAGGAAGATCCCCTGGAAGAGAAAATGGCAACCTCACTCCAGTATCCTTGCCTGGAAAAATCCCACAGAGAGAGGAGCCTGGTGGGCTACCGTCCATGAAATTGCAAAAGAGTCAGACACGGTTTAGTGACTAACAATTCATAGCATGGTTTCAGGAAGAATTTTTTTTACTGCCCACTAGATGGCAGTGCTCTCTAGTCTAATTAAATACATGAGGTTATACTTTAAAAGAATTTCAATAATACTTTTAAATTAACTTAAAATGAGTAAAAGATAGCTATACTGCAAAGAGTGACTCTAAAACCTTGGCAACCACAGAACCGATTAATTTTTAGAGATAAAAAATAAATTATAAGCTGAGACAAGATATATACAAAGTATTTCGCATATAAAGGGCTAATTTCTCTTACTTATAGAGTTCTAAAACACTGAGAAATAAAACCACCAACTCAATAGAAAATTAGACAAAAGTCAGAAACAGTCAGCTACCAGAAAAAGATATTCATTTGAATATATGAAACAAAACTCTATTCATAATAAGACACACAGATTAAAACACTGAGAAACCATTTCTGACTTATCAAATTAACAAATATTCGAAAGCTTGACAAAACTCCTTGTGATAGGCAGAATTCTAAAATGCCTCCCTGATGTTTGACCTCTGGAGTTATACCCTTGAATAGGTCATGTTATATAGCAAAGACAGCTGGATTTTATGAATATATTTAAGGTCCCAAATCAGTTGTCTTTAATCAAAAGGGTAATGATCCTGGTAACCTTGACTTAACCAGGAGGATGTCCCTTGGCAGAGGCTCAGACCTTCCTTGAGGGTGGAGACGTTCTCTGGTTGTCCTTTAAGGAGGAAGCCGCCTGGAATTTTATAGCCCAAAAGAAATGAATCCTGCTAACAACCTGAATGAGCTTAGAGGCAGATTATTCCTCACTGGAGCGTTCAGTTTCAGAATGCTAATACCTTCTTCACAGTAATCTACCAAACAGCATCCATGCCATATAGTGGCTTCCCAGGTGGCTCAGTGGTAAGGAATCTGGCTGCAGTGCAGGAAATGCAGGTTTGATCCCTGGGTCAGGAAGATCCCCTGGAAGAGAAAATGGCAACCTCACTCCAGTATCCTTGCCTGGAAAAATCCCACAGAGAGAGGAGCCTGGTGGGCTACCGTCCATGAAATTGCAAAAGAGTCAGACACGGTTTAGTGACTAACAATTCATAGCATGGTTTCAGGAAGAATTTTTTTTACTGCCCACTAGATGGCAGTGCTCTCTAGTCTAATTAAAAGCAGAACTTGAATTGGAAAGACTCATTCGTCTAATCGTCTATATACCACAATGATTTTCTCACCTATAGAGCAAACTAAATTTTCACTAGTATCTATGCAAAAGAATGTTCTTCAGAATTTTAAAAACGAAAAAATAGATCCTATTTGCTCACACATAGGCTATATTAAACTCAGAATTGGGGCTTCCCCTCGTGGTCCAGTGGGTAAGGACACCGCCTTGCAGTGCAAGGGGCGCCGGTTCCATCCCTGGCCTGGGAAGATCCCACGTGCCGCGGAGCGGCTGGACCGATGTGTCCAATTACCGAGCCGGAGCTCTGGAGTGCATGCGCCCAGAGCCGGCGCTCTGCAACGACAGATGCCACCGCGGTGGGAGGCCCACAGGAGCCAAAGAACAAAGATGGATGAAAATAGAGAAATGAAAGACCAATAGAAGTGACCTGCCCGCTCGCCTCCTTCCCCAACCCGACCCCCCGCCCAAAATAAATAAATAGATAAATCTTTATATAAACTCAGAATCACTGGGTTGGTAAGGACTTCAGAAGTCTGCTAGTAGTCCCTTAGTTGGTTGGTTTAGTTGCTAAGTCATGTCCGACTCTTGTGACCCCATAGACTGTATTGCAACACACTTCTCTGTCCATGGGATTTCCTGGGTAGGAATACTGGAGTGGGCTGCCATTTCCTTCTCCAGCTAGTCCCTTTACCTATCATCAAACAGAATAACCCTCCTCTTCTGTTATCTTTTCTTTCCCTGGGAAATAGGACATTTCTGAAAGTTCCATTCCAACATTTAGCATTAAGCAAAGTGGTTCATTCATTTCTTCCTTCCTTCTATGTAAGGCAAACAGTTTCTGAGCCATTACCATGCGCTTGGTAATTTGCCGGGTACTGGGGATAGGATGGTGCCAACAGACACAGTCCGCTGCCCTCCATGTGATTATTACCAATTGCTCTGGCAGTTGGCCCTCCTGAAAAACATGGAGAAGTGGGTGTGGCTTCTAGCTGCATGGCTTGCTCTGCTCTTCTCAGCTCAAGCAGAGAAAAACTCTTACACCTGTAAGAAACGGAGGCCCAGTGGGGAAGAACAGACAAAGAATTACACGGCAACGTGAGAAATGCAAGGAGAAAGTCGAGTGTGCCGTGACGCCCACAGGAGGGGGAGAGAGTCCAGCCAGTCTTAGGAGTAGTCAGGAACAGCTTCCCAGATGAAGGGGCATCCTAAATGGACACATCCTAAGTAGACATGAGAGAGATGGGCAGATGGGATGGGAGAGGTGGAAAGGCCATGCAGGGTGCAGACGTCGGAAGGGGAAGAAGAGCATCTTATTCGAATCTGTATTCCGAGCGCCCACCCAGTGGCTGGCACACAGGGGGCTTTTGTGAAACGCAGCCCTCCAATGCTGTCACGCAGTGTGACTTTGGCCAGATCACTGCACTTCTTTGGGCCTAGCTCCCCTCACTCTGAAGGTGAATGAGATCATTCTGTCTTCGTACTGAAGGTGAATGAGTCTCCTTAAAAGGGACCTGTGTGGAGAGGGAGGTAAGAGGACTTCCCTGATCCAAGCCTCAAGCTCTAAGCCCGAGGGCCTCAGATACCTAGGAGTCAGGTGGAGGAAAGAGAGTTACAAAGAAGACTGGCGTTCAGTGCCACCCGAGGCAGGAGGACCCAGGTGAGCACGGTATCTTTGAGGCGAGCATTTTAAGAACTTAACCTTGATCAACTGTCAGAAGTCAAGTAACTTAAGGAACAGTCAAAAATGACCATTAATTTATTGATAAGAAGTTGCCGTTGGACTTGGCAGGAGAAGACCCTGTGGTCTGGTGGCTGCAGGAGCCACACCGCAGGGGTTCAGGTCAACCCCCAGAGCCAGCAAGTATAGAAAACTCTATGAGGAAATCTGGCAGTGAAGGGAAGATCCAAGTAGGAAAAGGATTGTGCTTCTTGCCATACTGCTGGAAAGGAGACGGGGGAGGTGATGGATAGTGAGGGAGAGGAGGTGAGGGTGGGGCACACTTGGCATTTGGGAAGGCAGGAGAGGGTGGGAGGTAAAGCCTCATAGATAGGTATTGTTTGTGGACTTTTGATGACGATGGTCATTCAGATCGGTGTAAGGAGACATCTCATTGCAGTTTTGATTTGCATTTTAGAGTGGCTCATTTATAACACATTATTTCCAGGGATCATGAGATAAGGCAGATAATTAAATGACCAGAAAGTAAACACAGATAGTGAACATTGTCCCATATTGAACTTTGTACATGCGTGCGTGGATGCTTAAGTTGCTTCAGTCGTGTCTGACTCTTTGCAACCCTGTGGACTGTAGCCCGCCAGGCTCCTCTGTCCATGGGATTCTTCAGGCAAGAATCCTGGAGTGGGTAGCCGTGCCCTCCTCCAGGGGATCTTCCTGACCCAGGGATCAAACCCGTGTCTTTCACATCTTCTCCTTTGGCAGCCAGGTGCTTTACCACTAGCACCACCTGGGAAGCGCAAACTTTGTACCTATGTAATTAAAAAAAATAAATTTTAATCAAATTACAATACCCAAAAGGGAGAAGTAGTGTATTAATACTTTGGTATCACATGCAAAAGGTGCAACTTAGGGAAGAAAACTGGACTGTACCACTGATACGGATATATTCTTCAGTCATTCTCCAGTCTTAATTAATGTAAAAAAGCAGAATTGTTAATTTCGAAGAGTTTACTCAAATTCAGTAAATATTTCGAATATGAGTTAAAATTTGTATTTACCAAACAAAATATCATGCCTTAGGAGGACCCAGGTGAGCACGGTATCTTTGAGGCGAGCATTTTAAGAACTTAACCTTGATCAACTGTCAGAAGTCAAGTAACTTAAGGAACAGTCAAAAATGACCATTAATTTATTGATAAGAAGTTGCCGTTGGACTTGGCAGGAGAAGACCCTGTGGTCTGGTGGCTGCAGGAGCCACACCGCAGGGGTTCAGGTCAACCCCCAGAGCCAGCAAGTATAGAAAACTCTATGAGGAAATCTGGCAGTGAAGGGAAGATCCAAGTAGGAAAAGGATTGTGCTTCTTGCCATACTGCTGGAAAGGAGACGGGGGAGGTGATGGATAGTGAGGGAGAGGAGGTGAGGGTGGGGCACACTTGGCATTTGGGAAGGCAGGAGAGGGTGGGAGGTAAAGCCTCATAGATAGGTATTGTTTGTGGACTTTTGATGACGATGGTCATTCAGATCGGTGTAAGGAGACATCTCATTGCAGTTTTGATTTGCATTTTAGAGTGGCTCATTTATAACACATTATTTCCAGGGATCATGAGATAAGGCAGATAATTAAATGACCAGAAAGTAAACACAGATAGTGAACATTGTCCCATATTGAACTTTGTACATGCGTGCGTGGATGCTTAAGTTGCTTCAGTCGTGTCTGACTCTTTGCAACCCTGTGGACTGTAGCCCGCCAGGCTCCTCTGTCCATGGGATTCTTCAGGCAAGAATCCTGGAGTGGGTAGCCGTGCCCTCCTCCAGGGGATCTTCCTGACCCAGGGATCAAACCCGTGTCTTTCACATCTTCTCCTTTGGCAGCCAGGTGCTTTACCACTAGCACCACCTGGGAAGCGCAAACTTTGTACCTATGTAATTAAAAAAAATAAATTTTAATCAAATTACAATACCCAAAAGGGAGAAGTAGTGTATTAATACTTTGGTATCACATGCAAAAGGTGCAACTTAGGGAAGAAAACTGGACTGTACCACTGATACGGATATATTCTTCAGTCATTCTCCAGTCTTAATTAATGTAAAAAAGCAGAATTGTTAATTTCGAAGAGTTTACTCAAATTCAGTAAATATTTCGAATATGAGTTAAAATTTGTATTTACCAAACAAAAATATCATGCCTTGCAGCTGGCGCTGTTCACCATCTTACCTGGTAAACACTCCAAGTGGTCACATACTCTGTGACAGAATGGAAGTAACTCAAGTGTTGTTTCTGCCACTTTACAATCACTATGCTATCACTTTGAATCTAGTGTTTAAAAGCAAAACTGTAATACCCAAAGGACTAGATACAGGAACAGAACTAGGTGGTTCCCTTAGAAACAGGACTCTCTAAACCAGCTGGGTGTGACTGAGGCTGGGTGTATGGGAGGCTAGCTCTGTAGCTGGGAGTACCCTGAACTACCTTCCAGCTAGAAAATGTTCATTAAAGAAGAGTAGTAAACTCTGCTCATTTCGCATGGAGCCTGGCATGCTACAGTTCATGAGGTCCCAAAGAGTCAGACTTGACTTAGCAACTGAACATTTTAAACTAATAATTTTATTTAGTTTTATCCACCTATTTACTCTTGTGCATTTCTTTCCTTCATTATAATGCTTTCATCTGGGATAATTTTATTCTGCTAGTGAACTCTTTTAAATGTACTTTAAAGAAATCATCAATTTTTTGTTTGTTTAGAAACTAAAAAAAAAATAAAATAAAAACTAGAAAAAAATAGCTTACAAATTACAAAAAAAAGTACTTATTTCAAGCTTATACATATATTTTGAAAACTCGACAATAAGTGCTTTGATTGTTTAGAAATGACTAGTAAAAGATTGTTTTCAGAAAGGAATAGTTATCTTGCCAGTATCTGTGTGTGCTCAGTCATGTCTGACTCTTTGTGACCCCATGGTCTACAGCCTGCCAGGCTCCTCCCCGTGGAATTCTCCAGGCAAGAATACTGGAGTGGGTTGTCAATTCCTTCTCCAGGAGATCTTCCCAGCCCAGGGATTGAACCCACATCTCTTTCATCTCCTGTGTTGGCAGACATACTCTTTACCACTGAACCACCTGGGATGGTTAAAAATAGACCAACTAAGCGGTTTTGTTTTAAATAGCTACAAATCGCACACTCTGCCTTGCCTGCACCTGGGCAACTGGCTCCCCTCTCCCTCGGTAGGTCACCAAGACATTTTGCCCTTGTGGCAGAAGGAAAGCCTAAGGAAGCTTAGCAAGGCGGTAGGAGCAAGTCATCTGTGAGGTAAGGGAAGCTGCGTGGGTGGTGATTGCAGCAGAAGTGCATTTATTAAGGCTCTCACAGGTTGCAAGGAAAAGGCACAGAAGGGAGTGGACAATGAGTAACTCAAGTGTTGTTTCTGCCACTTTACAATCACTATGCTATCACTTTGAATCTAGTGTTTAAAAGCAAAACTGTAATACCCAAAGGACTAGATACAGGAACAGAACTAGGTGGTTCCCTTAGAAACAGGACTCTCTAAACCAGCTGGGTGTGACTGAGGCTGGGTGTATGGGAGGCTAGCTCTGTAGCTGGGAGTACCCTGAACTACCTTCCAGCTAGAAAATGTTCATTAAAGAAGAGTAGTAAACTCTGCTCATTTCGCATGGAGCCTGGCATGCTACAGTTCATGAGGTCCCAAAGAGTCAGACTTGACTTAGCAACTGAACATTTTAAACTAATAATTTTATTTAGTTTTATCCACCTATTTACTCTTGTGCATTTCTTTCCTTCATTATAATGCTTTCATCTGGGATAATTTTATTCTGCTAGTGAACTCTTTTAAATGTACTTTAAAGAAATCATCAATTTTTTGTTTGTTTAGAAACTAAAAAAAAAATAAAATAAAAACTAGAAAAAAATAGCTTACAAATTACAAAAAAAAGTACTTATTTCAAGCTTATACATATATTTTGAAAACTCGACAATAAGTGCTTTGATTGTTTAGAAATGACTAGTAAAAGATTGTTTTCAGAAAGGAATAGTTATCTTGCCAGTATCTGTGTGTGCTCAGTCATGTCTGACTCTTTGTGACCCCATGGTCTACAGCCTGCCAGGCTCCTCCCCGTGGAATTCTCCAGGCAAGAATACTGGAGTGGGTTGTCAATTCCTTCTCCAGGAGATCTTCCCAGCCCAGGGATTGAACCCACATCTCTTTCATCTCCTGTGTTGGCAGACATACTCTTTACCACTGAACCACCTGGGATGGTTAAAAATAGACCAACTAAGCGGTTTTGTTTTTAAATAGCTACAAATCGCACACTCTGCCTTGCCTGCACCTGGGCAACTGGCTCCCCTCTCCCCCTCGGTAGGTCACCAAGACATTTTGCCCTTGTGGCAGAAGGAAAGCCTAAGGAAGCTTAGCAAGGCGGTAGGAGCAAGTCATCTGTGAGGTAAGGGGAAGCTGACGTGGGTGGTGATTGCAGCAGAAGTGCATTTATTAAGGCTCTCACAGGTTGCAAGGAAAAGGCACAGAAGGGAGTGGAACTACATTCCATGGAGGTGCAGGATCCAGTAAGAGCAGGGATGACCACCTCAGCAGCTGACCCGTCCCTCTAGGTCGATAGAAAACCGAGAGGAACAGCAGGCCTCCGAATTGGATGGAGCTCGTTTACGCATCTGTCCCCTCTAAGAGAGCTTCTGATTGGGTGGGTCTGCTGATGCTCACTGTGAAGAGTGTCCCCCTGGGGGGAGGTCCCCTGTGCCCTCTCTGAGGAGGGGGAGGAAGCTCCGCCTTGACCCTGGCTGCCTTTGACACCTGCCCAGGGAGCAGCACTGGCTTCTGGCAAATGGCACAAACCACAGATGTTTCTCATGGACAACACTTTGCTTTGGACTGCTTCCCTCAGAAAGGTATCAGGGCTTGCCAAGAGTACAAAGCATGTTGGGATGCTTTTCAGCACGAGGAGAAATAGTTTGAATTAGCTGCTGTGGAAAGTGAGAAAGAACCGAAAGGAAATACAGGATGAAGGACCCAGGGGAAGTTGAAGACCACAGGTTCCTCTGGTTAAAGTTGGAGTCATTTTTTTCTATTATGACTTCAATCGGGGAGGGAAGACAAATGGTTACTGTTCTCTAAAATCAAGGGCTAAGAAACGTTTTCTATAAAGAGCTGCATAGTAAATATTTTCAGCTTTCTCTCTTGCAAATTGTTTGTTTATTTTTGCAACCCTTTAAAAAATATATGGAAACCATTTATGGTTCTCATCCAGGTCAAAAATAGACCTTAGGGGGCTTCCATGGTGGTCCAGTGGGTAAAGATACCACCTTGCAGTACAAGGGACGCCGGTTCGATCCCTGGCCTGGGAAGATCCCACGTGCCGCGGAGTGGCCGGACCAATGTGTCGAACTACTGAGCTGGAGCTCTGGAGCACATGTGCCCAGAGCCAGTGCTCTACAATCGCACACTCTGCCTTGCCTGCACGGCAACTGGCTCCTCTCCTCGGTAGGTCACCAAGACATTTTGCCCTTGTGGCAGAAGGAAAGCCTAAGGAAGCTTAGCAAGGCGGTAGGAGCAAGTCATCTGTGAGGTAAGGGGAAGCTGACGTGGGTGGTGATTGCAGCAGAAGTGCATTTATTAAGGCTCTCACAGGTTGCAAGGAAAAGGCACAGAAGGGAGTGGAACTACATTCCATGGAGGTGCAGGATCCAGTAAGAGCAGGGATGACCACCTCAGCAGCTGACCCGTCCCTCTAGCTCGATAGAAAACCGAGAGGAACAGCAGGCCTCGAATTGGATGGAGCTCGTTTACGCATCTGTCCCCTCTAAGAGAGCTTCTGATTGGGTGGGTCTGCTGATGCTCACTGTGAAGAGTGTCCCCCTGGGGGGAGGTCCCCTGTGCCCTCTCTGAGGAGGGGGAGGAAGCTCCGCCTTGACCCTGGCTGCCTTTGACACCTGCCCAGGGAGCAGCACTGGCTTCTGGCAAATGGCACAAACCACAGATGTTTCTCATGGACAACACTTTGCTTTGGACTGCTTCCCTCAGAAAGGTATCAGGGCTTGCCAAGAGTACAAAGCATGTTGGGATGCTTTTCAGCACGAGGAGAAATAGTTTGAATTAGCTGCTGTGGAAAGTGAGAAAGAACCGAAAGGAAATACAGGATGAAGGACCCAGGGGAAGTTGAAGACCACAGGTTCCTCTGGTTAAAGTTGGAGTCATTTTTTTCTATTATGACTTCAATCGGGGAGGGAAGACAAATGGTTACTGTTCTCTAAAATCAAGGGCTAAGAAACGTTTTCTATAAAGAGCTGCATAGTAAATATTTTCAGCTTTCTCTCTTGCAAATTGTTTGTTTATTTTTGCAACCCTTTAAAAAATATATGGAAACCATTTATGGTTCTCATCCAGGTCAAAAATAGACCTTAGGGGGCTTCCATGGTGGTCCAGTGGGTAAAGATACCACCTTGCAGTACAAGGGACGCCGGTTCGATCCCTGGCCTGGGAAGATCCCACGTGCCGCGGAGTGGCCGGACCAATGTGTCGAACTACTGAGCTGGAGCTCTGGAGCACATGTGCCCAGAGCCAGTGCTCTGCAACGAGAGAGGCCACTGTGATGGGAGGCCCACGCAGGCCAAAGAACAAAGATGGAAATAAATGAAAGACCAATAGAAGTGGCCAGAAAAAAAAAAAAAAATTAGACCTTAGGCCCAAATTGTCCTGACGACCATATTTTGGTAACCTTTGCTCTAGATTGTGGAAAGTATGAAGTCGCTCAGTCATGTCTGACTCTTTGCAACCCATGAATGAGTCATGAATTCTCCAGGCAAGAATACTGGACTGGGTAGCCTTTCTCTTCTCCAGGAGATCTTCCCAAAGAGGACTGAACCTGTGTCTCCTGCATTGCAGGCGGATTCTAGATAGTGAACACATTCTTAAACTGCAGAGAAATCACATGAGGCTAATTCCTATCATTCCAAGGCTATTTTCTTGCAAGAAATTGGATAAGTCATTTGAAATGGGTATGTGAAAGAATCACTTTCTTCCTGCCTATGTGAAATAAAACATATTTTTATTGCAAGACAAGAGAAATTTAATCAAAAAATCTCTGCCATTTGTCATCTTTTCTCCCTCTCATTGTACATTATGTATCTGCATTATCCATCACCAAACCTCCCCGATTGTCAAGGAATACCTGCTCATCTGCAAAGACTAACATTCTCTCAGCATCAGCAGGACACTCCTTAGAAAACAGCATTCCTTCCTAAACTTGTAAGAGGTCACAGGACCCACCACAATGCCTCTTAGATCTGGATTATGTAAACTGTCGATAATAATGTCATTTGATGCTAACACCCTCTGTCTCAAAAAACGTGTCTAACTGTGCCTTGACCTCTAACAGGAAGAGCAGTTCTCAGGGCTTTCTGAGATGTTCTTTCTGGGTTATAATCCTCAATTTAGCTCAAGTAAAATCTCCCATTTCTTTCTTGGATCAACTGATTCATTTTTCTTGAGCATGAGTGAGAAAGAAAAGTGACAAGTAGGCAAGCAAGGTACAACTAAATAGGCTATAGAAAGAGTTAAGGCAGGTGCCCCTCGGATGAAAGGAGAATTAGGGGAAGTTATATAATGTCTTATTTGTGCCCTAGATTTGGATGAATGAAAGGACTACTGAGCTGGAGCTCTGGAGCATGTGCCCAGAGCCAGTGCTCTGCAACAGAGAGGCCACTGTGATGGGAGGCCCACGCAGGCCAAAGAACAAAGATGGAAATAAATGAAAGACCAATAGAAGTGGCCAGAAAAAAAAAAAAAAATTAGACCTTAGGCCCAAATTGTCCTGACGACCATATTTTGGTAACCTTTGCTCTAGATTGTGGAAAGTATGAAGTCGCTCAGTCATGTCTGACTCTTTGCAACCCATGAATGAGTCATGAATTCTCCAGGCAAGAATACTGGACTGGGTAGCCTTTCTCTTCTCCAGGAGATCTTCCCAAAGAGGACTGAACCTGTGTCTCCTGCATTGCAGGCGGATTCTAGATAGTGAACACATTCTTAAACTGCAGAGAAATCACATGAGGCTAATTCCTATCATTCCAAGGCTATTTTCTTGCAAGAAATTGGATAAGTCATTTGAAATGGGTATGTGAAAGAATCACTTTCTTCCTGCCTATGTGAAATAAAACATATTTTTATTGCAAGACAAGAGAAATTTAATCAAAAAATCTCTGCCATTTGTCATCTTTTCTCCCTCTCATTGTACATTATGTATCTGCATTATCCATCACCAAACCTCCCCGATTGTCAAGGAATACCTGCTCATCTGCAAAGACTAACATTCTCTCAGCATCAGCAGGACACTCCTTAGAAAACAGCATTCCTTCCTAAACTTGTAAGAGGTCACAGGACCCACCACAATGCCTCTTAGATCTGGATTATGTAAACTGTCGATAATAATGTCATTTGATGCTAACACCCTCTGTCTCAAAAAACGTGTCTAACTGTGCCTTGACCTCTAACAGGAAGAGCAGTTCTCAGGGCTTTCTGAGATGTTCTTTCTGGGTTATAATCCTCAATTTAGCTCAAGTAAAATCTCCCATTTCTTTCTTGGATCAACTGATTCATTTTTCTTGAGCATGAGTGAGAAAGAAAAGTGACAAGTAGGCAAGCAAGGTACAACTAAATAGGCTATAGAAAGAGTTAAGGCAGGTGCCCCTCGGATGAAAGGAGAATTAGGGGAAGTTATATAATGTCTTATTTGTGCCCTAGATTTGCTCAGTGAATCTTTTCCTCTTTGGGGAATTTATGGATTAGATTTGAAACAGATTTTTGGAAAATGTTCTGAAAAATAATTCAAGGAAAAGAAGCAAATATATCCCATGCTTTAAGACTCCCAGAGTGTTTAAGAAAATTAGAAACACAAGCTCCAGTGTAAATTGTGAATAATCCCAGTGAGAGTGAAGAGAGAAGAGAGCCATTGGAAGGGTGAATATAGAACAGTTTTCCTAGGAGTTCAGAATTTTTAAAGATTTATACAGAAGATGATACATTCCTCAAAATGGATGTCACATAAGCAAAAGCCTATATGGACAGTGTTTGAAAAATTAAAACCTAGAACAAACTGAAACTTATATTCACCCACTAAAGAAGCTGAAGGTTTTGGTTAGAAGTCATGGCGGGTTGAGGGCAGGTAGTGATTAAGCTGGTCGGGACCAGCTGTGTATTTGGGGGACCCAGTGCGAAGTGAAAACACAAGTCCTCCTGTTAAAAGATTATGAGTAAGTTTGAGACAGTAACAGCAGAGCAGTAAACCAAGCACAGACTCTTCTGAGTGAGTGCTCAAGTGCACGTTGAGGAAGCAGGCCCCAGGCTGACGACACAAGACTGATCAAACCCTACCTCCACCCAGCGTCTCTGCTTCAAGGCTCTCAAGGGAGCTGTGCAAGATACAACCTAGAGGACACTGCCCCAGGTGGCGTGGTGCTTAGTGGCTCAGTTGTATCTGACTCTGCTGCTGCATGGACTGTAGTCCACCAGGCTCCTCTCTCCACTGGGATTTCCATGGCAAGAATACTGGAGTGGGTGGCCATGGCCTCCTCCAGTGGATCTTTCCAACCCAGGGATCAAACTCTCGTCTCCTGTGTCTCCTGCACTGCAGGTGGATTCTTTACCTCTGAGCCACTGGGGAAGCCTGCTTCGCTAGATACCACTTCATTTTCCAGTGGTTCCTCTAACTGCCTTCGCAGTGCTCTCTGGTAAACTCTGCCGCAGGACACAGTTGAGAAAGAAAAGTGACAAGTAGGCAAGCAAGGTACAACTAGGCTATAGAAAGAGTTAAGGCAGGTGCCCTCGGATGAAAGGAGAATTAGGGGAAGTTATATAATGTCTTATTTGTGCCCTAGATTTGCTCAGTGAATCTTTTCCTCTTTGGGGAATTTATGGATTAGATTTGAAACAGATTTTTGGAAAATGTTCTGAAAAATAATTCAAGGAAAAGAAGCAAATATATCCCATGCTTTAAGACTCCCAGAGTGTTTAAGAAAATTAGAAACACAAGCTCCAGTGTAAATTGTGAATAATCCCAGTGAGAGTGAAGAGAGAAGAGAGCCATTGGAAGGGTGAATATAGAACAGTTTTCCTAGGAGTTCAGAATTTTTAAAGATTTATACAGAAGATGATACATTCCTCAAAATGGATGTCACATAAGCAAAAGCCTATATGGACAGTGTTTGAAAAATTAAAACCTAGAACAAACTGAAACTTATATTCACCCACTAAAGAAGCTGAAGGTTTTGGTTAGAAGTCATGGCGGGTTGAGGGCAGGTAGTGATTAAGCTGGTCGGGACCAGCTGTGTATTTGGGGGACCCAGTGCGAAGTGAAAACACAAGTCCTCCTGTTAAAAGATTATGAGTAAGTTTGAGACAGTAACAGCAGAGCAGTAAACCAAGCACAGACTCTTCTGAGTGAGTGCTCAAGTGCACGTTGAGGAAGCAGGCCCCAGGCTGACGACACAAGACTGATCAAACCCTACCTCCACCCAGCGTCTCTGCTTCAAGGCTCTAAAGGGGAGCTGTGCAAGATACAACCTAGAGGACACTGCCCCAGGTGGCGTGGTGCTTAGTGGCTCAGTTGTATCTGACTCTGCTGCTGCATGGACTGTAGTCCACCAGGCTCCTCTCTCCACTGGGATTTCCATGGCAAGAATACTGGAGTGGGTGGCCATGGCCTCCTCCAGTGGATCTTTCCAACCCAGGGATCAAACTCTCGTCTCCTGTGTCTCCTGCACTGCAGGTGGATTCTTTACCTCTGAGCCACTGGGGAAGCCTGCTTCGCTAGATACCCCTTCATTTTCCAGTGGTTCCTCTAACTGCCTTCGCAGTGCTCTCTGGTAAACTCTGCCGCAGGACACAGTTGAGGCTACAGGCAGAACTCTCTGCCAAGCAGGAACTGAGAATGCCTGAGGGCTTACAGAAATAGAAGAGGAAAAGAGCAAGTGACTGAAGGTACTAACTAAGCTAGAGAGAAAAGTCAGCTTTAAAGACCTCTCCTGGGTTTCCTTGGTGGTCTAGTGGCTAAGAATCTGCCTACTGGGCTTCCCTGGTGGTTCAGTGGGTAAAGAGTCCACTTTGCAGTGCAAGGGGCACCAGTTCGATCCCTGGCCCAGGAAGATCCCACGTGCTGCAGAGTGAGCTCGACCGGTGTGTCCAATTAGGAGCCAGCGCTCTGGAGCACATGTGCCCAGAGCTGGTGCTCAGAGGCTAGAGAGGCCGCTGCGATGGGAGGCCCACACATGCCAAGGAATGAAGATGGATGAAAATAAATAAATAAAAAACCAATAAAAGAGGCCAAAATTTAAGAAAATAAAATTAAGAGAAAAGGAAGTGATCCTAATAAACCCTGTGAGAGACTTCTTTGTTAAAATAGAAAAGGGAAGCTGCCTGCTAATGCAGGGGACATGAGTTCAATTCCTGATCTAGGAAGATCCCACATGCCTTGGAGCAATTAACCCGAGTGTGCCACAGCTGCTGAGCCGAGGCATCACAAATGTGGAAACTCAAGTGCCTAGAGCCTGTGCTCCACAAGAGAAGCCACCACAACGAAGACTAGGCTGCCCTCACCACAACTAGAGCAAGCCTGAGTGCAGCAATGAAGACCCAGTACACCCCAAAATAAAAAATATAAATAAATAAGTAAAGGCCTCTGAAATTATTCCTTAGATGTGTATATTATCTAGGGCTACTGTCCTGTTTTTCTCCATCTTGAACTCTCCTCAGGGTGCACCACTGGGATGCCTGCGGTCGTTGATGGCTTGATTGCAGGCAGCATTCATTGTTTACTTGAATGGCAGGCATATCCATCTATCTATCTGTCTAGATAGGTAAATTTTTTTTTTTTTTTTTTGGCGTACACAGGTACATGACCCATTTGTATGGGCAATGAGATTTAAGGGACATCTACTGCAGGGTACTGGAAGTATTATTTTTGCCCCTGATAAGAGTCGTCCCCAGGAGGATAAAAGCTTTCACCCTATCCTTTGTTTTCTGCCTTTGAATATGCCTGTGATATCAGGTGCTGTGGGAGCCATCTTGTGTTCATGAATCAACAAGAATAGGGGCTGGGGCTTCCCTGGTAGCTCAGTGGTAAAGAGTTCGCCTGCCAATGCAGGAGACACGGGTTCGGTCCCTGATCCAGGAAGATCCCATGTGCTGCGGAGTGACTAAGCTCATGAGCCACAACTATTGAGCCTGTGCTCTAGAGCCTTGGGGACACAACTGTCGAGCCCATGTGCCTACTGAAGCCCATGTGCCCTAGAGCCTGAGTTCCACAACAAGAGAAGTCACTGCAACAAGAAGCCTGCTCACCTCAACTAGAGAGTAGCCCCCACTCCCTGCAACTAGAGAAGAGCTTGTGGCGGAAGTGAAAACCCAGAATAGCCAAAAAAAGAAAAAGAAAAAAAAGAATAGGGGCTGGCAGAGCAGAGGGAAGGAGCCTACGCCCTGATGACATTGCTGAATGAAGGCCAGCTACCAAGTTGCAGAGTGACTCATATCTTTCCTTGCAACTCTCATTTCTTCTTCAGACCTGTAATACAAAGAGGTCATGATTAATCTTGCTTAGCAAAATATTCCTATCTGGAGCTTTTAACCATTTAGTTTCTTTGCAGACCATTTAGATATTTCAGTGACAAAGAGAAGAGTTGATTCTGCACCAAACAATCTCCCTCACAGAGAGTCTTCACAGCTTCCGATTATATAAATGACCTTTAGCTTGTGGCACAGAATTCCAGAATGCTGGAAATGGCAATGCGGTAACAGAAAATGATTCAGGAAGAAGCTTCTTGAGGTCACACACTTATGGGTTACGTAAGTTGCTCCAAACAGCCCTTCTTTATTCTCATAAATACTGAAGCCCCTATTAGTCACTGAGTATTACTATTGTTTGGTGTCTTTTACTTATTTCTGCTTCCAAACAAAGCCCTTCTGGCGTACACAGGTACATGACCCATTTGTATGGGCAATGAGATTTAAGGGACATCTACTGCAGGGTACTGGAAGTATTATTTCTGCCCCTGATAAGAGTCGTCCCCAGGAGGATAAAAGCTTTCACCCTATCCTTTGTTTTCTGCCTTTGAATATGCCTGTGATATCAGGTGCTGTGGGAGCCATCTTGTGTTCATGAATCAACAAGAATAGGGGCTGGGGCTTCCCTGGTAGCTCAGTGGTAAAGAGTTCGCCTGCCAATGCAGGAGACACGGGTTCGGTCCCTGATCCAGGAAGATCCCATGTGCTGCGGAGTGACTAAGCTCATGAGCCACAACTATTGAGCCTGTGCTCTAGAGCCTTGGGGACACAACTGTCGAGCCCATGTGCCTACTGAAGCCCATGTGCCCTAGAGCCTGAGTTCCACAACAAGAGAAGTCACTGCAACAAGAAGCCTGCTCACCTCAACTAGAGAGTAGCCCCCACTCCCTGCAACTAGAGAAGAGCTTGTGGCGGAAGTGAAAACCCAGAATAGCCAAAAAAAGAAAAAGAAAAAAAAGAATAGGGGCTGGCAGAGCAGAGGGAAGGAGCCTACGCCCTGATGACATTGCTGAATGAAGGCCAGCTACCAAGTTGCAGAGTGACTCATATCTTTCCTTGCAACTCTCATTTCTTCTTCAGACCTGTAATACAAAGAGGTCATGATTAATCTTGCTTAGCAAAATATTCCTATCTGGAGCTTTTAACCATTTAGTTTCTTTGCAGACCATTTAGATATTTCAGTGACAAAGAGAAGAGTTGATTCTGCACCAAACAATCTCCCTCACAGAGAGTCTTCACAGCTTCCGATTATATAAATGACCTTTAGCTTGTGGCACAGAATTCCAGAATGCTGGAAATGGCAATGCGGTAACAGAAAATGATTCAGGAAGAAGCTTCTTGAGGTCACACACTTATGGGTTACGTAAGTTGCTCCAAACAGCCCTTCTTTATTCTCATAAATACTGAAGCCCCTATTAGTCACTGAGTATTACTATTGTTTGGTGTCTTTTACTGATTTCTTACTGACTTCCACTAAATTCATAATCTCTCTGGTCTACTTTCTTTCTTCAAGCTCCCTCGCCACGCAAGGGAGTGGCTATTCTTTGACTTCTTAATGACCCTCAAACTCCTACAATTATTCTAATTCTGATTTCTGCTTGTCTTCATAGCCATCTTCCCTCCTAGCTCCCCAGATATCTAATCCAGGTTCCTTTCTGAAGTAAATTCATCCACACTGCTCACACCCTTTCATTGCAACCTTTTGAAAGAAGAGGACTTCCTTCTCTTTTCTGCACAGACTTCCTTCTCTCATTTTCCTACTTCATTGGTTCCTTCCCTTTTTATCTTGAACTGTGCAGCAGGTCTCTGTAGGTGATCCGTCCCCACTGGCCCCTCGCTGCTCCTCCCTAGGGTAATCTAGCCTCTTAAACTCAGGACGTTTGCCCTGGGGTTCTTTTCTCTCCTGTCCACACTCTCACCCACTGCATACTTGGCAATCTGGTTTCTTTCCCCACAGCTACACTGAATCTGTTCCCTTAGAGATCAACAATGACCTCTTTTTAGCTAAATTCATGATTCTTTTCTGCTTCCTCATTCTCTTGACCTCCGTATTGCATTTTTAGAAAACAATTACTCCTACCCTCAAATGCTCTCCTCCTTGGCTTCCATCCTGTTTGCTAGCAGTTCTTTCTCTTTTTCCACTGGGAGATGGTGAAGGACAGGGAGGCCTGGGGTGCTGCAGTCCATGGGGTCAAAAAGAGTTGGACAAAACGAAGTGAACAACAATAGCATTCTCTTTTTATTGCCTTTGGTTCCTCCCACCATCCCTTCACTGGACATTCCCTTTCCCCAGTCCCTGGCTCCCTAAGCTCTTTATTCTTTTAAGGTCACATCAGTTTCCCTACAGCCGTTACTATTGAGGCAGACCTAGCTCAGTTGGAAAAGAATTCCAGAATGCTGGAAATGGCAATGCGGTAACAGAAAATGATTCAGGAAGAAGCTTCTTGAGGTCACACACTTATGGGTTACGTAAGTTGCTCCAAACAGCCCTTCTTTATTCTCATAAATACTGAAGCCCCTATTAGTCACTGAGTATTACTATTGTTTGGTGTCTTTTACTGATTTCTTACTGACTTCCACTAAATTCATAATCTCTCTGGTCTACTTTCTTTCTTCAAGCTCCCTCGCCACGCAAGGGAGTGGCTATTCTTTGACTTCTTAATGACCCTCAAACTCCTACAATTATTCTAATTCTGATTTCTGCTTGTCTTCATAGCCATCTTCCCTCCTAGCTCCCCAGATATCTAATCCAGGTTCCTTTCTGAAGTAAATTCATCCACACTGCTCACACCCTTTCATTGCAACCTTTTGAAAGAAGAGGACTTCCTTCTCTTTTCTGCACAGACTTCCTTCTCTCATTTTCCTACTTCATTGGTTCCTTCCCTTTTTATCTTGAACTGTGCAGCAGGTCTCTGTAGGTGATCCGTCCCCACTGGCCCCTCGCTGCTCCTCCCTAGGGTAATCTAGCCTCTTAAACTCAGGACGTTTGCCCTGGGGTTCTTTTCTCTCCTGTCCACACTCTCACCCACTGCATACTTGGCAATCTGGTTTCTTTCCCCACAGCTACACTGAATCTGTTCCCTTAGAGATCAACAATGACCTCTTTTTAGCTAAATTCATGATTCTTTTCTGCTTCCTCATTCTCTTGACCTCCGTATTGCATTTTTAGAAAACAATTACTCCTACCCTCAAATGCTCTCCTCCTTGGCTTCCATCCTGTTTGCTAGCAGTTCTTTCTCTTTTTCCACTGGGAGATGGTGAAGGACAGGGAGGCCTGGGGTGCTGCAGTCCATGGGGTCAAAAAGAGTTGGACAAAACGAAGTGAACAACAATAGCATTCTCTTTTTATTGCCTTTGGTTCCTCCCACCATCCCTTCACTGGACATTCCCTTTCCCCAGTCCCTGGCTCCCTAAGCTCTTTATTCTTTTAAGGTCACATCAGTTTCCCTACAGCCGTTACTATTGAGGCAGACCTAGCTCAGTTGGAAAAGAATTTCCAGACAGAGCATTTCAGAAGGGAGTGAGTTTATTAAGAACAAAGAGCAGAGATGAAGTAGGCATTGTGAGCACAGCAGGCTGGCAGCTCCTGACAGACCAGGGAGAGCCAACAGTTTTTGTGGGTTAAGAGTCAATTTTTATAGCCTCAAGACAAAATTCCTTCTGGAAGGTTGGCATTCGGTGATTAGTTGGGTCGCTATAGGGTGTTTACTGGAGTGGACATCTTTGCCTTATTGGGAGTCAGGAAGCTTGTTAGTGATGATCAGAGGCTTTTGGGCAAGGTTACAAAGTCAGTTTCAGAGGTGACCTTGATTCTGGGCCCTGCACTTCTGAGGTCCTGGTGCAAGGCCTTGCACCTGTGGCCTTGGGGCAGGGCTCATCAATTATCCCTATACTAACAAAGGTCTGTGCTACTTTCTCACAAGAGCTGTTATCTTCCGCTGTGCTGTGCTGTGCTCAGTCACTTCAGTCACATCCAACTCTTTGCAACCCTATAGGCTGTAGCCCACCAGGCTTCTCTGTCCATGGGATTCTCCAGGCAAGAATACCGGAGTGGGTTGCTATGCCCTTCTGCAGGGGATTTTCCCAACCCACCAATCTACATTTCCTTGCCTCATATTTATAAGGCCCTCTATAATGGCTCACCTTATATTTTCTTTTGGTATTTTTATAAAAGACATTTGTGTTTGTAAAAACTATAAATGCTAATAATAAAAAGGAACAGTCCTCTGTCCTAACCCCAGGCCCAGTGCCCAGATGTAGCCTCTGTGTAAAGCCAAATACTATGCCGGAAGTGCGTTTTTCCCTTTAAAATCCACTGTTTTAGAGACTTAAAGCAAAACTGTTTATGACACGCATGTGTTTCAGAAACTAGAATAGACTTTTACTAAATAGTGGTACATTCTTGGTATATGTTTGGTATATATTCATCATATATGTTTATTAAAGGTCCAAATGTAATTTTTAAAAAGGGAGGTAGAGAAGAGCCACTGTTAACAGTCCTTGGGACATCCGAATTAAAGTGCTCTTAACAGCCATACAAATTCATCCTCTTCTCTGTCACTCCACCAATTGCTCAAAAATCTGCCATATTTTAGTTTGCTTCATATTTGGAATATTTTCTAATTATTTCCAGACAGAGCATTTCAGAAGGGAGTGAGTTTATTAAGAACAAAGAGCAGAGATGAAGTAGGCATTGTGAGCACAGCAGGCTGGCAGCTCCTGACAGACCAGGGAGAGCCAACAGTTTTTGTGGGTTAAGAGTCAATTTTTATAGCCTCAAGACAAAATTCCTTCTGGAAGGTTGGCATTCGGTGATTAGTTGGGTCGCTATAGGGTGTTTACTGGAGTGGACATCTTTGCCTTATTGGGAGTCAGGAAGCTTGTTAGTGATGATCAGAGGCTTTTGGGCAAGGTTACAAAGTCAGTTTCAGAGGTGACCTTGATTCTGGGCCCTGCACTTCTGAGGTCCTGGTGCAGGCCTTGCACCTGTGGCCTTGGGGCAGGGCTCATCAATTATCCCTATACTAACAAAGGTCTGTGCTACTTTCTCACAAGAGCTGTTATCTTCCGCTGTGCTGTGCTGTGCTCAGTCACTTCAGTCACATCCAACTCTTTGCAACCCTATAGGCTGTAGCCCACCAGGCTTCTCTGTCCATGGGATTCTCCAGGCAAGAATACCGGAGTGGGTTGCTATGCCCTTCTGCAGGGGATTTTCCCAACCCACCAATCTACATTTCCTTGCCTCATATTTATAAGGCCCTCTATAATGGCTCACCTTATATTTTCTTTTGGTATTTTTATAAAAGACATTTGTGTTTGTAAAAACTATAAATGCTAATAATAAAAAGGAACAGTCCTCTGTCCTAACCCCAGGCCCAGTGCCCAGATGTAGCCTCTGTGTAAAGCCAAATACTATGCCGGAAGTGCGTTTTTCCCTTAAGATCCACTGTTTTAGAGACTTAAAGCAAAACTGTTTATGACACGCATGTGTTTCAGAAACTAGAATAGACTTTTACTAAATAGTGGTACATTCTTGGTATATGTTTGGTATATATTCATCATATATGTTTATTAAAGGTCCAAATGTAATTTTTAAAAAGGGAGGTAGAGAAGAGCCACTGTTAACAGTCCTTGGGACATCCGAATTAAAGTGCTCTTAACAGCCATACAAATTCATCCTCTTCTCTGTCACTCCACCAATTGCTCAAAAATCTGCCATATTTTAGTTTGCTTCATATTTGGATATTTTCTAATTATTTTTATAGCATCTAATGTTTGTGCTATATTTTATAGCTTCTAATGAAGTTGCTCAGTTGTGTCCAACTCTTTGCAACCCCGTGGACTGCAGCACTCCAGGCTCCTCTGTCCATGGGAATTCTTCAGGCAAGAATACTGGAATGGGCTGCCATGTCCTCCTCCAGAGAATCTTCCCAAACCAGGGACAAAGCCCAGGTCTCCCACCAAGGAACAATTTTTTTTTTTTTTTACCACCAGGAAACTTTATTGAGAGGTATGTGAGTTTCTTAGGGCTGCCTTAACAAAATACCACAAACGGGGATTTCCCTGGCGGTCCAGTGGCTAAGACCCTGTGCTCCCAATGCTGGGGACCTGGGTTCAATCCCTGGTCAGGGAACTAGATCCCACATACCATAACTAAGACCCGGTGCAACCAAATAAATACATTAAAAAAAAGAAAATACCACAAACTAGGTGGCATAAAACAACAACATTTCTTCCCTCACAGTTCTGAAAATCTGAAATCAGGGTGTGGAGAAGGGCATGCTCTCTGTGGGCTCCAGGGAAGAAGTCTTTCTTGTTTCTCTCCTTTGAAAGTGACCTATTTTCTTTTGCCTCTGAGTGCTTTCTGCATCTTCTCTTTTCCTTAGGACATCTAGCATTACCTTGTTCATTTTTCAGTATACCTTTTCAATTTGAAGATTCATGGCTATCATAGCTTTGGCATATTTTCTTCCATGATTCCTGTGGCAACTTCTGTTGTTGCACTTTCTCTGAGCTTTCTTTCTGGAATTCCTATTGGTTAGATCTTAGACCTGTATTGGACCTCTGGGTCTTTAATTTTCATTTTTTTGTCTTTTTCTTTTTTCTTCTATTTCTTTCTAGAAAACATTTCAGTTGGGCATGCATATTTTTGTTTATTAAAGGTCCAAATGTAATTTTTAAAAAGGGAGGTAGAGAAGAGCCACTGTTAACAGTCCTTGGGACATCCGAATTAAAGTGCTCTTAACAGCCATACAAATTCATCCTCTTCTCTGTCACTCCACCAATTGCTCAAAAATCTGCCATATTTTAGTTTGCTTCATATTTGGATATTTTCTAATTATTTTTATAGCATCTAATGTTTGTGCTATATTTTATAGCTTCTAATGAAGTTGCTCAGTTGTGTCCAACTCTTTGCAACCCCGTGGACTGCAGCACTCCAGGCTCCTCTGTCCATGGGAATTCTTCAGGCAAGAATACTGGAATGGGCTGCCATGTCCTCCTCCAGAGAATCTTCCCAAACCAGGGACAAAGCCCAGGTCTCCCACCAAGGAACAATTTTTTTTTTTTTTTACCACCAGGAAACTTTATTGAGAGGTATGTGAGTTTCTTAGGGCTGCCTTAACAAAATACCACAAACGGGGATTTCCCTGGCGGTCCAGTGGCTAAGACCCTGTGCTCCCAATGCTGGGGACCTGGGTTCAATCCCTGGTCAGGGAACTAGATCCCACATACCATAACTAAGACCCGGTGCAACCAAATAAATACATTAAAAAAAAGAAAATACCACAAACTAGGTGGCATAAAACAACAACATTTCTTCCCTCACAGTTCTGAAAATCTGAAATCAGGGTGTGGAGAAGGGCATGCTCTCTGTGGGCTCCAGGGAAGAAGTCTTTCTTGTTTCTCTCCTTTGAAAGTGACCTATTTTCTTTTGCCTCTGAGTGCTTTCTGCATCTTCTCTTTTCCTTAGGACATCTAGCATTACCTTGTTCATTTTTCAGTATACCTTTTCAATTTGAAGATTCATGGCTATCATAGCTTTGGCATATTTTCTTCCATGATTCCTGTGGCAACTTCTGTTGTTGCACTTTCTCTGAGCTTTCTTTCTGGAATTCCTATTGGTTAGATCTTAGACCTGTATTGGACCTCTGGGTCTTTAATTTTCATTTTTTTGTCTTTTTCTTTTTTCTTCTATTTCTTTCTAGAAAACATTTCAGTTGGGCATGCATATTTTTCATGTCCAAGTGATCGTTCTTGACTTTCTTGTTTTCCACTGGTTTCCTATTTATAACACCCTGTATTTCACATTAGGTATTCCTGTCTTCCAGAATACCACTGAGAATAGTAATTGCAGGTTTGAAAAAAATCTTTTCCTGTTATTCAAATTGTTTCTTGTGAGGTCAGCTTTTATTTTTGCATAGTCATTTTTTTTATTTCTTTTTCTTTTTCTGTTTCATGCAGCTGATTTCACTAGTGTGTCCAGTGATGTGGGGATGTTTTTTTTAAATATTTGAAAACGAGGAAATGGGCTGAATTTTTTCTCTACTGTTATATATCAGGCTGTTACTTAATTGTCCAGAAAACAGAAGAGAGAAACAGGAAGTTCACAAGCAGAACTTGCTGACCAGGGAGGCTTCCAGTTACTAGGAAAGGCTAGGAAGGGGGCCAGAGAGAGGAGGGTTCATGGGGTGGCTGCTACGCACCTTAGCATTAGTTTATCTATATTTAAAGTTATTTCCGTTTATTATCATGTTGTCATTTCTCTTAGCTTTTATGGCTTTATTCACTTAAAAAATTCTTTACTGCTCTTTTCAATTGTGTTTTGTAAGGGAGGGGAGACAAAAGCTTGTGCTCAGGCTGCTTTTTTGAACCAAAGCATCTATCTTGTAAAAATGATTTCCTGCTCTTTCTAAGTGGGCATCTTCTACTACATTTTAGTTGATATCTTTACTGTCTTATGCTTATCCTAGGCTAGTATCTACTTTCATGCCCTCAGTTGTGTTTCTTTTCCAGAAACCTCCTTCTTCTCGTCTCTCTCTTCCTCCACTTAAGCCTAATGAAATTCTTCCCAATTTTGAAGCTAACTTGAGCACACTTCCTCCATGAATCCCACCTGTTTAATCCCGCTTTCACAGACAACTGCTTCCCCCTTTCATCTTTCTACTATCCAACTCAGTACCTGTCGTTCACAACTCAGTTTAACTCTAAGTATAAACAGGAAGGGGCTCAGTAATACTTTTGAGTAAAACCCGTAGGCATAAAGCATGAGAAATAGAAAAGAAAAAAAGGAAAGGTAGGGGAGAGGAAGAAAGGAACTGAGAAAAGAAGAGGTTAAACAATAAAGAAAAACCATGGTGCAGAATAGGTACTCTCTCACTTATTCCTCTGGTTCTTAAATGTGTTCCCAAAATAAGGATAATGCTGGTTACCTGGTCAAATATTATTTCTCAATCTGGTAATTCACTTTAGATCTTCAGTAAGTATTCAACTATCAGGCTACAAATAAGTACTGACCTCCGCAGTTTGAGCCTAGAATGAAATGAGGGTAAGAAGTTTTCCCTGGTGGCTTAGGCAGTAAAGAATCTGCCTGCCATGCAGGAGACGTGGGTTCAATCCCTGGGTTGGGAAGATCTCCTGGAGAATGGAATGGCAACCCATTCCGGTATTCTTACCTGGAGAATCCCAGCCTGATTGGCTATAGTCCATGGGACAGCAAAGAGTCAGACACGACTGAGTGATTGACACTTAACTGTTTTTTATGCTCCCCTCTCCCACAGAAGGGCCTCAAAACAAATAGAATTTCTCCTTTCTATATCATTTTTGTTTTAAAATACTGTGAACATGTGACTCTGTTTTGGATGGGAAAGTATGGACGAGAATATGTGCTGTGAATAAAACCTGTTGGACTGTGGAATTGTATTGCCCCATATTATCAGTTACGTTAGATGGTACACCTGTGATGTTGAAATCTGGAGACCAGACCGTTGGTGCTGCTGCTTCTAGGATCAAACTGGGGAGTTTCAGAACTAGATCTCTAGGTGTGGATTGGCTTAAGACTAAACTCATTCTGTATAGATGTTCATCATGCTTATTGAACTATAAATCATACATATGATCAAAATCAAGGCCCATGTCTGATAAATTTAACAACATTGATGAAGGGAGATGAAATATTTGAGAACAGAGAAAACTGAGCCAGAAGTGTTTTCTTCCTCCTCCAGGGCACATTGTTGCTAAATTCTTGGCTCATCTTACTGAGATCTGACACAGACCCACAACACACAGTGTCTCAGGATTTGTTCAGCTTGTGACCCAGTGTCTCTAATTCTATTTCATAGGAACTGAAACCGAAAACTTCATTTTCTACCTCAATATCTGCTGCATCTTGGTTTTTTTTTTCCTGATTATTACAGTAGTGTAAAAATTGTTCAGTGGTCTCATGGTTAGGACACCAGAAGCACAGGGTGCGAGAGAAAAAGCAGATAAAATGGACTTTAACAAAATTTAAAATTTCTGTGTTGTAAAGACAGCCACCAAGAAAGGCAGACCCACAAACTATAGAATGGGATCAGATATTTGCAAATCATATATCTGATGAGGAACTTGTGTCTAGAATAAAGAACTCCCTACATCTCAATGATAAAATGACAAGTAACTCAACTCCAAAAATGGGCAAAATTTCTGAATACAAATTTCTCCAAAGAAGATAGAATGGTGAGAAGCACATGAAAAGATGTTTAGCACCATTAATCATTAGAGAAAGGCAAATCAAAACCAATGGGAAATACCCACTTCCCACCCACTAGGGTAACTATAATAAAAAATAATGACAAGGATGTGGTGAAATTAGAGCTCGTATACACTGCTAGCCGAAATGTAAAATGGTATCACCACTTTGTGAAAATCATCTGGAAGTTTCTCAAATAATTAGAGTTAACACCTGTTCCTTTAATTCCACCCAAGAGAACTGAAAGCAGAAGTCTATGCAAAACCATTTACACAAATGCTCATACCAACATTATTCTTAATAGCCAAAAAGCAAAATAGCATGAATTCATCAACTCATGAATGGATAAACAAAAAAAGGAAAAGCCATACTATGGAATGTTTTCAACAATAAAGAATTGTTAAGTACTGAAACATGCTAAAACATGAATGAACCTTGAAAACATTAGGCTAAGGAAGGAAGCCAGTCACAAGGAGCATGTGTTGTATGATTGTACTTAAATAAAATGTTCAAAAAAGAAAATCTATAGACAGAACACAGATTAGTGATTGGACTGGGAAGAGGAAGGAGCAGAGTAACTTGCTACTGGATATGAGGTTTCTTGTTTGTGTGATGAAAATGTTCTCAAATTCTGGTGGCGCTGTACAACTCTGTGAATATACTAAAATCCATTGAGCTGTATACTTCAAATCGGCATATTTTGTGGTGTGTGTTATATTTCTAATAAAGCTGTTATTAAAAAAAAAAAACACCAAAACTCTTCCAAGGAGATGATCATGGATACAAATCAGTCCCAGATCAAGAAGACTTTGCGATTTTTTTATATGAACCTTTGTGATTTTTTTGTATCTTTCTTTAAAACCCGTGTCCTAAATTATCTGAAATCCTCAGTTTTACCCTTGTGAGTTTTCTGCAGTTATCATTATGTGATTGTGAAAACCAAATAGGGAAGCACTAGCAAAATTATCATTAAGGTTAGTAAAATTTTGGGAACCCAGGAATATTATCTTTTAGTTGCAAGCAATTTATTTTGAAGGATGGGTCCCAATTAATCTTTTGGCTCATGGGTGAAAAAAATTGTCAGTACAGGTAATCTGTTTTGATTTTACCAAGTGAAGAGCAGTAATTTGGGGACCCAGTGGGGTTCTAAAATTTCATCACAGCTCATAAAAGATGTAGGTTTTGCTTTTGTTGAATGTTGACTCTTTGCGGATTCCTTATTTATATAACTGCGTCTTAAAAGCACATTGGAGCTCTAAAAATGGGACTTAATGCTCTTGTGCCAAAACGTGTGATTCAAAGACGTGTGTGTCCTTCCTACACATGCTCTCTTAATATTTTGAGGAAGACAGACAGCCACGTAAAGGACATGTTCTAGGTCTAAGGGCCTGACTGGTGGGCTGCCATAGAAATCGTGTGCTCCAAGTGGGATTGGGATTAAAATGATGCACGGGGCACGTTCAGCCGTTTTCCTCCTAAACCACAGCAGCAACGCTCCAACGTCTCTGACCTTCTTCGGAGCTTGAGGACCGCCCTCTCTCTCTGTGCACGTGGCGAGGTGGGGGAAGCAAAGAGCCACGTGCGACCCACGTGAGCCGCTTTCGGCTGGCCGTCATCAGGTATTGAAAAATGTTCAAAAAAGAAAATCTATAGACAGAACACAGATTAGTGATTGGACTGGGAAGAGGAAGGAGCAGAGTAACTTGCTACTGGATATGAGGTTTCTTGTTTGTGTGATGAAAATGTTCTCAAATTCTGGTGGCGCTGTACAACTCTGTGAATATACTAAAATCCATTGAGCTGTATACTTCAAATCGGCATATTTTGTGGTGTGTGTTATATTTCTAATAAAGCTGTTATTAAAAAAAAAAAACACCAAAACTCTTCCAAGGAGATGATCATGGATACAAATCAGTCCCAGATCAAGAAGACTTTGCGATTTTTTTATATGAACCTTTGTGATTTTTTTGTATCTTTCTTTAAAACCCGTGTCCTAAATTATCTGAAATCCTCAGTTTTACCCTTGTGAGTTTTCTGCAGTTATCATTATGTGATTGTGAAAACCAAATAGGGAAGCACTAGCAAAATTATCATTAAGGTTAGTAAAATTTTGGGAACCCAGGAATATTATCTTTTAGTTGCAAGCAATTTATTTTGAAGGATGGGTCCCAATTAATCTTTTGGCTCATGGGTGAAAAAAATTGTCAGTACAGGTAATCTGTTTTGATTTTACCAAGTGAAGAGCAGTAATTTGGGGACCCAGTGGGGTTCTAAAATTTCATCACAGCTCATAAAAGATGTAGGTTTTGCTTTTGTTGAATGTTGACTCTTTGCGGATTCCTTATTTATATAACTGCGTCTTAAAAGCACATTGGAGCTCTAAAAAATGGGACTTAATGCTCTTCGGTGCCAAAAACGTGTGATTCAAAGACGTGTGTGTCCTTCCTACACATGCTCTCTTAATATTTTGAGGAAGACAGACAGCCACGTAAAGGACATGTTCTAGGTCTAAGGGCCTGACTGGTGGGCTGCCATAGAAATCGTGTGCTCCAAGTGGGATTGGGATTAAAATGATGCACGGGGCACGTTCAGCCGTTTTCCTCCCTAAACCACAGCAGCAACGCTCCAACGTCTCTGACCTTCTTCGGAGCTTGAGGACCGCCCTCTCTCTCTGTGCACGTGGCGAGGTGGGGGAAGCAAAGAGCCACGTGCGACCCACGTGAGCCGCTTTCGGCTGGCCGTATCAGGTTCAGGTATTGGAAATGAATCCTTAGCTGCAAGATACAGCGGAGCAGACCCCCCAAAAAGACTACCAACTCGTGGCTTAGAAACAAAACCGCATGGAACTGAAAGGAGCCTCGGCCTCCTCTCTCCGACCACACTTCCCTTCTCCGGGTCCACCCCGCTCTACCTTCGCTTTCGCTCCGCCCCCGGCCCCGCCCCCGGCCCCGCCCCTCCCGCACCCCGGCGGAGTCCGAGCGGCGCCCGAGATCAGGGCCGAGCGATTCCATCCGGGTGCTTCGGCTGGGAGGACGTAAGGGCGTGGCCTTATGACGACGGCAAGGAGGGCCGAGGGGCCAGCTCTGGCGTCCAGGGCAGGGGGCGGAGGGAGAATGGGTCGTCCCTTTCCACGCCCCATGGAAACTCCATACTGGACAAGAGGGGAGTGTGTGTTCTCAAACTCCCCGTTGAGGAGGGAATGTTCACGAAGAAGCTTAAGCCCGAAGGGCCACCCGTTGTAACTCTCGCTCACATCCTCCTCTCCGGCTATTTCCCCCACCTCCTTGATAGCCCTGTAAACTGTGCCGCCGCATCCAGTCCTCTCCCCCACCTACGGCCCTGCGCAGGTGGTGGCGGCCCGCGGGCTGCGCAGCCGCACAGAGTTCGGGGCGGTGCCGGCGAGGGGCGGGTGACGCAGCGGCCGTCGCTGCCATTTTAAGTTGTTTGTTCTCGCTCCGCTTCTCAAACGCGACTCTGCCCCGGACCCGGGAGGAGCCGAGGCCGCCGCGCCGCTTCCGCAGCCACCGGTGGGGGGGAACCAGGCTGTGCCACCGCGGACGCTCACCCTCCGCTTCGGCTTCTCCCCCCTCCGGGCCTCCTCGACCTTCCCTCCGAGAGCCGCCACCCGATCCGGGCAGAGAAGAAAGCCTCCAGAGCCGATGCTCGGACTGAAATAACTCTTGGGGGGCTGAACTTCGCAGACAGTGGGATTGGGATTAAAATGATGCACGGGCACGTTCAGCCGTTTTCCTCCTAAACCACAGCAGCAACGCTCCAACGTCTCTGACCTTCTTCGGAGCTTGAGGACCGCCCTCTCTCTGTGCACGTGGCGAGGTGGGGGAAGCAAAGAGCCACGTGCGACCCACGTGAGCCGCTTTCGGCTGGCCGTATCAGGTTCAGGTTTTGGGAAATGAATCCTTAGCTGCAAGATACAGCGGAGCAGACCCCCCAAAAAGACTACCAACTCGTGGCTTAGAAACAAAACCGCATGGAACTGAAAGGAGCCTCGGCCTCCTCTCTCCGACCACACTTCCCTTCTCCGGGTCCACCCGCTCTACCTTCGCTTTCGCTCCGCCCCGGCCCCGCCCCCGGCCCCGCCCCTCCCGCACCCCGGCGGAGTCCGAGCGGCGCCCGAGATCAGGGCCGAGCGATTCCATCCGGGTGCTTCGGCTGGGAGGACGTAAGGGCGTGGCCTTATGACGACGGCAAGGAGGGCCGAGGGGCCAGCTCTGGCGTCCAGGGCAGGGGGCGGAGGGAGAATGGGTCGTCCCTTTCCACGCCCCATGGAAACTCCATACTGGACAAGAGGGGAGGGTGTGTTCTCAAACTCCCCGTTGAGGAGGGAATGTTCACGAAGAAGCTTAAGCCCGAAGGGCCACCCGTTGTAACTCTCGCTCACATCCTCCTCTCCGGCTATTTCCCCCACCTCCTTGATAGCCCTGTAAACTGTGCCGCCGCATCCAGTCCTCTCCCCCACCTACGGCCCTGCGCAGGTGGTGGCGGCCCGCGGGCTGCGCAGCCGCACAGAGTTCGGGGCGGTGCCGGCGAGGGGCGGGTGACGCAGCGGCCGTCGCTGCCATTTTAAGTTGTTTGTTCTCGCTCCGCTTCTCAAACGCGACTCTGCCCCGGACCCGGGAGGAGCCGAGGCCGCCGCGCCGCTTCCGCAGCCACCGGTGGGGGGGAACCAGGCTGTGCCACCGCGGACGCTCACCCTCCGCGCCTCCTCGACCTTCCCTCCGAGAGCCGCCACCCGATCCGGGCAGAGAAGAAAGCCTCCAGAGCCGATGCTCGGACTGAAATAACTCTTGGGGGGCTGAACTTCGCAGACAGGCCCCCGTAGCGCAGGGCTCCCCTCCCCTTCCTCCCTTCCCCCACTGCCGCCCGTGCACCTCCGACCCCCTTCTTTCTCCTCGTCTCTCCTCCTCTTCTCTCTCTCTCGCCGCCGCCGCCGTCCCCGCGTCCTTCCCGTCCGCCGCCGCCCGGGGCGCCGAGCCAGACTATGGGTCCCAGGTCGGGGCTGAGCGGCGGCAGCAGCGCGGGTGGCCCGGTCGCAGTGCGCCCTGCAGCGGGGATGGAGGGGCTCAGTTGGCTGGTGGTTTTCTCTTGACATGGCTCCTGCCCGTGCTGCGAGCAGCGCCCCCGCCGCCGCCGCCTCTTCCGCCGCCGCCACCGCTCCGCCCGCAGGCTGCGGCTAGAGGGCCCGAACCCCGCCCGAGAGTCGGTCCGTGAGTCCCGGTCTCCGCGGGGACAGGGAGGGGACGTCCCCGTCGCCCCGCCCCGCCCCAGCCGCCTCGATTCCACCCCTGCCCCTTCGGGAAGCCAGCTAGCGACCCCGCCCTAAGCCATCCGAAACTCGGGAAACATGGTCTGTTCAACTTGAGAGCTGCATTCGGAATCCGGGAACTTAGTTTTTTTCTTTTTTTTTTTTCTTGGGGGGTGGGGTGGGCTTACGTGAAAGAGTCATTAATATTAACGCAACTATTTTCTTTTCTTCCCACTGATCTTTCCCCTTTCCCCTCTCCCGCCTCCTCTACCTGGGCGGGGATTGTTTCCACGATGAAATGAGTGAAAACCCGAGTGATCCAGTGTCTCCCGTGGTGCGAGTGAGTCGCTGCCGCTGAAGGCAAAGGGTGGGGGAGGGACCTCGGGGGGTGGAAGGCAGGTGGTCCCCGGCAGCGCCTGGGCTTTGGGAGAACCCGCCACCTTTGCCTCAGTAATGCTGACAAGAAGATAAGTCGCACTCCCCACGGTCTTGCTCGCGGGCAGATTCGCAGGGAACGGGTCCCTCGGGGAATGCAGGACTGGGGGTGTTGGGATCCCGGCCATTAATCAGGTCTAACCGCAGGTCCGGAGTCATTATTGTATCGTATCTTTCCTTCTGCCATCATGATTCTCCTTGGCAGCAGCGTTAGCAGCCGCCTGAGGGTGAAAATGTGGGTGATGGGGAAGTTGGTAATGACTCCGCTGTTTTTTCTTATGGCTCCTTTGGGCAACAGCTGCCCGCCCCCGGTATACACTGTTGTTGATTGCAGGGAAACCCTGAACCTCTCCCCGTCCTTCTCTACCGACTTTGCACTTTTCTCTTTGCTCACCATCAAGTGTAATCAATAACACGCACTGATAATACCTAGCAATAGTGAAATCTGAAATAACTAAGAACTAATTAGGTACTACAGCAATGGATCTGGCTGGGTAAAATCAATTGGGTATTTCAGTTTCATTTACCTACCCTGCTTCCGTGTTTTGGGGGAGGTTATTTTGGTGGCTTTTTTCCTTTTCTTTTCTTTTTTGATATTTGGAAAGCAAGGGTCTGCGGCTAGAGGGCCGAACCCCGCCCGAGAGTCGGTCCGTGAGTCCCGGTCTCCGCGGGGACAGGAGGGACGTCCCCGTCGCCCGCCCGCCCCAGCCGCCTCGATTCCACCCCTGCCCCTTCGGGAAGCCAGCTAGCGACCCCGCCCTAAGCCATCCGAAACTCGGGAAACATGGTCTGTTCAACTTGAGAGCTGCATTCGGAATCCGGGAACTTAGTTTTTTTCTTTTTTTTTTTTTCTTGGGGGGTGGGGTGGGCTTACGTGAAAGAGTCATTAATATTAACGCAACTATTTTCTTTTCTTCCCACTGATCTTTCCCCTTTCCCCTCTCCCGCCTCCTCTACCTGGGCGGGGATTGTTTCCACGATGAAATGAGTGAAAACCCGAGTGATCCAGTGTCTCCCGTGGTGCGAGTGAGTCGCTGCCGCTGAAGGCAAAGGGTGGGGGAGGGACCTCGGGGGGTGGAAGGCAGGTGGTCCCCGGCAGCGCCTGGGCTTTGGGAGAACCCGCCACCTTTGCCTCAGTAATGCTGACAAGAAGATAAGTCGCACTCCCCACGGTCTTGCTCGCGGGCAGATTCGCAGGGAACGGGTCCCTCGGGGAATGCAGGACTGGGGGTGTTGGGATCCCGGCCATTAATCAGGTCTAACCGCAGGTCCGGAGTCATTATTGTATCGTATCTTTCCTTCTGCCATCATGATTCTCCTTGGCAGCAGCGTTAGCAGCCGCCTGAGGGTGAAAATGTGGGTGATGGGGAAGTTGGTAATGACTCCGCTGTTTTTTCTTATGGCTCCTTTGGGCAACAGCTGCCCGCCCCCGGTATACACTGTTGTTGATTGCAGGGAAACCCTGAACCTCTCCCCGTCCTTCTCTACCGACTTTGCACTTTTCTCTTTGCTCACCATCAAGTGTAATCAATAACACGCACTGATAATACCTAGCAATAGTGAAATCTGAAATAACTAAGAACTAATTAGGTACTACAGCCATGGATCTGGCTGGGTAAAATCCAATTGGGTATTTCAGTTTCATTTACCTACCCTGCTTCCGTGTTTTGGGGGAGGTTATTTTGGTGGCTTTTTTCCTTTTCTTTTCTTTTTTGATATTTGGAAAGCAAGGGTCACAGTCCCCTTCCCCGTTCCTTTTCACAATCTGTTCTCTAAAAAGAGGGGGGCAAATCCGGATGGATTTTAAGGATTGGACTGGTATCAGCTGTGTCTTATTGCACACCTAAATCCTATTGATAGGTTTTTCCGGTTCCCCCACCTTTATTTTGGCAGTTAAGCGAAATGCGTTTTCCGAAAAGTTAGTTTAAGAATATTCTCTTTCTTTCCTTCCTTCCCTTCCTTTTTCCCATCTGACCCCCCAACGTTATTGTCCAAACATGACTGAACAGCAGCTTTTGTTTCTTGACCCTGTAATATGACAGTCTGCTAATATTGCCAGAAGGTGCAGTTTTTGGGTTACAGTCGTGATTTTAGCTATTCAATCATATTAGCAGGAAAAAAAAATGACTTGTTTCTGTTGTACTTGAGTCTTAAGAAAAAGTGCCCATAGTTTAGTGACAATTTCCAAAGGCTTTAGTACCACCTTTATTTCAAAATGGGGGACCCAAACTCCCGGAAGAAGCAAGCTCTGAACAGACTACGTGCTCAGCTTAGAAAGAAAAAAGAATCTCTAGCTGACCAGTTTGACTTCAAGATGTATATTGCCTTTGTATTCAAGGAGAAGGTAATTTAAAGTTCTTAATGTGAATTAGCACAAGGTTTTTGTAAGTGTATATTAAGTTGTTAGGTTAAAGAGTGGTGGATGGACGTCTTCATTTATATGCTTTAACTCACTCAGGGGAGTTGGAAGGCTTAGGTGCTTGTTGGGTTGCAAATACTTCATTCTGAATCTTAGTAGGATCCATTTTTAGTTAACAGAGGGCGAGTAGCTTTGTAAAAGTCACATTTTTTACAAGTTTTATTTATGTGGAGCTGCATAGAGAACTTGATAACTGAATTTAAAGATTGTTTAAAGTATATATAGAATGTTTGAAAGCAGTAAATTGGAATCAGACCATGTGCTGCAAGTGTTCTGGTTCTTCAGCTTCACGCTGTAGTTGACCTGTTCTCATGGTCCACCTAGTGACATAGAATGCACTTGAATTCTTAAGAGCAGTTAATCACTGTAGGAGCAGTTAATTACTGTGAAGGTTGGTTTGTCTTTAGAAGTGCCACCTGACCAAAAGAAGTTTAAATTTTTTTTGGTCTTAGAGTTAATTCCACAGAGAAATAGCAAGTAATGAGTTATGAGTTGTGAGTAGTCAAGGAAAACATGATAAAAACACTGTGTTTTGGCAACTTAAAATAATGGACAGTTTTTTAGATAATCTCTATTTGACATGAGGTTAGGTCATGAATACTAAGGAAACACTACTTTGATTTTGTGCTTAAATTATGAACTGATTTCATATCAGAAATATCATCTTAGCATTATCTCTTTAGTTTGAAAGTTTCCCACGTATTAAAGTTATTAATATTTACGAACACTTAGTTGCTAGAGTATAGCATTTTTTGTAATAGTTATTTTTATTTTACTTACACAGCTTTGCTGTTGACAGATATGTATAATCCCTCGAGTATAGCATTTAAAGTGATTTCAAAAGTGGTTTGTTTTCTAACGATTGTCCGAAGATTGAATAGTGTCTTGGATTTACTTTTTTTCCCTTTTTTTTGGTTAATTGCAGAATTGATGAGATTTTGGTTGACACTCTTAACAATATGGGTTCACTAGAAATAAAAAGAAGATAAATTCAAAAATCTAGTCTCACTATTTTTAATCTATAGAATGCCTCAAATTATACCATTTACCTCTTTTCACACCTGTGAAAACCTAGTTTTATTCTGTGACTGAACAGTATCCAGACAGTCGTCCTGAGCCGTTCATGAATTTTATAACCGAAACTGATGAGTGCTTGATCTTAACAAAGTTTGAAGATTTGATAGGCACTTTTTTCCTTTACTTTTGAACACTGATATTTGTAGTTATATAATATCCAGAAGGAGTAAAGGAAATTGACCCTAGAGGTTTGATTTTAAACTGCTGAGAGTTTAATTCAGCTGTATGTAGAACTAGTTAAGTAAACTTGCACCTACAGTGAATCACTGTTGTTTTTTTAACTGTAGGGGTATCTCGTGTTTGTTTCTCAGTGTTTAAGAAATACTGCATAAGTTAAGTACTTGCAATGGTAACTGTAATGTATAAAAACGTGCTGTTAAACATTCTAATAATAGACTCTGTAGTTGGAAAGTAAGGAGGTTGGGGGAAGAACAGAAGGATCCACCTATTGAAAATTGTGTTTTCAGTACAGAAATGACGTCAGTTAAGAATATTGCTCTGGGGGTGGGTTGGAGGGAACTGGGGGGATGGGGACCAGGGTTATGCATATGACTGATCTGGGAACATACATGTCTGTGAACAACAAAACTCTAAAACCTTTAAAATAAAGAATTAAAAAAAAAAAAGAATATTGCTCTGTTAGAATACAGCTACATAGCAGTGTAATATGAACTCTGGGTGTTAGTCAGTGTGCTACCACTAGGTTAATGCACCTTTTTCTTTCTTACAGAAGAAAAAATCAGCACTTTTTGAAGTGTCTGAGGTTATACCAGTTATGACAAATAATTATGAAGAAAATATCCTGAAAGGTGTGCGAGATTCCAGCTATTCCTTAGAAAGTTCCATAGAGCTTTTACAGAAGGATGTGGTACAGCTCCATGCTCCTCGATACCAGTCTATGAGAAGGGTAAGTTCTAGTTTTAAGTCTTGATTTGGTAGGCTTTTGTGAGTTAAACTTGGTGTTCTTTTCTTTGTCTTTCCTCCTAAGAATGGGTAGTTAATGATGGTCATAAGTCTCTTTAAAATTGGAATTTAAATAAAGCATGGGTAACTTTCTTATGCATTATTCCGTTAGTAATGGGGTCCATTGTTGTTGTGATTTGTGGTTTATGTTACTGGGGTTTCCTTTTTCAGGGGGAAACAAACATCCTGCCCCTGATTAATAAGGAATTTTTGCTGCCAACCTTCTAAATTTCTGCATTTGTGTATTATGCTTGGGGCTGGGGTTGCCCTTTTGATAGTTATATAATATCCAGAAGGAGTAAAGGAAATTGACCCTAGAGGTTTGATTTTAAACTGCTGAGAGTTTAATTCAGCTGTATGTAGAACTAGTTAAGTAAACTTGCACCTACAGTGAATCACTGTTGTTTTTTTAACTGTAGGGGTATCTCGTGTTTGTTTCTCAGTGTTTAAGAAATACTGCATAAGTTAAGTACTTGCAATGGTAACTGTAATGTATAAAAACGTGCTGTTAAACATTCTAATAATAGACTCTGTAGTTGGAAAGTAAGGAGGTTGGGGGAAGAACAGAAGGATCCACCTATTGAAAATTGTGTTTTCAGTACAGAAATGACGTCAGTTAAGAATATTGCTCTGGGGGTGGGTTGGAGGGAACTGGGGGGATGGGGACCAGGGTTATGCATATGACTGATCTGGGAACATACATGTCTGTGAACAACAAAACTCTAAAACCTTTAAAATAAAGAATTAAAAAAAAAAAAGAATATTGCTCTGTTAGAATACAGCTACATAGCAGTGTAATATGAACTCTGGGTGTTAGTCAGTGTGCTACCACTAGGTTAATGCACCTTTTTCTTTCTTACAGAAGAAAAAATCAGCACTTTTTGAAGTGTCTGAGGTTATACCAGTTATGACAAATAATTATGAAGAAAATATCCTGAAAGGTGTGCGAGATTCCAGCTATTCCTTAGAAAGTTCCATAGAGCTTTTACAGAAGGATGTGGTACAGCTCCATGCTCCTCGATACCAGTCTATGAGAAGGGTAAGTTCTAGTTTTAAGTCTTGATTTGGTAGGCTTTTGTGAGTTAAACTTGGTGTTCTTTTCTTTGTCTTTCCTCCTAAGAATGGGTAGTTAATGATGGTCATAAGTCTCTTTAAAATTGGAATTTAAATAAAGCATGGGTAACTTTCTTATGCATTATTCCGTTAGTAATGGGGTCCATTGTTGTTGTGATTTGTGGTTTATGTTACTGGGGTTTCCTTTTTCAGGGGGAAACAAACATCCTGCCCCTGATTAATAAGGAATTTTTGCTGCCAACCTTCTAAATTTCTGCAGCTCATTTAAAGTTACTCTGGGCAAACTTGAACAAGAGGGCCCCACAGTTAGTGGACTTTGGGGGAGGCTGAAGATAACCGTGTTCTGACCTGGAAGAGGCTAATTGACCTCAATAATCAGTATATGATAAAAATAGCATTTCACCTGTAATAAGGGAGTAATTTATGTTAGAAGTTCCAGGACACCTTGCTTAATTGGGTTCTTATTTTGAAGAGTGGAAATGGTACGAGGACTTAAAAGACAAAAAAAATTAGAGCTTCAGTTGTAGCTTTCACAATGAGCTGACAAGTTTAGATCTCAGTATGAAAAACATTGGACTGATTGATTATGTGTTAACTCTAAGAGATAAAAATTATAAACTGTTCAGGTTGTATACAGTCCTATTACTGTTACCTATTTCTTAAAAGATGTGAAACAATACATGGTTGACCCTGAAACAACAGATTTGCAGCAACTGTCAGGGCCCACTTACAAGTGGATTTTTTTCAGTAAATATGTATACAGTACTACTCAGTCCACAGTTGGTTGAATCTGCAGGTGCAGAATTGCAGATAAGGGACCGGGGAGGGGCTGGCTATAAAGTTACATGCAGAAATTTCGACTCCAACTAATCAGTGTCTTTCGTACTCAGGTTGTTAAAGGGTCAGCTATATACAGGATCTTTTGTTCTTGTAGCCTGACCCTGTAATTTGTGATATTGCTTGTTATGACTTTGTTTCTTTGAAAGTAATTTATTCCTTTTTCTTGTGTGTGTGACATTCTATAGGATGTAATTGGCTGTACTCAGGAGATGGATTTCATTCTTTGGCCTCGGAATGATATTGAAAAAATTGTCTGTCTCCTGTTCTCTAGGTGGAAGGAATCTGATGAGCCTTTTAGGCCTGTTCAGGTATTTTATTCTATCATAAGTGTGGTGAGCATGTAAGTAAGTTGAAAACTCAAGAGAATAGGATCCAATCTAAGAACTTTCTTGGGAAAATAATTTCTGTCAAGTTTTACTTCATGAGTCCTCCTGGCCTAATGACTGTTGTAAGAATGGGTACCACTTGGATTATAGAATCTCGCGAGAATGAGGTGGTTCTGACTACCCACTGTGTCTCTAAAATTATGGTCGGAGAAAATCTTTTCAGGTAGACATTTGTTGATTTATAGTGGAGCCAGCAGAGAAACTTCAGAAAGTCTCTTACCCTGCGTCACACACACTCCTCAAATACTTTATACTTAACCCTCGTTCTCAGAGGAATCTTCTAAGAAATGAATGAAGAAACTTTTCTAGGAGTTGACTTACATATAAAACTTGTTCTTAATTAACTTTTCTTGACATCTTGCTACGTTTTTACTTTGTCATTTAATGTGCTTGGCAATTTCTAGTGCTTTAAGAGCATTTGTGTGTTGATTATAATTTTATCTGTAGTCTATCTTGTGCATGAGGAAAGTACAGGACACTTATAAAACTTATTTTAAGCCAATTGCTTAGGAATATGAAAATTGTCATTGAAAATATTTGCACTTAATCATTGCTGTGAAGTGTATTTATAGTGCTTTTGGGTGTGATAGACTCATTGGTATCCTTCTCATGTCCCTGTGGTAAAGTTGCTACACATTGACTCAAATAAGTTACTCCTCTTTCTAAGATTGATTTGACAGTGAGTTGTAGAGATAGGCTAAATAGAGATGAACATACACATTTGTGTGTTCTTTTTAAGTGATGACATCTGACTAACATGAATGTGCTGGAGAATTTAAGTTGAATATAAAAGGCAGGAAGACAGGAATGGGAAAAGCATGCTTATGTTATTGGGGCAGGTCTTAACAACTCAGTGGTAAACTTTTTTTTTTCTTTCCATTGAAAATTGAGGTCTACTTACCACAGTAACATTTTACTCATTGGAGATGGATTTCATTCTTTGGCCTCGGAATGATATTGAAAAAATTGTCTGTCTCCTGTTCTCTAGGTGGAAGGAATCTGATGAGCCTTTTAGGCCTGTTCAGGTATTTTATTCTATCATAAGTGTGGTGAGCATGTAAGTAAGTTGAAAACTCAAGAGAATAGGATCCAATCTAAGAACTTTCTTGGGAAAATAATTTCTGTCAAGTTTTACTTCATGAGTCCTCCTGGCCTAATGACTGTTGTAAGAATGGGTACCACTTGGATTATAGAATCTCGCGAGAATGAGGTGGTTCTGACTACCCACTGTGTCTCTAAAATTATGGTCGGAGAAAATCTTTTCAGGTAGACATTTGTTGATTTATAGTGGAGCCAGCAGAGAAACTTCAGAAAGTCTCTTACCCTGCGTCACACACACTCCTCAAATACTTTATACTTAACCCTCGTTCTCAGAGGAATCTTCTAAGAAATGAATGAAGAAACTTTTCTAGGAGTTGACTTACATATAAAACTTGTTCTTAATTAACTTTTCTTGACATCTTGCTACGTTTTTACTTTGTCATTTAATGTGCTTGGCAATTTCTAGTGCTTTAAGAGCATTTGTGTGTTGATTATAATTTTATCTGTAGTCTATCTTGTGCATGAGGAAAGTACAGGACACTTATAAAACTTATTTTAAGCCAATTGCTTAGGAATATGAAAATTGTCATTGAAAATATTTGCACTTAATCATTGCTGTGAAGTGTATTTATAGTGCTTTTGGGTGTGATAGACTCATTGGTATCCTTCTCATGTCCCTGTGGTAAAGTTGCTACACATTGACTCAAATAAGTTACTCCTCTTTCTAAGATTGATTTGACAGTGAGTTGTAGAGATAGGCTAAATAGAGATGAACATACACATTTGTGTGTTCTTTTTAAGTGATGACATCTGACTAACATGAATGTGCTGGAGAATTTAAGTTGAATATAAAAGGCAGGAAGACAGGAATGGGAAAAGCATGCTTATGTTATTGGGGCAGGTCTTAACAACTCAGTGGTAACTGCTCCAGAAGCACTATTAGAGATTTTTTGTTGTTTTTCAGTTCAGAATTTCCCATTGAAAAATTGAGGTCTACTTACCACAGTAACATTTTACCCTCTGGGACCTTGTTTTAAAAATGAGAGAAAAAAAAGTTGTGTTAAAATAGTATTAAGGGGCTTCCCTGGTGGTCCAGTGGGTAAAGAATCCATCCTTGCAATGCAGGGGGCGCCAGTTCAATCCCTGGCCTGGGAAGATCCCATACGCCGTGGAGGAGCTGGAGGGATGTGTCCAGTTATGAGCCAGTGCATGCATCCAGAGCTGATGCTCTGCAATGAGAGAGGCCACTGTGATGGGAGGCCCTCACAGGCCAAAGAATGAAGATGGATGAAAATAAACAAGCAAAAACCAATAAAAGAGGCCAAAATTTAAAAAAAAACTATTAAGTGTTTAGGAGATAGATAAATTATAGATAATCTTTACATTTAATAATGTGAAAACAAGTGTATTTCTGTGAAGTAATTTAATATAAATGAATATCCCGAATGAGAAACCTTAAATAATTATAGGTTTATTCTCTCGAGATAGGTGAGAAAAGGAAAGATAAAGTAATTCACACACTTACTGTTTTTTTAACACGAAGCGTTTTAAAATTGGAGTACTTCAGTAGTGAGATTTAATTAGGATCCGGAGTAAAGATTGTTTTTGTTTTTGGTGTGGACCATTCCTTCCCCAAGTCTTTGGATATTCAGATAGGATAGAATTGACATGCCATAGAAATACAGGCAAGTATTCAAAGTTTTCAGTCTCATCTCATTCAGATTTCTTGTCATTGTAATGCTCTCCAAGTCTCTTTCATCCACCCTGACATTTGCTGTATTGAGATACTTGAAGCTTGCTCTCTTGAGCAGCATCTTGATTTTAGCACAGTTGTGTTTGTGTAGGTTGTGTTTCCTATTCTCCAGAGTGCTTAGCATTAGTATTTTCCCCAGGGAAAATCTTTGAAGGCCCAGAATAATTACTAAAAGTTACTCCTCTTTCTAAGATTGATTTGACAGTGAGTTGTAGAGATAGGCTAAATAGAGATGAACATACACATTTGTGTGTTCTTTTTAAGTGATGACATCTGACTAACATGAATGTGCTGGAGAATTTAAGTTGAATATAAAAGGCAGGAAGACAGGAATGGGAAAAGCATGCTTATGTTATTGGGGCAGGTCTTAACAACTCAGTGGTAACTGCTCCAGAAGCACTATTAGAGATTTTTTGTTGTTTTTCAGTTCAGAATTTCCCATTGAAAAATTGAGGTCTACTTACCACAGTAACATTTTACCCTCTGGGACCTTGTTTTAAAAATGAGAGAAAAAAGTTGTGTTAAAATAGTATTAAGGGGCTTCCCTGGTGGTCCAGTGGGTAAAGAATCCATCCTTGCAATGCAGGGGGCGCCAGTTCAATCCCTGGCCTGGGAAGATCCCATACGCCGTGGAGGAGCTGGAGGGATGTGTCCAGTTATGAGCCAGTGCATGCATCCAGAGCTGATGCTCTGCAATGAGAGAGGCCACTGTGATGGGAGGCCCTCACAGGCCAAAGAATGAAGATGGATGAAAATAAACAAGCAAAAACCAATAAAAGAGGCCAAAATTTAAAAAAAAACTATTAAGTGTTTAGGAGATAGATAAATTATAGATAATCTTTACATTTAATAATGTGAAAACAAGTGTATTTCTGTGAAGTAATTTAATATAAATGAATATCCCGAATGAGAAACCTTAAATAATTATAGGTTTATTCTCTCGAGATAGGTGAGAAAAGGAAAGATAAAGTAATTCACACACTTACTGTTTTTTTAACACGAAGCGTTTTAAAATTGGAGTACTTCAGTAGTGAGATTTAATTAGGATCCGGAGTAAAGATTGTTTTTGTTTTTGGTGTGGACCATTCCTTCCCCAAGTCTTTGGATATTCAGATAGGATAGAATTGACATGCCATAGAAATACAGGCAAGTATTCAAAGTTTTCAGTCTCATCTCATTCAGATTTCTTGTCATTGTAATGCTCTCCAAGTCTCTTTCATCCACCCTGACATTTGCTGTATTGAGATACTTGAAGCTTGCTCTCTTGAGCAGCATCTTGATTTTAGCACAGTTGTGTTTGTGTAGGTTGTGTTTCCTATTCTCCAGAGTGCTTAGCATTAGTATTTTCCCCAGGGAAAATCTTTGAAGGCCCAGTCCAAAATCAACTACTAATACTGCCCTCATTTTCAAGTACTCTAAATTATTTCTTCTTTCTTCCCATAGCCCTTTAACAGTAAGAGCCCATTTTAAGGTTTTCACAGATAACCATTTTGTATTCTGGGAAAAGTTTGAAGCAGATGAGGTTTTATGTTTGTATGTGCTTGTCCTCTTCAGCAGCATGTTAGTCCCTTAAGAGTGAGATAATCATATTCATATTTTTCAGTATCTGATAACATGCTTTTTCGTATTGAGTTCCATAAATATTTGAATTGTGCAGAAGTACAGTTCAGTATTTTATGTACATTAGTGTGTAGGGGAAACATTATGCTTTATGTTATGGTTAATGAGAAAAACTACTGAGTAGTAAAATCCTAGAGAGCAGGGTCTGATGTTTTTTCATGTTAATATCTTCTACTGTCTTTGACATAGCAGGAGAATAAAGATTGTTTGAAGCAAATGGGCTAATAATTTTTATAGTTCACTATCTTAAAGTCTCGAATTATTTAAGGTTTCTAGGTTTCTTGAATTCCCTGGTAACCTGGTCTTTTCCTCTTACATTTGGCTTCTCTACAGATACTTTGTGAGGTAATCTTCCTCATGTTAAAAGATTAAAAGAATGTTATGACTTTGATAATTGTTCTTCATAATGTAAAGAAGTTTTTAATAATCTGAAAAAATGCATATAAAGACTTTTTTTTTAATTTGAGAGGTTCCTGTATCTTCAGATTCTCATCTTTGTGAGGCCTGGAAGTATATATTTCAGGTGCAGGCTTTACAATATATTTACTCCTCTCATCTCACGGATTAGAGCCCTTTTATAGGTGAGGAAGCTGAAGTTCAGATATGCAGCTGGTACAACTAAAGAACTGAAGTTGAGAAAAGCTAAGGGATTTGCACAGGTCACACATACATAGTGAGGCGTACAACTGGGATTGGAACATAAATGAACTTCTAAGAGCCATCTGTAATGTTTCTGTGTTATAGAAAGATGGGTGGTTTCATTGGGCTTAAAAGTACTAAGATAGGAATTTTGAGCTGAGTGGATCTGAAAATCTCATTTTATGATATTTGGCTTAAAATCATTGAGTATTAGGATTTAATCACTTGGGTATAGTTTTTCTCGAAGGTCAAATTATGAAGTGCTGTTCAATAGAATTTTTTGTTACGAAGGGAATGTTCTTCTGCATCTCAAGAGACTAGAATGGTACTCACTAGCCATATTTAAACAGAGCCCATTTTAAGGTTTTCACAGATAACCATTTTGTATTCTGGGAAAAGTTTGAAGCAGATGAGGTTTTATGTTTGTATGTGCTTGTCCTCTTCAGCAGCATGTTAGTCCCTTAAGAGTGAGATAATCATATTCATATTTTTCAGTATCTGATAACATGCTTTTTCGTATTGAGTTCCATAAATATTTGAATTGTGCAGAAGTACAGTTCAGTATTTTATGTACATTAGTGTGTAGGGGAAACATTATGCTTTATGTTATGGTTAATGAGAAAAACTACTGAGTAGTAAAATCCTAGAGAGCAGGGTCTGATGTTTTTTCATGTTAATATCTTCTACTGTCTTTGACATAGCAGGAGAATAAAGATTGTTTGAAGCAAATGGGCTAAAAATTTTTTATAGTTCACTATCTTAAAGTCTCGAATTATTTAAGGTTTCTAGGTTTCTTGAATTCCCTGGTAACCTGGTCTTTTCCTCTTACATTTGGCTTCTCTACAGATACTTTGTGAGGTAATCTTCCTCATGTTAAAAGATTAAAAGAATGTTATGACTTTGATAATTGTTCTTCATAATGTAAAGAAGTTTTTAATAATCTGAAAAATGCATATAAAGACTTTTTTTTTAATTTGAGAGGTTCCTGTATCTTCAGATTCTCATCTTTGTGAGGCCTGGAAGTATATATTTCAGGTGCAGGCTTTACAATATATTTACTCCTCTCATCTCACGGATTAGAGCCCTTTTATAGGTGAGGAAGCTGAAGTTCAGATATGCAGCTGGTACAACTAAAGAACTGAAGTTGAGAAAAGCTAAGGGATTTGCACAGGTCACACATACATAGTGAGGCGTACAACTGGGATTGGAACATAAATGAACTTCTAAGAGCCATCTGTAATGTTTCTGTGTTATAGAAAGATGGGTGGTTTCATTGGGCTTAAAAGTACTAAGATAGGAATTTTGAGCTGAGTGGATCTGAAAATCTCATTTTATGATATTTGGCTTAAAATCATTGAGTATTAGGATTTAATCACTTGGGTATAGTTTTTCTCGAAGGTCAAATTATGAAGTGCTGTTCAATAGAATTTTTTGTTACGAAGGGAATGTTCTTCTGCATCTCAAGAGACTAGAATGGTACTCACTAGCCATATGAAGACTATTGATCATTTGAAACACCGCTAGTACAACTAATGAACTGAATTTTCAGTTCCATTTAATAGAAATGTAAGTAATTACATGTGCCATGATGGGCAGCCCAGGTGTGTACATACGGCCGCAGCGGATGTTTCAGACGGTGTAATATGTTTGTAGTTACATAAAAATGTCTGTTTCTTAATTAGGCCAAATTTGAGTTTCATCACGGTGACTATGAAAAGCAGTTTCTGCATGTACTGAGCCGAAAGGACAAGACTGGAATTGTTGTCAACAATCCTAACCAGTCAGTGTTTCTCTTCATTGACCGACAGCACTTGCAGGTAAGCTGGGTTTTTTTTTAAACCATGTAAGGGCTCATTTTAAACTTACTGGTTAATGGACTGTTTTCTTTATGTTACTGATTTCTGTTTTGCCCCTTCAGCATTGAATTATTTCTGAAGATACTGAAAAATCAAGAAACAGATGTCTTGACCTTAACTTGGAACATTGCTTCTAAACTTTGCTTCATATTAGAACTACCTGGAAACTTTTTTAAAAGTCATGATTCCAGTGTGCAGTAGTCAGTCTGCATTTTGAAAAAAATCCTCAAGAGATTGATACCACATTATGTTTTGAGAAGCACTGGGCTAGGTCTTCTTAATAAATATCTAATATTTTAAATAAGTACTTCCAAGTTAAATAGGTAGTTCAGTCACTAGGTTATATTGGACTCTTGTGACCCCATGGACTGTAGCCTGCCAGGCTCCTCTATCCATGACTTTTCCATGCAAGAATAGTGCCATTTCCTTCTTCGGGGGATTTTCCCAACCCAAGGATTGAACTCATGTCTTTTGCACTGCAGACGAATTCTTTAGTGACGGAGCCACTGTCCGCTAGTCCAGCTTAAGTAGCAATCAGGTATTCCAAATTGAATTTTATTCTGTAAAATGTTTATTCTTAATAACCTAAGCTTAAATATCATCACTTAGTGTTTATGGTAGGTAATAGATAATTTCTTATTAATCCTTAAAAATAGCATCATAATTTATTTAGTATTCATTGATCAGATAAGTGCTAAGTGCCTAGCATTGTACAGCAATGAACAAGTTAGAAATTCCTACCCTCTGGGTTGACAGTCCATTGTGGGAGAAGTAGAAAAGTAGTAAGTGCTGAGAGAAAAGAGGGAATTATATAAACTGTTGGATATGAATTGTTAGCTGGTGTCACCAGAGAAGGCCTCGTCGAGAAGATGGTTTATTTATTATTGTCCGTGCTGGGTCGTTGCTGCTCGGGCTTTTCTCTGTAAGAAGAGCAGAGACTACTCTCCAGTTGCGGTGCACAGGGTTCTCACTGTGGTGGCTTCTCTCGTTGAGGAGTTTGGTCTCGGGTGTCGGAGGGGGCTCTAGAGTACCATCTCTGTTGTGGTGTATGGGCTTAGGTGCTGCACCTAGTATGATCGATATGATTGCTCTTTCCTAGCCTAGCTGGCTACTCATGAATGCCAGTGAATGAATCATTAGCCAAGTTCTATGGTATACGGTGTTGGTCATATTCGTAGTACAGTATTAGAAACACTGTAACACTTTTTTAAAAAGCCACTTACCTGTGATGACAAGCTGATACGTCATTTCTCCAGTTGTGAGAAAGAGGCATATGGTACAGTAATGTAATCCTTTGAAAGCAAAGCAGTAAAACAGGTGGAGAACTAACATATTAGTAATGATATATTAAGTATCACTCACTTTATGCCTGAGTAAGGATAGACTAGTGTCTGTAGTTGAGCCTTGAACTGACACAGGTTTGAACTGCACCGGTCCACTTATACAGGAAATTTTTTCAGTATATATTGCAGTATTGCACAACCTGGTTGGCTCAGTCTGCTGACATGGAACCTTGTATATGGAGGGAAGACTAAACTATACTTGTAGGTTTTTGACTGCAGCTTTCTTTTTTTTTTTTAATCATTTTGTGCTCTTCTGGGTTTTCACTGCTGCCACAGGCTCTTCTCTAGTTGCAGGGAGTGGGGGCTACTCTCTAATTGAGGTGAGCAGGCTTTTTGTTGCTGTGACTTCTCTTGTTGTGGAACTCGGGCTCTAAGGCACACGGGCTTCAATAGTTAGGGCACATAGGCTCAATCGTTGTGGCTTTGAGACTCTAGAGCACAGGCTCCATAGTTGTGGCTCACGAGCTTAGTTGCTCCGCAGCACGTGGGATCTTCCCGGATTGGGGATTGAACCTGTGTCTCCTGCATTGGCAGGTGAATTCTTTACCATTGAGCTACCAGGGAAGCCTTTGACTGCAGTTTTCAACTGCCTTTTGGGTTGGTGCTCCAATCCCCGTGTTTTTCAAGGGCCATCTGTACATAATATTTTATGTATCATATGATACACCTTTTTCTTTTTCTTTGAAATTTCTAGGCCATATGGTTTATCTGTGAGTTTTTCCAAATTACCACAAATCTCCAAAATGTTTTCCAATTTTTTTTATTTGGAGAAAATCTGCATATAAGTGGACCTGAGCAGCCCAAGGCCATGTTGTTCAGGGGTCAAGTGTATTGTGCACCAAACTCTGTACTAAGAGCTTTACATGTATGAACACGTTTAATCTTCAAAACTGTCTTCTTAGGTGTAGATCTTACTACTCCCATTTTATAGTTAAGGAAATTAAGAGATTTGATTTGAAATCATCTAGTAGAGATCTTCTGCCTTTTATATCCTAACATATTTATGATAAGGGCTAGACCAAAAAAGAATTTTGAATTCAGGGCAAAGAGGCCTGAGGTATAGAGGCTTATGCCTAGAGTTCAGATTCTGACATGGATACAGCCTGCCTCTTACTGGCTAAGAGATCTTGGATAAATAACTTCTGTGATCATCTTCTTTTCTATAAACGTACTAAATGATAGACATAGGATGTTTTAAAAATTAAAATGAAAAGACACATATGTATGTTCATTTCATGTGCATAGACTGCTTCAGACTTGGGCAGAGTCAGCCTTCTGTTTGTTTCTTTTTTGAAAGAGGTGCTATAGTGAAAAGATGGAAAACTTTGAAGGCAGTTCTGGGTTCAGACTTGATCTTCCACTTACCAGCAGTGATTTTTTGGTGACTGTACCTAGTTTATCAGAAGTTAGATGTTAATATAGTAACTGCTTTTTAAAAATATTTGATGAGTGTAATTTATCTGTTAATGCTTTGGCGTTGTCCTTTACCTTAGGGTATGCTTAAGTCTCTTTTACCTATTTCTTTTTTTTTTTTTAATTTTATTTATCTTTTGAGGGGTGGGGTGGGGAGGGAGGGGGATGGGCGGGCCACTTCTATTGGTCTTTCATTTCTCTATTTTCATCTGTCTTTGTTCTTTGGCTCCTGTGGGCCTCCCATCGCAGTGGCCTTTTGTCGTTGCAGAGTGCCGGCTCTGGGCTCACGCACTCCAGAGCTCCGGCTCGGTAATTGGACACATTGGTCCAGCTGCTCCGCGGCACGTGGGATCTTCCCAGGCCAGGGATCGAACTGGCGCCCCTTGCACTGCAAGGCGGTGTCCTTACCCACTGGACCACCAGGGGAAGCCCCTCTTTTTTTAAAAATTTTTTATTATTATTATTTATTTATTTGGCTGGTTTTGCTGTTAGTTGCAGCATATGGGATCTAGTTCCCTGATGAGGCATCAAACTCAGGACCAGGACCTCAGCATTAGGAGCCCCAGAGTCTTAACCATTAGACCACCAGGGAATAATTTCTAATCTCCCTGCCTTGTCCCCACATTTGCTGTCTTTCTGTATATAAATGTGAGTGTAAGCCTCTCTATTCAAATCTATCTCCATGGTATACTTTTTTTTTTCCCTAATTTTTGGCCACTTTTTTATTGGTCTTTCATTTATTTATTACCATCCATCTTTTGTTCTTTGTGGCCTGTGTGGGCCTCCCACTGCAGTGACCTCTCCTGTAGCAGAGCACTGACTCCGGGCGCATGAGCGCTGGCTTGCAATTGGACACACCAGTCCAGCTGCTCTAGGGCACAGGAGATCTTTCCTGTGCCAGGGATCAAACTGGTGCCACCTGCAGTGCAAGGCAGACTTCACCAATGGACCACCAGGGAAGCCCCTCCATGATATACTTTTTTTTTTTTCTTTAAAAATTTTTTTTTTTACTTTTACAAGAGTCTTGTTTACAGATATGTATGATCCCAGATTAGTCATACGCATATGCCCCCATCCCACCTCTCCAGGCCGTCGCACAGCACCCCTGCAGGATCCCCTTTTCTCACAACACAATGACAATAGCTATTTTCTTCACATATGATAGTATAGGTATCATGCTACTTCCTTTACGCCTCCCACCCACTGTTCATTCCCCACAATGTCTATTCTTCATGTCTGTTTTTCCATTGCTTCATTGTATTATCATTACCATCCTACTAGATTCCGTGTATATGTGTTAGTATATTGTACTTGTCCTTTTTGACTTACTTCAGTTTTTATGATAGGTTCTAAATGATATACTTTTTTTTTTTTTTAATATTTATTTATTTGGCTGTGCTGGGTCTTAGTTGTGGGACTTGGAATCTTTAGTTGCAGCATGTGGGATCTAGATCCCTGACCAGAGATCGAACCCAGGCCCCCTGCATTAGGAGCTCAGTGTCTTAGCCACTGGGCCACCAGGGAAGTCCCCTACATGATATGCTCTTAATCCTAATTTCTTTTCACAAGTAGTCTTGACTTTCATAACTTTTTAATTTTTAATTCTGCATAAATTCTGTAAACATTTAATTTATAATCATGTTGACTCTGTATTTCGTATGTGGCCAGGTTCTGTCCTAGCTAGAGTAAGGTCCTTATGAATAGGGACCATAATTCCTTCCCTTACTTTATATGCTTTGTTACTGTGTTCTTTTTTATTTTTTTCTTTTAATTTTTGGTCTCTTTTATTGTTTTTTTTATCCATTTATTTTCATCCATCTTTATTCTTTGGCCTTTGTGGACCTCTCATTGCAGTGGCCTCTCTCTGCAGAGCACCAGCTCTGGGCACATGCGCTCCAGAGTGCTGGCTTGTGCACACACTGGCCCAGCTGCTCCATGGTATGTGGAATCTTCTGGGCCAGGGACCGAACCAGTACCCCTTGCACTGCAAGGCAGACTCTTTAACCACTGGACCACCAGGAAAGCCCTGTACTGTGTTTTTAGGTGCTTAATAAATTGTGCAAGATGGACATCATGTTATAATCAGACAGTTACGTTAAAGTCCTTATTAAGAATATCATAAAATTTTTTCCCCTTCCAGACTCCAAAAAACAAAGCTACAATCTTCAAGTTATGCAGCATCTGCCTCTACCTGCCACAGGAACAGCTTACCCACTGGACAGTTGGCACCATAGAGGATCATCTCCATCCTTACATGCCAGAATAGAGTGCTGACCAGCAAAATGGAGAAGATCAAGAGAGTGCAGCAGCAATTTTTTTCCTTTTTTTTTTCTTACCACTTTATTCTTTCTGAGTTTAAAGAAAATGGACTCATGCACAGAACACTATGCATTTTGAAACTTGTTCATCCTGGATTTTTTTTTTTTTTTTTAAATCATTTGTATCAGAACTTAAATTCAATGTCTTCTGCACGGACTGTGTGAAAGAAGATGCTTTGCATATTTGCTGCACTGCATCAGCATCTTACTCAAAATGTGAATGAAAGGACTATTGTACACTGAAATGCTTAAATGTATCTGAAAGCACAAGGTGATACTCACTTTTGATGGTCTTTCCATTTGTGCTGGTGTTTGCCTCTTTGACATCTGTCCTCAGTATTTGGAGGGTGAGAAGTGAATGTAACAGGTATAAATAATATTTTAAAAACTTATAATAGCTTTGCTATAATCACCGTTGTTCAGAGCAGTGTCAGATTCATTCTAATGGCCAGAAGTGGCTGTTTAAAAGAAGGTAACAACCACGGGAAAGAAATCTTTAAAAAGCATCTCATTGCAGGCATTCTTGCCTCAAATATTACTGGGTCATGTTTGTTTCCTGGTACTCATACATATATGTGTTTTATTTCCAGATCTCTTTCCCCAAGTTGCTGTTATGAACGAGTATTCTGCTGAGTGTGGATACAGTTACACACCTTACAGCAGATCTGGAGTCTGAAGTAGCTAAGCGGCTGTGAACCTTAGAAATACATTCATAGCTGCAAAAATCATAATAGGTAGAGGACTTTCCTTTTGCTTTTGTTTTTTGGTTTTAAAAAGAAGAGATTTTTATTATAAAGAAAACTATTCCAGTGAATTGTGCGGAAATACTGGTTTTTACACCATCCTAAAGGAGAAGTTAGGGGTTTTTGAAGTAGGAAAGTTACTGAAGTTGGGATCTTAAATTGTGCGGGAGGAAAAAACACCGTTGAGTGTCAAAAGTTCTAAAAGCAGAACTCATTTTGTGCAATGAACATAAGGAAAGACTACTGTATAGTTTGGGTTTTTGTTTTGGGTTTTTTTTTTTTTTTTTTTGGTTTTTTTCCTTTAAATGAAGAAAAGCTTTGCTTAAGGGTTGCATACTTTTATTGGAGTAAATCTGAAAGATCCTACTCCTTTGGAGTGCTTACCGGTTTCCAATTGTATTTAGCTTCTGGTTGGAATTTGAATAAATGAAAACCTAAATAAAATAGGTGAAAGTTCCCTGACTGTTCAGGTGAATACACAAAGCTTGAAGTTGTAACTTTTCTTCTAAGTCACTGGGTATCTGTTACTGAGACCTTAGGAGAAGGTTATAGTCCATAGCTAAAAACAGTACACTCAGAGAAGTTGGGTTTGTAATTTCAGTAGGAATGGGAATCAGAGACATTTTGTTAGCTTTTAACAATTACCATCTTGGCCTTATGCCTGACCTCATGGAAAAGAAAAAATACTCTTAATTTCAAAATGCTTTTTCACGTGTTTTCTAATCAAGTGGAAACTAGGATCTATTGGAAATTAATAACATTTTTTCATGGTTAGGGACGGTTCTAAGCTCTAACCTAACAACCCTGAGTGGAACTAGATACAAAGGTTTAGGAACTTGCCGCTGTACTCACTGTGAGCAGCAGTGGTTTAAAACCTAGCTGCCTGATTCTGTGAAATTTTTACTTTAGAATAAATTGGGAAAGTTCTAAGAGTAATACAGAAAGATCCCGTGTAACCCTCACTCAAAGAGTAATTCTTGCCGTTTTGACATTTGTTCTCGTCCTCCACACACACGTTGTTTTGGTGGTTTTTTTTCTGAGTCATTTGAGAGGTGCATTCTTTTGATCCCTTCCCCCTTGGTACTTTGGCATATGTTCCAAGTACAAGAGTATTCTTAACACCACAGTAAAATTAGCAGGTTCAGATGTAACAGTGATATAATCTGCCATCCATATTCCAGTTTTGTTGATTATCCTGTCTTTTTAAATTCCTCTAGTCAATACAGAACCATTGAATTTAGTTTGTCTCTATTCTTCTTTAGTTCTGAACAGTTCCTCAGCCTTTGTTTAATGGCCTTAACAGTTTGGAAAGGTCTGGGCCAATTTTTTTTTTAGATTTTGGCCCCCTTTCATTGATTTGCCTATTCATTCCTCCTGTATCTCAACTCTTCGGCCTGTGCGGGTACCTTACTGCAGCAGCCCCCCTCATCGCAGAGCACCAGCCCTGGATGCATGTGCTCCAGAGCACCAGCTAGCAACTGGATATACTGGTCCAGCTGCTCCGGGGCACGAGGGATCCTCCCGGACCAGGGATCGAACCAGTGCCCCCTGCACTGCAAGGCAGACCCACCACCCACTGGACCACCAGGGAAGCTCCAGGCAAATATTTTTAAAAACAAAATTGTCCTTATTTTACATTTGAGTGATTTCCTTCATGGTTAGATCTGGATTGGGTAACCTGGTCATTGCCCAATGTAAGTGATGTTAACCGCTGAAGCATTTTGTTAGCTTTTAACAATTACCATCTTGGCCTTATGCCTGACCTCATGGAAAAGAAAAAATACTCTTAATTTCAAAATGCTTTTTCACGTGTTTTCTAATCAAGTGGAAACTAGGATCTATTGGAAATTAATAACATTTTTCATGGTTAGGGACGGTTCTAAGCTCTAACCTAACAACCCTGAGTGGAACTAGATACAAAGGTTTAGGAACTTGCCGCTGTACTCACTGTGAGCAGCAGTGGTTTAAAACCTAGCTGCCTGATTCTGTGAAATTTTTACTTTAGAATAAATTGGGAAAGTTCTAAGAGTAATACAGAAAGATCCCGTGTAACCCTCACTCAAAGAGTAATTCTTGCCGTTTTGACATTTGTTCTCGTCCTCCACACACACGTTGTTTTGGTGGTTTTTTTTCTGAGTCATTTGAGAGGTGCATTCTTTTGATCCCTTCCCCCTTGGTACTTTGGCATATGTTCCAAGTACAAGAGTATTCTTAACACCACAGTAAAATTAGCAGGTTCAGATGTAACAGTGATATAATCTGCCATCCATATTCCAGTTTTGTTGATTATCCTGTCTTTTTAAATTCCTCTAGTCAATACAGAACCATTGAATTTAGTTTGTCTCTATTCTTCTTTAGTTCTGAACAGTTCCTCAGCCTTTGTTTAATGGCCTTAACAGTTTGGAAAGGTCGGGGCCCAAATTTTTTTTTAGATTTTGGCCCCCTTTCATTGATTTGCCTATTCATTCCTCCTGTATCTCAACTCTTCGGCCTGTGCGGGTACCTTACTGCAGCAGCCCCCCTCATCGCAGAGCACCAGCCCTGGATGCATGTGCTCCAGAGCACCAGCTAGCAACTGGATATACTGGTCCAGCTGCTCCGGGGCACGAGGGATCCTCCCGGACCAGGGATCGAACCAGTGCCCCCTGCACTGCAAGGCAGACCCACCACCCACTGGACCACCAGGGAAGCTCCAGGCAAATATTTTTAAAAACAAAATTGTCTTTATTTTACATTTGAGTGATTTCCTTCATGGTTAGATCTGGATTGGGTAACCTGGTCATTGCCCAATGTAAGTGATGTTAATACCCGCTGAAGTTAATATCCAGCAACACTGCTCGTGTGCTCTTTGTTGATGTTCACTTTAAAGAGTAGCTTTTGTGTGTGTGTTTTATTTTTTATTATTAATTTATTTACCTTTGGCTATTCTGGGTTTTCACTGCTGCCACAGGCTCTTCTCTAGTTGCAGGGAGAGGGGGCTACTCTCTAGTTGAGATGGGTAGACCTGTTGTACAGTGACTTGTTGTGAAACTCGGGTTCCAGGGCACACGGGCTTCAGTAGTTGCAGCACATGGGTTCAATAGTTGTGGCTCCAAGGCTCTAGGGCACAGGCTCAATAGTTGTGGCTCAAGGGCTCCACAGCATATGGGATTGTCTTGGATCAGGGATTGAACCTGTGTCTTTTGCACTGGCAGGCGAACTCTACCACCAAGCTACCAGGGAAGCCCTGATGTTCATGTTCATTGATGGTGGTGTCCTGTTTCCCCACTTGATAGCTCACTGTTTTATGTTTACATGTGTCAGCATTCTGGTAGAAGCGCTCTCCTGTCTCTGCCATTTATCGTTACCTAAACAGTATAGACTAGATTCCTTTCTTTTCAATGCTGTATAGTTGTATATATTTTAATTTTTAAATTTTAATTGTAGGCTAATTGGTTGACCATATTGGCTTCTGTGATACAACATGAATCAGTCACAGGTATACATGCGTCCCTCCCTCTGGCACCATCCCAGCCCTCGAAGGCCTCAGAGCACTGCTGTGTAATTTTCATGCCTCACTGTTTTATTGAGCACTTTCTTACTTCCAAGTACAATGTACTTATCTTGTGATTTTCCTATTCCAGCCCCCAGGTCTGAAATCTATTTCTCCAAGAAGCCCTATACTTCTAGTGGAAAATACTAGATCTGGGTTTGCTGTGTGCCCACTGCTGCTATCAAGTCTGCTTCTGCCCTTTAAGCAGACGAGGCTGTTTATATTCTGATCGGTAGTTGTTTATTCTAACATAATCAAAGAATCACCAACCTTGAACTGTTGACTGTTGCCAACTTCCTAAGGAAGCTGTTTCCTTTCTTTATGATGGTCTGTCATGAAATGTTAACTAAGACCCCCAATAGTAAAGCCAGTCATAAATGCCAGTCCACAGCACGTTTTGTGAACTTGGTCTTTCCAATACCAAGACTGGGAGATTGAAGATCTGCATGGCTTTATCCTCGGTAGAAAAAGGGGGCTGATCGTATGCTCCTCACCACCCCCACTATAAAAAATAGACCAATCCTGTGATTTATCAGAAAATTGCACCCACTGATTTCCTTTATCACTGATCTGCTTTGCTTAAACTTTTTATTGAGGATTACTCAACTATTTAAGTTTTCATTGAGCCTGTGGTTCATCCATTTTGAAGTCCCATAATCTTGGAATTGGGTTCAAAACATAGCATTTTAGGGCTGAGAAGGACCTATGACTTGTTAAGGGTTAATCATTTATGTTTGTCCTTTATGTTGACATTGGATGTCAGTTTTAATGTAATTTTACCTCAAAATCGCCTTGCAACTTTTGCTTTTGCACTTGGAGCTGTTTTCCTCCAAGTATGGATGATTACAAACTAAAGAGGCTTGAAATGAAATATTAGCTCGAAATCTCCTGTCTCTGCCATTTATCGTTACCTAAACAGTATAGACTAGATTCCTTTCTTTTCAATGCTGTATAGTTGTATATATTTTAATTTTTAAATTTTAATTGTAGGCTAATTGGTTGACCATATTGGCTTCTGTGATACAACATGAATCAGTCACAGGTATACATGCGTCCCTCCCTCTGGCACCATCCCAGCCCTCGAAGGCCTCAGAGCACTGCTGTGTAATTTTCATGCCTCACTGTTTTATTGAGCACTTTCTTACTTCCAAGTACAATGTACTTATCTTGTGATTTTCCTATTCCAGCCCCCAGGTCTGAAATCTATTTCTCCAAGAAGCCCTATACTTCTAGTGGAAAATACTAGATCTGGGTTTGCTGTGTGCCCACTGCTGCTATCAAGTCTGCTTCTGCCCTTTAAGCAGACGAGGCTGTTTATATTCTGATCGGTAGTTGTTTATTCTAACATAATCAAAGAATCACCAACCTTGAACTGTTGACTGTTGCCAACTTCCTAAGGAAGCTGTTTCCTTTCTTTATGATGGTCTGTCATGAAATGTTAACTAAGACCCCCAATAGTAAAGCCAGTCATAAATGCCAGTCCACAGCACGTTTTGTGAACTTGGTCTTTCCAATACCAAGACTGGGAGATTGAAGATCTGCATGGCTTTATCCTCGGTAGAAAAAGGGGGCTGATCGTATGCTCCTCACCACCCCCACTATAAAAAATAGACCAATCCTGTGATTTATCAGAAAATTGCACCCACTGATTTCCTTTATCACTGATCTGCTTTGCTTAAACTTTTTATTGAGGATTACTCAATCTATTTTATTTTTCATTGAGCCTGTGGTTCATCCATTTTGAAGTCCCATAATCTTGGAATTGGGTTCAAAACATAGCATTTTAGGGCTGAGAAGGACCTATGACTTGTTAAGGGTTAATCATTTATGTTTGTCCTTTATGTTGACATTGGATGTCAGTTTTAATGTAATTTTACCTCAAAATCGCCTTGCAACTTTTGCTTTTGCACTTGGAGCTGTTTTCCTCCAAGTATGGCGTATGATTACAAACTAAAGAGGCTTGAAATGAAATATAGAGAACCCCCGTCCTTTATTCCACTTGATCTCTCTGGCATTTCCCCCAAAGACTATTTCTTAGCTACGTCTAGTTGTGCTGTTTGAAAAATTACATTTGATCAAGTCAGATTTACTCTGGACACTTCACTGTTGGATTTCTTTAGGAATTGCTCTGTTTCCCAGGTGTTTTGTGTGTCTGCCTTGTGCTATTAATTTTCCCGTGGCCTTGTTCACCAGATCCACAGAAGCAAATGCAAGTGTTTTTCCTTGCTTCAGAACTTGTGCTGTAATCAGTATTTCTTCTCCAACTTTAGCAGGTGACATGTACCTTGAAAGGAAACATTTAAATTTAGTTAACCGCAAATCGTTTTTAAAAGAGAAAGCTGTGTGCATCTTATAATGGTCTTATGTATATCAGTATGCTTTCTATCCTAATTTGAATGGCTGCTTCTAAGTTATATCTTATTGATTCCTTATGCACACAAGTTTCTTTTCCCCAAAACACGGGTTTTTCAGCTGCTCCTCAGCTCTCTACCCCTTTTTTAACTTGAGGTTTCCCACTTCATATTTCTTTGGGGCTAGTGAAAGATTCTCTCAAGTTGTCATTTAGTTTGCTTAATTTCCCAGGTGAGGTAATATTTGGTGTTCTGTCATCAAAATGCAGAAATTACTCTGCTCTAAAATGATTTAATTAAAACTATATTTTGGATCTCAGGCAGCTCTTGGCCGTGGCCAGTACTCTGGCCACGCATAGTTTGAAAGGCCAAAATTAAGTTTGGCTTGTTAAAGATGCTTTAGGGTTGCAGCAGCAGTATCTTAGAAGATGAGAAAGTGCAGGGATAGGTCGAGAGATCCCTTTGGTCTTAACAGAGGGACTTGAGCCCAAGCAGAGTCAAGCCATCTTACCCTCATCACACGGAGTAAGGTAAGGACTGCTTCCCAGTTCCTCTCAAATCTTAATTTCAAAAGACCTCCTGCATCTTGTCCTGTGATTTGCTTACTGCACTCAATTTATTTCCAAAGTAAAGGGGGCTGAATGCTAGCCTAAGAAAAGACTTAGATTGTTTACAAACCTGATTACATCAATTCCATTGTCCTCACGTCATCTAACATTGGTTTTCCCACCCTAACTCCTGCATCCCCTTCCGATAAAATCTGTAACTTAGGTGGAAAAGTTAATCTGTCTTGAAACTAAATCCCCGAACCCTACACTCTTAATGAGCAGGACACGGGCAACAGTACTCATCAGTGTGGGAATTCAGTCTTTTGCATCTGGAAGTGTTTGACTCTGGCAGGCACTCTCAACTATGAGTGATAAGCCTGACATTTGGGGTTCTGCCTCCTCATGATGAGAGCATGTCGGTGCGGCTGCAGGAAAATGAGGTATTGCAAAATGAGGGTGTGCGTGTTCACCTGTAAACAAGGCGTGACCCTATATGTGAAGCTTTCCCCTAGCTTTTTACACGGTGACATGTATTCAGTTAACCCAAATCGTTTAAAGAAGCTGTGTGCATCTTATAATGGTCTTATGTATATCAGTATGCTTTCTATCCTAATTTGAATGGCTGCTTCTAAGTTATATCTTATTGATTCCTTATGCACACAAGTTTCTTTTCCCCAAAACACGGGTTTTTCAGCTGCTCCTCAGCTCTCTACCCCTTTTTTAACTTGAGGTTTCCCACTTCATATTTCTTTGGGGCTAGTGAAAGATTCTCTCAAGTTGTCATTTAGTTTGCTTAATTTCCCAGGTGAGGTAATATTTGGTGTTCTGTCATCAAAATGCAGAAATTACTCTGCTCTAAAATGATTTCATTAAAACTATATTTTGGATCTCAGGCAGCTTTTGGGCCCGTGGCCAGTACTCTGGCCACGCATAGTTTGAAAGGCCAAAATTAAGTTTGGCTTGTTAAAGATGCTTTAGGGTTGCAGCAGCAGTATCTTAGAAGATGAGAAAGTGCAGGGATAGGTCGAGAGATCCCTTTGGTCTTAACAGAGGGACTTGAGCCCAAGCAGAGTCAAGCCATCTTACCCTCATCACACGGAGTAAGGTAAGGACTGCTTCCCAGTTCCTCTCAAATCTTAATTTCAAAAGACCTCCTGCATCTTGTCCTGTGATTTGCTTACTGCACTCAATTTATTTCCAAAGTAAAGGGGGCTGAATGCTAGCCTAAGAAAAGACTTAGATTGTTTACAAACCTGATTACATCAATTCCATTGTCCTCACGTCATCTAACATTGGTTTTCCCACCCTAACTCCTGCATCCCCTTCCGATAAAATCTGTAACTTAGGTGGAAAAGTTAATCTGTCTTGAAACTAAATCCCCGAACCCTACACTCTTAATGAGCAGGACACGGGCAACAGTACTCATCAGTGTGGGAATTCAGTCTTTTGCATCTGGAAGTGTTTGACTCTGGCAGGCACTCTCAACTATGAGTGATAAGCCTGACATTTGGGGTTCTGCCTCCTCATGATGAGAGCATGTCGGTGCGGCTGCAGGAAAATGAGGTATTGCAAAATGAGGGTGTGCGTGTTCACCTTGTAAACAAGGCGTGACCCTATATGTGAAGCTTTCCCCAACTTTTCTTCAATTTTATTTTTTTAAAGATTTATTTATTTATTTTGGGCGGGGGTCGGGTTGGGGAGAGAAGGGGCGGGGCCACTTCTATTGGTCTTCATTTCTCTTTTTTCTTTTCTTTTCTTTTTTTTTATTTTTTTTTTTTTTGGGTGGGGGTCGGGTTGGGGAGGGAGGGGAGCGGGCAGGCCACTTCTACTGGTCTTTCATTTCTCTATTTTCATCCGTCTTTGTTCTTTGGCTGCTGTGGGCCTCCCATCGCGGTGGCGTCTGTCATTGCAGAGCGCCGGCTCGGTAATTGGACACATCGGTTCAGCCGCTCCGCAGCACGTGGGATCTTCCCAGGCCAGGGATTGAACCGGCGCCCCTTGCACTGCAAGGTGGTGTCCTTACCCACTGGACCACCAGGGGAAGCCCTCATTTCTCTATTTTTATCCGTCTTTGTTCTTTGGCTCCTGTGGGCCTCCCATCACAGTGGCGTCTGTCATCGCAGAGCACCGGCTCTGGGCGCACACGCGCCAGAGCTCCGGCTCGGTAATTGGACACATCGGTCCAGCGGCTCCGCGGCACGTGGGATCTTTCCAGGCCAGGGATTGAACCGGCGCCCCTTTCACTGCAAGGCGGTGTCCTTACCCACTGGACAACCAGGGGAAGCCCTCTTCAATTTTTATTCTAGGTAATCAATACGCCCTTCATGAGGCACTTGCACACATGGTACTTTGGAAGGACTGTATGAAACAGGTACAAACCGTGAGTGTGTGATGATTCCTTTTTCCCACCAGGATGCCTATTAGAAGCTAAAGAAAGGTTTTTGCCTTTTTTGAGTGAGTGAGATCACCTCCCCTTTATTACTGATTTTTAAAACGACTCTTGGCAACTAAAATTTTAAAAGTCGTCTTGAAACTAAATCCCCGAACCCTACACTCTTAATGAGCAGGACACGGGCAACAGTACTCATCAGTGTGGGAATTCAGTCTTTTGCATCTGGAAGTGTTTGACTCTGGCAGGCACTCTCAACTATGAGTGATAAGCCTGACATTTGGGGTTCTGCCTCCTCATGATGAGAGCATGTCGGCGGCTGCAGGAAAATGAGGTATTGCAAAATGAGGGTGTGCGTGTTCACCTTGTAAACAAGGCGTGACCCTATATGTGAAGCTTTCCCCAACTTTTCTTCAATTTTATTTTTTTAAAGATTTATTTATTTATTTTGGGCGGGGGTCGGGTTGGGGAGAGAAGGGGGCGGGCGGGCCACTTCTATTGGTCTTCATTTTCTCTATTTTCTTTTTCTTTTCTTTTCTTTTATTTATTTATTTTTTGGGTGGGGGTCGGGTTGGGGAGGGAGGGGAGCGGGCAGGCCACTTCTACTGGTCTTTCATTTCTCTATTTTCATCCGTCTTTGTTCTTTGGCTGCTGTGGGCCTCCCATCGCGGTGGCGTCTGTCATTGCAGAGCGCCGGCTCGGTAATTGGACACATCGGTTCAGCCGCTCCGCAGCACGTGGGATCTTCCCAGGCCAGGGATTGAACCGGCGCCCCTTGCACTGCAAGGTGGTGTCCTTACCCACTGGACCACCAGGGGAAGCCCTCATTTCTCTATTTTTATCCGTCTTTGTTCTTTGGCTCCTGTGGGCCTCCCATCACAGTGGCGTCTGTCATCGCAGAGCACCGGCTCTGGGCGCACACGCGCCAGAGCTCCGGCTCGGTAATTGGACACATCGGTCCAGCGGCTCCGCGGCACGTGGGATCTTTCCAGGCCAGGGATTGAACCGGCGCCCCTTTCACTGCAAGGCGGTGTCCTTACCCACTGGACAACCAGGGGAAGCCCTCTTCAATTTTTATTCTAGGTAATCAATACGCCCTTCATGAGGCACTTGCACACATGGTACTTTGGAAGGACTGTATGAAACAGGTACAAACCGTGAGTGTGTGATGATTCCTTTTTCCCACCAGGATGCCTATTAGAAGCTAAAGAAAGGTTTTTGCCTTTTTTGAGTGAGTGAGATCACCTCCCCTTTATTACTGATTACATTCCTGAATATTTATGTTTTTCATTTAAATGTATTATTGATATATACTATACTGAGAAATTCCTCTAGTTCTAGATTCTAAAACCATGGAATATTTTAAGGCAGATCTGTAGCTGCATTGAAGGAAGATCAGCTACAGGTACCACATGCTTTAGTTCTGTGAGAAATGTGTTTAGATTCAGCTGTTTGAAATGAGTTATCATATCAAAAATAGTTGGGTACAATCTGGTTACGTACGTTATGTTCATGTCGACGGTGACGCCGGGTACTCCCCCTACAGTGCATACCAGAGCGTACGTTGATACGACATCCACTAAGGTAGCCGTCAGGCCACCGTGGAGCGTGTGTGTCTTATTGGTATGCTCCTCTTCTACTTTCATTTCACAAGTCACTTTCCCAGGGGCAGAAGAAACAATAGCCACCTAAGTGTAAAAAAGAAAAAGAATTTTGAATATTTGGTTGTAATTAGGAAATCCCAAACAGCCCCTATCAAGAACTATCATTGGATTAAACCTCGTCACTCCCAAAAGTTGATTCAGAAACTGAAAATCAAGTTACCAATCTCATAGAAATGAACTCAGAGCTAAATTGTTTTGAAATAAAAAGGAATATTTAGGGAAAAACAGAAGCAGCTTTTCCTAATCACTACACTGCAGAAATCAAATATTCCTTCTGAGCTTTTCAGCCTTATGTACCACAACCTGGCGTCTGTTAAGGTCTTCTTAGAAACTTTGCACCAATAAAGTCAGGTGGCCCTTGTGATCTGTTAACCCACTGTAGTTGTAATTTGGATGTTCCCTAGTTACTGCACCAAGTAATGTTTAGAATGACGTCATAATAAATGGCTTAAAACCTTTTAAAAATAGACTGGAAGAAATACAGTGCGTTATGAGAACAACCTTATACCTCAAACCTAGTTTAATACAAAAATGTTTAATAGAATTCAGTGAAGTTAAATTGCTGCTTTTAAGGTCCTGCCCCATTTATAGTATTAGAGTGAAAAAATTTATGAAAGATCAAATGTGAAACAATTTTTTAAAACCTCCCTTTATTACTGATTACATTCCTGAATATTTATGTTTTTCATTTAAATGTATTATTGATATATACTATACTGAGAAATTCCTCTAGTTCTAGATTCTAAAACCATGGAATATTTTAAGGCAGATCTGTAGCTGCATTGAAGGAAGATCAGCTACAGGTACCACATGCTTTAGTTCTGTGAGAAATGTGTTTAGATTCAGCTGTTTGAAATGAGTTATCATATCAAAAATAGTTGGGTACAATCTGGTTACGTACGTTATGTTCATGTCGACGGTGACGCCGGGTACTCCCCCTACAGTGCATACCAGAGCGTACGTTGATACGACATCCACTAAGGTAGCCGTCAGGCCACCGTGGAGCGTGTGTGTCTTATTGGTATGCTCCTCTTCTACTTTCATTTCACAAGTCACTTTCCCAGGGGCAGAAGAAACAATAGCCACCTAAGTGTAAAAAAGAAAAAGAATTTTGAATATTTGGTTGTAATTAGGAAATCCCAAACAGCCCCTATCAAGAACTATCATTGGATTAAACCTCGTCACTCCCAAAAGTTGATTCAGAAACTGAAAATCAAGTTACCAATCTCATAGAAATGAACTCAGAGCTAAATTGTTTTGAAATAAAAAGGAATATTTAGGGAAAAACAGAAGCAGCTTTTCCTAATCACTACACTGCAGAAATCAAATATTCCTTCTGAGCTTTTCAGCCTTATGTACCACAACCTGGCGTCTGTTAAGGTCTTCTTAGAAACTTTGCACCAATAAAGTCAGGTGGCCCTTGTGATCTGTTAACCCACTGTAGTTGTAATTTGGATGTTCCCTAGTTACTGCACCAAGTAATGTTTAGAATGACGTCATAATAAATGGCTTAAAACCTTTTAAAAATAGACTGGAAGAAATACAGTGCGTTATGAGAACAACCTTATACCTCAAACCTAGTTTAATACAAAAATGTTTAATAGAATTCAGTGAAGTTAAATTGCTGCTTTTAAGGTCCTGCCCCATTTATAGTATTAGAGTGAAAAAATTTTATGAAAGATCAAATGTGAAACAATTTAAAATGTTCCATCATACATCTTTAGAAGGGAAACTTAAAGAAAAATAATAGAAATGTGTTTCTTATATCCTATTTAAATGACTAGGAAAAACCATAGATAACGTTAAAAAGGTGGAACTGAATTGAATGGAAGGAGCTGCATCCAGCTACAGTACTTCTCGCTGTCACTGGAAGTGTTCAAGCAGAATATGGATGAATGTGTGACTGTCTGTTGTATTTGGGGAGGGAGAGAGATGTCTCAAGCATTAAATGGTTTGCTTGTAGGTAACTACCATTCATTGAGCACTTTCATACATCAGGCGGTGTGCCAAAGTCTTTCCCTATCCTAGCTACTAAGGGAGGGATTGTTTCCATTTTGTAGTAGCTTAAACCCAAGAGTGGTTTACTCTCAAGGTCACCAAGGATGTGATGGAACCGAGATTCAGATCTAAGTCTGTCCACCTCCAAGTCTTCCTCGTCACTAACTACAGAATCCCTAGATAATACAGTGGCTTTTATGCTCCCAACCAGGAAGACACTTTGGAATTGCACAAACTGTAACTTGAGTTGTTTGCTGTTGTTTATCCCCTAGAAGGCTCTGATAGAAAACAAACAGAACCGTAAAATACAAACCATCCTAACTAATATGTCATGTTTTGCTTAATAGATAAATAATGCAAAAGTGAAAGTTAGAGCAGGATCATTATCATGCAATAAATGATCTAGCCACAAGATGTCCTCATAAACTGATAACGTATACATTACTGGCGCACTCTAAATGTTTATCAAGCACTGCCACTAGATGAACGAGATCGAATCCCAATAAAGTCAGGTGGCCCTTGTGATCTGTTAACCCACTGTAGTTGTAATTTGGATGTTCCCTAGTTACTGCACCAAGTAATGTTTAGAATGACGTCATAATAAATGGCTTAAAACCTTTTAAAAATAGACTGGAAGAAATACAGTGCGTTATGAGAACAACCTTATACCTCAAACCTAGTTTAATACAAAAATGTTTAATAGAATTCAGTGAAGTTAAATTGCTGCTTTTAAGGTCCTGCCCCATTTATAGTATTAGAGTGAAAAAATTTTATGAAAGATCAAATGTGAAACAATTTAAAATGTTCCATCATACATCTTTAGAAGGGAAACTTAAAGAAAAATAATAGAAATGTGTTTCTTATATCCTATGTAAATGACTAGGAAAACCATAGATAACGTTAAAAAGGTGGAACTGAATTGAATGGAAGGAGCTGCATCCAGCTACAGTACTTCTCGCTGTCACTGGAAGTGTTCAAGCAGAATATGGATGAATGTGTGACTGTCTGTTGTATTTGGGGAGGGAGAGAGATGTCTCAAGCATTAAATGGTTTGCTTGTAGGTAACTACCATTCATTGAGCACTTTCATACATCAGGCGGTGTGCCAAAGTCTTTCCCTATCCTAGCTACTAAGGGAGGGATTGTTTCCATTTTGTAGTAGCTTAAACCCAAGAGTGGTTTACTCTCAAGGTCACCAAGGATGTGATGGAACCGAGATTCAGATCTAAGTCTGTCCACCTCCAAGTCTTCCTCGTCACTAACTACAGAATCCCTAGATAATACAGTGGCTTTTATGCTCCCAACCAGGAAGACACTTTGGAATTGCACAAACTGTAACTTGAGTTGTTTGCTGTTGTTTATCCCCTAGAAGGCTCTGATAGAAAACAAACAGAACCGTAAAATACAAACCATCCTAACTAATATGTCATGTTTTGCTTAATAGATAAATAATGCAAAAGTGAAAGTTAGAGCAGGATCATTATCATGCAATAAATGATCTAGCCACAAGATGTCCTCATAAACTGATAACGTATACATTACTGGCGCACTTACTAAACTGTTTATCAAGCACTGCCATCTAGAGATGAACGAGATCGAATCCCTGCTCTTAAGGGGTTTCCCGTCCACAGGAACAAGACACAAAGGCACACTGCAGTACAATAAATGACTGCAGGCAGGATAAATACAGGTTGCTGGAAGTAAGGATCTGATTTATCCAAGTATATTTTCAGGGCAGAGACATTAGGAAAAGCATTCTGGGGAATTATCTGTGGGTTGAAGGATGGGCAGAAGTTAGCCAGGTGAAGACAGGAAAAAACCAGGCAGTTCAGGAAAGCCTCACAGTCACCAAAGGTGTGTGCATGATGAGCCGGCGAGGCTCCTCTGTCCATGGAATTTCCCAGGCAAGAATACTGAAGTGGGTTGCCATTTCTTTTTCCAAGTCATCAAAGAGAGTTTCCTGTAATTTTAAGGTATGGTGTGTTTAGTAGAGGTCAGTTCTTAAAGTTCCATTCGATTAACTCACTTTGGCTGGGATGACAAAAGGCAAAACAAATGTCAATTCGACTTTCTACTGCAGAATACTGATTTTAATTTTTATCTTTTTTGCCAACTTGAAAGGCCAAAGGCTAAACTAAGATACAAAATTGGTTGAAAATGTAAGCTGCAAAAGAGATACTTTTGAACTGGTCAGTTTGATATGGCAGAGAAATACTTTAATGTGTTACCAGTTCTTTAACCACTGGCATAGCAGAGAATTCTTAGTGTTGCCAGTTCTTGTCTCCTTAAGAAGAATTAGTAAACCAACAGAATAGAGCAGTGAAGGGCTGCCGTACACAGCTTCCCAGAACCAAGAAACAGTCTTCTTTTTTGTTTGTTTGTTTAATTTTTATTTTACTTTTACAGAGTTTTGTTGTTTACAGATATAAGAAACAGTCTTGTCAGGGAAGAAACCAATGGAGAGCTACCTCTCTGACAAACAGTGGGATCAAAGGGAGGACACTGTTTAGAAAGAAAAAAAAAAAGACATTGGTCTCAGTCAAGACACAGGCTGTAGGGCCATAGACTCGTGTTTATTTGGTTATTAACTATGGCTAACTTTGTGTTAGAGACCATGCTCGGAAATGTACATGCACGTCTTACGGGCACGGAGACGCTGTCTCAGTCCTCACACATCTCTGAAGCAGATAGTGCTTTTACCTCATTGGATCCAAGTGTCTTATGAACCACCAAGTATAACTGCCTGTGCTGAGTTATTTCAAAAGGACATTAAAAGATAAAGGTGAAAATAGAGGCCAACTGGGTCAAAGGTAGAGGATCTAAAAAATAGAGGGGGTAGGAACCTGTAGAGATTCTTAAGACCAAAAACAACCGAAGTTAGCAAATGGATGCCACGGAAGGCAAACAAGCTCTAGGGGACGAGCTCAGAGGAATTTAAATATTCCCTGAAGATTTAACCAGCTGAAGTACTTTACTCATGTTCTTGGGAGTGGTGGTGATGGTGAGAGATGTGCTAAGGAATATAAGTCGTCACTCTGTATTTCCCCAAAGGCTGGAAAATGGCAAGATATATCAAATCGTTCTAGAATGCCTACAGAGGTTGACCCAATGAAGGCCTTTATCAGAATAATCACGTTGGCAAGATTTCTCTCAAGGACACTTCTCTGCTGCCTTCAACTGGAAAAGAGGGGCTCATAGGGAAGACTTTACTCACCACCCGTAGACTGACACCAGATCTCAAGAAGGAAACACAAACTTGGGGAGAATTTTTGCAGCTGATCTAGTTTGGAATGTAGAACCTGAGTCTTTCCCTGGAAGGAGGGGCACCCTGCAGGGAGGATAAAACCACAACTCAAACAGCGACAAAGAAGCTTAAGCCTTTGTTGACTGAGGAACTGTATTCCTGAAATACCTGTTGGCATCATCATGTTGATAAAGTTTAAATAATAACACCGTCCTTTTGTGATAGATCCGAAGCCTCAATGTTTTTCCAGTGGTCTATTCTTTACTAGCCATTTCTGTAGTCTTCAAAGGCTGCTTAGCATTTCTTAGCCCTGTATGTGTTCAAGGTTCAGCCCTAAATCCTTAATGCTTCTCCCTCGTAAGTACTCTTCCTCTTGAGAAAGCTTATTCACCTACATGTCGTCACCTCTCATTTCCACAGATGACTCTACACCATTTTACCTGGCTTCTGAACACAAAAAATGTTACCTCCCCCTGACTTTTCAGAGGGTTGGATTCTAGCTGGTATTACCAGATCTCACCTGAGACGCCTGAGGTTGTTCTTCCACGTGTGTTATTGTGGGAGCAAGAGTTCACTGGCAAGAGACATAAACATGATCATGTGAAATATGTCTGCTTATTACAGATAGATAACCTGTTAGTTATTTCAAAAGGACATTAAAAGATAAAGGTGAAAATAGAGGCCAACTGGGTCAAAGGTAGAGGATCTAAAAAATAGAGGGAGTAGAAACCAGTAGAGAAGTTTAAGACCAAAAACAACCGAAGTTAGCAAATGGATGCCACGGAAGGCAAACAAGCTCTAGGGGACGAGCTCAGAGGAATTTAAATATTCCCTGAAGATTTAACCAGCTGAAGTACTTTACTCATGTTCTTGGGAGTGGTGGTGATGGTGAGAGATGTGCTAAGGAATATAAGTCGTCACTCTGTATTTCCCCAAAGGCTGGAAAATGGCAAGATATATCAAATCGTTCTAGAATGCCTACAGAGGTTGACCCAATGAAGGCCTTTATCAGAATAATCACGTTGGCAAGATTTCTCTCAAGGACACTTCTCTGCTGCCTTCAACTGGAAAAGAGGGGCTCATAGGGAAGACTTTACTCACCACCCGTAGACTGACACCAGATCTCAAGAAGGAAACACAAACTTGGGGAGAATTTTTGCAGCTGATCTAGTTTGGAATGTAGAACCTGAGTCTTTCCCTGGAAGGAGGGGCACCCTGCAGGGAGGATAAAACCACAACTCAAACAGCGACAAAGAAGCTTAAGCCTTTGTTGACTGAGGAACTGTATTCCTGAAATACCTGTTGGCATCATCATGTTGATAAAGTTTAAATAATAACACCGTCCTTTTGTGATAGATCCGAAGCCTCAATGTTTTTCCAGTGGTCTATTCTTTACTAGCCATTTCTGTAGTCTTCAAAGGCTGCTTAGCATTTCTTAGCCCTGTATGTGTTCAAGGTTCAGCCCTAAATCCTTAATGCTTCTCCCTCGTAAGTACTCTTCCTCTTGAGAAAGCTTATTCACCTACATGTCGTCACCTCTCATTTCCACAGATGACTCTACACCATTTTACCTGGCTTCTGAACACAAAAAATGTTACCTCCCCCTGACTTTTCAGAGGGTTGGATTCTAGCTGGTATTACCAGATCTCACCTGAGACGCCTGAGGTTGTTCTTCCACGTGTGTTATTGTGGGAGCAAGAGTTCACTGGCAAGAGACATAAACATGATCATGTGAAATATGTCTGCTTATTACAGAACTAGTCCAACGTCTGAACAGAGAAAAGGGATTGTTGTTGTTCAGTCGCTGTTTGGTCTGACCCCTTGTGACCCTGTGAACTGCAGCACTCCAGGCTCTGCTGTCCTTCACGATGCCCCTGACTTTGCTCCGGTTCATGCCCATTGAGTCAGTGGTGCCATCCAACCGTCTCATCCTCTGTTACTCCCTTCACTAGTTTTATTAAGAAAGAGAAGCGCGTGATTTGAACAACCAACTCCAAAGTTCACTGCAACGACATGGTTTGTAGGTACAAAGAGCAAGAGTGGCGATTTACCTAGTTTTGACCCAGGACAACGTGAACAGAACGGTTTACGTCAGGTTCGGTGACACTGGACTGGATGGTTCTCTGCTGTGGCGACGGGGAAGAGGCTCTGCACAGGTGGGGGTTCAGCAGCATCCCTGGGCGCTACACACCAGATCCGAGTCCCACCACCCCTGCCACACGCCTGCTGTGATGATCAAAAATGTCTCAGGACACTGCCAAATGGGCCATGGGAAGCAAAGTCACCCCCAACTGAAAATGGCTGGTCTAGACCCCATTACCTTAAAACGTACAGTAAAAGAAACCATGGTCACGACTGGATTTACAGATCACTCTGCATAAACCTATACTGTAGCCTGAGCCGCTCTGCCCACAGGAAACCACCACGGAATCCACGTTTGATCAAATTAACAAACAGCACCTACTAGGATACTGACCTGTGTGGTTGGTAGCCTAGTCACCTGTCAGTACTGAGGAGCTGAAACAGTATGAATTGAGATCATCTGTTACGTGTAAAGTCCACATGAGATTTCAAAGGACAAAAAGTTAGTTCTCTTAATGTACTAGTTCATGTTAAAATATTTTGGATATAATGACTTACTTATTTTACTAAAATTAATTTCACTTATTTCTTTAAAAACTTTATTGTACTAACAATTATATGATGTTGCAAAATTTTTTGATTACAAAATTATTACTATAAAACACCTCCTACAAAATGGGGTCAGGAAGCCCTCAAGGGGGATATTTCACCCACTCACCACTCCTCTTGCTTTCTTGACAAATCCCAGCAAGGAAATCAAAGACTTTATCCGTAGCTGGGTTCAGCAACTGCTGCAACTCCACCAGTGAGAAACCACCGACATCCCGACTCTCCTCTCCTCCAACGAACTTGTTGGCAAACAAGTTCAAAACAGCCTCTCTCAGCTATCTCCTCTCCTCTCTATAAAAGTTAATTTAAGGACTTTATGGTTGGCCTCAGTTTGCAAGTCCCAAAGTGCGATTCCTCTTCTATCTCTGAATAGATCCATTCTGCTGACCAATCCACTTACTGTTTCCTTTCAAAGACTGACAGATCAATATAGGCACACCCAGCTCCTAAATGCTGCATCAAAGTAGTAATCATTATTACTAAGGTGAGTTTAGGACGAAGTCCAACAGAATCTAGCCAGAGACAATGTATTCAGCGCTCACCACGAAGCAAGCAGGGTTCTTTCTTACATTAGAAACCGCGCCTTCGCCTCTAATACCTTTTCGTAGACTTTGTCAAAACCGAACGATTTGTCGGAGCCCCTCAGCACCTGCAGCAGACTCTTTGCCTTCCAGTTCATCGTGGACCGTTCGCTGGCTTCTCGTTCTTGGAAGAGAAGGGAAACCCTGAAGTTCGCGAAGGAACAAGGACAGAATGAGCGCGCACGGCTTGCGGCAAGTCCACTGTCGCGTGCGCCAGACGCGGTCGGCCCCGCCCGCGCGGCTCGCGCACTGACGTCCCACCCCTCCTCGTGACCGCGCGCGCACGCGCTCTTTTGCCCTCACCATCCCGGGCCCGCGTCCCTGCTGCGCAGGCGCGCCATCGTCTTTCCAGAAGCGGAACGCGTCGGCGGCGCGGGGAAGTTGATGCACCCGCGCAGGGGCGCCGGGCGCCTGCGCAGTCTGGCGCCCGCTCGCCCCGCCCCCGGGGCAGGTTTAGGGGCGCTGAACGGGCAGGGGAGCCCCATGGAGCGAAATAGCGGGCCGGAGGCTGGACCGGAGGCGGAGCTGGAGGAGGGAGAGCCCGAGGTGAAGAAGCGACGACTTCTGTGTGCGGAGTTCGCTTCGGTCGCGAGTTGCGACGCCGCTGTGGCTCAGTGCTACCTGGCCGAGAACGACTGGGAGATGGAAGTAAGCTTTGGCTGCTTCTCTCTTGCCCGCTCTTTACTTTGGTCCCTGCAGGCAGACCTCCCATCCTCGTGTGTGTGTTTTGCAGAGAGCGCTGAACTCCTACTTCGAGCCGCCCGTGGAGGAGGGAGGCTTAAAAAGCCGTCCTGAGACCCCCTCTGAGCCCGAGTCCTGGTGAGTGAGGACGGGGCGGGCACCCGATCGGGCGCACGCAGTTGGGTGCCGGGTTGCATTGGGCATCCTGGGACCTGCCGTCGAGTTGGGCGGCGGTTTTGCGTAGAGGCCGGTCTCGCCGCCGAATAGCCGGAGGCGCGGAGGGTTTGTGCAGGTGAGACCTGCCTCAGCAACCGGGCTGGCGCTTCTCCCAAGTTCAGGCTGTGACTTCCAACGTACTTTGGAGTCCGGAGCCGAAATATCTGAAATGTAATTTTTGACTCCAGTTATAGGAAATACATAAGCGAGCGTTTCGAAACGAATGAGACAAAATCCTCTACTGAAGAATGGTAGCTTGGAAATCTCCTTGCTTCCTGTATTGTTGGTTGGTTGTTTCCTCTCTGCTGGCCGGCCATCCAGGATAATGGTTTTTATTAAATGCACACCCGCCCCTGTTATTCCATTGCTCCCTACCCAATTCCTGCACGTCTGCTCTTAAAGTCCAGATGCCTTGTAAGTCACTTCTCCACCGTTTGATCACTGCCTATCTTTCTGGGTTCGTCTCCAGTTACACTCTCTTTCCTACCCGACAAAACTTCCAGGCGTATCAAACTTCCTTTTTCTCCAGTGGGTCTTTTGTTGTAGTTGTTGTTAAACTTTTATTTTACTTTTAACTTTTACGGAGTTTTGTTGTTTACAGATATGTATGTTCCCAGATTAGTCATATGTATATCCCCCCCCCCCATCCCACCCCTCCAGACCATCACACAGCACCCCTGCAGGATCCCCTTTTCCCACAGAACAATGACCATAGCTATTTTCTTCACATACGATAGTGCAGGTTTTCATGCTACTTTCTTTACGCCTCCCACCCACTGTTCATTCCCCACAATGTCCATATGTCTACTGCATGTCTGTTTTCCCATCGCTTCACTGCATGTGTTATCATTACCATCTTACTATATTCCATATATGTGTGTTAGTATATTGTACTTGTCCTTCTCTTTTTGACTTACTTCACTTTTTATGATAGGTTCTAGATCCAGCCACCTCATTAGGACTGATTCTTCTGCATTTCTTTTTACAGCTGTGTAGTATTCCATTGTATGTATGTACCAGAACTTTTGTATCCATTCGTTCGTTGATGGGCATCTAGGTTGCTTTCATGTTGTAGCAATTGTATAGAGAGCTGCAATGAACATTGGGGTACAGGTGTTGTTTTGATTTCATGAGGGTATAAGCCTAAGAGTGGGATTGCTGGGTCTTATGGTGCTTCTATTTTTAGTTTTTTAAGAAATCTTCCTACTGTCTTCGATAGAAGCTGTATCAGTTTTCATTCCCACCAGCAATGCAGGGGTGTTCCCTTTTCTTCACACCCTCTCCAGCATTTATTGTCTGTCTGTCAATTTGTTGAAAGTGGCCATTCTGATGGATGTGAGGTGATATCTCATTGTAGTTTTGATTTGCATTTCTCTAATTATAAGTGAAGTTGAGCATCGTTTCATGTGCTTTTTGGCCATCTGTGTGTCCTCTTTGGCGAGGTGTCTGTTTAGGTCCTTTTCCCATTTTTTGATTGGGTTGTTCATTTTTCTGGTGCTGAGTTGTCTGAATTGCTTGTAGATTTTGGAGATTAATTCTTTGTCTGTTGTTTCATTTGCTATGATTTTCTCCCATGCTGTGGGTTATCTGTTCAGCTTTTTTGTGATTTCTTTTGCTGTACAAAAGCTTTTAAGTTTCATTAGGTCCCACATGTTCATTTGTCTTTTTAGTTCCGCTATTCTCTTAGGTGGGTCAGAGAAGATCTTGCTTTTTTATGTCCTTGAGTGTTTTGCCTATATTCTCCTCTTTTTTTTTTCTTTTGCCTTTCAGCTTTTGTAAAGATATTTATCACCTCTACCAGGAAACTTTTTCTTCCTCTTTCGTTGCTTTGCTGATCATTGTATTAGGGTATATATATGTATGTAGCCCACCAGGCTCCTCTGTTCATGGGATTTTCCAGGCAGGAACGCTGGAGTGGGTTGCCGTTTCCTTCTCCAGGGGATCAGTGCATTCAAAATACTTAAGCAAATGTTTCATAATAAAAAATAAAGCCAGTAAATGTTAAATAAGTAAAATGTTCATATTTATTTGGATGAATGGTTAGTAGAATTCTTTTTACTCTTTTCTGAAAGTTTGAAGTTATTTCCAGAGGAAGTTTGTAGTCATGAGCATTTTGCAACATACACAAATACTGAATCGTTGTATACCTGAAACTGGAATGATGTTTTATATACATTATACTATGTAATACTGAAGTGATAGGGCGCCCTACTCAGTGCGTTAGATCCAGAGGCACCTGGTATGGATTTGTTCCCACAGCTGGTTAATTATACTTCAAAAAAAAATTAGGGGGAGTTTCTTGGTGGTTCATTGGTTAAGGATTGGCGGTTTCCCGACCAGCACTGGGTTCAGCCCTTGGTTGGGGAACTAACGTCTTGCATGCTGCGTGACGAGGCCAAGAAATAAAAAATAATTTTTTAAAGGAAATCAAAATACTGGCACTAAGTTTATTAAGATTATAAATACAAACCCTAGTTTTTAAACTTATGTTTATTATATAAATACTTAGGAGTCATCTTTTAATAACATTTGTCCTTCCAATCAAATGTTCAGGCCTTGGTGGGGGAGGTGGAGTCAAGCAGGCCTCTAAAGTGAGGGGTACAAAGATACGCAAAATAATTTTTAGTTAATCAGTGTATAGATTTGCGCAGTTGTGTTTCATTCTACTCTTGCCAGTGTTGACCTAACCAAAGAAGAAACAAGTGATTCCACCTGTTGTAAAACCAGCACATCTGAAGATAAAAGTGTTCAGCAGAAGACAGGTGCTTTTTTTTTTCAGCTTTTATCAAATCTTGCTTTTTATGTCCTTGAGTGTTTTGCCTATATTCTCCTCTTTTTTTTTTCTTTTGCCTTTCAGCTTTTGTAAAGATATTTATCACCTCTACCAGGAAACTTTTTCTTCCTCTTTCGTTGCTTTGCTGATCATTGTATTAGGGTATATATATGTATGTAGCCCACCAGGCTCCTCTGTTCATGGGATTTTCCAGGCAGGAACGCTGGAGTGGGTTGCCGTTTCCTTCTCCAGGGGATCAGTGCATTCAAAATACTTAAGCAAATGTTTCATAATAAAAAATAAAGCCAGTAAATGTTAAATAAGTAAAATGTTCATATTTATTTGGATGAATGGTTAGTAGAATTCTTTTTACTCTTTTCTGAAAGTTTGAAGTTATTTCCAGAGGAAGTTTGTAGTCATGAGCATTTTGCAACATACACAAATACTGAATCGTTGTATACCTGAAACTGGAATGATGTTTTATATACATTATACTATGTAATACTGAAGTGATAGGGCGCCCTACTCAGTGCGTTAGATCCAGAGGCACCTGGTATGGATTTGTTCCCACAGCTGGTTAATTATACTTCAAAAAATTAGGGGGAGTTTCTTGGTGGTTCATTGGTTAAGGATTGGCGGTTTCCCGACCAGCACTGGGTTCAGCCCTTGGTTGGGGAACTAACGTCTTGCATGCTGCGTGACGAGGCCAAGAAATAAAAAATAATTTTTTAAAGGAAATCAAAATACTGGCACTAAGTTTATTAAGATTATAAATACAAACCCTAGTTTTTAAACTTATGTTTATTATATAAATACTTAGGAGTCATCTTTTAATAACATTTGTCCTTCCAATCAAATGTTCAGGCCTTGGTGGGGGAGGTGGAGTCAAGCAGGCCTCTAAAGTGAGGGGTACAAAGATACGCAAAATAATTTTTAGTTAATCAGTGTATAGATTTGCGCAGTTGTGTTTCATTCTACTCTTGCCAGTGTTGACCTAACCAAAGAAGAAACAAGTGATTCCACCTGTTGTAAAACCAGCACATCTGAAGATAAAAGTGTTCAGCAAGAAGATGGCAGCGTGTTCTCTTTCATTACCTGGAATATTGATGGATTGGACCTAAACAATCTGCTAGAGAGGGCTCAAGGGGTGTGTTCCTATTTAGCTTTGTAAGTATTATCGCATCTGTTTAATGGTAGTGTGGTAAGGTGTCTTACCTGCCAATAAGGAGGGTAGTAGTTCAAGGTTATGGGCTTTGGAATTGGTCCTGACTTCAGAATCCAGCTCAGAAGAAACATCAGAAAGAATCAGAGAGTGATGGCCTCTGGGAGCAGGAGTGTGGGTTGGGGTTCAGAGGGAACAGTAAGCTTGCTTTGAAGCCTTCTGGTACGATTTTACTTCCTAAACTTTGTGTGTGATTATTATTTTTTTTTTTAACATTTTTTATTTTTTTAAATTTATTTATCTTTTGGGGGAGTTGGGGAGGGAGGCGGACGGGCGGGCCACTTCTGTTGGTCTTTCATTTATCTATTTTCATCCGTCTTTGTTCTTTGGCTCCCGTGGGCCTCCCATCGCAGTGGCGTCTGTCGTCGCAGAGCTCTGGCTCAGTAATTGGACACATGGGTCCAGCCGCTCTGCAGCACGTGGAATCTTCCCAGGCCAGGGATCGAACCGGCGCCCCTTGCACTGCAAGGCGGTGTCCTTACCCACTGGACCACCAGGGAAGCCCACTTTGTGTGTGATTATTTTTTTGTGAAGAAAATTACCAGAATGATCTGTTTCTGCCACACACGGGCTCTGTGTCCTTGGGGAACCACTTGTGAGCCCCTGCAGGTCTCCGGAGCTCGGAGCTCCATTGTCTTCATCATGGATAATAACTATTTCAAGAGGACTGAAAGAAACAGCAGCACTTACAGCATCTGTTAGAATACTATTACTGGTTTCTAATGATTATAGAACTGTCAGTGATTCTAGGTCTTCTGGCTTTAAAGGGTTGTGCCATATATGTTTGTTTTAATTTGATTTTTAATTTGATCTTTACAGTATGTGTTAAGTAGCCTAGATTTTCCTCATTTTTATAGTTATCAAAGATCAGTATAAAGATTGAATAGTAGGTGTTCTAGAGAACTATAATTTTGTGTTTCTTTTGTGCTGTGGTATTTTCCTACTTTAGCTGCAGATGAAATGATATACCTAGTACTTACCATAAATTGATGTGCTTCAATTAGGTACAGCCCCGATGTGATATTTCTACAGGAAGTTATTCCCCCATATTATGCCTACCTAAAGAAGAAAGCAAGTAGTTATGAGATCATTACAGGTAACAATTTTCCTGTTATTTAATTTTCCGTAGTAAAACAGTTGGAACATAGGAAAAAAGTGCACAAATAAAGTAAGCTTGAGAAAAAGAAGTCAGGTTCTCCAGTATTAAAAAAAAATCACTAAAGAAGATGTTATATATGTGAAAAAGTGGTTAAAATGGATGACTTTTCAGGAAGATGTAATTTAAGGCACTGGTTAGCTTTTCGGTGAAATCAAATTCTTAGAAAATCTTCAGGTGTGATGATTGCATTGTGGTAGTGCTTTTATAAAAAGCCTTTATCAATTTCTTTTTTTGGGTTTTTGATCTTTTTCTACCTTTTTGCCCAGATTTCTGTTTTTGCCTAGATTTAATTTTAGTTTTTTGATTTTTCATGTTTTATTTTTCCTGAGTGCATTTACTGTACTACTTTATCTTCATTTCATGATTTTTGACTAAATCTTGTGTTTCTTTGACTTTTACTTTTTTAAAAAAAAAAGCCTTGGTGTTTTTTTTTTTTTTTCCCCTCCACTTTTTTCCTCTAAGTCATCATTTTTATTGTCATCCATCTTTTTTCTTTTTGGCATGTGTGGGTGTTCCATTGCAGTGGCCTCTCTCATTGCAGAGCACTGGCTCTGGGTGCATGCACTCCAGAGCGCTAGCTCGTAATCAGACACACAGGCCCAGCCGTTCTTCAGCATGTGGGACCTTCCCGGGCCAGGGATCAAATCGGTGCCCCTTGCACTGCAAGGCAGACTCTTTACCCACTAGACCACCAGGGAAACCCTGACTTTCACTTTTACCTAGTGAATGATTTTAATTTTGATTTACTTTTTAATCCGGAATTGCTGAGGAGAGGTTTCTCTTTGTCTTTCTCTCTCGCTCTCTGTGGGACAACTTTTCATGCGTTCACTTGGCGATTTCTTTTGCCTGTCTTCTCTTATTTTGCTTTCTGAATCCTGTGCTTTATTCCTTCTTGCTTTACTTTCTCATTTTATTGCAGCGCATTCTCGAGTGACTTTCTAAGAAAGTTGCACAGGGCTAGTGAAGTGTTTGAATCCCAGCCTATTTGGAAATGCCAGTGTTGTGTCCAGAGTTCGTTGATGGTTTGTCTGGACACAGATTGCTAGGTAGAAAGTCATTGTCCTCAATCAAAGGCATGATTTCAGTCTTTTCTAGTTTCTATTTAATTTTCCGTAGTAAAAAGTTTGCACAAATAAAGTAAGCTTGAGAAAAAGAAGTCAGGTTCTCCAGTATTAAAAAAAAATCACTAAAGAAGATGTTATATATGTGAAAAAGTGGTTAAAATGGATGACTTTTCAGGAAGATGTAATTTAAGGCACTGGTTAGCTTTTCGGTGAAATCAAATTCTTAGAAAATCTTCAGGTGTGATGATTGCATTGTGGTAGTGCTTTTATAAAAAGCCTTTATCAATTTCTTTTTTTGGGTTTTTGATCTTTTTCTACCTTTTTGCCCAGATTTCTGTTTTTGCCTAGATTTAATTTTAGTTTTTTGATTTTTCATGTTTTATTTTTCCTGAGTGCATTTACTGTACTACTTTATCTTCATTTCATGATTTTTGACTAAATCTTGTGTTTCTTTGACTTTTACTTTTTTAAAAAAAAAAGCCTTGGTGTTTTTTTTTTTTTTTCCCCTCCACTTTTTTCCTCTAAGTCATCATTTTTATTGTCATCCATCTTTTTTCTTTTTGGCATGTGTGGGTGTTCCATTGCAGTGGCCTCTCTCATTGCAGAGCACTGGCTCTGGGTGCATGCACTCCAGAGCGCTAGCTCGTAATCAGACACACAGGCCCAGCCGTTCTTCAGCATGTGGGACCTTCCCGGGCCAGGGATCAAATCGGTGCCCCTTGCACTGCAAGGCAGACTCTTTACCCACTAGACCACCAGGGAAACCCTGACTTTCACTTTTACCTAGTGAATGATTTTAATTTTGATTTACTTTTTAATCCGGAATTGCTGAGGAGAGGTTTCTCTTTGTCTTTCTCTCTCGCTCTCTGTGGGACAACTTTTCTGCGTTCACTTGGCGATTTCTTTTGCCTGTCTTCTCTTATTTTGCTTTCTGAATCCTGTGCTTTATTCCTTCTTGCTTTACTTTCTCATTTTATTGCAGCGCATTCTCGAGTGACTTTCTAAGAAAGTTGCACAGGGCTAGTGAAGTGTTTGAATCCCAGCCTATTTGGAAATGCCAGTGTTGTGTCCGCAGAGTTCGTTGATGGTTTGTCTGGACACAGATTGCTAGGTAGAAAGTCATTGTCCTCAAGGATTTCAAAGGCATGATTTCAGTCTTTTCTAGTTTCTATTATTGATGATCCTAAGCCTGATGCCATTTTAATTCCTTTCTTCCCCTCCCCTGCCCCCTCTCCTGCCATTTCCCCTCTGGTAGCTCTGAACCTCCTCTTCTTAACTCCAGTGTTTTTTTCATTTATTATGCTGAACACTTGATAGGACCTTCAGTCTGGAGGTTTGAACTTCAGGTCCAGAAACTTCTTTTTTTCTCTTTCCCCTTTCCTCCTTCTGTCTCTCTCCTTCCTGCTGGCCTTGCCCACCTGCTGCCCTCCTCCCTGCCCCTCCCTTGTGGGTACTTCCTTCTCTCCCTTCTTTTCCTGGTTTCGCTCTGTTCTGATAAACCAGTCACCCTGGGCTTCCCTGGTGGTCCAGTGGGTAAGGACACCGCCTTGCAGTGCAAGGGACGCCGGTTCGATCCCTGGCCTGGGAGGATCCCACGTGCCGCAGAGTGGCTGGACCCATGTGTCCAATCACCGAGCCGGAGCTCTGGAGCGCATGCGCCCAGAGCCGGTGCTCTGCGACAACAGAGGCCACCGCGACGGGAGGCCCACACGGACCAAAGAACAAAGACGGATGAAAATAGATAAATGAAAGACCAATAGAAGTGGCCCGCCCACCCCCCACCCGCAAAAAGACTCAGCACAGACAAATAAATAAATAAATATTTTAAAAACAACAACAAAAAAATAGTCACCCTTCTCCATCTGCTTTGTTCTCTGAAAAACGTGGATACTTTCGTTCACTGGCCTTCCACGTCTGTGCAAATTTATACTTTCTAAATTTTTTATTCACTTACAATGATTTTTCTGGTGCTTTCAAAGTGAAAATTAACTGCATATCAAGGTGCGTTTAAGTCTCATATACTCTACCTTTCAAAAAAATTTCAAATCCTGTGCTTTATTCCTTCTTGCTTTACTTTCTCATTTTATTGCAGCGCATTAGTGAAAGTTGCACAGGGCTAGTGAAGTGTTTGAATCCCAGCCTATTTGGAAATGCCAGTGTTGTGTCCGCAGAGTTCGTTGATGGTTTGTCTGGACACAGATTGCTAGGTAGAAAGTCATTGTCCTCAAGGATTTCAAAGGCATGATTTCAGTCTTTTCTAGTTTCTATTATTGATGATCCTAAGCCTGATGCCATTTTAATTCCTTTCTTCCCCTCCCCTGCCCCCTCTCCTGCCATTTCCCCTCTGGTAGCTCTGAACCTCCTCTTCTTAACTCCAGTGTTTTTTTCATTTATTATGCTGAACACTTGATAGGACCTTCAGTCTGGAGGTTTGAACTTCAGGTCCAGAAACTTCTTTTTTTCTCTTTCCCCTTTCCTCCTTCTGTCTCTCTCCTTCCTGCTGGCCTTGCCCACCTGCTGCCCTCCTCCCTGCCCCTCCCTTGTGGGTACTTCCTTCTCTCCCTTCTTTTCCTGGTTTCGCTCTGTTCTGATAAACCAGTCACCCTGGGCTTCCCTGGTGGTCCAGTGGGTAAGGACACCGCCTTGCAGTGCAAGGGACGCCGGTTCGATCCCTGGCCTGGGAGGATCCCACGTGCCGCAGAGTGGCTGGACCCATGTGTCCAATCACCGAGCCGGAGCTCTGGAGCGCATGCGCCCAGAGCCGGTGCTCTGCGACAACAGAGGCCACCGCGACGGGAGGCCCACACGGACCAAAGAACAAAGACGGATGAAAATAGATAAATGAAAGACCAATAGAAGTGGCCCGCCCACCCCCCACCCGCAAAAAGACTCAGCACAGACAAATAAATAAATAAATATTTTAAAAACAACAACAAAAAAATAGTCACCCTTCTCCATCTGCTTTGTTCTCTGAAAAACGTGGATACTTTCGTTCACTGGCCTTCCACGTCTGTGCAAATTTATACTTTCTAAATTTTTTATTCACTTACAATGATTTTTCTGGTGCTTTCAAAGTGAAAATTAACTGCATATCAAGGTGCGTTTAAGTCTCATATACTCTACCTTTCAAAAAATTTTCAAATGTTTATATTTGGTATTAGCACTGTTAACTGGGGCACTTGTGTGAATTTTTATTTTTGTATTTCTTCCATATTTCCAGCTACATTTCTGTATTTCTTTCATACTTCAATTATGTAGGGTCTTAGTTGGCCATCTTCAATTATTCTGAAGTGATAGTTTACCCTTAAGATTTAGATCCATTTAAATTCTGTACCTGTTTGATAAAATGGAATTTTGAGTAGGAGAACTTGGGGTAAACTGCAAATAGCCCTAACATCTCAGCTTACCTTCTTTTCTACAAACACTTGAAGGTCATGAAGAAGGATATTTCACAGCTATAATGTTGAAGAAATCGAGAGTGAAATTTAAAAGCCAAGAAATTATTCCTTTTCCAAATACAAAAATGATGAGAAACCTTTTGTGTGTGAATGTAAGTGTTTTAAATTGACTTTTTTAAAAAAAGAATGAACTGGTTTTTTTCATAGTTCCCTGATGATGTCTTTAAAAAAAACCATTTATTTAGAGAAATATGTATTCTTCACTTATAGGTTCTTTTAAATAGTGTTATTTTGTGAGTTAAAGTTTACATGCATTTCAAATAGATTTGTAAAAATAAGATCCTTGATTCATTAGCTATGTTCTTAATACATGTGATTTTGATGACATTCCATGTTTGCCTCCTTGTTTTTTTAATTAAAGGCACTGTACTTGGTACTGTGCTGTAGTCTGAGTCTTAACAAAAATGAGAGAAATAGATTTTGCTCTATGGAGTTCATAGAGTAGGAGGGGAGAGTTTGTATGAATAGTAGCTAAAATAAAGGAAAGGCATAATAAATGCCATGGGAGAGGTATAATGATGTGCCTTGAAGCTAAGAGAAAGAAGAGGTGACTTTGAGCTACACTGTTTAGTGGAAGTCTCATGAATTAGGCCCTGAAAAATATGTAAAATATAGACATTAAGAAGTTTGTGCAAAAATAAAGATTGCAAGTGGCAGAACCACCACTTGCACTGTTGAGCAAACTTCTCAAGTTTCAAATCACAGGGTATGTTTGTACGAAAGAGGGCATGTATAGCTCTAAGTGAGCGTTCTATTCAGTTGAGTATAGAAGCTGCAAAGAGGGGTAGTGTGATGAGAGGCTGATAGAGTAGGTTGAGTCCAGATTATAGGAGATCACGAATGCCCAGTTTGATAGAATTTGGACTCGCCTCTGCAGGCAATTAGGTGAAATAGTGCCAAATCTTGTGTTGTTGGTATTGTAACTGCAAATGGTCAGTGATTCTCATTCATTCATTTATTCATTTAACATTATTTTGAGTTACCTCTGTGCCAGGCTCTTGATATTATAGTAGTACATAGGAGAGGCATCTTTGCTTTCAAATGCCTCAGAAACTTTATAGGAGAGAAGTAATTGTGCTGCAGTTTAGTCTAGGGGACCTTGTAAACAGCCTGCGGGTGTGCTATCGGAGGATCGGGGAGGGAGCCGCTGAGGCCTGGGACGCTGGGAAAGGGCTCACCGTGCAGTAGCTTTTGGAGTTAGGTCTTGAAGTATTTAGTGGCTACTTGCTCAGAATCTTTGACCTTTTAGGGATTAGCCCAATGCTGATAATACAGTTTCTCTTTAGTAAGTATTAATATATACCAATCAATTGAATGATTACTGATTTTGTTAACAGAGTTCAATGTTAACAATTAGTGGATCGTTTTCACAACTCTCATCATTTATCTTGTTGCAGGTGAGTGTTTCAGGAAATGAGCTTTGCCTTATGACTTCTCATTTGGAAAGCACCAGAGGGCACGCTAAGGAACGAATGAATCAGTTGAAACTGGTTTTAGAGAAGATGCAAGTGGCTCCAGAATCAGCTACAGTTCTCTTTGCCGGAGATACAAATTTAAGGGATCACGAAGTGAGTGGTGAAGTCAGTTCAGTACTTACGGGCAGGTTATTGCTATGAAAGTTAATTTAGGTAACTTTTTAAAAAAATTTATTTATTTTCTTATGACTGCTCCGGGTCTTCATTGTGGTATGTAGGGTCTTTAGGTGCAGCAGGCACACTCTTAGTTGTGGCGAGTGGGACCTAGTTCCCTGCTCAGGAATTCAGTCTGGGCCCCCTGCATTGGGAGTGCAGAATCTTAGCCACTGGACCACCAGGGAAGTCCCCAAGGTTTCTTTCGACTAAAGCTGTTCATTATGTATAAGTGACCTTGCAGATGCAATTCAATGAATAATTATTTAGACTGTGCTATTCGCCAAGCACAGGGGAAGCAGAGGCAGAAGGGGCTGTTGCATTATTGGATGAAAAAATAAATGTATATATGGCATATGAAACAGGCAACACAAAACAGTGTATGTTGATTAGCAAGAGGGGTGTAGAGAAAATAGTGATTAGAAGAGCTTAGAAAAGGTAGGTTATTTGCTGTTTCTCCAGTCGCAAGGTAAGAAGAACAAAAAATTTGACGAGCATAGTTGTCCCTAACTTTTCCTACAGAGATTTTCTTTTTTCAGCCTTTTTTTTTCTTTTTAACCTTCATGACATTGGATTTGGCAGTGATTTCTTAGGTATAAGACCAAAAGAAAAAAAAATAGATAAGGTAGGCAGACTTCCTCAGAATTAACTTTTGTGCATTAAAGGATCTTATCAATGGAGTGAGAGGCAACCCATGGAATTGGAGAAAATATTTCCAAATCACATATCGGATGAGCAATTGACATTCAGAATATACAAAGACCTCGTACAATTAAAAAAAATTTCTCTTTAGTAAGTATTAATATATACCAATCAATTGAATGATTACTGATTTTGTTAACAGAGTTCAATGTTAACAATTAGTGGATCGTTTTCACAACTCTCATCATTTATCTTGTTGCAGGTGAGTGTTTCAGGAAATGAGCTTTGCCTTATGACTTCTCATTTGGAAAGCACCAGAGGGCACGCTAAGGAACGAATGAATCAGTTGAAACTGGTTTTAGAGAAGATGCAAGTGGCTCCAGAATCAGCTACAGTTCTCTTTGCCGGAGATACAAATTTAAGGGATCACGAAGTGAGTGGTGAAGTCAGTTCAGTACTTACGGGCAGGTTATTGCTATGAAAGTTAATTTAGGTAACTTTTTAAAAAAATTTATTTATTTTCTTATGACTGCTCCGGGTCTTCATTGTGGTATGTAGGGTCTTTAGGTGCAGCAGGCACACTCTTAGTTGTGGCGAGTGGGACCTAGTTCCCTGCTCAGGAATTCAGTCTGGGCCCCCTGCATTGGGAGTGCAGAATCTTAGCCACTGGACCACCAGGGAAGTCCCCAAGGTTTCTTTCGACTAAAGCTGTTCATTATGTATAAGTGACCTTGCAGATGCAATTCAATGAATAATTATTTAGACTGTGCTATTCGCCAAGCACAGGGGAAGCAGAGGCAGAAGGGGCTGTTGCATTATTGGATGAAAAAATAAATGTATATATGGCATATGAAACAGGCAACACAAAACAGTGTATGTTGATTAGCAAGAGGGGTGTAGAGAAAATAGTGATTAGAAGAGCTTAGAAAAGGTAGGTTATTTGCTGTTTCTCCAGTCGCAAGGTAAGAAGAACAAAAAATTTGACGAGCATAGTTGTCCCTAACTTTTCCTACAGAGATTTTCTTTTTTCAGCCTTTTTTTTTCTTTTTAACCTTCATGACATTGGATTTGGCAGTGATTTCTTAGGTATAAGACCAAAAGAAAAAAAAATAGATAAGGTAGGCAGACTTCCTCAGAATTAACTTTTGTGCATTAAAGGATCTTATCAATGGAGTGAGAGGCAACCCATGGAATTGGAGAAAATATTTCCAAATCACATATCGGATGAGCAATTGACATTCAGAATATACAAAGACCTCGTACAATTAAAAAAAAAAAAAGTTAAAAAAAAACCTTATTAAAAAAGGGCAAAAGACACGTGAAACTCTATTCGGTTTTATGTGGCAGCCTGGATGGGAGGCAAGTTTGGGGAGAATGGATACACATACATATGTGGCTGAATCTCATCTTTGTTCACTTGAAATTATCACAACATTGTTAATTGGCTTACCCTAATAAAAAATAGAAAGTTAAAAAGGCAAAAGATTAAGACATTCCTTTAAAGAAGATACACAAATGGCCAATAAGTACTTGCCAAGATGTTTACCATCACTCATCATGACAAAAATGCAAATCAAAACTATGATAGGATACCACTTTACAGCCATTAGCGTGACTGTTATAAATAAAAAAGAAAGAAAATAACGTGTTGACAAAAATGTGGAGAGATTGGAACTCTGTGCTATAGAACTATAATGTTAAAGTTATACGTTTTATGTATACTTTATCAAAATAAGAGTTTTTTTAATCCTAAGAGTGTGAATGGGAGGTAGAGTTAATGTTGCTAGTAAATTTCAAATAAAACTGCAGGTATTTGGCATTATTGGATCGTATAAAATGGTATGTGCTGTGCAGACTTTGTTTGTGTTTCTTTGCAACTATGGACTACAGCTGGCCAGGTCAGGTTGTTCTGTCCATGGGATTCTTCAGGTAAGAATATTGGAGTGAAGGCTTCCCTGGTGGTCCAGTGGGTAAAGAGTCCACCTTGCAATGCGAGGGGCATCAGTTCAATCCCTGGCTGGGAAGATGCCACGAGCTGTGGAGCGGCTGGACCGGTGTGTCCAGTTACAAGCCAGTGCTCTGGAGCAAGAGAGGCCACAGCAATGGGAGGCCCACACAGGCTAAAGAATAAAGATGGCTGAAAATGGATAAATAAAAGCCAATAAAAGAGGCCAAAATTAAACACAGACACACACACACAGACACACACACACACAGATACACACACACCCCCCAAAAATGGAAGAATACTCGAGTGAAGAAAAGAATATTGGAGTGGATTGCCATGCCCTCCTTCAGGGAACCTTCCCGATCCAGGGATCAAACCCTTGTGTTTTTAAGTCCCTGCTTTGGCAGGAGGGTTCTTTACCACTAACGCCACCTGATGTGTGGTGTGTCTGAATTTACAGATTAGAGTAACAGTTTTGCCTTCTTTACACTTATGTTCTTTTTTTAAAAACTGTCAATAACAATAACTGAGGCCAAAGGTTTTCAATCTTCTGAGTTTTATCTTCCTACCAAAGTTAGGAATCTGTTTGTGTCAGAAGAGAAAGGGCGAATTCCAGACCTCTCTGGCTCTCTTGATATATTTATATTACCTACTTATCATTAGTAGTAAAATACTTTTATAAAAATATCTAGTTATATCTAGGTTTGCATTTGTGCATTAACAAATATATGGGATTCTGACCTGAAAAATTGTACTTAGATGCAATCGTGGTAGACACCTTTTTATGAAATTTAAGGGGAAAAAAGACTGAAAAGAATTCTCTGTCATTTTCTTTTCAGGTTACCAAATATGGTGGTTTACCCAGCAACATTTTGGATGTCTGGGAGTTTTTGGGCAAACCTAAGCATTGCCAGTATACATGGGATACCCAAATGAACTCTAATCTTGGAATACCTGCTACTTCTAAGCTTCGTTTTGATCGAATATTTTTTAGAGCAGCAGCAGAAGGTGGCCACATTATTCCCCGAAGTTTGGACCTGCTTGGGTTGGAAAAACTGGACTGTGGGAGATTTCCTAGTGATCACTGGGGTCTTCTGTGCACCTTAGATGTGATATTGTGAGTGGCTTTTCAAATATGAGTTTTAAACATTCAGGGCGATTTTATTCTGTGTTTTTGCAATTATAATTTCTACCTCTCCTAGAAAGGTAACTTAACATGGAGGAATTATAAACTGGATCATTGTAACAGAAGGAAAAGCTACTGTGATTTTCTTTTGTGGGTTGTGTCCTCAGATTTCAGAACTAAATCTTAATGTTTATTTAAACTAAAGCATTCCCTGTGTTGCGGACACGAGGCCTCTTAATGAAAGGTCACAACGGCTATTAGAGCTTTTAAGAGTGCTCATAGCTGCTGGCTGGATTTCAAGCAGGGCCATATTTTGTCTGTGGACTAGCCTTTCTATTAGATTTATTTTTAAAATCAGGTCCCCAAATAATTGTATTTTCAATAAGTCTTCAGAAAGCAAAAGAGGTGGATCTTTTAATAGCATTTTATAAATCCAGATAGATCTAGTTATTTCATAATATTTCATAAATCTAGATAGATCTGATAGCTATCATGCATCAGACTTCTTGTCAGTTAACAGTGCCTAATTGGTAAGCGAGAAATGACTCATGACTTAAAATTCTTAACTTTTAAATGTTTGTGTTTGTAGTTATGTCACCGACAGAAACAAAGTTAGGCTTGATAATGATTAAAGTCAGTTTTCCAGAGGCATTGGGCTTTTTTTCTAAGAGAAAAATGAGTATTATCACATTAAAGAGAAATAGCCATTTAGTTTTGCTGCTGGTAAAACTGATTTTTTTTTCGAGAGGTGAATAAGGAGCACGTCCACGTGTGCTTTAAGGAGACATTTTTTTTTTCTCCATAAGAGAATGTACTTTAAATAAAGAATTTTGCTTGTTTATGAGTGTTTTAATACATTTTTGTGCTCCTGATAGCATTGCAGTTTGTTTGGTTTTTTTTAAACTTTTATTTATTTATTTATTTATTTATTTATGTTTTGGTGGGGTGGGGTGGGAGGGAGGGGAGCAGGCGGGCCACTTCTGTTGGTCTTTCATTTGTCCATTTTCATCCATCTTTGTTCTTTGGCCCGTGTGGGCCTCCCATCGCGGTGGCCTCTGTTGTCTCAGAGCGCCAGTTTTGCGCGCTTGCGCTCCAGAGCTCGGGCTGGCTAATTGGACACATGGGTACAGCCGCTCCACAGCACGTGGGATCTTCCCAGGCCAGGGATGGAACCGGTGCCCTTGCACTGCAAGGCAGTGTCCTTACCCACTGGACCACCAGGGAAGCCCGGCATTGCAGTTTTTACCTGCTTCCTGTTTCTGGCTCCACAGAACTGCAGCTTCACCTTTCTGTGGAAGAAAAGCGCTTTCTGCATTACTTCTCACTCTGCCAAGTGTTCCCAAGAATCTATTGACTTCCCAGTATACAGAAAGGAAAGCTGTGATAATACTTAAAATGAGAAGTGGCAGAACCTTGTTTTTCATGAAGGGTGTCAAAAGAAACAACTAGAGCACCTAAAAAAAGACGAGCTGAAATTATACATAACATATGCTTAGCCATAAATGGAAAAGAGTTTTATCTGTTAATCATCATTTTAATCACTTAAAAAATGAGACTTAATGCTAATATTTTAGCACATATTCTGGAAGCAGTTGTTCATTTTTGTGGGAAAAGGATGTTTTGGGCACAAACTTTGCTTATTCACTTGGGAATTATGTAAATTTTTTTGTGTTTGTAGTTATGTCACCGACAGAAACAAAGTTAGGCTTGATAATGATTAAAGTCAGTTTTCCAGAGGCATTGGGCTTTTTTTCTAAGAGAAAAATGAGTATTATCACATTAAAGAGAAATAGCCATTTAGTTTTGCTGCTGGTAAAACTGATTTTTTTTTCGAGAGGTGAATAAGGAGCACGTCCACGTGTGCTTTAAGGAGACATTTTTTTTTTCTCCATAAGAGAATGTACTTTAAATAAAGAATTTTGCTTGTTTATGAGTGTTTTAATACATTTTTGTGCTCCTGATAGCATTGCAGTTTGTTTGGTTTTTTTTAAACTTTTATTTATTTATTTATTTATTTATTTATGTTTTGGTGGGGGTGGGGTGGGGAGGGAGGGGAGCAGGCGGGCCACTTCTGTTGGTCTTTCATTTGTCCATTTTCATCCATCTTTGTTCTTTGGCCCGTGTGGGCCTCCCATCGCGGTGGCCTCTGTTGTCTCAGAGCGCCAGTTTTGCGCGCTTGCGCTCCAGAGCTCGGGCTGGCTAATTGGACACATGGGTACAGCCGCTCCACAGCACGTGGGATCTTCCCAGGCCAGGGATGGAACCGGTGCCCCTTGCACTGCAAGGCAGTGTCCTTACCCACTGGACCACCAGGGAAGCCCGGCATTGCAGTTTTTACCTGCTTCCTGTTTCTGGCTCCACAGAACTGCAGCTTCACCTTTCTGTGGAAGAAAAGCGCTTTCTGCATTACTTCTCACTCTGCCAAGTGTTCCCAAGAATCTATTGACTTCCCAGTATACAGAAAGGAAAGCTGTGATAATACTTAAAATGAGAAGTGGCAGAACCTTGTTTTTCATGAAGGGTGTCAAAAGAAACAACTAGAGCACCTAAAAAAAGACGAGCTGAAATTATACATAACATATGCTTAGCCATAAATGGAAAAGAGTTTTATCTGTTAATCATCATTTTAATCACTTAAAAAATGAGACTTAATGCTAATATTTTAGCACATATTCTGGAAGCAGTTGTTCATTTTTGTGGGAAAAGGATGTTTTGGGCACAAACTGCTTATTCACTTGGAAGAAGAATTAAGTTAGAGAAACTCTACCATGCTTCATATTACTAAAAAAAAAAAATGGGAGGGGATGAGTGACAGACTAAATATCAAAAAATGTAGTACTGTGTATTAGATTATCAATTTGTTTTAAAACTGGAAAAGAATCATTTCCTTTATATCACTCAGAGCATCCAAGTGGATATACCTTCTCATTCACTGCTTATAGTAAATGAAGAAACAAGTTATAAGTAAATCGGAATGATAAAGCTACTTTTACAGTTCTTAAACAATGTAACAAGATACTACTAATACACAGTATCTTGAATTTCTTACTTTGAATCTCAAGTGTTCTCAGTATAGTAGCTTTGTGTACCTTACTTCCCATCTTGTTGAAATTCGGACTTAGAATCTATAAATCAGTATGCTAAAGACCATCTTTGCCACTGATGGAAAGTTCTTGAATCTTGCTAGACCTGTTTCTCCCACCATCCAATAAATGATAGGTCCTTATCTTTTATTGTGCAGTTTAGTAAGCAAAATGTCCCAACAGCATATAAAGACAGACAAAGTCTGGAAAGCTGTACTAGAAACGCATCATTTTGTCCTTAGTATTTATGATAGTGTCTAGCATGTAGCAGGAGCTCAATAAATGCTGAACAGAAATGAAAGACAGTGGCCTGACAGTTGTGACCTCGGTAGACAAGCTAACATTTCATGATTCAGTACCAAAATAGATATTTTATATATATATATATATATATATCAAAGTAGATATTGACCTTAAAAGTCAAAGCTTATATATGGGAAAGCATGCATATATGTGTAATGATTTTAAGCCCATATGTTAAGTACCTAATTGTTATTTAAAGACTCATGGGAAAGGACTTCTTCTTGAGTACATCAGATTTATCGATGTGGTGAGCAAGGGTCTTTGGGTATAGCGGAGTGCCACTGTGAGAAAAGACGGAAGTATCTAGCAGGGTTTGGGTTGCCTTTGAAGGAGGGTCTTGGAATCAGAGAAATGCTTATTTTCTGACTTTTTGGACTTAATGCTAATATTTTAGCACATATTCTGGAAGCAGTTGTTCATTTTTGTGGGAAAAGGATGTTTTGGGCACAAACTGCTTATTCACTTGGAAGAAGAATTAAGTTAGAGAAACTCTACCATGCTTCATATTACTAAAAAAAAAAAATGGGAGGGGATGAGTGACAGACTAAATATCAAAAAATGTAGTACTGTGTATTAGATTATCAATTTGTTTTAAAACTGGAAAAGAATCATTTCCTTTATATCACTCAGAGCATCCAAGTGGATATACCTTCTCATTCACTGCTTATAGTAAATGAAGAAACAAGTTATAAGTAAATCGGAATGATAAAGCTACTTTTACAGTTCTTAAACAATGTAACAAGATACTACTAATACACAGTATCTTGAATTTCTTACTTTGAATCTCAAGTGTTCTCAGTATAGTAGCTTTGTGTACCTTACTTCCCATCTTGTTGAAATTCGGACTTAGAATCTATAAATCAGTATGCTAAAGACCATCTTTGCCACTGATGGAAAGTTCTTGAATCTTGCTAGACCTGTTTCTCCCACCATCCAATAAATGATAGGTCCTTATCTTTTATTGTGCAGTTTAGTAAGCAAAATGTCCCAACAGCATATAAAGACAGACAAAGTCTGGAAAGCTGTACTAGAAACGCATCATTTTGTCCTTAGTATTTATGATAGTGTCTAGCATGTAGCAGGAGCTCAATAAATGCTGAACAGAAATGAAAGACAGTGGCCTGACAGTTGTGACCTCGGTAGACAAGCTAACATTTCATGATTCAGTACCAAAATAGATATTTTATATATATATATATATATATATCAAAGTAGATATTGACCTTAAAAGTCAAAGCTTATATATGGGAAAGCATGCATATATGTGTAATGATTTTAAGCCCATATGTTAAGTACCTAATTGTTATTTAAAGACTCATGGGAAAGGACTTCTTCTTGAGTACATCAGATTTATCGATGTGGTGAGCAAGGGTCTTTGGGTATAGCGGAGTGCCACTGTGAGAAAAGACGGAAGTATCTAGCAGGGTTTGGGTTGCCTTTGAAGGAGGGTCTTGGAATCAGAGATTGGTTCTGTTAGTTACTCTTTTTCAGAGGCAGATTGGGAGAAGAAGGGGTTAATTGTGGATTGGGTGCTTTCATGAGGCAAGAATTCAACAGTGGGGTATCATGAGTTACGAATGGAAATAGCAAAGGTGGCATCTAGTGGGAAAGCAGCAGTCATTTCTAAGAGGGGGTTGTCATGTCATTTTACAGCTGCTGCATGACTTTGGGAGAAATACTTCCTGTTCATTTTGCTTCTGGTTTAATCTGTGCCTGTTCACACAACCTGATCAGTTGGCATTTTCACTTATTTTCTAGCAGTTTTTATTCTTTCAGTGTGCTTTCTTTCTTAATCCCCACACGGTCATCCTAGATTTAGCAAGTAGCTGGTCCAGGGCCCAACCACAGCCAGGGCATAGCCCAGGAGGGGCTTGTTCTTCGGGCCTAACCCCTGCACTATACTTCATAGTCACAGGAAGGTGCAAGGAGTGACCAGCTTCCTTTTGTGCCTTCTATTGCCATACCTCAATGTGTGCATCTTTCTTATAGCAAAACCTATAAATGCAAGGAAGAGTCTTCCACGGGAGCTTTCTGTTGTTCAAATTATCACCTTCCCAACATGCAATGTAATCTAGATACTTCGGGCACCTGGTTAACCTGTAAGGCGTGGAGTTGACCTAACACCTTCCTAACACCTGTTTCCATTCTCGGGCTCCAAATTAGCAGGACGCCCGAGGAGTCTCCCGCTAGAGGAGTGGGGCGCGTGCATGTGCGGTGATTTTGCTTCAGGGGAGACATTTCCAAAGGATCTTTGACCCAAGCGGTGTGCTCCCGCCTTCCTTGAACCACCCGGCCTGGGCATTTGGAAGAAGTAGGCATTCCCTGAGGCTGTTTAGGACCACGGTGGCCCTGAGGGGTTGGTGAAGGAAAGAGGGCATGCAGGCCGCTCTGCTGCCCCAAAGCCTTCTGCTTGGTCCCCTGCGGGGTGGGAGTCCGGGTAGCCTGTGTACTGGTCTTTAGAGCGCGAGCTGGGAGCCACGAGCTGGGCGAGGACGGATTGCTGCCCGCCCATCCCGAGGGGCGAGTCTGCGCGTGCGCGCGCGTCGCCGTGGTAACCTCGCCGCAGAAAGGCGCTGAATCACGGGCGCGCGCTATCCCAGCTCGGGCAGAAGCTGCGGCGGGGGGCGGGCGCGGGCCCTCCTGGTGGCATCTTGAGTAGACCCGTGCCAATCCCGGGGGGACGGGCTGGCCCGGCGCAGAGGAGCGGCGGCCAGAATCGCTGGCACTGCTGGAGGTAAGAGCGCAGCAGGAGCCTCGTCCTGCCCCCGGATTTGGGCAGGAGGCTCTCCGCGGGGGCTGTATCCTGGGGAAGAGAGAAGCCAGGGTTTGGCGTGGATGGGGCGGTACCTCCTCCTTGACAGCGGATGCGCACGCCAGTGTGTAAACGTGTGTGTGCGTGTATGCGTCTCGGGCCGGGGGGATGAAGACGAAGAGGAGCAGGTGGGAAGGCAGGTGATGCTCCTAGCCAGCTGCACCAAATAGAGCTAGCTTCAGCGTGGCCAGCAGCGCCTGCCTACAGTATCCCACTTCCCAACCCTCTGGCCGAGTAATGCGAAGACAGGGCAGCAAGTAGACAGGTTATGTCAAAGAAAAATAAAATCAAGACGCCCTGAGTTAGGAGGTGAGTTTCTTAAGATTCTTCTGGACGCTGGGAAGGGCTGATTCTTGATTGCTGCACGGATGGATTGTTTCTTAGTAGGGTGGAGTCGGGGAAATTTATATCTTTTCCCAATCTCGTGAATTGCACTTCTTAGCCCTGTAGAATCGGTTTTCTTTAAACTTCGTTTGGTGATATATATGTAACCTTTGCTATCATTTGCCAATTTCATTTTGTCTCTGTATCTTATAATAATCTGAATCGGAAAACCTTTTCATGGCTTTTTCCTCCTTGCCTTTGGACTTCTCCCACTGAATGAATAATCGTCACTATATTATTAACCAACATAAACCTGAGTTTGTGAAAAGTCCTTATTCTTTCCATCATTCACTCTTTTAAGTATATGGAGAGAGAAAAAATATGATATACACACTCATCCACTTTTATTGCTAGGTTTCTCATCCAAATATTTTTGTGAGTGGTTTAAATGTTAGTGTTTTTCCAGTACTTAAATGGAAAAACTGAATGGCATCTTTGATAATAGTAATAGAAAAAGTCAATTTTAGACAATCCTCTCAAAAGAACAAGAAATTTTGAAGGGAGTGTTAGCGTTTATTTCATTATTCCTGAAATGTATGTTCATTGTCCAGATGTTTCAAGTTGTTTATTACCAGAAGACCACAATCATGGAGACTCCTGAAATTAGGCTAAATGTAAAATTTTATCTTCTTAATATTGTACATAATTTTTCATATAGACAAGGAAAACTGGAAATATCGGTTCAGGTATAGACTTTTATTTTATATGAAAGCAGAATTTCTCTGTAATTAGAAAAAAGAGAAGTATACATATATTTATTAAGACTTAAGGACCTCAGGTGTTAGATTCATCACACCTTTGCCATATAAGATGCTAATTAGGGAATTAACTTCCTTTAAGAATAACAAAAATACTTCAGCCAAGCTTACTATGCATTAAAAATCATCAAAAGAGAGCTTGAGTAATTTATAATTGTAAAAGAATGGATTTGCTGTTAAATTTGCTTAATTTTTTCTAACCAGAGAAGATGCATTCTCTCTAAATAAATTTGTAGACTCAGGCATGACTGTTCCTGGGGCAGTGATGGATATTGCCAGGTTCAGATGGCCTGGGTTTGGTCATGGCTCTGCCACTTAGTGGCTGATTCTTGATTGCTGCACGGATGGATTGTTTCTTAGTAGGGTGGAGTCGGGAAATTTATATCTTTTCCCAATCTCGTGAATTGCACTTCTTAGCCCTGTAGAATCGGTTTTCTTTAAACTTCGTTTGGTGATATATATGTAACCTTTGCTATCATTTGCCAATTTCATTTTGTCTCTGTATCTTATAATAATCTGAATCGGAAAACCTTTTCATGGCTTTTTCCTCCTTGCCTTTGGACTTCTCCCACTGAATGAATAATCGTCACTATATTATTAACCAACATAAACCTGAGTTTGTGAAAAGTCCTTATTCTTTCCATCATTCACTCTTTTAAGTATATGGAGAGAGAAAAAATATGATATACACACTCATCCACTTTTATTGCTAGGTTTCTCATCCAAATATTTTTGTGAGTGGTTTAAATGTTAGTGTTTTTCCAGTACTTAAATGGAAAAACTGAATGGCATCTTTGATAATAGTAATAGAAAAAGTCAATTTTAGACAATCCTCTCAAAAGAACAAGAAATTTTGAAGGGAGTGTTAGCGTTTATTTCATTATTCCTGAAATGTATGTTCATTGTCCAGATGTTTCAAGTTGTTTATTACCAGAAGACCACAATCATGGAGACTCCTGAAATTAGGCTAAATGTAAAATTTTATCTTCTTAATATTGTACATAATTTTTCATATAGACAAGGAAAACTGGAAATATCGGTTCAGGTATAGACTTTTATTTTATATGAAAGCAGAATTTCTCTGTAATTAGAAAAAAGAGAAGTATACATATATTTATTAAGACTTAAGGACCTCAGGTGTTAGATTCATCACACCTTTGCCATATAAGATGCTAATTAGGGAATTAACTTCCTTTAAGAATAACAAAAATACTTCAGCCAAGCTTACTATGCATTAAAAATCATCAAAAGAGAGCTTGAGTAATTTATAATTGTAAAAGAATGGATTTGCTGTTAAATTTGCTTAATTTTTTTTTCTAACCAGAGAAGATGCATTCTCTCTAAATAAATTTGTAGACTCAGGCATGACTGTTCCTGGGGCAGTGATGGATATTGCCAGGTTCAGATGGCCTGGGTTTGGTCATGGCTCTGCCACTTAGTGGCTGTGTCATATTTGGCAAATTTGTAACTTCCTCTTAGACTCAGTTTTTTCATCAGTAAAATAGGGATAATAATAGGACAGACTTAATGGAATTCCTATAATACTGAAATAAAAAATATAAGAGCTCTTTGCTCATTGCTAGGCATGCAATAACACTTCAATAAAAAATTTGTTATTATTCTTGACATGTTTTCTTTTTTAAGAAATGGTTTCATGTCTTCAAAATAATTTCGCACTAAAAATAGAATTATTTTGATGTGACCAGAACTTTTTCTGATTTGTGATATCAAATCATCATAAATGCATAAATATTTCCTTGAACATCTTTGCAACAACAATAATAAATATAATAATCACAATCTTAAGGGCATGTCAATTCCAGGTAATTGTATTTGATACCATAAGGAAGGAGCTTTGTTTTAGTAGGCGTGAAATAATTGGTGGGTTATTGTTCTATTTGTTTTTTCAGATGTGTGCTTTTAGACACTATTCATGTGAATTCCTCAGTGAGCAAGAAGTTTTATTAAGTAATAAATATGGTTGGACCAAAGTAACATCTATTTTTGCATCATTTGGCAGAGTCTTTTAGCCATAGGTATTTGTTTCAAAGTAAGGCATCTTAAATGACACACAGATAGATAAAAATACGGTACTGGAGTTTTAGCGTTAATTCCTTCCAAATATCATTGGTAGACTATGTCTAGCCTGCTGTGCATTCTTTTCCTTAAGTTCAAAACAATGAGGGATTCAAGGAAGCATCTGTTTAAGCAATGTAGCTAGAGAGACAGGATAATTCCAACCTCAGAATGAATTTTCAAAGTTGGTTGTATTGCATGCTGTAGTTTAAAGCACCAGAATGATTGAGTATGGAGGGTAAATTCACTCTAGTGTTGCTGCCTACAAATTTTATTATTTTTTATTATTTTTTTAATATTTATTTGGCTGCACCAGGTCTTAGGTGCAACCTGTGAACTCCCAGTTGTGGCATGTGGGCTGAAGTCTCAAATCTCTATTTCTTAAGAGAGAAGATTCCTGGCATAAGCTTGAGATCTTTCTTTTAGTGCGTCCCCTGGTGGTTGTGCGTTGGCCCATTACATCTCAGCTTTCATGGACTCTGGGCTTGGAGCTCTTCCAGCATCCCCTGAAAATCCTGCGCCTCCTCACTTTCTAGGAAATGGGGCTCCTTTCCATCGGTTCCATGCCACCTGCTTCCTATCTTCCAGGAATTCTTCGGAATTTCCTGTATATTAGTAATTCTCATTTTTATTTCTCCAGTGTTTTGAGTTTTTTTTAGGTCATCGGTTCCTATGTCACCTTTCCCTTTATTTTCATTTTCAGTAGAAACGTAGGAAAGAGAGGAAATATGGGCTTTCTGATTTGTGATATCAAATCATCATAAATGCATAAATATTTCCTTGAACATCTTTGCAACAACAATAATAAATATAATAATCACAATCTTAAGGGCATGTCAATTCCAGGTAATTGTATTTGATACCATAAGGAAGGAGCTTTGTTTTAGTAGGCGTGAAATAATTGGTGGGTTATTGTTCTATTTGTTTTTTCAGATGTGTGCTTTTAGACACTATTCATGTGAATTCCTCAGTGAGCAAGAAGTTTTATTAAGTAATAAATATGGTTGGACCAAAGTAACATCTATTTTTGCATCATTTGGCAGAGTCTTTTAGCCATAGGTATTTGTTTCAAAGTAAGGCATCTTAAATGACACACAGATAGATAAAAATACGGTACTGGAGTTTTAGCGTTAATTCCTTCCAAATATCATTGGTAGACTATGTCTAGCCTGCTGTGCATTCTTTTCCTTAAGTTCAAAACAATGAGGGATTCAAGGAAGCATCTGTTTAAGCAATGTAGCTAGAGAGACAGGATAATTCCAACCTCAGAATGAATTTTCAAAGTTGGTTGTATTGCATGCTGTAGTTTAAAGCACCAGAATGATTGAGTATGGAGGGTAAATTCACTCTAGTGTTGCTGCCTACAAATTTTATTATTTTTTTTTATTATTTTTTTAATATTTATTTGGCTGCACCAGGTCTTAGGTGCAACCTGTGAACTCCCAGTTGTGGCATGTGGGCTGAAGTCTCAAATCTCTATTTCTTAAGAGAGAAGATTCCTGGCATAAGCTTGAGATCTTTCTTTTAGTGCGTCCCCTGGTGGTTGTGCGTTGGCCCATTACATCTCAGCTTTCATGGACTCTGGGCTTGGAGCTCTTCCAGCATCCCCTGAAAATCCTGCGCCTCCTCACTTTCTAGGAAATGGGGCTCCTTTCCATCGGTTCCATGCCACCTGCTTCCTATCTTCCAGGAATTCTTCGGAATTTCCTGTATATTAGTAATTCTCATTTTTATTTCTCCAGTGTTTTGAGTTTTTTTTCTCTCATCGGTTCCTATGTCACCTTTCCCCTTTATTTTCATTTTTCAGTAGAAACGTAGGAAAGAGAGGAAATAGATGTTATATATCCAGTGTGAACTCTTGAACTAAGAAAGTTTTCTTTTTATTGTCAGTTATTAGTGAAGCTGATTTCAAAAATCTCAAGTCCTACTAATCCTATTAATGAAGTGAATCCTTTTAATGAAGCTACTTCCTCCTAGAAAGATTAATGTGAATATCTTGTTGTGTGGGCTGGGTCTCTTGGAGTAATGGTGACCTTGTCTCCAGGGTCTGCCTCTTTAGAGAGCTCAAATGCTTCAAACAGCAAGAATGGAACCGTCCCTCTTTAAGAACACCTGGGGGGCTTCCCTGGTGGTCCAGTGGGTAAGGACACCGCCTTGCAGTGCAAGGGGCGCTGGTTCAATCCCTGGCCTTGGAAGATCCCACGTGCCACAGAGCGGGCTGGACTAGTGTGTCCAATTACTGAGCCAGAGCTCTGGAGCGCATGCGCCCAGAGCAGGTACTCTGCGACGAGAGAGGCCACCGCGATGGGAGGCCCACACGGGCCAAAGAACAAAAGATGGATGAAAATAGACAAATGAAAGACCGATAGAAGTAGCCCGCCTGCTCCCCTCCCGCCCCCCCAGAATAAATAAATAAATAAATCTTTTAAAAAAAAAAAGAACACCTGGGGACTTGGTGTATTACTACAGCATGTGGCTTGTCTCAAGCTTTGAGGATAAAGTAGGTGGGTTAAGCAGCTATGATTAGAGAACCACAAGACAAACACCTATCCTCTAACTATCTCCTGTCCCGCCATCTGCCAGAGGTACCTAAATAGCCTTTGGTCACCAGGAATCTCCATGTGACAATGCTAGCAGCATCCTCATAAAGATAAGACCTTAAGGTTTAATCAAGTAATAACAACTGACACTTTTGCCTGGAAGTGTGGGTTTATAGAGACCTGCCAGAGGGGGATCAATGGAGGGGAAGGGGAGAACCTGACCAAGGCTCCCTAAAAGAGGAGATTCAAGCATAATTGTGTGCTTCTCAGTTCTGTGTGCCAGCTCTCACTGACTGATATCATATTGCTTCTGGGTCTTGCTTTGAAATCAAATTTGCATGCACAGGCACAATGGATAGGAGCTCTTTAGGAAGAGGTTGAGGATAGAGGAAACAAGCACACAATCATGGTTTGTCAGCATTTCCTTCAGGGTAGAAACTGCGGAGATCCTCATATTTGAAATCTTTCTAGCTAAGATTACAACCAAGCTCTGAAGGGCTGCAGCCTTGCTTACCAAAAATGACTTTTTAAAAGTTTCTGAAGTAGAACTGCATATTTTTGTGCAACCGAATGCCAAGTTCACGAAACCTGACTCTCCTACTCCCCTCCAACGTGAATAAAATATGTTGAAAATCAGTTTCTAACCCCACCCAGTGATATATTATTAATGGAGTACGTATAAACACAGTTTTAAATCAATTAATCTGGTACTGGTAGAATTAGCAGCGATTAGAATCCATTTAATTGTCGGTGTTGTCAGTTGACCTTTAATCAAGCCAGAGCGATGTTGGGTGTGCTCTGGCTAAAGCAGCCCAGGAGTTGCTGCTATGTGATTTCCACTCCTGCTGACAGCAAAATGCAGCGCTCTCAAGATCAGAAGGTATTATTTTATTTTAAGTTTCTCCTCCTTGCACGTCAAGATCTCCCCGCACGCAGGTCCACCTGACTAGTTGAGAGCTGTTGATGGAACCATTGGCAGATGGGCCAGTCTCTCCACTCCGCACATCTCCCCTCTCCTACTCAGGTTCACCGCTCAGGCAATTCTCCCCTCTCTTCTCTTTTCTTTCCATTTATACTTCTCCCCTTGGTGTTGTCGAGCAGTTTCATGGCTTTTAAACCAACTCTGTGGCTCCCTGTTTATACCTGCGACTCCTCTCTCCTCTGAACTCCAGATGTGTTTACCAGGAGCCCTGCTCAGCACTCTACTTGGATCTCTTGGTCTGAATAATATATTTCCTTCTATTCTCCACAGGATAGTTCTGGGCAAACCTTACCAAAAAACAAGACAGTTAAGAAGTAAATATCAGATATGTCAGACTCTGGCTGTCACATACAGGATTTCTGTCTTTCTCTTTTTCATACACTCAGCTCCAGCGGAGATGAAAGCTGCCAGCTGACTTTGAAAAGTAATTTGTGGCTGAGAACCTGGTAATTCTCTCTCTCTGAATACGGAGTTGAAAAATCACAAAGTGAAATAGGAATACATTCCATTTTTTTTTCAGTGACTTATTTTCTAGGTCTTTTCCTCACTTGGGTTCTTTCCCTGAAATGATGGTAACTCCTTGTGGTCTTCACAGGTTGTTCATGCTTACATTAAATGATTTCATAAATCAGTGGGGATTCAGCATATCGTCTGAATCTGGATCAGTCTGTTCTTCCTAAGGTGAAGGGAAAATGTCAGCTTTTTCTCTCAGTAGTGTTAAACGTGTAGAGACATAAACTAGTTGTAGTTGTAACTGACTGCCCAGGAAAGTCAGCCTCATAGGTGGGGCCTCCTGATAGAGTATAGACATGTCTTAAATATTGCAGAATAAAAATGACTAGTTATTTGTCTGACATTCACATTTGATTGGGAATCCGTGTCTGTCTTCGCTAAATCTGGCTGCCCTTCTCCTACCCCATCCCCCTCTGTGTTCGGGTCGGCTCGGTTGCTCAGTCGTGTCTTTGTGACCCCATGGACTGCCGCACGCCAGGCTTTCTGGTCCTTTGCCATCTCCCGGTGCTTGCTCAAACTCATGTTCATTGACTCCGTGATGCCATCTCACCATCTCATCCTCTGTCATTCCCTTCTCCTTTTGCCCTCTCTTTTTCCCAACATCAGGATATTTTCCACTGAGTCGTCTCTTTGTATCAGATGGCCAAAATATTGGCCCTCTGTGTTACGTGCCCAGGATCCCTTCCTGCATGGAACCTCACGTGGATTCTCTTGTGTTATTTTCTGAGGTCTTTGTTTGTTTATTTATTTTTGGCTATTCTGGGTTTTTCACTGCTGTTGCAGGCTCTTTTCTAGTTGCAGGGAGTGGGGGCTCCTCTCTAGTTGAGGTGAGCAGGCTTCTTGTTGTGGTGACTTCTCTTGTTGTGGAATTCGGGCTCTAGGGCACACGGGCTTCAGTAGTTGCGCCACATGGGCTCAGTAGTTGAGACTCTGAGACTCTAGAGCACAGGCTCCATAGTTGTGGCTCCCGGGCTTCGTTGCTCCACAGCATGTGGGATCTTCTCAGATCAGGGATCGAACCAGTGTCTTTTGAATCGGCAGGCGAACTTTTTACCACTGAGCTACCATGGAAGCCCTTATTGAGGTCTTGATACTCAATAGATCCAAGCCTCCAGACCAAGCACAATGGCAAGAATATTAAACTTACTTATGTATGTGTAAAATACTGAAAATATTCACGTGATTCAAGAGGCACAAAATTCTACTGGTTGAATAAAAAGAAGTCTCTCTTCCTGCTCCCTTCCTCATCTTAGGTATTAACAGTTTCTTGTTTTATTCTTCCAGAGATAGTTAATGTATTTTCAAACAAAGTCGTATTTATGTTTTTCCCCAGCCCATTCTCTTTTCCCACGAGTGGTGAATACCATTTATACCATTCTGCATGTTGCTTTGGTCATGTAATGTTAGGACTTGATATAGTACCAGCACGTAGGGAGCATCCCTCTTTCTTCTTCATAAATGAAGGGAATTTCAGGGTATGGGCAGCCTTAATTTACGTAACCACTTCCCCGATGATGAAAGTTTGGTTGTTTCCAGTCTGTTTGTTAATACCAATATTGCATCCAACGACAATAACCTAGTGTGCATATGACTTCATGAACACATCCATATATTCCGTAGAATTAATTCCTGCAAGTTGAGCTGCTGAAATGTGCTTAGTGACACTTTGGCCTCCATAGAGACCTTTCTAGTTTAATTCCTATCAGTGAGGATGAGAAAATCTGAGTAGCCATACTCTCACCTACATGGAGAAGAATGAATGTTTTTTCATATATGACAAGCTCATAGATGAAAGAATGGTGTCTCTTAGCTTTTATTTGTGTTCCTCTTCTTATGAGTGAAATTGACCACCTTTTGAGATATTTTAGATGCATTCATATTTCCTTTCCTATGCTGTGTCTGTTGATGGACTTTTTCTATTGGAGGGCACTCTTATGTGTTAGGGAAACTATCCTCTGTGATGTAAGTTGTACATATTTTTCCCACTTAGTTGTTGACAGTTTGACTTTAGAAATTGTGATGCTTCCATAAAAATTTTTATTTATCCGTTTTTTATTAGTGGACATGATTAATCCAGGCTTCCCAGGAGGTGCTAGTGGTGAAGAATCTGCCTACCAGTGCAGGAGATGCAAGAGATGTGGGTTTGATCCCTGGGTTGGGAAGATCCCCTGGAGGAGGAAAATGGCAAGTCCGTCCAGTATTCTTGCCTGAAAAAGTTCATGGGCATTAGGAGCCTGGTGGGTTATAGACCATGAGGTCACAAAGAGTCAGACACAATTGAGCAACTGAGTACAGCACATGGTTTATTCTTATCTTCTATTATGATTTCTGAGTTCATTTCACACTTAGGCCTTTCCCACTCAGAGATGACAGATATAATCTCCCATAGCGTCTTTTCTTAAAAAACAAAAAAAAAACCCGAAAAAACAAAAACCCAGCTTTAATATATAGTTTGCATGTCATACAAGTCACCTATTTAAGTTGTAGAATTCAGTGACTTTTCTTATATTCACAGACTTGGGCAACCATTTCCATAGTATATTTTAGAACTTACGAATTCATTCCTTTAAAAAGAAACCCCATATACATTATATGAGATAACAGAAAATATATATATTGGTCTCTGCCCCATTGAATTGTCTTGGCATCCTTGTCAAGACCAATCTCACAGTTTCTTACAGTCCTTTTATGGTCTTATTTATACATTAGGAATTTATCTTGGTATAAGGTGTGAGATAGGGAGACAACTTTTTTTCAAATGGCTATCCATTTTTCAATATTGTTTATCTAATAATCTACCCCCCACTAATTAAGATGGCATATTGTTTGGTTTTTCTGACATTTTTTTATTTGAAGGATAATTGCTTTACAGAATTTTGTTGTTTTCTGTCATGTATCAACATTGATCAGCCATAGGGATACAGATGTCCTGTCCTTCTTGAACCTCCCTCTTTCTCCCTCCACATGCGACCCCTCTAGGTTGTTCAGAGCCCTTGACTGGGTTCCCTGAATTACATAGCAAATTCTCATTAGCTATCTATTTTATATACGGTGATGCAAGTTTCCATCTTACTCTCTCTCCATACATGAGATGGCATTTTTAATCATGTCCCATAATCTTATAAATATTTGTATTCATTTCTTGAATATCTGTCCATTCATGATTGTCACTTTATAATATGTTTCCCTGTGTGGTAGGACTAGCTTTCTCTTAATTCTCTTCTCTTCAAGTTGTTGGCTTTCTTGTTGATTCTTCCCTGTGAACTAAAGAATCAGTTGTGTCTAGTTTTGCATTTGCCCAAATAAATTTCAATCAGCATGATTTTTATTAGGAATATGGAAATTTACCTGTCAATCTAGGAAAAACTATCATTTCTGATATGATCTTTTCTATAGCCTTTTCCATAGCTCATTCACTCTCTGATCCATCTCTGAGCCTTATGTCATCTGAATCAGTGACGTCATCGCCATCATCCAAAGAGAAAGGATAGTCAGTGTGAGGCTTCTGGGATGGTTATGCAGGATGGGGCGACATTTAAGAACAAGATTAGGCTAGAAATAGCAAGAATCAGAAATAGCCATTTTACACAGAGCTTGGTAACTTTTAAAAGAAAAATGCTATGTTAGAATGAGCCCTCCTTATTTTTAAAAAATTTTTAAAAATGTATTTATTTATTTGGCTATTGTGCATCTTAGTTGCAGCATGTAGGCTCTTTAGGGATCTTTAGCTGCAGCATGGGAACTCTTACTTGCTGCAGGTGGGCTCTAGTTCTCTGACCAGGGATGGAACCCGGGCCTCCTACATTGGGAACGTGAAGTCTTAGCCACTGGACCACCAGGGGAGCCCCCTAAGTTTTCCTTAAAGTTGAAAATACAATTGTATTTTATTAACTCAAAGGTATGATGTATTCAGCATATTAAACATAGAAAATAAAGATAAGAGAGGAAGGAAAAAAGGAAGAGACAAAAAAATCATCAAAAGGAAGAAAAAAATTATTGTCATCTTGGGAGGGGCATTTCTTTCAAATCTTCACAAGTATAACCTTGATCCATGCACAGTTTATGTAAGGATCTATGTATTTGTACTATTTATAACATTTTGAACTTGTTAAGCCTTATTTTAAAAGGCCTGTTCTACCGCTCAGGTTCAGCTCTGCCTTTGATTGGAATTTTTAGGAAGCTAGTGAGGCTTTCTATGTGAAGTCTTTCATACTTTTCCTTCCTTTTAATAAGAACATAAAACAGTGGGAAGGTTGGCAGAGGCAAGCAGCTGAGAGGGCATGACTCTACCAAAAGAACCCAGCAATTCCGAGATTGAATAATAAGTAAGGGAAGCCTTCTTAAGGAACCCAGAGTTCTTACTTTGCACAACTGTAGAGGAGGACCAGGGCAGCTACAGGGCAAGTTTGAGATCCAGAGTCTCAAGACTGACCCTAAAACTCCGTTTCCTTTTGTGTAAAATGGGAACAATAAAGTCTCCTACCTCAGAGAGAGTTGTTATAACAATGTAAGAGGAAAATCTATGTCAAAATGTGATTTAATCCATGAGGTACTGTATAGATATTTAAAGAACAAGATCAGGCCAGAAATATCAAGAATATTTGCAAAACCTGCAGACTGTTAGGCTGAAAAGACTTTTGATAACATGAAGACTTTTAAGATATGCCTTTAAATGTCAAGGAAATGGAGATCCGTTGTTTGCTTATATTAATGTGCTAAAGAAGCCCCACCGATGATGTTGAGAATAGGAGACGCTTTTGTTGCTGAGCACTGTAAGTTGGCGCTAAAATAATTGCTTTCCAGAACTTTCCAGGTAGACTGTGGCTGTGAAGGTACGTTGCACAAGGGCATCTGCCAAAGGGTTGGAAATTGGGCCCATGGCCCCTCTACCAGGCCGTGTGCCTTTGGAGCAGTGTCTGCCCAGAGACGCACCTTTGATTAATTTGGCTGAAGATACTCTATGGTACAGCAGGGATCTAGTCTTGATCCGTGGAGTTCTCAGCCCACTGACCCTGGTGGACAACAGCCTTGCCCATCTGGGCAGCATCTTGGCAGCTGGCTAAATGCCATCCCTGAAGGACAAGTTGCTCTCCTGCCTCTTAGGCAGGCTGTGGTCAGTTCCTGCAGATGGGAGATGGCCAGTCTTTTCTTCTATCCACTTCCCATCCTAGACCACACTTCCGTTGCTTCAGAGAATCAATGTTAATAGTGCCAGACTGTTTGCACCAGCACGTGGTCTTCTGGGGTTTTAAGCATGAAACTTATGGGACTCTGAATGTTCACAGTCCCTACTTTATCTTATGGAAGATTGTGTTCTGATGACCTCTATTATCCTGGCCTTTGAAATGTTATACCCGTCTCCCAAATTTAACCATGGTCCCCTTCATGGTGGTTCCAGTCTCTTGACCTGACTCAACTCAAAGTCTCCTCAGTGGGCACTGGCTAGTGATACTTGTATGCTGGGCAGCAACCTGTTCCAAGTGGTCAGCGATAGAGCCATCCATGCAGTTCAGAAGGAAGCCTTCTTGTGGTTTGAGTTGTTTCTTGAGAAAGACTTAAATCAAGTTTGAGCAGTTCCCCATCCCTCCTTCCATAGGATTCTCGGATTGACCTTGCTGATAGGCTCCTTGTCCTTTCCAGTGGCCTCTGATAAAGTTATTCACATATTAGGGCATACAAAATGGAAGGTAAATCTAAATGGCAGTCAGCCTGCCCTTTTGGAAGACGCATCAAGGAATCCTCACATCCGTCAATCGCAATCCTGCAGACTGTTAGGCTGAAAAGACTTTTGATAACATGAAGACTTTTAAGATATGCCTTTAAATGTCAAGGAAATGGAGATCCGTTGTTTGCTTATATTAATGTGCTAAAGAAGCCCCACCGATGATGTTGAGAATAGGAGACGCTTTTGTTGCTGAGCACTGTAAGTTGGCGCTAAAATAATTGCTTTCCAGAACTTTCCAGGTAGACTGTGGCTGTGAAGGTCGTTGCACAAGGGCATCTGCCAAAGGGTTGGAAATTGGGCCCATGGCCCCTCTACCAGGCCGTGTGCCTTTGGAGCAGTGTCTGCCCAGAGACGCACCTTTGATTAATTTGGCTGAAGATACTCTATGGTACAGCAGGGATCTAGTCTTGATCCGTGGAGTTCTCAGCCCACTGACCCTGGTGGACAACAGCCTTGCCCATCTGGGCAGCATCTTGGCAGCTGGCTAAATGCCATCCCTGAAGGACAAGTTGCTCTCCTGCCTCTTAGGCAGGCTGTGGTCAGTTCCTGCAGATGGGAGATGGCCAGTCTTTTCTTCTATCCACTTCCCATCCTAGACCACACTTCCGTTGCTTCAGAGAATCAACGTTAATAGTGCCAGACTGTTTGCACCAGCACGTGGTCTTCTGGGGTTTTAAGCATGAAACTTATGGGACTCTGAATGTTCACAGTCCCTACTTTATCTTATGGAAGATTGTGTTCTGATGACCTCTATTATCCTGACGCACAGAAATGTTATACCCGTCTCCCAAATTTAACCATGGTCCCCTTCATGGTGGTTCCAGTCTCTTGACCTGACTCAACTCAAAGTCTCCTCAGTGGGCACTGGCTAGTGATACTTGTATGCTGGGCAGCAACCTGTTCCAAGTGGTCAGCGATAGAGCCATCCATGCAGTTCAGAAGGAAGCCTTCTTGTGGTTTGAGTTGTTTCTTGAGAAAGACTTAAATCAAGTTTGAGCAGTTCCCCATCCCTCCTTCCATAGGATTCTCGGATTGACCTTGCTGATAGGCTCCTTGTCCTTTCCAGTGGCCTCTGATAAAGTTATTCACATATTAGGGCATACAAAATGGAAGGTAAATCTAAATGGCAGTCAGCCTGCCCTTTTGGAAGACGCATCAAGGAATCCTCACATCCGTCAATCGCAACCCTCCAGCTCAGCTTAGCTGGCCTACCTCACTCTAGAAAATAGGACCTGCTTGCCTTGTAAGGAAATCCCTGACCTCCTAGTCGGTCATGCCCTGTATCCGCTATGCTGCTTCTAATGTTCTGTAAAACCAGCTCTTCCCCCAAATCTAAGAGTGGTCCACTGCTTGGATGCCCTGTATGTCCTCAATCGATGGACTGCTTTCCCTTAGATGAAGGACAGCCAGTGCATTACTGAACATTTTGTTTTGCCAGTAATAACTCCTCCCAGCTCTGCTAGATGCTCCATCATTCTTAAATGACTAGTTGGGAGGCCTCTGCTGGATCATGTCCCACTCTGTTATCCCTGTGGCCCTTGTCAATTTTTGAATCATTCTGCTTCAGGAAAGAGGATGGGAAGAGGGAAGGTGTCTTGTTCTCTCCTAAAAGCCTGAGGGTAAGTGTGCCTGGGGAGAGAACAAGGGATAATGGGTGGGAGAGAGTGAACTGGAACTGAACTCTAACTTACCAAAACATACCAACTTGCAGCTCACAACCAGCCTCTGGCACACTCATTAGGAAGCCTTTATCCAGGTGTGCTTACTCCTGGGGGCCCTGTTACATATTTGAAATCACAAGTGCTTGAAGTCCATACCTCCTCGTATCCGTTCTCCTTCAGCCTTTAGCAAATCGGTGAACTTCTGGGAGCCTCAGTTACATCATCTTCACATGATCTAAAGCACTGATCAGAAGATGGCCTGGGTTGTTGTAAAGATCACATAGGAGGAAGTGCCAGCAAGAATGAGATACTCTTATTACTCTAGTTCATGGAATCTTAGATGCTAGCGATTAGAAGATGCAACATTATTTTATATACCACAGAGGAAGAAAAAAATCCTGTCAGTTACAAAAATCCTGTCAGTCCATAGCACATCACTTTCTTATCCTGTAAACTGTTTCTACACATTGAAAGAGATTTTGGGGGTTGCTTCTGGCAGATTTTTATCCTAAATCATTCTTGAGCCTATATAAAAAGGAAATATAAGTGAATATATATTAAGGTATTTTAAAATTTCCTGACCATCTTAGTACATTGCTGCTGAATCACTTGTCAGGGCATTTAGCAAGGTCTGGATTTTTTTCTTCTTTTTTTACTTTTTTATTTTTTTGCCTCTAAGTCATCATTCATTTTTCATCCATCTTTATTCTTTGGCCTGTGTGGGCCTCCCATCGCAGCAGCTTCTCTTGTTGCAGAGCACGGGCTCTGGGCGCATACGCTCCAGAGTGCTGGCTCGCAATTGGACATACTGGCCCAGCCGCTCCGCGGCACGTGGGACCAGGGATCAAACTGGTGCCCCCTGCACTGCAAGGCAGACTCTTTACCCACTGGACCACCAGGGAAGTCCCAGATCTGGAGTTTTTCTGCACAGTCTTGACTCTGTGTCATCATTAGCACTGATGGTGTAGCATTTCTAAAAGAGTGCTTCACATTGCCTTCTTCGAGCCCTTGAGCCCCGTTCTGCCTAGCCCATATGCGTGTACAAGCAGTGGCATGATTTTCTGCCTAGACCTTGGCCAACTTAAGACATTCCAGTTTCAGAAATGGTAAAGTGTGAACATGTTGGGTTGTCCAAGAAGTTTGTTTGGATTTTTCTATAATGTGGGAAAGCTTGAACAAGCTATTTGACTACCCCAATATTTACAACCCCAGATTTACAGGGGGGAAAGATTCATCCTTCCCCTCTTTTGTGCGTTTGACTTGGTCAAATAATTAAAATAATAGAAAAGCAGAGTAACAGAAAGCCATATTTAATTGCTTATGTACAAGAAATCCATTTAGTGTGAGAGATTCCAGGTAAAATGAGAGGCAGGTATAATGAAGTATATTTGTCCTCCTGGACCCAGGAAAAGTGGGTAGGGGTCTGGGGCTTCAAAGGGAAGGGAGTCAATTCACAGGAAGATGCAAAAGAGCAAATGTTTGGTAAACAGATGTTTGCCGTGTCATGTGGAAACAGTGGGACACAGGGAGGAATTTTAACCAGCAGACTTTGCTATGTTCCTGCCTGTTCGCCACACCTAGCTTATAATTATACTGTATTTATTCACGGTGATAGACACAGGTCCTCTGTCTAAATTGGTTTTTTCAAATCTTCATCCTGACCATCTTAGTACATTGCTGCTGAATCACTTGTCAGGGCATTTAGCAAGGTCTGGATTTTTTTCTTCTTTTTTTACTTTTTTATTTTTTTGCCTCTAAGTCATCATTCATTTTTCATCCATCTTTATTCTTTGGCCTGTGTGGGCCTCCCATCGCAGCAGCTTCTCTTGTTGCAGAGCACGGGCTCTGGGCGCATACGCTCCAGAGTGCTGGCTCGCAATTGGACATACTGGCCCAGCCGCTCCGCGGCACGTGGGACCAGGGATCAAACTGGTGCCCCCTGCACTGCAAGGCAGACTCTTTACCCACTGGACCACCAGGGAAGTCCCAGATCTGGAGTTTTTCTGCACAGTCTTGACTCTGTGTCATCATTAGCACTGATGGTGTAGCATTTCTAAAAGAGTGCTTCACATTGCCTTCTTTCGAGCCCTTGAGCCCCGTTCTGCCTAGCCCATATGCGTGTACAAGCAGTGGCATGATTTTCTGCCTAGACCTTGGCCAACTTAAGACATTCCAGTTTCAGAAATGGTAAAGTGTGAACATGTTGGGTTGTCCAAGAAGTTTGTTTGGATTTTTCTATAATGTGGGAAAGCTTGAACAAGCTATTTGACTACCCCAATATTTACAACCCCAGATTTACAGGGGGGAAAGATTCATCCTTCCCCTCTTTTGTGCGTTTGACTTGGTCAAATAATTAAAATAATAGAAAAGCAGAGTAACAGAAAGCCATATTTAATTGCTTATGTACAAGAAATCCATTTAGTGTGAGAGATTCCAGGTAAAATGAGAGGCAGGTATAATGAAGTATATTTGTCCTCCTGGACCCAGGAAAAGTGGGTAGGGGTCTGGGGCTTCAAAGGGAAGGGAGTCAATTCACAGGAAGATGCAAAAGAGCAAATGTTTGGTAAACAGATGTTTGCCGTGTCATGTGGAAACAGTGGGACACAGGGAGGAATTTTAACCAGCAGACTTTGCTATGTTCCTGCCTGTTCGCCACACCTAGCTTATAATTATACTGTATTTATTCACGGTGATAGCTTACATCCTGGAACAGGTCCTCTGTCTAAATTGTTTTAAGCAGTTGGGGGAAGGTTCAAGTTTCTTCCTGAGTCCTTTGGACTTTATTGTTTCTACCTTGAAATAATCCACATGCCAAAATGGCACATCTTGGGGTGTCCTGCCCTGAACCCCCTACCATGACCCTTTGGTGTTAACACGATAGGAGCCCCGTTGCCAGGAGTAAATGATGGAGATAACTTTGTATGTTTCTGGATTTACCTATTCTTTTCTTCCTTCTTGTCTCTTTTCTGTTTTTCCTTTGAAGTTCTGAGGCCAAATCTGGCTCCTAAGAAACAGCAAAGGAAGCCTGCCACCAAGGCCAACTCGAAAACGTGCCTCTACCCACTTTGTGAAGCAGAATGGTGCCCCCTACAGGTGCACTTCCTTCACTGCTGCTGCTGGTGACCTTCGCAGGTAGGACATTGTTACCCTGGGGACAGCAACCTCGCACTTGAACTTCCTTTCTGGCTTAAGGACCTCAGATCAACGCGAGCAGATGAAGGTGCTGTATGTTTGCTTTCCAACAGACTTACTTCACATATCAGACCTCATGCATAAGTGGTTTCTGGAAACAAGCATTTAACTATTTTTGTCATGCCTACTTGGGGGAAAAGAAAATCACATTTCATATATACTAGGAAAACTTCATGTATTTAAAAAGAACTGCATAATCTTTTTTGGAAAGCAGATGAGAGGCTTTTTGTCTGTCTTAAATTTTTCTTTTCATGTGGTCTGTTCGCTTATTGTGAACATACCATAGCTTAAGATCCTTGGTCAGCATCAGTTCTGGTGACTCATGTGCCGGCTAGGCCATCCAGGCCCCTTTGAGTCTACCAGAGACTGAGGAGATATGGCCAGGACAACTGGTTTTGTATCTTGGGTTGTAGCAGTGTGGTAAAAGAATGCTGAGGCTTCCCAGAGAGTGACCCTGGTTAAAATGTGTCTTCTTAGGCCCCATCCAGACCTACTGAATCAGGACTAGTGGGTGTGACTCGGGAAATCTGAAGCATCTCAATGTTTAGAAGCACAGTTTTAGGTCAGACAGGAGCCACTTGAGGAAATACTACAGTCAGGAAAGCTCTGTTATTTCCTGCAGGTTACTCTCTGCATCCCATCTATCCGTCTTAGTAAACCAGGGAAGGTTCAAGTTTCTTCCTGAGTCCTTTGGACTTTATTGTTTCTACCTTGAAATAATCCACATGCCAAAATGGCACATCTTGGGGTGTCCTGCCCTGAACCCCCTACCATGACCCTTTGGTGTTAACACGATAGGAGCCCCGTTGCCAGGAGTAAATGATGGAGATAACTTTGTATGTTTCTGGATTTACCTATTCTTTTCTTCCTTCTTGTCTCTTTTCTGTTTTTCCTTTGAAGTTCTGAGGCCAAATCTGGCTCCTAAGAAACAGCAAAGGAAGCCTGCCACCAAGGCCAACTCGAAAACGTGCCTCTACCCACTTTGTGAAGCAGAATGGTGCCCCCTACAGGTGCACTTCCTTCACTGCTGCTGCTGGTGACCTTCGCAGGTAGGACATTGTTACCCTGGGGACAGCAACCTCGCACTTGAACTTCCTTTCTGGCTTAAGGACCTCAGATCAACGCGAGCAGATGAAGGTGCTGTATGTTTGCTTTCCAACAGACTTACTTCACATATCAGACCTCATGCATAAGTGGTTTCTGGAAACAAGCATTTAACTATTTTTGTCATGCCTACTTGGGGGAAAAGAAAATCACATTTCATATATACTAGGAAAACTTCATGTATTTAAAAAGAACTGCATAATCTTTTTTGGAAAGCAGATGAGAGGCTTTTTGTCTGTCTTAAATTTTTCTTTTCATGTGGTCTGTTCGCTTATTGTGAACATACCATAGCTTAAGATCCTTGGTCAGCATCAGTTCTGGTGACTCATGTCCCGGCTAGGCCATCCAGGCCCCTTTGAGTCTACCAGAGACTGAGGAGATATGGCCAGGACAACTGGTTTTGTATCTTGGGTTGTAGCAGTGTGGTAAAAGAATGCTGAGGCTTCCCAGAGAGTGACCCTGGTTAAAATGTGTCTTCTTAGGCCCCATCCAGACCTACTGAATCAGGACTAGTGGGTGTGACTCGGGAAATCTGAAGCATCTCAATGTTTAGAAGCACAGTTTTAGGTCAGACAGGAGCCACTTGAGGAAATACTACAGTCAGGAAAGCTCTGTTATTTCCTGCAGGTTACTCTCTGCATCCCATCTATCCGTCTTAGTAAACCCACCACTGCTGGTATGCAAGACAAAGTGATCCTTTATCCCATGCTTAGTGTGCTCTGGAAAATGCTGTCATTAATATTTGAACCCTCTTTTTTTGCTCTCTCAAATGTGTAATTGTTCAGCGCTTTTTTGGTCATTTTCCTTATGAGGCGTTTGCATTCATTTAAAATTCCTAAGTTATTGAGCCCAGTAATGTTATGTAGGGCTTATCTCTTTATCTACTTTGGCTTTGACAAGATGCTGGCTGATGATTTTATGGATTTGTCAGCCATCATGAAGTGCTTACTATGTTCATGGATTGGACTGGGAATTTGTAGAGGGGACAAACCTGTAAGTGGTCTTTGCAAGAATTTTCTTGAGTGAGTCTAATAGGTTCTAAAGTAATGGCACCTTGGCCCAAAGGAAGAATAGGTTAATTACTGGGATATGCACCTTCTCAGGCTTCTTTATTTAGCATTCAGATCTCCACTTAAGGTATCTGTGTCCAGATAGCTCATTAAGGTGATTTTTTGCAGAACAAAATGATGGTCTGTCCCTAAGGTATGTTGACTAAAAAAGGAACAACTTGAGAGTTGTGGGTTAAGTTTTATTTGGGGCATAATTAGGACTGCAGCCCGGGAGACAGCACCCCAGATAGCTCTGAGAAACTACTCCAAAGAGGCAGCAGGAGGAGGGCCAATATTTAAGGGTTTTGGCAAGGGGGAAGTTTAATATCATTAAACAGTCATTTTACAAAGGTCCCCAGTCATGAGGATCTGATGTCACCGTGTAGAGTTAATTGCTTTTTAAAAGCATGCGGGAGGCTTCCCAGAGAGTAAAATGGCCAGGACAACTGGTTTTGTATCTTGGGTTGTAGCAGTGTGGTAAAAGAATGCTGAGGCTTCCCAGAGAGTGACCCTGGTTAAAATGTGTCTTCTTAGGCCCCATCCAGACCTACTGAATCAGGACTAGTGGGTGTGACTCGGGAAATCTGAAGCATCTCAATGTTTAGAAGCACAGTTTTAGGTCAGACAGGAGCCACTTGAGGAAATACTACAGTCAGGAAAGCTCTGTTATTTCCTGCAGGTTACTCTCTGCATCCCATCTATCCGTCTTAGTAAACCCACCACTGCTGGTATGCAAGACAAAGTGATCCTTTATCCCATGCTTAGTGTGCTCTGGAAAATGCTGTCATTAATATTTGAACCCTCTTTTTTTGCTCTCTCAAATGTGTAATTGTTCAGCGCTTTTTTGGTCATTTTCCTTATGAGGCGTTTGCATTCATTTAAAATTCCTAAGTTATTGAGCCCAGTAATGTTATGTAGGGCTTATCTCTTTATCTACTTTGGCTTTGACAAGATGCTGGCTGATGATTTTATGGATTTGTCAGCCATCATGAAGTGCTTACTATGTTCATGGATTGGACTGGGAATTTGTAGAGGGGACAAACCTGTAAGTGGTCTTTGCAAGAATTTTCTTGAGTGAGTCTAATAGGTTCTAAAGTAATGGCACCTTGGCCCAAAGGAAGAATAGGTTAATTACTGGGATATGCACCTTCTCAGGCTTCTTTATTTAGCATTCAGATCTCCACTTAAGGTATCTGTGTCCAGATAGCTCATTAAGGTGATTTTTTGCAGAACAAAATGATGGTCTGTCCCTAAGGTATGTTGACTAAAAAAGGAACAACTTGAGAGTTGTGGGTTAAGTTTTATTTGGGGCATAATTAGGACTGCAGCCCGGGAGACAGCACCCCAGATAGCTCTGAGAAACTACTCCAAAGAGGCAGCAGGAGGAGGGCCAATATTTAAGGGTTTTGGCAAGGGGGAAGTTTAATATCATTAAACAGTCATTTTACAAAGGTCCCCAGTCATGAGGATCTGATGTCACCGTGTAGAGATTAATTGCTTTTCTAAGTATGAGGGGATGCAAGGATTGAGATAACAAAAGCTGTTCCTAAAAGCATCCACCTGTCTATAAAACCTGCCCTGCCAGATTCCCTGGAGCACAGAGCGCCTCTACCCCACCCTGATCTCCATCAGGGGGTATTGGAAGGTCAGCAGCTCTCAACAACCTGGAGTCTCAACCCCACCCTGATCTCCTTCAGGGGCTGTTGAAAGTCAGCAGTTCTCAACAGCATAAGGTTTGGTCTCTGCAGAGGCAGACGGCAAATGTCCTTGTTGTCCAGGCATTGGCAATGTAATTGGTAAATGCCAGTTTGTAGTTGACAGGTATATGAGATCTCCAGCTCCAGCCTGAGGGAAGATTCCTTTAGGCTTTGTGCTGAAGGCTTCTGCCATGCTTCTCAACCACCTGTAGCAGTTTGCTTGTCACAGGATAAGGGTTAGGAGGGAAAGAGGCGGGGCACAATTTTTGAAAAGAATGGCAGCCCAAGAATACATCATAAACCCATTAGAATCAAATGGGTCCAAGATGGCAGACCAGACGGTGATCCTCAGTCAGCAAGCTAAATGACTCACCCAGAGGCGCCATGACAGTTCCACCCCCTCCCTAAAAGAGCTGGGATAGGGCTTCCCTGGTGGTCCAGTGGGGAAGGACACCGCCTTGCAGTGCAAGGGACACCGGTTCGATCCCTGGCCTGGGAAGATCCCATGTGCCGCGGAGCAGCGGGACCGATGTGTCCAATTACCAAGCCAAAGCTCTGGAGCACATGCGCCCAGAGCCGGTGCTCTGCGACAACAGAGGCCACCGCGATGGGAGGCCCACATGGGCCAAAGAACAAAGACGGATGGAAATGGACAAATGAAAGACCACTAGAAGTGGCCCGCCTGCTGCCCTCCCTCCCCACCCCACCCCACCAAAATAAATAAATAAATAAATCTTAAAAAAAAAAAAAAAAGCTGGGATAATCCTCTCACTCATTAGCATATGGAATTACCCAGCCTATAAAAGCTAAGAATGCCATGTTTTCGGGGCCACTGGATTTGCTCATCTAAAAGTGTTTAACCTTAATTTGAGACTTAAACCCAGGCCCAGACTTAATCAAACCTGTCTGGGACTAGAACCCACGCGGCTGGGACTCAAATCCAGCCAAAAGCCTGTTAATTAAAATCACTCACCCAATGTCTGGATCCACTGAGGTTCAGGTTCTTCATGTCTCTTTGCAGAGAAGAATTCAGTAAGAGACAAAGTGATAGGTAAAAAATAGATTTATTCACATTCAGAGAAAACACACTCCACAGACAGAGTGTGGGCCAAGGCAGAATAAATCTAGTGGCCCCCAAAGCATGGCATTCTTAGCTTTTATAGGCTGGGTAATCCCATATGCTAATGAGTGAGAAGATTATCCCAGCTTCTTTAGGGAAGGGGTGGAACTGTCATAGTGCTTTAGGGTGTGTCATTTAGTTTGCTGACTGAGGATCAAGGTCTGGTCTGCCATCTTGGACCCATTTGATTCCTTTAGGCTTTGTGCTGAAGGCTTGCCTTCTCAACCACCTGTAGCAGTTTGCTTGTCACAGGATAAGGGTTAGGAGGGAAAGAGGCGGGGCACAATTTTTGAAAAGAATGGCAGCCCAAGAATACATCATAAACCCATTAGAATCAAATGGGTCCAAGATGGCAGACCAGACGGTGATCCTCAGTCAGCAAGCTAAATGACTCACCCAGAGGCGCCATGACAGTTCCACCCCTCCCTAAAGAGCTGGGATAGGGCTTCCCTGGTGGTCCAGTGGGGAAGGACACCGCCTTGCAGTGCAAGGGACACCGGTTCGATCCCTGGCCTGGGAAGATCCCATGTGCCGCGGAGCAGCGGGACCGATGTGTCCAATTACCAAGCCAAAGCTCTGGAGCACATGCGCCCAGAGCCGGTGCTCTGCGACAACAGAGGCCACCGCGATGGGAGGCCCACATGGGCCAAAGAACAAAGACGGATGGAAATGGACAAATGAAAGACCACTAGAAGTGGCCCGCCTGCTGCCCTCCCTCCCCACCCCACCCCACCAAAATAAATAAATAAATAAATCTTAAAAAAAAAAAAAAAAAGCTGGGATAATCCTCTCACTCATTAGCATATGGAATTACCCAGCCTATAAAAGCTAAGAATGCCATGTTTTCGGGGCCACTGGATTTGCTCATCTAAAAGTGTTTAACCTTAATTTGAGACTTAAACCCAGGCCCAGACTTAATCAAACCTGTCTGGGACTAGAACCCACGCGGCTGGGACTCAAATCCAGCCAAAAGCCTGTTAATTAAAATCACTCACCCAATGTCTGGATCCACTGAGGTTCAGGTTCTTCATGTCTCTTTGCAGAGAAGAATTCAGTAAGAGACAAAGTGATAGGTAAAAAATAGATTTATTCACATTCAGAGAAAACACACTCCACAGACAGAGTGTGGGCCAAGGCAGAATAAATCTAGTGGCCCCCAAAGCATGGCATTCTTAGCTTTTATAGGCTGGGTAATCCCATATGCTAATGAGTGAGAAGATCATCCCAGCTTCTTTAGGGAAGGGGTGGAACTGTCATAGTGCTTTAGGGTGTGTCATTTAGTTTGCTGACTGAGGATCAAGGTCTGGTCTGCCATCTTGGACCCATTTGATTCTAATGGGTTTATGCTGTGTCCTTGGGCTGTCATTCTTTTCAAAAATTGTGCCCTGCCCTTTTCCCTCCTAACCCTTACAGAATCATAGCCTTTTTCCTGTTTATTGGTTTCTGTGACACAGTTTTTACAAGTTGACTTTTAAGCTTCTGGTGGCCACAGCTAGAAATGAAACATGATTGTTCTTATGAATCATGTTTTTCAAAAGGAAATGACCCAGCAATTGCTCAAGGGAAATAAAATGTATCCTGCCGTTTTTGTTTGAAAGAAATTTCTACCTTTGGTCTTAATTTAAAGGCCTCTTTCTAAAGGGATGGAGTGGTATCTTTACAAAGACAGTATTTTTGAGAGTAGAGCTGGGAGTTGGACATTACCTACCTATTTTATCCCCTTCATCATCTCTTGACCGTGATTGGAAATGCTATTTTGTTATGTTCAGCAGAGATCTTTTCTCCTTCTTCATATCTGATAAAAGATTAGGCTTTTCTTCAAAAAATAAAAGCCAAACTATTAAGGTGATTTTTTTAAAAGTATATTTGGCTTAAGAAAATGTCATTTCAGTTGAATTAAAGTAGTTTGTTGCCAGCTTATTATTTTTTTTTTTTCGTGTACTGAAAAGTTTATTAAAGAAAAGATAGGGAGAAGCTTCCAGCGTAGACACTGGAAGCGGGGTAGAACAGTATCCGCCTTTGCCCAGTTGAAGCATGACGATTTGTATCTTTCAGTCAGTTACCAAAACAATAAATCAAAAGAATATTTTAAGGTTGTAAAGGCCCTGTGGGCCCACACCCACAACATTAACATGAGATTAGCTAGGACAGTCTCCAGGCCTCAGGGCTAGGTGAGACATTCTAATGTAAACGCACAGATTAACATAAGACTAGAAGTTTACAGTTTCAACACTGAAGATCTTTGCCTTTAGTTCTCCTTGTCCTTCTTCTTCTCCTTGTCCTTGGGACCTGCTAGCCTCTCCTTGCTAATTCTGCCTATTGAACCCCTTTCATTCCCCTCTTTTTCTTTTAGGAGAATTATGTTGCCAGGGTAAGGGGGCGATGATCGATCTTGTTGCCAGTTTATTGACTGAGAAAGATGTATATACCTAATTCTTAGTGGCTCAGATCAATTCGACTTTCCTATTTTTTTTTTAAAGATTTATTTATGTATTTATTTTGGGCGGGAGTCAGGTTGGGGAGGGAGGGGAGCAGGCGGGCCACTTCTATTGGTCTTTCATTTCTCTATTTTCATCCGTCTTTGTTCTTTGGCTCCTGTGGGCTTCCCATCGCGGTGGCATCTGTCGTTGCTGAGCGCTGGCTCTGGGCACATGCACTCCAGAGCTCCGGCTCGGTGATTGGACACATCGGTCCAGCCGCTCCGCGGCACATGGGATCTTCCCAGGCCAAGAATCGAACCGGCGCCCCTTGCACTGCAAGGCGGTGTCCCTACCCACTGGACCACCAGGGGAAGCTCTCGACTTTCCTATTGAGTCAATATTTGGTATTGAATGATTCTTAAAAATTTATAACAGTGATAATGTGTATACAGGGAAAAAAGAAGTGATTCTTTTTTAAAAGATTTTTTTTTTTGATGTAGACTTATTATTTTTTTTAAGTCTTTATTAAACTTGTGACAATACTGCTTCCAATTTATGTCTTGGTTTTTTTGGCTGTGAGGCATGTGGGATCTTAGCTCCCTGACCAGTAAGCTAAGGACAGGTTTTTTAGAATGAGATTTTCTCTATCTTGATATTTCCTTGTTTTCAGAATTGATCTGTCATCGGAATAAGCTGAGATGTTTAAAAATTCAGTTTACAACAATGACAATATGACACGGTTCCTAAAGTAAACCTTTATCACTGAATTTGGGGTGAGGAGAGAAATATTATAAATAGTGTAAAGACAATACACACATAGGCAAGAATGCCTATTTTCACTAATTGGAGTAACATTATATAAAGAGAGAAGATGGACAGATGGAGGGACGGGTGGATGGGGTGGAAGGATGGGAGGACAGACGTACAGATGGGGGTGTTGATGAGGGTGTTGTAAGGTAAGGCAGTGGACTTTCTAGAGCAGACACTGGTGGTTTCTTTGCTCGCCAGAAGCGGCATGTCTCACTTCCTTGTTGGTGACTGCATGTTTGCAGGTCGTGCCTGTACCCAGTGCAGTGAGGGGAGGACCTATGCCAACGCCATCATCTCTCCTAACTTGGAAACTAGCAAAATCATGCCGGTGCCTCAGACCACCCCCTTGGTGGACTGCACATCCGCCTGCTGTGACCTGTCTAACTGCGACCTGGCCTGGTGGTTTGAGGGCCGCTGCTACCTGGTGAGCTGCCCACACAAAGAGAGCTGCGAGCCCAAGAAGATGGGCTCCATCAGGTCGTACCTGACCTTCGTGCTCAGGCCCGCCCAGAGGCCCGCCCTGCTGCTGGGCTATGGGGAGGGGATGCAGAACAGGGGCTCCCCATCGGGAATCTGGGAGGACTCGTCACCTGAGGCGATCAGAAAGGACTTGCCCTTCCTGGGCAAGGATGGGGGCCTGGAGGAGATGACGGAGTACTCGGATGACTACAGGGAGCTGGAGCAGAACCTCTTGCAGCCCATCGGCAAGCAGGAGCCCCAGGGGAGCACCGAGTACATGGACTGGGGCTTGCTGCCTGGTGGCGAGGGAGGTCTCAACTCCTCTGTGGGAGACAGCCCAGCACCACCAGCAGGGAAGCAGCTGGAGGAACCAGAGCTCCATACGCTGAATGAGTCGGCGTGGACCCCAGCCCCAAGACCTTCTCCAAAGAGGTTGCTGCTTCCCTTGGTCGCTGCTCCACCTCCAGGAGAGGACCTGGAGAGAGAGATGTCCCAGCTCTGGGAGCAATCTGGCAACAGCTCTGGGAAAGAGGTGGGTGTGGCTGATGTGTGCGTGAAGGGGTGGAGGGGCTTCGTTCACGTTCCAAGCCAGGCCCTCTGGCTCAGTGGTATAGAGCCCCCCTGCCAGTGCAGGAGATGCCTGCTGGGTTGGGAAAGATCCCCTGGGGAAGGAAATGGCAACCCTCTCCAGTATCCTTGACTGGGAAATGCCATGGCAGAGGAGCCTGCGGGCTACAGTCCATGGGGTCACAAAGAGTCGGACACACCTTAGCAACTAAACAACAACAGCAGTCTCACTAACTGGACATCACAAGAAGGTTCTTCTTAAGGGTGCCTGTTAAGGTGTTGGCAAGAAAGATGGCTCTCAGAACCTTCCAGACCAAACATCTTGTTCTTCTGTTGTCCTCTCATGAGACTGTTTAAAAGGGCCAATAGTTCTTCTGCTTTCATAAGTCAGCCACTGAATAAGGATTTAGTGCTTCTTCCTAGAGATGCCGCTACTGGTATCTAAGCTGAATGAAGGTTTTATAGAAGTTTCCAGAACCAGCCCATATACACACAGCATGTATAGACAGAGGCTTTGCAAATCTCTCCTGGGAGATTTTGTAGGAGCCGAAACAAAATTTTTCTTTCCTTACAAGTTTTGTGGTTGGGATATAAGATAGAGTAACAGGAGAAAAGCAAATTGACTTTTGTATGTGCAGGATATCCCATAAAAATAGGAGAAAGGACCAAAGTAGGAAAGCTTCTTGCTTTTTTAAAATAAGAAATAATAAATCTGTGAAGAATTGACAACCCAAAGAGGTTTAGGCTTGGGTAGTAAATTATTGACAAAGTACCCATTAAAGATAAGTATCTATTAAAAGCTAAGCTAAAGCACATTACCATTTTAAGTTTGAACAAAAATGCCTTCAAATCAGGCAGCATCCAATACAGCAAATAGAAAGGAGCTCCTGGGGAGCTGTATGAAATGAAAAACATTTTTAGGCAGAAGGAACTGGAAACAAGGAAGTTACAAAAGTGGATTGATTACTACAAGGTTACTTTCCTTCAAGGGGCAGTGGGTGCTTATCAAGCAGATTACCTTAAAAGTATTCCTGATTGAGTGGTTTAAGATTCCATTTCTGGGAGAGCTGAAACTGTAATTAAGTCTTGGTTTGGGGACTTGGCCTAAGTGCTTCTATTTTGGGCCTATTGTTTTGACACAAGGTTTGTTTATACAGCCTTCTCAGCCCTAAATTTCTTCTCTCTGTGATAAGGTTACTTTCTGTCCTCCTGGTGGGATGGTTTATTTCCCACTAAAACACAAATTTTCCTGGAAAGCATCACAATGCCATGGCAGAGGAGCCTGCGGGCTACAGTCCATGGGGTCACAAAGAGTCGGACACACCTTAGCAACTAAACAACAACAGCAGTCTCACTAACTGGACATCACAAGAAGGTTCTTCTTAAGGGTGCCTGTTAAGGTGTTGGCAAGAAAGATGGCTCTCAGAACCTTCCAGACCAAACATCTTGTTCTTCTGTTGTCCTCTCATGAGACTGTTTAAAAGGGCCAATAGTTCTTCTGCTTTCATAAGTCAGCCACTGAATAAGGATTTAGTGCTTCTTCCTAGAGATGCCGCTACTGGTATCTAAGCTGAATGAAGGTTTTATAGAAGTTTCCAGAACCAGCCCATATACACACAGCATGTATAGACAGAGGCTTTGCAAATCTCTCCTGGGAGATTTTGTAGGAGCCGAAACAAAATTTTTCTTTCCTTACAAGTTTTGTGGTTGGGATATAAGATAGAGTAACAGGAGAAAAGCAAATTGACTTTTGTATGTGCAGGATATCCCATAAAAATAGGAGAAAGGACCAAAGTAGGAAAGCTTCTTGCTTTTTAAACTAAGAAATAATAAATCTGTGAAGAATTGACAACCCAAAGAGGTTTAGGCTTGGGTAGTAAATTATTGACAAAGTACCCATTAAAGATAAGTATCTATTAAAAGCTAAGCTAAAGCACATTACCATTTTAAGTTTGAACAAAAATGCCTTCAAATCAGGCAGCATCCAATACAGCAAATAGAAAGGAGCTCCTGGGGAGCTGTATGAAATGAAAAACATTTTTAGGCAGAAGGAACTGGAAACAAGGAAGTTACAAAAGTGGATTGATTACTACAAGGTTACTTTCCTTCAAGGGGCAGTGGGTGCTTATCAAGCAGATTACCTTAAAAGTATTCCTGATTGAGTGGTTTAAGATTCCATTTCTGGGAGAGCTGAAACTGTAATTAAGTCTTGGTTTGGGGACTTGGCCTAAGTGCTTCTATTTTGGGCCTATTGTTTTGACACAAGGTTTGTTTATACAGCCTTCTCAGCCCTAAATTTCTTCTCTCTGTGATAAGGTTACTTTCTGTCCTCCTGGTGGGATGGTTTATTTCCCACTAAAACACAAATTTTCCTCTTCAGTTGCCATTTAATTTTTTTTTGAACTGCAATAAGTTGTAGATAATCCTTGAAAGTAAAGGTCTCTTCTGCGTGGAGATGTGTCGCTTGCTTTCAGGTGGACAGAGGAGGGTCAGAACATTCTTTTTCACATTGACAGTTTTAATTAAAGGTACAAATTAAGTATCTTTAATTAAAAATAATCAGTATGTCAGAGTGTCTTATTTGGGGGTGATGTATTCTCAACCCCTCAAGTCTTTTCAAGACCCAACAGCTTCCAAGGTTGCTAGAAATTTATCAGTGACACAAATCAATTGTGTAGGGGGAGCGAGATTCTAAGGAAAGGACATAAACTGTACAGAACTTAACATGAAAAACCCAGGTAAAAACAGGGGGAACCTTTGGAAGAGGAGCGTGTTGATCAGTGGAAGCCGAGCACACTTGGCAATAAAGCGACCAAAGGACAGGTCATGGGAGAATCTGATGTATTTCAAGATACAAGAGTGCAAATCAGAAGATAAAGGAATATAATTAAGATTTTTTTTTAAAAAAGAAAAATGTTATATTAGCTATCTGTGCTTAGGTTAGAATAAGTAAGCAAAGCTGGATTGAATTGACAATACATTATAATCGCAACCATTAAAAATTGCTAAACAGTCTTTTAAGTAGTGGTATTATCAAAAGCTTTTTTTTTCTGCTTTGCTTTCCTTTTCAAAGTTTCCATATTTTTCTGTCCTTGTCATTGTCTTAAACATTTTAAGATTTTCCATTAAAATATAAAGTATAGGGCTTCCCTGGTGGTCCAGTGGGTAAAGAGTCTACCTTGCAGTACAAGGGGCACCGGTTCGATCCTTGGCCCGGGAAGATCCCACATGCCAAGGAGCAGCTGGGCTGGTGTGTCCAATTACAGGCCAGGGCTCTGGAGCGCATGAATCCAGGGCCGGTGCTCTGCGACAACAGAGGCCACTGCAATGGGAGGCCCACACGGGCCAAAGAATAAAGATGGATGAAAAATAAACAACGACTTAGAGGCTAAAAAAAAAACACAGAAAAACAATAAAGTATCAAAGATTAAATGTGTTCTTTCCCCCCATCACTAAGTATGAACACATTTCACCTTCTTTCATGTGGCTAAGTGAACTGCAGAAATGAGTAACTGTGTTTCCAATGAACACCAATGCCCCCTTCTCCAGGTGACATTTACAGCTTTCCTTTCTGTGGATTTCACACTCCAGCTTCCCCTTTTGGCCCCCCGGTCTTCTTGGCCAGACTTATACTGACCTGGCTCTTTTCAACCTTTGTTTGCCCCGTAACACCTTATCCTTGTAATTGATCATCTAGGTCCCAATGCCGTCCCACGATCCTCCTCCAGCCAACCTGGAGGTCAGCCTAGCCACTGTGGACGAGAGCCCAGTTCTCACGGTGACCCCAGAGAGCACGGAGCATAGCATTCCAGCTCTTCCCACCAGCGCCATCCCCACTGAGTTCACCCCATCTGAGCAACCCGGATCCGCTTCCACTTCTCCCAGGACAAGTAAGTCAGAAATTACACCTGAAAAAAAAAAATTACACCTGGAAGAAATGTGTGCTGAAGACACGTTGTAGCCTATGGCAGAGACAACTTTTAAAGTTTACTCATTCCCTCCGGGCACGTCATTGAGCATCTGTTGTTTGCCAGAAACTGCTAGCCGCTGAGAATAGAAAGATAAATAGATATGGTCTTTTCTGTCTGTAAGCCTGTAGTCTAGAGAACCAGTCTAACAGATACATAGATGGATACAGTATGGCAAGTGCTGTGAGAGCCTGCGGTGGGAGCGGAGAGGACTCTAACACATGTGAACACCTGGAACTGAACATTGGATGAGTAGTTGGGCTGAAGATGGAGCTAGGCGTCATGGATGGAGGTGATGGTTGAAGGCCCTCCAGGTGGAGTCGGGGAGGTGAGCTGTCAGAGCCCTGAGGGGTGGGACCCTGGGGCTGTCCTTGTGTTAGGAGTGGTGTAGGGGAAGCTGCGGGAGTGTGTGGAGCTGACTAGATGGTCATGGCTGAGAGGTTGGAGAGAGAGCGTGGACGGAGGGAGGGAGAGGGGAGAGGGTTCACACCGGAAGCCAAGTTATGAAGGGGCCATGTGTTACAGGAGGACAGAAAAGCTCTTGTTAGATTTAATACCAAGATGTTCCTAGAGACTTTGGTCATGTTTCCTGAGCCTTTCTGTGGGTTATATACTTTGGTATACTTTGACCTACTTTCTGTGGGTCTCTTTGGTGATTTACTTGGGTCCTGAGTTTCATCGGAGGGAAGGACAGTGGTGGCGGAGCTGCCGTATTATACTGTATTGAAAAGGAAGCTGGCCTGGGAATTAGCATCCTCGGGTCCTAATAGCACCTCTTGCCTCCAGTGGTTAGAGAATGAAATGAATTGGTCATTTTAAAGCCTTTGGCAGAGTTCAGTCTGGTAGATGAGTGACTGTTGAAACAAATACCTTTAAATCGGTTAAACATCTGTGGCTAATGCGCCACAGAACCTCGAGCCACTCACATGGCCTTTCTAAGGCTCAGTGTCTTCATCTGTAAAATGATGGGTTCGGACCTGTGTCTCTTAGCCCACAAATGCTCCTCTTGCTTACAAAGAGTCAGTGACAGGGCACAGGAGCCTGAGAGGGCAGCAAACCTTCTAGAGCTGGTCTAGGAAGGCTCTCAAGGGGCTGAGTACAGACCAGGAGGAGAGAGGTGGATTTAAAGGAGCCACATGTCCCTCTAGCGTCTCCATGCAGCTGGGACCTCTAGAGAGCACTCACCCTTTTTTTTTTTTTTTTTTTAATCTTTGCCTTTCTCTATGTGTTATCTTGACACATCTCAGTTGTGTTCTACAAGGGAGGCTGAGGTCCAGTTGAGTCAAGCCAACTGGAAGTATCAATATAACCCTGGCAACAGAGCAAGGAAACCATTGTTCTTAATGTTTATTAAGTGACAATGAACATGCCTGCTGCTGGAGTGAAAATAACCTTTTAAATATTGAGGTTGCCTGAATTTTCTTTTTTTTTTTTTTTTAAACCTTTATTTTACTTTTAACTTTTATAGAGTTTTGTTGTTTACAGATATGTATGTTCCCAGATTAGTCATATGTATATCCCCCCCTTCCCTCCCCTCCCGACCATCATACAGCACCCCTGAAGGATCCCCTTTTCTCACAGAGCAATGACTAGAGCTATTTTCTTCACTTATGATAGTACAGGCCTTCATGCTACTTCCTTTACGCCTCTCACCCACTGTTCCTTCCCCACAATGTCCATATGTCCACTGTCCATGTCTGTCTTCCTGTCGCTTCACTGCATGTGCCATCATCACCATCCTACTAGATTCCATATATATGTGTTAATATACTGTATTTGTCCTTCTCTTTCTGACTGACTTCACTTTTGATGATACGTTCTAGATCCAGCCACCTCATTAGGGTTGATTCTTCTGCATTTCTCTTTACAGCTGTGTAGTATTCCATTGTATATATGTACCAGAGCTTTTGGATCCATTCGTTCGTCGATGGGCATCTAGGTTCCTTCCATGTTCTAGCTATTGTATAGAGAGCTGCAATGAACATTGGGGTACAGGTGCTTCTTTCAGATTTGATTTCATCAGGGTATAAGCCTAAGAGTGGGATTGCTGGGTCATATGGTGCTTCTATTTTTAGTTTTTTAAGAAATCTCCAGATTGTCTTCCATAGAGGCTGAATCAATTTACACTCCCACCAGCAATGCAGGAGTGTTCCCTTTTCTCCGCAGCCTCTCCAGCATTTATTGTCTGTCGATTTGTGGATGATGGCCATTCTGACGGGTGTGAGGTGATATCTCATTGTAGTTTTGATTTGCATTTCTCTAATTATTAGTGAAGTTGAGCATCGTTTCATGTGTTTTTGGGCCATCTGTATGTCATCTTTGGAGAGGTGTCTGTTTAGGTCCTTTTCCCATTTTTTGATTGGGTTGTTCATTTTTCCAGTGCTGAGTTGTCCGAGTTGTTTGTAGATTTTGGAGATTAATTCTTTGTCTGTTGTTTCATTTGCTATGATTTTCTCCCACTCTGTGGGCTGTCTGTTCAGCTTTTTTGTGATTTCTTTAGCTGTACAAAAGCTTTTAAGTTTCATGAGGTCCCACATGTTCATTTTTCTTTTGAGTTCCACTATTCTAGTAGGTGGGTCAGAGAAGATCTTGCTTTGATTGATGTCCTTGAGGGTTTTGCCTATATTCTCCTCTAAGAGTTTGATGGTTTCTGGCCTTACATTTAAGTCTTTAATCCATTTTGAGTTGATCTTTGTGCATGGTGTCAGGGTATGTTCCAACTTCATTTTCTTGCATGTAGCTGTCCAATTTTCCCAGCACCATTTGTTGAAGAGGCTGTCTTTGTCCCATTTCACTGATGAATCTAGATGCCAAAATCCTCAACAAAATCCTAGCAAACAGAATTCAGCAACACATCAAAAAGCTCATTCATCACGATCAAGTTGGGTTCATCCCAGGCATGCAAGGATCCTTCAACATTCGCAAATCAATCAATGTGATACACCATATCAACAAATTGAAAGACAAAAATCACATGATCATCTCAATAGATGCAGAAAAAGCCTTTGACAAAGTACAGCATCCATTTATGATAAAAACTCTTCAAAAAATGGGCATAGAAGGAACTTATCTTAACATAGTGAAAGCCATATATGAGAAGCCCACAGCGAACATTATCCTCAATGGTGAAAAACTGAAAGCATTCCCTCTAAGATCAGGAACAAGACAAGGGTGTCCACTTTCACCACTCTTATTCAACATAGTCCTGGAAGTTCTAGCAACAGCAATAAGAGAAGAGAAAGAAATCAAAGGAATCCAGATTGGAAAAGAAGAAGTCAAACTCTCTCTATTTGCAGATGACATGATATTATACATAGAAAATCCCAAAGACATTATTACAAAACTACTAGAGTTAATCAGTGAATTCAGCAAAGTCGCAGGATACAAAATCAATATACAGAAATCACTGGCATTCCTATACACAAACAATGAAAAATCAGAAAACGAAATCAAAGAGGCAATCCCCTTCACCATCGCAACCAAAAGAATCAAATATCTAGGAATAAACCTACCCAAAGAAACAAAAGAACTGTACACAGAAAATTACAAGACACTCATGAGAGACATTAAAGAAGACTTAAACAGATGGAGAAATATTCCATGTTCCTGGGTCGGGAGAATCAATATTGTGAAAATGACCATACTATCAAATGTCATCTATAGATTCAATGCGATCCCTATCAAACTTCCAATAACATTCTTCACAGAACTAGACCAACGAATAACACAGTTCATATGGAAACACAAAAGACCTCGAATAGCCAAAGCAATCCTCAGGAAGAAGAATGGAGCTGGGAGGATCAGCTTCCCCAACTTCAGACTCTACTACAAAGCAACAGTCATCAAGACAGTGTGGTACTGGCACAAAAACAGAAATATCGACCAATGGAACAAGATCGAGAACCCAGAGATAAAGCCACGCACCTATGGGTACCTTATTTTTGACAAAGGAGGCGAACATCTGAAATGGGACAAAGACTGCCTGAATTTTCTCCTAGAAAATGTTCCAAGGGCAAGGCCATTGCAGCCATTCATGGGGTTACTATCAGAGGAACCGAGTAGGGTATGACTAATGATTCAGAAACACTTATGATGGCACTCCCATCTTTTTATGACCCCAAATAGCAGATACCAGGGAGTCAAGCAAAGCTGGTAGGAAGAGAAGAAATAGACCCAATCCGCAGTACCCTCACTTGCTTCACGCAACTCTTGTCACCAACACCTTGCTCCGTCAACCTGAATCATGATGTTCCTCACAGTATCTACTCACATGCATAGTTTTAAATTTACAAGATCTACCCTGTAGCATAGTATGGGGTACAGTTCCGTTACTAGGCAAAGGGGGAAAAAGTATCTTAGATAAAATCACACGAAGAACTATTACAGAGGTGCTATTTTGATTGTTTTTTTTTTTCCCCCGAGTTGTTTTATTTATTTATTTATTTTTAAAATTCTTTATTTTAAAGGTTTTACAGAGTTTTGTTGTTCACTGACATGTATGTTCCCAGATCAGTCATATGCATGTCCCTGGTCCCCCCCCACCTCCGCCCAGTTCCCCCCATCCCACCCCTCTGGACCATCATCCCAAGCCATTATGAGCACTCGTATTCCCTTAGCACAATGACAATAGCTGTCTTTTCCACGCATGACAATACAGGTTTCCATGTTACTCCCTCCATGCCTCCCCCTCACTCTTTCTTCCCCACAATGTCCATATGTCTATTCTCTGTTTTTCCATGAGTTCACTGTGTGTGTTATCATGGCCTTACTTCACTTTTTATGATAGGTTCTAGCTCCAGCCACCTCATTAGGACTGAGTCTTCTGCATTTCTTTTTAACAGCTGAGTAGTATTCCATTGTATATATGTACCAGAGCTTCTTTATCCATTCATTCGTTGATGGACATCTAGGTTGCTTCCATGTTCTGGCTATTGTATAGAGAGCTGCAATGAACATTGCGGTAGCTATTTTGTTTTATGAATACTAAAAAAAATCTATTATAGGGTAGTAATGTAACATTATTAACATACATGATGAAATATGCTATTTGTAATTGACTTTCACAGTGAAGGAACTCATGGTGTCTGCTGGTGAGAACCTAGTAATAACTTCACCGGAAGATGAAATTGAACTGAAGGCTTCTGTTGTGCCAGCGCCACCTGCAGGTGGGAGTTTGACTTTCCTCTGGGACCAGTGGGCTTCCCTGGTGGTTCAGAAGATAAAGAATCTGCCTGCTATGCAGGAGACCCAGGTTCAGTTCCTGAGTCTGGAAGATCCCCTGGAGAAGGGAATAGCAACCTCCAGTATTCTTGCCTGGAGAATCTCATGGACAGAGGAGCCTGGCAGTAGCAGAGTTAAACACGACTGAGTGACCAGTAGGGGGCCCATTAGCTGGTGTGCCCCTAAGGACTCTTTACTGGTTATTTACAACCTTGATGCATTTTCGCAACTTGTGAATGTCACTCTGAAGGCCTTGACATCATAAGCTTTACAGTTTGTTGAAATAGTTTAAAACAGAGTTAAGAGGATAGGAATTAAATTCTGAGTACATTTCCTTTAGTTGGTCAGGATGAAAAGTCATACATATTTTTTTTTTCAGTTGAGAGTTATGTTTTTTTAAAATACTTATCTATCTATTGGCTGCATCGAGTCTTGGTTGCAGTACATGGGATCTTTGTTGTGGTGCATAGACTCTCTAATTGCAGGCTCGGTAGTTGCAGCTCTCGAGCTTCGTTGCTCTGCGAACTGTGGGATCTTAGTTCCCTGATCCGGGATCAAACCCACATCCCCTGCATTGCAAGGCAGATTCTTAACCACTGGACCACCAGGGAAGTCCCAAGTCATACAGTTCTGATGATGCAAAGCAGAGTGATATCTTAGAACAGGAGAGGTTGCCACAGACCCGCTTTTGACCTGGAATGGCCCACAGGATCGGGGACAGTTCCACGGTCAGGTGAGGGAGGCAGCATGTGTTCATTTGTTTGCAGATATTATAGTGATGAAAGCTGTTCAAATATGTTTTTAGAATTCTTTCTTCTGCTGGTTCAGTACTCTGCTGTTCAGCAAACATTTGACCTTGTGTTCTGGCAAATGCATTCTTTCTCAAAATATAGTCTTTGGGAGAGGGGGGGGCAGTTGGGGAGCGAGGGGGGTAGGCGGGCCTCTTCTGTTGGTCTTTCATTTATCTATTTTTCATCCATCTTTGTTCTTTGACCCGTGTGGGCCTCCCATCGCAATGGCCTCTGTTGTCGCAGAGCACAAGCTCTGGGTGCATGCGCTCCAGAGCTTGGCTCTGTACTTGGACACATCGGTCCAGCCGCTCCGTGGCACATGGGATCTTCCCAGGCCAGGGAGCAAACTGGCGCCCCTTGTGCTGCAAGGCAATGTCCTTACTCTCTGGACCACCAGGGAAGCTGTAGTCTTTTTTTGAATATTTCTTATTCAGGTTAATTTCTTTATTCATTTTTCCCTGTCATACATGGATCAAAATTTAAGCATAGGTGATCATATTTGGCATGTGTAATTTACTCTTTTCAGCTGAGATATCTTGTACTTTAAAGACTAGTACCTCAAAGTAGAAGTGACTTAGCACAAGGCACATCACAAGGTAGGAGACAGTGTCATCTTACTATAAAAGTTAGCTTTAACCCACCTTTTCTATTTTCAGTTGCAGATGAAAAGTCATATATTTTTTCAGTTGAGAGTTATGTTTTTTTAAAATACTTATCTATCTATTGGCTGCATCGAGTCTTGGTTGCAGTACATGGGGTCTTTGTTGTGGTGCATAGACTCTCTAATTGCAGGCTCGGTAGTTGCAGCTCTCGAGCTTCGTTGCTCTGCGAACTGTGGGATCTTAGTTCCCTGATCCGGGATCAAACCCACATCCCCTGCATTGCAAGGCAGATTCTTAACCACTGGACCACCAGGGAAGTCCCAAGTCATACAGTTCTGATGATGCAAAGCAGAGTGATATCTTAGAACAGGAGAGGTTGCCACAGACCCGCTTTTGACCTGGAATGGCCCACAGGATCGGGGACAGTTCCACGGTCAGGTGAGGGAGGCAGCATGTGTTCATTTGTTTGCAGATATTATAGTGATGAAAGCTGTTCAAATATGTTTTTAGAATTCTTTCTTCTGCTGGTTCAGTACTCTGCTGTTCAGCAAACATTTGACCTTGTGTTCTGGCAAATGCATTCTTTCTCAAAATATAGTCTTTGGGAGAGGGGGGGGCAGTTGGGGAGCGAGGGGGGTAGGCGGGCCTCTTCTGTTGGTCTTTCATTTATCTATTTTTCATCCATCTTTGTTCTTTGACCCGTGTGGGCCTCCCATCGCAATGGCCTCTGTTGTCGCAGAGCACAAGCTCTGGGTGCATGCGCTCCAGAGCTTGGCTCTGTACTTGGACACATCGGTCCAGCCGCTCCGTGGCACATGGGATCTTCCCAGGCCAGGGAGCAAACTGGCGCCCCTTGTGCTGCAAGGCAATGTCCTTACTCTCTGGACCACCAGGGAAGCTGTAGTCTTTTTTTGAATATTTCTTATTCAGGTTAATTTCTTTATTCATTTTTCCCTGTCATACATGGATCAAAATTTAAGCATAGGTGATCATATTTGGCATGTGTAATTTACTCTTTTCAGCTGAGATATCTTGTACTTTAAAGACTAGTACCTCAAAGTAGAAGTGACTTAGCACAAGGCACATCACAAGGTAGGAGACAGTGTCATCTTACTATAAAGAGCTTTAACCTGTTCTTATGTTCTTATGTAAAGCCCTACAACAGATGAATTAAAAATCTCCTTGCCTTTTATTAAAAGCGGGTAAAACATAGTGGATTATACTGTGTTAAAATTTTTATATATAGTCAGGTGCAACAATATGGAAGGAAAGTCAAGTGCAAACAATGAAATTAGGGCCATTTAAAAAGAAGTCTATTTTTTTTCTAAGTTTTCATAAGTTGTGTGTTCTTATAATAAAAACAAATTTTACATTAAAAATACATAGATACGGCAGAGGCGAACACAATATTGTAAAGCAATTATCCTCCAATAAAAAAAAGTAGAAAAAAAACCACATATAAACCTTACTATTCCTTACTTAGATGATAGTTGAAAGTTGAGTTCAGCATATCTAATTTCTGCTAGTAGATTGAAGATGGTTGTTTTCTTTCCTCTGCCCAGATAATAGTGCCTTCTAAGAATTTGTAACCACTCATAGTTCTCTTTGGCTCTCAGGAACAACCTACAACTATGAATGGAGTTTAATCAGCCACCCTGACCAGTACCAAGGAGAAATAAGACAAAGACACATGCAAACTCTAAATGTCTCTCAAGTAAGTAACTGGTGATTGGTTGAAATTGACAGCGTACTTTAACATTCAGGTGTCACCTACCTTCTTAACTGTCAAACCCAGAAGTCTCTCTTGTGGTTAGGATGAAAAGAGGAGCTGTGGACGGAGGCACCTGGGTAGCGACAGTCCCTGGGGCTGCAGAGAGTCAGACATGACTGAGTGACTAAGCACATACATGAATGAATTGCGTTTCAAGCATGTAGATAGACAGGCAGAAGTAAATAAAGGGGCTTTGGGGAACTTTGCTTTATTTGACATAGTTGGCATTTCATCCTGGGGAAGAGAGGCTGGTTGCCAGGCTGATGAGCGTCTCTGTAGTGAGGTTAAAACCTGGGTTCCAACTCTGGCCCCCTTTGCACGGGTAGAGACTCTCGGTCATCTCCAATTCTTACAATTTTTTTTTCTTTTTTGGTCACTTCTATTGGTCTTTCATTTATCTATTTTCATCCATCTTTGTTCTTTGGCCTGTGTGGGCCTCCCATCGCAGTGGCCTCTGTTGTTGCTGAGCACCGGCTCTGGGCTCATGCGCTCCAGAGCTCCAGCTCAGTAGTTGGACACATTGGTCCAGCTACTCCGCAGCACATGGGATCTTCCCAGGCCAGGGATCGAACTGGCACCCCTTGCACTGCAAGGCAGTGTCCTTCCCCACTGGACCGCCAGGGGAGCCCCATCTCCAATTCTTAGGCAGATTTCTAGGGTTGCCAAAACTTCCATTCCACTTGGCGGATGGTTTGACTACCAAATATTGCTCCTAAGCCCTCACAAGACAAAACATGTCTTCTTCTTAGATGATCTTAGCTGACAGCCATAGATGATCATGTTGTCTTCGTTTCTGAGGCTGCACAGTTACTGGTGCACTGTCAATGAGCATTACCCCGTCCCCTTTAACTGAGCGCTGTTTCTCAAGGTCTGGTCATTGGACCATGGACAGCTGACCCGTCAGCTGCTTGGTAAAAATGCAGGGTTCCCACACATGCAAGTTTGAGAACAGCTGCCTCAGCGAGTCCCTCTCACGTGTGCTTCTGTAAGGTCCATGAACGTCTGTGACGAAGCTGAAGACCTTCCTGGGTGATGATCAGTGTTCCAGAGGACAGGCTTCAGACACGTGGCCCTGAGTGCCCGGGTCCCAAGCCCCTGCTCTGTGCTGACTCAGCAGAACAGCTTCTGGGCTATTTGAGGATGTTCTAGGCAGTGGCCCCATCCTGTTGTTTGCGTGTTTACTAGTGTAACTTTTCTTTACCTTGCAGTTAGCTGTAGGACGTTATGTCTTCAAAGTAGCAGTTTCTGGTGGAAATGCCTTTGGAGAGGGATTTGTAAATGTCACTGTGAAGCCAGGTAAGTTTGTGGAAAAGAATGGTCTCCTAAAAAAAAAAAAAAAAATGGAATGGCCTCTTGTGAAACAGGTTTATCGCAATTTTGGGTGCCTGAACAACACAGTAACATATTTTTTAGTTTTGTATTGAGCACCGTTGTAGAGAACATGCAAAGATGCCGTGATTTTTGTTTCCTTTCTGCTTTCTGTATCCTTCTTAGTAGTCACTTGACACTGCTGTGCAGGGTTGAAGGGTTGTTGCTTTCTCTTCTTCAGTGTTCATTGCACAGTCATGTCCAACTGCTTGTGACTTCATGGACTGTAGCCCACCAGGCTCCTCTGTCCATGGGATTCTCCAAGCAAAAATACTGGAATGGGTTGCCATTTCCTATTGCAGGGGATCTTCCTTACCCAGGGATCGGACCCAGGTCTCCTGCACTGCAGGCAGATTCCTTACCATCTGAGCCACCAGGAAAGCTTCAAGTTGGTGGCAAATTTTCTGTGCCTCCTCCATCTGACACTCTTCTGCTTCTGTTCTCCATGACTCACCTTGACCTTAGGTGAAAGAGCTTTTCAACAGAGTCAGTCAACTGAGTACCTCAGGGGGTCAAGGGAGATCTGTGCCATCCTTTTAGGCAACCATGGCCCGTAGGTCAGTGCCCTTGTGTGAGTTAGAAACAGTGGCCTGGTGTCTAGTGGGCACAGCTCTGGCTCCATGCATGGAGCATGAGCTGGTCTTGAATCTCTGCCACCTCCTGCACTGTGCACAAGGGAGATGGACCAGCTTAGTGCCAGCTCCACCTCCAGCCTCTACCTCAGGGGCTGATAGCTCCTCATTTATCACTTTCTGCCTGGTTGTTTTTAGAGCTAGCTAAAGATAGTTGTGGGAGCTGAGGAAGACCTTCTGTCAGAGATTGAAGATCCAATCGATCATCGGGGCTGGAAGCATACTCTGGAGCCCCTCTTCTGCAGTGGTTGCTTAGACTCTGTGACCAACCCCTTGGTTACTACACGTGTTCTTTGAGCCTGGACTTTTCATACGAATGTCTAAGCCTGCGGACACACTCCTAAAATGTACAGGAAGGTCCAAAAATATGAACAAGCACTCTCTAGAGCTGAGGCCCGTAGAGTAAACATGGCCTGATCAGGATATTAATAACTAGTGTCCGAAAGTCAGATGGACACAGTACACCATGTGGGCTCAGTCTGTGTCCTTTTTTCTCTGTCTTGCAGCGAGAAGACTCAACCTGCCTCCCACAGCAGTTGTTTCTCCCAAAAGACAGGAGCTGTCTCTTCCGTTGACATCGGCCCTCATCAATGGCAGCCGTGGGTACCCTGTCTCACATCAGCGGTTTTGCTCCATGTACCATGAGATGTAATAGGAGGTCTCTATTTAAGCTGAGAGGACTTAGCGATAGATGAGCACCTGTATCTTCAAGTCCTTCAGCTCCTTTAGGCCAACGTCTCTATCTTAGGCTGAATTTCCCTTCAGTTTTGTCTTACTTGTCTATGAACAAAGTCCTTCAGGGCCTAGCTCTTTCATCCGAATTAAAGCAATTATGAAAGACTCTCCATTCGATCCAGTCTATGTGATGAGCCTTTGGAAAGTCACTTTTAACAAAGGGTAGAAGGGGTGCCTTCAGTCAGGGCAGGTCGGGATTTGTTCATTTAAGCTAGAGTTCATTCCTCCCGTTAGAGGCTATGTGGGAAGGCCCCTGGTGTAACTGCATGGGTGCAGGTGAGTGAGAATAGATGGAGCACATGTCCTGTGTTTGACACTATATTCAAAATAGGTTCAGCAGAATCAAACCGCAAAGCTAGTGAGTAAAGAATACTCGCCTTGGTTTCTAGGAGAAGAGTACCTGTCAGTCACTGGTGCTGCTCCTGCCACAGAAATATACAGAAATCACATTGACACGATGTTTGGCATCTATTCAAATATAAAGGTCTCTATCACCCCCTTGACCACATGAAAATAAAGCATATTGTAAATGAAAATATTTGAGTGAATGCATTACATCTTGATTCCTCTAATTCAGTGTAATTTATAGGAAACTATTCACGATTATTAATCTGTCATATGAATGTTTCTTTCCTTTAAATGAATGAGATGAAACTGGCTCCCTCTCAGGTCTAAATGACTGTGATTTTACATAGGACATGTTGTGTACTCTCTTTTAAAGTAGAAATGTTCCCATTTCTACTTTCTACTTTTCATGCAGGGTACAGTCTCTTTCTGGATTTACACTTAATGATTAGGGTGGTAAATGATGGCCTGATCAGGATATTAATAACTAGTGTCCGAAAGTCAGATGGACACAGTACACCATGTGGGCTCAGTCTGTGTCCTTTTTTCTCTGTCTTGCAGCGAGAAGACTCAACCTGCCTCCCACAGCAGTTGTTTCTCCCAAAAGACAGGAGCTGTCTCTTCCGTTGACATCGGCCCTCATCAATGGCAGCCGTGGGTACCCTGTCTCACATCAGCGGTTTTGCTCCATGTACCATGAGATGTAATAGGAGGTCTCTATTTAAGCTGAGAGGACTTAGCGATAGATGAGCACCTGTATCTTCAAGTCCTTCAGCTCCTTTAGGCCAACGTCTCTATCTTAGGCTGAATTTCCCTTCAGTTTTGTCTTACTTGTCTATGAACAAAGTCCTTCAGGGCCTAGCTCTTTCATCCGAATTAAAGCAATTATGAAAGACTCTCCATTCGATCCAGTCTATGTGATGAGCCTTTGGAAAGTCACTTTTAACAAAGGGTAGAAGGGGTGCCTTCAGTCAGGGCAGGTCGGGATTTGTTCATTTAAGCTAGAGTTCATTCCTCCCGTTAGAGGCTATGTGGGAAGGCCCCTGGTGTAACTGCATGGGTGCAGGTGAGTGAGAATAGATGGAGCACATGTCCTGTGTTTGACACTATATTCAAAATAGGTTCAGCAGAATCAAACCGCAAAGCTAGTGAGTAAAGAATACTCGCCTTGGTTTCTAGGAGAAGAGTACCTGTCAGTCACTGGTGCTGCTCCTGCCACAGAAATATACAGAAATCACATTGACACGATGTTTGGCATCTATTCAAATATAAAGGTCTCTATCACCCCCTTGACCACATGAAAATAAAGCATATTGTAAATGAAAATATTTGAGTGAATGCATTACATCTTGATTCCTCTAATTCAGTGTAATTTATAGGAAACTATTCACGATTATTAATCTGTCATATGAATGTTTCTTTCCTTTAAATGAATGAGATGAAACTGGCTCCCTCTCAGGTCTAAATGACTGTGATTTTACATAGGACATGTTGTGTACTCTCTTTTAAAGTAGAAATGTTCCCATTTCTACTTTCTACTTTTCATGCAGGGTACAGTCTCTTTCTGGATTTACACTTAATGATTAGGGTGGTAAATGATGTTTTGTAATTATATAGAAGCACCACTTAATTCTTGATATCAGCCAGACACTTACTTAAATGATCCGTAAGATATCATGTGGTAGAGTTGAAGTGAGTTCAAAAAAGTAATAGTGCTGTTGTTAAGCTATTTAAATTCACAGCTGAATGGAAACACCCTCACTCAGATCTGGTGGAAATCTGGGAGAAAAATCATGATGATAGTTTAGAGAGAACAAGAAATGTTTCTTTTAATATATAATATATATATATGGCCGTTGAAATCTGTGCAATTAATCTCATCTAAAAACACATTTAAATACCCAATACTATTAATCATAGAATTGATGTTGTCATATTCTTGTATTTAATTCTTATATTCATTTATTTTCCAACCTTTCTAGAAAGTACAGATGATACTAGAATAGTGAGTTATCACTGGGAAGAAGTTAGTGGGCCCTTCCGAGAAGAGAAAACCTCAGCTGACTCTCCCGTCTTACGTCTGTCTAACCTTGTTCCTGGAAACTATACTTTCAGGCAAGTGGGTTCCATTTCCAGCACTCATCTTTTGACTGTTTCCTTAAATTGATACTTCTTTTCATTTTGTGCTTCTTTCAATATCTTCCAATTGTGCTTATTTTCATTTTCATCAGGAGACAGGGAAGATTTGGTTTTGTGGGAGGTTTTGGCTGGCAACTCCTTTATCCTCTGACATCCTCCTCAATAATATAAACTACAGATATCTATGTATGGGAAACCTTTGGATTTGGTTTTCAGGAGTAGTATGGGACGACACCTGTTTTGCTGTATTGAGAAATGAGGAAGTTTCTTCTGAGTCAGTGTGAGGCAGCATTCTATGATTTATCTATTTCTTTATCTTTTTATAACCTTTTAAGGTATAACTGAAGTACCATAAACTGCACATATTTAAGGCATAAAATTTGAGTTCTGACATATGTATATACCTGTCAGACCATTGTCACAATCAAGATAGTAAACATTTCTGTCATCCCCAAAGTTTTCTCATGCTCCTTGGCAACCCCATTCCTGTCCCTCCATTCCTGTCTTTGGGCAACTGCTAACCTGCTTTCTGCCACTTTAAATTATCCTTCACTTTCTAGAATTTCATATAATTGTAACTGCACAGTATATGCCCCTTCTTGCTTGACAGCTTTCACTCAGCAAATGATTTTGAGATTCATCCATACTATCATCTCTGTCAGTAGTATGTTCTGTTTAATTGCTGAGGTGACTCACATGGTAAAGAATCCGTCTGTAGTGTGGGAGACCAGGGTTCAATCCCTGGGTTGGGAAGATCCCCTGGAGAAGGGAATGGTTACCCACTCCAGTTTTCCTGCCTGGAGAATCCCATGGACAGAGGAGCCTGGTGGGCTACAGGCCATAGAGTCTGACATGACTAAAGTAACTAACACTTTCACTTTCATTCCAAGGTATGGGCATACCACAATTTATCTTTTCAACTAGTATGAGAGTTTTTAAACTTTGAACTATTGCAAATAAAGCTGCCATGAACCTTTTTTTAATTTTTTTTTGGGGGGGCCGGTTGGGGAGGGAGGGGAGCAGGCGGGCCACTTCTATTGGTCTTTCATTTCTCTATTTTCATTCGTCTTTGTTCTTTGGCTCCTGTGGGCCTCCCATCACGGTGGCGTCTGTCGTCGCAGAGCACCGGCTCAGGGCACATGCGCTCCAGAGCTCCGGCTCGGTGATTGGACACATCAGTCCAGCCGCTCCGCGGCACGTGGAATCTTCCCAGGGAGCAAACCGGCGCCCCTTGCACTGCAAGGCGGTGTCTTTACCCACTGGACCACCAGAGAAGCCCTGCCATGAACCTTTGTATACAAGTCTTTGGGTGCACAAATATTTTCATTTTTCTGGAGTAAATACCCACCAGTGGAAAAATTAGGTCCTCTGTTGAGTTTACATTTAACATTTTAAGAAATTGCCAAGCTCTTTCCCAAAGTGGGTGTATTATTTTACATTCCCCCTTGTGGTGTATGAAAGTTCTGGCCACCACATCCTCACCAACACTTAGTATGAATGAGTTTTATTGATATTAGTATATACCTGTCAAAGACCATTGTCACAAATCAAGATAGTAAACATTTCTGTCATCCCCAAAGTTTTCTCATGCTCCTTGGCAACCCCATTCCTGTCCCTCCATTCCTGTCTTTGGGCAACTGCTAACCTGCTTTCTGCCACTTTAAATTATCCTTCACTTTCTAGAATTTCATATAATTGTAACTGCACAGTATATGCCCCTTCTTGCTTGACAGCTTTCACTCAGCAAATGATTTTGAGATTCATCCATACTATCATCTCTGTCAGTAGTATGTTCTGTTTAATTGCTGAGGTGACTCACATGGTAAAGAATCCGTCTGTAGTGTGGGAGACCAGGGTTCAATCCCTGGGTTGGGAAGATCCCCTGGAGAAGGGAATGGTTACCCACTCCAGTTTTCCTGCCTGGAGAATCCCATGGACAGAGGAGCCTGGTGGGCTACAGGCCATAGAGTCTGACATGACTAAAGTAACTAACACTTTCACTTTCATTCCAAGGTATGGGCATACCACAATTTATCTTTTCAACTAGTATGAGAGTTTTTAAACTTTGAACTATTGCAAATAAAGCTGCCATGAACCTTTTTTTAATTTTTTTTTGGGGGGGCCGGTTGGGGAGGGAGGGGAGCAGGCGGGCCACTTCTATTGGTCTTTCATTTCTCTATTTTCATTCGTCTTTGTTCTTTGGCTCCTGCGGGCCTCCCATCACGGTGGCGTCTGTTGTCGCAGAGCACCGGCTCAGGGCACATGCGCTCCAGAGCTCCGGCTAGGTAATTGGACACATCAGTCCAGCCGCTCCGCGGCACGTGGAATCTTCCCAGGGAGCAAACCGGCGCCCCTTGCACTGCAAGGCGGTGTCTTTACCCACTGGACCACCAGAGAAGCCCTGCCATGAACCTTTGTATACAAGTCTTTGGGTGCACAAATATTTTCATTTTTCTGGAGTAAATACCCACCAGTGGAAAAATTAGGTCCTCTGTTGAGTTTACATTTAACATTTTAAGAAATTGCCAAGCTCTTTCCCAAAGTGGGTGTATTATTTTACATTCCCCCTTGTGGTGTATGAAAGTTCTGGCCACCACATCCTCACCAACACTTAGTATGAATGAGTTTTTTTATTGTATTTATTTTGATGAGGGTTGGTATCTCATTATGCTTTTAATTGGCATTTTCCTGGTGATTAATGATATTAAACATATTGTAGGTGTTTATTGGCCATTCATGTAACTTCATTTGTGAGGTTCCATTTGGATCTTTTTCCTATTTGAGAAATTACATTGTCTTATTCAGCTGTAATTCTGAAGCATTCTGAAACAAGTGTTTTATTTTATATATGTGTTGTGGATATGTCCTCTCAGTGTATGACATTTTGTTTTCTTAATAGTATCTTTGAAAGACCAAAAGTTTTAAATTTTGATTGTCTAATTTATCAGTCATTTTGTGATTCATGCTTTCTGTGGTCTAAGTAACTTTTGTTTAATCTCAAGATTGCAGAAATCCTGGTTTATTTCTCTTAAGTTTTTATAGTTTTCCATTTTATATTTAGGTCTATGATCTATTTTGAAGTATTATTGTATATTGTGTGAGATTTTGAAATAATCAACCTTGCTTTCATGGGATAAGCCCTATTTTTTTTTTTTTCTTTAAGGTTTATTTATTTATTTATTTTGGGGCAGGGGTCGGATTGGGGAGGGAGGGGAGCAGGCGGGCCACTTCTATTGGTCTTTCATTTTTCTATTTTCATCCGTCTTTGTTCTTTGGCTCCTGTGGGCCTCCCATCGCGGTGACAGACGCGGTGGCATCTGTCGTTGCAGAGCCCCAGCTCTGGGCGCATGCGCTCCAGAGCTCCGGCTCGGTAATTGGACACATCGGTCCAGCTGCTCCGCAGCACGTGGGATCTTCCCAGGCCAGGGATCGAACCGGCGCCCCTTGCACTGCAAGGCGGTGTCCTTACCCACTGGACCACCAGGGGAAGCCTGGGATAAGCCCTATTTAATCATGATATTCTTTTTATATAGCATGAGCTTCAGCTTGATAATATTTTTGGAAGTATTTTTACATCTATCTTCATGAAAGATTTGGTCTGTGCCTTCTTCTGTCATTGTCTTTGTTAAGATTTGATAGGAGGATTATACTGGCCAAATAAAACAAGTTGATCTCCTTTATTTTCTGAAATATTTATGAACAACTAGTGGTGTTTCTTGAATGTTTTATAGAATTTCTTTTTTTTTTTTTTTTATTTTGACGGGGGGGGGGAGGGGGGGGGTGGGCAGGCCACTTCCGCTGGTCTTTCATTTGTCTAGTTTCATCCATATTTGTTCTTTGGCCCGTGTGGGCCTCCCATCGTGGTGACCTCTCTTGTCGCAGAGCGCCAGCTCTGGGCGCATGCGCTCCAGAGCTCCGGCTTGGTAATTGGACACACTGGTCCAGCCACTCCGCAGCACGTGGGATCATCCCAGGCCAGGGATCGAACCAGTGGCCCTTGCCCTGCAAGGCCGTGTCCTTACCCACTGGACCACCAGGGAAGCCCGTTTTATAGAATTTCTTAGTAAAATCATCTGGGCCTGGAATTTTCATTTGGGGAAAGTTTTGATAACAAATTTCAACTTATTTTTTTAATTCTTTTTAAAAATTATTTTTAAGGAGTTTGTTAAGGCACAGGACCATGATTTTTTAAATTTTGTAATTTTTTAAATTTATTTGGCTGTGCTGGGTCTTCGTGGCTGTGTGGACTTTTTCTCTTGTTGCAATGAGTTGTGGTGAGCAGGGGCTCCTCTCATTACATGGACTTCTCATTGCAGTGGCTTCTCTGTTGTGGAGCATGGGCTCTTGGGCCCATGGGCTCAGTAGTTGCAGTTTCCAGGCTCCAGAGCACAGGTTCAGTAGTTGAGAGACAGGCTGAGTTGCCCTGCAGCATGTGGGACCTTCCCAGATCAGGGATTGAACTTGTGTCTCCTGCGTTGGCATGTGGATTCTTTACCACTCAGCCACCAAGGAAACCCTAAATTCAATTTCTTTAATAGATGTAAGGCTATTTAGATTTTTTTTTCTTTCTTTTTTTTTTTTTAAATTATATTGGAGTATAATGGTAAAGAATCTGCCTGCCAGTGCAGGAGATGCAAGAGATGCTGGTTTTTTGCTGTTCAGCTTGATAATATTTTTGGAAGTATTTTTACATCTATCTTCATGAAAGATTTGGTCTGTGCCTTCTTCTGTCATTGTCTTTGTTAAGATTTGATAGGAGGATTATACTGGCCAAATAAAACAAGTTGATCTCCTTTATTTTCTGAAATATTTATGAACAACTAGTGGTGTTTCTTGAATGTTTTATAGAATTTCTTTTTTTTTTTTTTTTTATTTTGACGGGGGTGGGGAGGGAGGGGGTGGGCAGGCCACTTCCGCTGGTCTTTCATTTGTCTAGTTTCATCCATATTTGTTCTTTGGCCCGTGTGGGCCTCCCATCGTGGTGACCTCTCTTGTCGCAGAGCGCCAGCTCTGGGCGCATGCGCTCCAGAGCTCCGGCTTGGTAATTGGACACACTGGTCCAGCCACTCCGCAGCACGTGGGATCATCCCAGGCCAGGGATCGAACCAGTGGCCCTTGCCCTGCAAGGCCGTGTCCTTACCCACTGGACCACCAGGGAAGCCCGTTTTATAGAATTTCTTAGTAAAATCATCTGGGCCTGGAATTTTCATTTGGGGAAAGTTTTGATAACAAATTTCAACTTATTTTTTTAATTCTTTTTTTAAAAATTATTTTTAAGGAGTTTGTTAAGGCACAGGACCATGATTTTTTAAATTTTGTAATTTTTTAAATTTATTTGGCTGTGCTGGGTCTTCGTGGCTGTGTGGACTTTTTCTCTTGTTGCAATGAGTTGTGGTGAGCAGGGGCTCCTCTCATTACATGGACTTCTCATTGCAGTGGCTTCTCTGTTGTGGAGCATGGGCTCTTGGGCCCATGGGCTCAGTAGTTGCAGTTTCCAGGCTCCAGAGCACAGGTTCAGTAGTTGAGAGACAGGCTGAGTTGCCCTGCAGCATGTGGGACCTTCCCAGATCAGGGATTGAACTTGTGTCTCCTGCGTTGGCATGTGGATTCTTTACCACTCAGCCACCAAGGAAACCCTAAATTCAATTTCTTTAATAGATGTAAGGCTATTTAGATTTTTTTTTCTTTCTTTTTTTTTTTTTAAATTATATTGGAGTATAATGGTAAAGAATCTGCCTGCCAGTGCAGGAGATGCAAGAGATGCTGGTTCAGTCCCTGGGAAGATCCTGTGGAGAAGAAAATGGTAACCTACTCCAGTATTCTTGCTTGCAGAATCCCATGGACAGAGGAACCTGGTGGGCTACGGTTTGTGGTGTTACAGAGTTGGGTATGACTGAACAACTAACACTTTCATTTTTCATAGTTGATTAATAAAGATGTGTTATCTGTTTTTTTCTTGTGTCAGTTTTTAGTAAATGGTATTTTTCAAGATATTTGTCCATTCCTACTAAATCATTTTTTTGGCATAAAGTTATTCATAATATCTTCATGTTATCCTTTCGTGTCTGTAGGATCTGTGATAACCCCTTTTTCACTTCCAATATTGGTGATTTATGTTCTTTTTTTCTCCTGATTAGTATAATGAAGGGGTTACTAATTTTATTTACTTTCTCATAGAACCCTAACTAGAACTGTTTGTTTGTCTTCTAATTTGTTCTCTGCTGCTTTGATCTTTACTGTTTCCTTGTTTCTATTTACTTTGTTGTTCTTTTCCTAACTTCTTAGAGTAGAATCTTGAGTCATTCTCAGGTCATTTCTTTTAAGGGCTAGAATGTGTCCCAACTTAGCTTGGTTGTGGCAGAGCGATCTTAGATGTTTGGTTTACTGTCAAAGCAAGAACTGGAGCTCAGGTCTTAGGTGTATGGAATATGTGGGCTAGAGGCCCAGACTGCCTACAGATATGGTCTGAGTTCTTTCCAAAGCTTCATTCTCACAGTCCTGTTTACATCTGTTAGACATGCATTGCTTCTCTGAACTAATAACATCTTTACCCCAGAAAGATGAAATGACCTTATTTTACTCATCACCAATAAGTTTACCTCAGGAGGTCAGTGCAGCTCTCTTTGTTGTTTTGTGTAGGGTGAGTATCATTTGTGTTTGAAAGTGCTTAATCCTAAAATGACTTTGCAAAGAAAGTCCTGAAAAAAACTAAATAGTAAGTCCTCTAGAGAAAAACGAGAAAATTAAAAGGCTTTGTAGCTGACACTTCATTAGGGATTTGCTGTTTCTACATGTTCGGGCCTGAAGGTAGGACTTAAAGCTGATGCATTCTGAGTCTCAGCTGGTAGAGTGAGGCTGCGTTGGCTGCGGTTGGTTTCTTCATCCAGCTTCTCAAAGAATAATGAGAAATCCACATAGAATAAAACCCTATCATGTGAACCTACTCCAGTATTTGCTTGCAGAATCCCATGGACAGAGGAACCTGGTGGGCTACGGTTTGTGGTGTTACAGAGTTGGGTATGACTGAACAACTAACACTTTCATTTTTCATAGTTGATTAATAAAGATGTGTTATCTGTTTTTTTCTTGTGTCAGTTTTAGTAAATGGTATTTTTCAAGATATTTGTCCATTCCTACTAAATCATTTTTTTGGCATAAAGTTATTCATAATATCTTCATGTTATCCTTTCGTGTCTGTAGGATCTGTGATAACCCCTTTTTCACTTCCAATATTGGTGATTTATGTTCTTTTTTTCTCCTGATTAGTATAATGAAGGGGTTACTAATTTTATTTACTTTCTCATAGAACCCTAACTAGAACTGTTTGTTTGTCTTCTAATTTGTTCTCTGCTGCTTTGATCTTTACTGTTTCCTTGTTTCTATTTACTTTGTTGTTCTTTTCCTAACTTCTTAGAGTAGAATCTTGAGTCATTCTCAGGTCATTTCTTTTAAGGGCTAGAATGTGTCCCAACTTAGCTTGGTTGTGGCAGAGCGATCTTAGATGTTTGGTTTACTGTCAAAGCAAGAACTGGAGCTCAGGTCTTAGGTGTATGGAATATGTGGGCTAGAGGCCCAGACTGCCTACAGATATGGTCTGAGTTCTTTCCAAAGCTTCATTCTCACAGTCCTGTTTACATCTGTTAGACATGCATTGCTTCTCTGAACTAATAACATCTTTACCCCAGAAAGATGAAATGACCTTATTTTACTCATCACCAATAAGTTTACCTCAGGAGGTCAGTGCAGCTCTCTTTGTTGTTTTGTGTAGGGTGAGTATCATTTGTGTTTGAAAGTGCTTAATCCTAAAATGACTTTGCAAAGAAAGTCCTGAAAAAAACTAAATAGTAAGTCCTCTAGAGAAAAACGAGAAAATTAAAAGGCTTTGTAGCTGACACTTCATTAGGGATTTGCTGTTTCTACATGTTCGGGCCTGAAGGTAGGACTTAAAGCTGATGCATTCTGAGTCTCAGCTGGTAGAGTGAGGCTGCGTTGGCTGCGGTTGGTTTCTTCATCCAGCTTCTCAAAGAATAATGAGAAATCCACATAGAATAAAACCCTATCATGTGAATATCATTGCTGGCTGAAAATATAGTAGATTGACAGCCACAAAGAAAAACTATATCCTCAGGTCTCTTCTTTCCTCAGCTTCATCCTCACATTTCCACTCTTGTTTGTTCTGAGAAATATGCGTAGGCAGACGCAACTGACCCCTTGCCTTAGGATTTGGCGTATTCGTGCAGTGTAATAGCTTCCTCTCCTTTCAATAGGTTGACTGTTACTGACGCCGATGGAGCCACTAACTCCACAACAGCAGTCCTCATCATCAGCGGTGCTGTGGACCACCCACCCATTGCCAATGCGGGACCAAATCAGACCATAACTTTGCCTCAAAACTCCATCACTTTGAATGGAAACCAGAGCAGTGATGATCACGAGATTGTCCTCTATGAGTGGTCCCTGGGGCCTGGGAGTGAGAGCAAAGAGGTAGCCATGCAGGTGAGTTCTCTGTCCTTCCTTCAGACTTTTATTTGTCTAGGTACCAGTTCATCAGTTCATCTGTCTCTTAGTCCATCTGTCTGTCGATTCACCCATCCAACCATCCATCTATTCATCCATCCATTCACAATCCATCCATTCATCCATCTATCTAAAATATTGGAACAAAGGGGCAGATAAATTCAGAAAACATATGCTATAAAACTGCTGTTCTAGCCATCAGAAGAACAGTAAATTCACAAATCTCCCAAATTTTCATTGCCCCCCTTTCCTTCAACTAATAACATCTTTACCCCAGAAAGATGAAATGACCTTATTTTACTCATCACCAATAAGTTTACCTCAGGAGGTCAGTGCAGCTCTCTTTGTTGTTTTGTGTAGGGTGAGTATCATTTGTGTTTGAAAGTGCTTAATCCTAAAATGACTTTGCAAAGAAAGTCCTGAAAAAAACTAAATAGTAAGTCCTCTAGAGAAAACGAGAAAATTAAAAGGCTTTGTAGCTGACACTTCATTAGGGATTTGCTGTTTCTACATGTTCGGGCCTGAAGGTAGGACTTAAAGCTGATGCATTCTGAGTCTCAGCTGGTAGAGTGAGGCTGCGTTGGCTGCGGTTGGTTTCTTCATCCAGCTTCTCAAAGAATAATGAGAAATCCACATAGAATAAAACCCTATCATGTGAATATCATTGCTGGCTGAAAATATAGTAGATTGACAGCCACAAAGAAAAACTATATCCTCAGGTCTCTTCTTTCCTCAGCTTCATCCTCACATTTCCACTCTTGTTTGTTCTGAGAAATATGCGTAGGCAGACGCAACTGACCCCTTGCCTTAGGATTTGGCGTATTCGTGCAGTGTAATAGCTTCCTCTCCTTTCAATAGGTTGACTGTTACTGACGCCGATGGAGCCACTAACTCCACAACAGCAGTCCTCATCATCAGCGGTGCTGTGGACCACCCACCCATTGCCAATGCGGGACCAAATCAGACCATAACTTTGCCTCAAAACTCCATCACTTTGAATGGAAACCAGAGCAGTGATGATCACGAGATTGTCCTCTATGAGTGGTCCCTGGGGCCTGGGAGTGAGAGCAAAGAGGTAGCCATGCAGGTGAGTTCTCTGTCCTTCCTTCAGACTTTTATTTGTCTAGGTACCAGTTCATCAGTTCATCTGTCTCTTAGTCCATCTGTCTGTCGATTCACCCATCCAACCATCCATCTATTCATCCATCCATTCACAATCCATCCATTCATCCATCTATCTAAAATATTGGAACAAAGGGGCAGATAAATTCAGAAAACATATGCTATAAAACTGCTGTTCTAGCCATCAGAAGAACAGTAAATTCACAAATCTCCCAAATTTTCATTGCTTTCCTTCACCCACTCTATGTAAGTCCAGAATAGCAACTGAGCAGGGCCTGTGTTGACAACTTGACCTTGAAGTGAGTTTGGGAAAAGTCTGATATCACCAACATTTGCTACAGAAATATTATTTTAGTGCTTATTAGGATAAACCTTAGCAATAATCTAGTCTTAACTTCATTATGAAAAAATTCATGTGGATTTTTTTTCTCCTATTTTCAGAAACGTCATGTTATCATTTCTGCATCCAGTGGTCTCTTGTTAAGATCTTTTTGTATTTACCTTTTGATTTGTTCAGATCTGTAATGTCTGTCTATAATAGCCTTGAAACGTAGCTATATTTGTATGCATGTGTGTGAGCTGCTTGCTTATTCTTCTTTCGGTGATGACCAGAGCTGCTGGTTTTTGCTGCTAACCAGCTTGATACCTTTGAGGTTATTACTTAAGAATTTAATGGAAAAAAAGATAGTACCTTACACTGCTACCTTTATCTTCTCCTTCAAACTCTGTCTCACCCGTCCAAGACACATTTCTCATTAGTGCTTATGATGAAGTCAGACATTCCGTGAAAACTGACCTACTTTACTTTTTGATCTTTTTGGAAAGTGCCGTGTGATTGTGATGAACTAAAAATGACTGGTTGAATGCATGGAACTTGAAAGCGCTGTGAGTCCTCTGGATACTCTTGGAGAGCACTTGGTATAGTGTTCATCTCTGCCCCTGGCTGGTAGCAAAGGCTGTTTGCTTCTGTTGGGTTAAGCGTTTGGATTCAGAGGGATTTGGATACAAATAGGAAGATGGACTATTTTGTATTTTCTCAGTTAAAAAGATATTTCAAGTTTCCTTTCTCTTAATTTCTGAGAATGATGGGCCCCGAGCTAATGCGGCAGTGTATCTGTGTCTGATGGACACGTATCCACAGGAAGTCACTCGTGCTGGACCACAGGGCTAGCCTCATTGCTCTCACACGTGCCCGCCTGCTGCAGATGCTCTCAGTTTAGCCCCGGGAACAGTGTGTCTGCCTTGGGGTGGACTGATGCAGATGTCAAAGGGGTGATGTCTTTTATGAACTGGGACAGTCACAATGATCAGCTCTTAAACCAGACTCTTTTACATGAGACTAAAAATTGTCACTGAATTAGTCTGCTCAGTTCCCATTTGCCACAAGATTCCTTTCACTGTGTGCATAAGCGGTAATTAAAATTAACCATATTAATTTTGAAGCACATACTAGAGTTTTTCTAAGAGCTTTTCAGAAAAAAGTACTTTGTTGTATGGAGTGAAAGTAATGAAAAGCCTTTTTTATTTTTACAATGGAACTTACTCTTTTTTTAAAATTAGTTATTTCATTGATGGAGTTGGTTATGCCTGGTGTTAGTTGCAGAACGTGGGATCTTTGATGTGGCGTGTAGGAGCAAACCCCCTGACCTGGACTTGAACCTGCGCCCTCTGTGTTGAGGATACAGAGTCTTAGCCTCTGGGCCACCAGGGAAGTCCCAGGGAAAGCCCTTTAAGGTCTTAAAAGAATCCATTTCAAATTTCAGAAACTCTGCTTGGGATAACACGTTTATTTTCTATGCTTTAAAATTAAATTTCTGTTAAATTAATTTAAATTTCTGTTAAAATTAAAAAAAAAAACAGATACATTTATCTTTAGACAGTTTGGGGATCTGCAAAAGTAAATACATTATAAAACTTAAAATTAAAAATTCTTTTCAGCATGCCATGAACTTAAAACATAGGCAATAATTAGGAATAGTCCCAACAATACAGCAGCAAAAAAACCCCCAGAAAACAAAAGGGTATTAACCTTGAGGCAACAAGGTTAACCATTATATGCTCAATTGAAAAAAAATGCCTTATTGAAAAGTTTTGTTGTCTTAGCATTTTAAGCATTTATTTTATTTATATCAGGGGCCTATTGTCTATAGCACATGGAACTATATTCAATATCTTGTAATAAACTATAATGGAAAAGAATCTTAAAAAGAATATATATAGGTGTAACGGAATCACTTTGCTGCATACCTGAAATATTATAAATCAGCTATACTTCGATGAAGCTTTTACAAAAAGGATACATGCAAAAAAAGAAAATTCAATTCAAGAAATGGTAATAAATGGGGAAAAATAACAAAAAATTATTTTGATTATAAAAGTAATAATGTGAGTTATTTCCTGTGGTTTAAAAAACTCAAATTCTGATAAAAGGAAAATATACCTTGATCTTATCCAGGTCCCTTTATTTGAGATAATTAATTTGATGAGTTTAACCGGTATACATCTAGAATCTTCTGTTTGTATATGTGTAAAGTACATATGATAATATCTATCACACTGTAGCCATTGTTTCAGTTTTCTTTTTTGATTTGTGTTTTTTACATCTTCCTAGGTTTTTTTGTTGTTGTTGTTAATTTTGGCCTCTTTTCATTGATTTTTTATCCATTTATTTTCATCCATTTTTACCCTCTGGCCTGTGTGGGCCTCCCATCGCAGAGGCCTCCGGTTGCAGAGCACCGGCTCCAGGCGCATGTGCTCCAGAGCACTGGCTCCTAATTGGACACACTGGTCCAGCCGCTCCACGGCACGTGGGATCTTCCTGGGCCAGAACCAGTGCCCCTTGCACTGTGAGGCAGACTCTCCACCCACTGGACCACCGGGGAGGCCCTCTACTTTTTAATTTATAAATCTATTTCGTCGTCTTAAATGTCTTTCTTATCTGCTAGCATCCTACAGTGTATCATGGTGAACTTGGCCATTCCCGTTTTGAGGATCATTTAGATTGTTTCCAGTCCATTTAGATTGTCTTTGCTGTCATAGCATCCGTGGACGAGTCTCGATTATTACACGTGTGGGCACCTGGGTTGAAGAGTGTGTGCTTTTAACATTGAATGGATGCTGCCAGATTGGCTTCCACAAAGACCATATTAATTTACATTCTTTAAATAACATTTGAGGATATACTGTGGACTTTAGAACTCGTTTTCCTGGGACATGTATATGGTTTTTTTTAAGCAGGCTCTCCACATTCAGTAAAATCACTGGTTTTTCATTGCCATACTAATTACTTGTGCTTCTTTTTTTTTTTTTTTACTTGTGCTTCTTTAATAAATATTGTTTCTTTTGCATTTTTGGTTTTGTTATGACTTAGGGAGTGGAGACACCATACCTTCATTTGTCAGCAATGGAGGAAGGAGACTATACGTTTCAGCTGATAGTGACTGATTCTTCAAGGCAACAGTCCACGGCTGTGGTCACTGTGACTGTCCAGCCTGGTAGGTGAAATAATCAAGGAATTTAGCCGCAGAGATAGAAACAGAAAAGACTTCTGGGCTTCAGACTAGCCAAATTTGGTATAAATTCTCTCAAGTGTTTGAGCCGTCAAGAATTCAGGGCTGGGGCTTCCCTGGTGGTCCAGTGGGTAAGGACACTGCCTTGCAGTGCAGGGGGCGCCGGCTTGATCCCTGGCCTGGGAAGATCCCACGTGCCGCGGAGCGGCTGGACCGATGTGTCCAATTACCAAGCCAGAGCTCTGGAGCGCATGCGCCCAGAGCTGGTGCTCTGCGACAACAGAGGCCACTGCGATGGGAGGCCCACACGGGCCAAAGAACAAAGATGGTTGAAAATAGATAAATGAAAGACCACTAGAAGTGGCCCGGCCACCCCCTCTCCCTCCCCAACCTGCTCCCCCATAAAAATAGTAATAATAATAATTCAGGGCTGCAGGAGCTAAATCTTTTATATTTATTTTTCTTGATTTATCTGATTGTACCAGGTCTTAGTTGTTGCATGCAGGATCTGGTTCCCTGACCAGGTGTTGAATCCTGGCCCCCTGCATTGGGAGCATGGAGGCTTAGCTACTGGACCATCAGGGAAGTCCCTGCAGAAGTTAAATCTTACTATAAAGCCAATTTTCTTTTGTGGTTCTGAATTGTGTCCTGACTGTATCTCTAAATCATGGCACAAGGGACAAATGAGAGCTACCCACACAGTCACTGTGGGCTCCGAAGCCATGTCTCACTCTTGACACAAAGCTCAAGGGCATTCTTGAAGAGCCTGGTAGTTATGTGTGGCTTCATACACAAACAGCTTGTGGCCAGACACTGAAATTGACTACAGTTCCACTGTGGAACTTTTGAGGTATTTTAAAGAAACCAAAGATACACATCTTAGAGAACAGTATTTCTTGCTGTGTGGAATCCCAGTGAATATTTCATTTCTGGATCAGCTAAGAGACGGCACGTATCCCCGGGATTCCGAAGGACAGGGCATGCTCTCGTAGCTGCCTGATCCAAATATGAGGAATTTGCTTATATCAAGACATCAGGGATGGAAGACTTCATGCAGAGAGATGAATGCTTCTTCACACTGTTTCTCTAATTCTAGAAAGCAACAGGCCTCCGGTGGCTGTGGCTGGCCCAGAAACAGAAAAGACTTCTGGGCTTCAGACTAGCCAAATTTGGTATAAATTCTCTCAAGTGTTTGAGCTCAAGCGGCTGGGGCTTCCCTGGTGGTCCAGTGGGTAAGGACACTGCCTTGCAGTGCAGGGGGCGCCGGCTTGATCCCTGGCCTGGGAGGATCCCATGTGCCACGGAGCAGCTGGACCGATGTGTCCAATTACCAAGCCAGAGCTCTGGAGCGCATGCGCCCAGAGCTGGTGCTCTGCGACAACAGAGGCCACTGCGATGGGAGGCCCACACGGGCCAAAGAACAAAGATGGATGAAAACAGATAAATAAAAGACCAATAGAAGGGGCCTGCCTGCTCCTCTCCCTCCCCAACCTGCTCCCCCATAAAAATAGTAATAATAATAATTCAGGGCTGCAGGAGCTAAATCTTTTATATTTATTTTTCTTGATTTATCTGATTGTACCAGGTCTTAGTTGTTGCATGCAGGATCTGGTTCCCTGACCAGGTGTTGAATCCTGGCCCCCTGCATTGGGAGCATGGAGGCTTAGCTACTGGACCATCAGGGAAGTCCCTGCAGAAGTTAAATCTTACTATAAAGCCAATTTTCTTTTGTGGTTCTGAATTGTGTCCTGACTGTATCTCTAAATCATGGCACAAGGGACAAATGAGAGCTACCCACACAGTCACTGTGGGCTCCGAAGCCATGTCTCACTCTTGACACAAAGCTCAAGGGCATTCTTGAAGAGCCTGGTAGTTATGTGTGGCTTCATACACAAACAGCTTGTGGCCAGACACTGGGAAATTGACTACAGTTCCACTGTGGAACTTTTGAGGTATTTTAAAGAAACCAAAGATACACATCTTAGAGAACAGTATTTCTTGCTGTGTGGAATCCCAGTGAATATTTCATTTCTGGATCAGCTAAGAGACGGCACGTATCCCCCCGGGATTCCCGAAGGACAGGGCATGCTCTCGTAGCTGCCTGATCCAAATATGAGGAATTTGCTTATATCAAGACATCAGGGGATGGAAGACTTCATGCAGAGAGATGAATGCTTCTTCACACTGTTTCTCTAATTCTAGAAAGCAACAGGCCTCCGGTGGCTGTGGCTGGCCCAGATAAGGAGCTGATCCTCCCGGTGGAGAGCACCACCCTGGACGGGAGCAGGAGCAGCGATGACCACGGCATTGTCTTCTACCACTGGGAGCGAGTCAGGTAGTCTGCCTGTCTTACCACTGAGAGCTGGGTTCATGCCCTGGCTGAGTGCTAATATTACACCATCTTTGGAGGGTCCAAATGAAACCATCAACTTGAAAGTGTTGACGACTCAGAATTTAAGCACGTTTCTAGAAGTGGCTAGGCACTGTTGCTTAAATTCTGTATCAGATGTGGACGGACAAAGTGGACATTCCTTGACAGTGGAGGGAGGTGATGCCAGGGCAGAGGGATGGACAGTCTTGTGGTGACATGAGCTTCGTGATAGAGGAGGTGCAGGAGGACCTGGGTAGGGTTCTCATGAGACCACCCACCCCATCTACGCTCGCTCAAACCACCTCCAGTGACTGTAGGCAGCAGAAGTACAGAGTTTGAGGGATTCCCGGGTTTTCCCCCAACATTTTCTGTACTTTACGTGCTTAATCTCATGCAATGCTGGGTCCGGTCTTAGAGGTAAATGATAATGTTATTCCCATTTTAAAGGTGAAGCAACTGAGGCTTGCAGAGATGGGTGAGACCACAGGACTTACAGTTGTCCAGACAGAGCAAGAGCTAGGACTCAGCCCTGGATCTTCCCATAATCGTCACGACTCCACTGGGATTCCTCTCTTCAATCAATTACCTGGCTTGTTCTCTCTTCTTCCACAGTCTCCCAAAAGATAGTTGAGGATTTCAACTCATTTTATTCAAAGAAGAGATAGAGAAGGGGGGAGGGAATTCCCTGGCCTTTCAGTAATTGAAATGGTGTGCTTCCATGGCAGGGGGCATGGGTTTGATCCCTGCTCAGGGAACTGAAATATCCTGAATGCCACACAGTAAAGTCTAAAAGAAAAAGAGCAAAGAAATAGGAGTAGTTTCTAAAGCTCCATGTTCTAAGAATAGCATGGGTTTGATCCGCCATGGCTGAAATCGGGATCTCTAGCTACTTGAGGAATTTGCTTATATCAAGACATCAGGGATGGAAGACTTCATGCAGAGAGATGAATGCTTCTTCACACTGTTTCTCTAATTCTAGAAAGCAACAGGCCTCCGGTGGCTGTGGCTGGCCCAGATAAGGAGCTGATCCTCCCGGTGGAGAGCACCACCCTGGACGGGAGCAGGAGCAGCGATGACCACGGCATTGTCTTCTACCACTGGGAGCGAGTCAGGTAGTCTGCCTGTCTTACCACTGAGAGCTGGGTTCATGCCCTGGCTGAGTGCTAATATTACACCATCTTTGGAGGGTCCAAATGAAACCATCAACTTGAAAGTGTTGACGACTCAGAATTTAAGCACGTTTCTAGAAGTGGCTAGGCACTGTTGCTTAAATTCTGTATCAGATGTGGACGGACAAAGTGGACATTCCTTGACAGTGGAGGGAGGTGATGCCAGGGCAGAGGGATGGACAGTCTTGTGGTGACATGAGCTTCGTGATAGAGGAGGTGCAGGAGGACCTGGGTAGGGTTCTCATGAGACCACCCACCCCATCTACGCTCGCTCAAACCACCTCCAGTGACTGTAGGCAGCAGAAGTACAGAGTTTGAGGGGATTCCGGTTTCCTCCAACATTTTCTGTACTTTACGTGCTTAATCTCATGCAATGCTGGGTCCGGTCTTAGAGGTAAATGATAATGTTATTCCCATTTTAAAGGTGAAGCAACTGAGGCTTGCAGAGATGGGTGAGACCACAGGACTTACAGTTGTCCAGACAGAGCAAGAGCTAGGACTCAGCCCTGGATCTTCCCATAATCGTCACGACTCCACTGGGATTCCTCTCTTCAATCAATTACCTGGCTTGTTCTCTCTTCTTCCACAGTCTCCCAAAAGATAGTTGAGGATTTCAACTCATTTTATTCAAAGAAGAGATAGAGAAGGGGGGAGGGAATTCCCTGGCCTTTCAGTAATTGAAATGGTGTGCTTCCATGGCAGGGGGCATGGGTTTGATCCCTGCTCAGGGAACTGAAATATCCTGAATGCCACACAGTAAAGTCTAAAAGAAAAAGAGCAAAGAAATAGGAGTAGTTTCTAAAGCTCCATGTTCTAAGAATAGATTATTTCATGGACAGCTCAATTAAAAAAGAAGAACTCCAAAATCCTCTTCCCAGGAATCCAGCAGCATCTGGCTGAAATAGGATTTAGTTTGTGACTCTTACACAGAACCAGAGAATCTAAATGAATAAAAAGTTTTCTTAGACTTCTCTAGACTGTGTACCTTATTGCTGAATAACAAGCATTTATAAGGACACAGTGACACGCCTGCCTGTCATCAGACTCCCATGCCCTCTGCCTGTGGTTAACCACTGTCCTGTTTCATAGAGGCCCCAGTGCAGTGGAGATGGAAAACATCGACAGAGCCATAGCCACAGTAAGCGGTCTTCAGGTGGGTACCTACCACTTCCGTTTAACAGTGAAAGACCAGCAGGGACTGAGCAGCACGACCACCCTCGCCGTGGCCGTGAAGAAGGGTGAGTCGGGGCAGCGGGCGGGTGGACCTGCCAGTGGACGGCGCTGGGCACCTTCCGCTTTTCAGTGTCGTGGACCTTAAGCCACATGGTTATCCGGGAACGTTAGTGTTTGCTTATTGGTTCATAGCAGATGCCGAACTCTGCTTGGCCAAGCAAAGGCCATTCCTCGTCCATTCATGTTAGCTGTTTCCCCGCCTCCCTCTGCAAGGACACAGCGTTTCCGTCTGTGGGTGGAGTGCATTTTCTAATGGGTTTACCCTCCTTCTATGACTACTGGCAATGACCGCCACGCGTCCCAGAGACCACAGGATGCTTTGCTTTCTTTCTTGGAAATCTAAGCCCAGAGATGGTTTCAGGCTCCGTGAATGCATGAATATGATTGTCTATGTTGTGTCGTCCTGAGGAGTTTGGACTTGATCTGCTGCGCAGTTGGGAGAGGCAGAAGCAATTTTATCAGCACAGTGATATCAATTCAAATTTTTTTCAAATGTTTTAAGATGGAAGCTTACAGCCATATGTAAGAGCAGAGAGAATAACCTGCTGGACCATCATGTACTCATGACCCAGCTTCAACAGTTAGCAACATTTTGCCCATCTTATTTCGCCTGTCAGTTCACACTTTTTTTGATTCTGATTGAAGCATTTTAAAGCAAACCCGAGTATCATGCTGTTTTACCTGAAAGATTTGGATTTGTAAAAGGATAATGCTCAGGGAGAAGCGGGATAGACAAAATGCACAAGCCAAAAAATAGCACCGGTTGGCTCTGTTCCAGTCTCTAGTGTCTATTTTGAGGATGAAAGTGGCTGGTGATCAGTAGGATGTTAGTTACTCAATATTTGACTGTCCTCACCTGTTTTCTGTTGATCGATTTATTTTTAGAGGGCATTCCTGAGGTCAAATTGAGTCCCAGAACTACGTCTAAGCAACCCCATCTGCCTCCGAGCAGCCTCATCCTCGCATTGGGTCCATGTCTGATTATGGTCTCCCTACCACTTCCCAGTCCAGCCACACTCTCCCTGGCCCTCTCTCCTGAGGCTGTGACATCAGACATGGCTCTTACATTGTTCATTATATTTGATACCCAATCAGAGCAATGAGGTCTAATTATTTCTGACTTAAGTTCTTTATTGTATTTACACAATCAGAATTTGGCATGACTAGGAACAGAAATATTTCTGTGGCCAGATAGTGCGGACCAGAACAAAATGATCCAGAGCATATTTTAAACTGAAATATTTTCATTTTCCAGACCCTGAACACAAGTAAGATCATGGTTTCTCTCTCTCAAAAAATCACGCTCCGCCCCCAAGGACACAGCGTTTCCGTCTGTGGGTGGAGTGCATTTTCTAATGGGTTTACCCTCCTTCTATGACTACTGGCAATGACCGCCACGTCCCAGAGACCACAGGATGCTTTGCTTTCTTTCTTGGAAATCTAAGCCCAGAGATGGTTTCAGGCTCCGTGAATGCATGAATATGATTGTCTATGTTGTGTCGTCCTGAGGAGTTTGACTTGATCTGCTGCGCAGTTGGGAGAGGCAGAAGCAATTTTATCAGCACAGTGATATCAATTCAAATTTTTTTCAAATGTTTTAAGATGGAAGCTTACAGCCATATGTAAGAGCAGAGAGAATAACCTGCTGGACCATCATGTACTCATGACCCAGCTTCAACAGTTAGCAACATTTTGCCCATCTTATTTCGCCTGTCAGTTCACACTTTTTTTGATTCTGATTGAAGCATTTTAAAGCAAACCCGAGTATCATGCTGTTTTACCTGAAAGATTTGGATTTGTAAAAGGATAATGCTCAGGGAGAAGCGGGATAGACAAAATGCACAAGCCAAAAAATAGCACCGGTTGGCTCTGTTCCAGTCTCTAGTGTCTATTTTGAGGATGAAAGTGGCTGGTGATCAGTAGGATGTTAGTTACTCAATATTTGACTGTCCTCACCTGTTTTCTGTTGATCGATTTATTTTTAGAGGGCATTCCTGAGGTCAAATTGAGTCCCAGAACTACGTCTAAGCAACCCCATCTGCCTCCGAGCAGCCTCATCCTCGCATTGGGTCCATGTCTGATTATGGTCTCCCTACCACTTCCCAGTCCAGCCACACTCTCCCTGGCCCTCTCTCCTGAGGCTGTGACATCAGACATGGCTCTTACATTGTTCATTATATTTGATACCCAATCAGAGCAATGAGGTCTAATTATTTCTGACTTAAGTTCTTTATTGTATTTACACAATCAGAATTTGGCATGACTAGGAACAGAAATATTTCTGTGGCCAGATAGTGCGGACCAGAACAAAATGATCCAGAGCATATTTTAAACTGAAATATTTTCATTTTCCAGACCCTGAACACAAGTAAGATCATGGTTTCTCTCTCTCAAGAAAGAGAAAAACTGGGCTTCCCTGGTGGTCCAAGGGTCAACCTTGCACTGCATGGTGTGCAAAGGGCACTGGCTAGATCCCTGGCCTGGGAAGATCCCACGTGCCTTGGAGCGGCTTGGCCCGTGTGTCCAATTAGGAGCCAGTGCTCTGGAGCGCATGCCCTCAGAGCCAGTGCTCTGTGATGAGAGAGAGGCCACTGCAATGGGAGGCCCACAAAGGCCAAAGAATAAAGATGGATGAAGAATAAAAGATGGCTTAGAGGCAAAAAAAAAAAAAAAGTTAAGAAAAAAAAAAGAAAGTCTTTCCGTTATCTTATGGGTATTTAGGAGCAGGAAATGATGTTTTCTAGATATTTTAAATATATGTATCTACAAGATGGAATAGTCATGGATATTTTGTGACACACTTCTATCACAAATGTTTTAAATCAATTTCTTTGCTTTCATTTCTGCTGTATCTGACTTAGAAAATAATAGTCCTCCCAGAGCCCAGGCTGGTGGCAGACATGTTCTTGTGCTTCCCAATAACTCCATTACTTTGGATGGTTCAAGGTCTACTGATGACCAAGGAATTGTGTCCTATCTGTGGATCCGGGATGGCCAGAGTCCAGCAGCCGGAGTGAGTACTTGAAGAGAATTGCCCCTGGACCACTAATTATTACGTCTGTATTAGTTTGCTAAAGCTGCATGTAGCAAATACCACTGGCAGGGTGAGTTCAACAACAAGTTACTTGTATTCTCCCTGTCCTGGAAGCTGGGAGGCCCAATGGCAAGGCAGTAGATGGTTTGGATCCAGCTGCCTTCTTGCTGTGTCTTCACATGGGAGGAGCCCTGAAGAGGGAGACGGAGAGGAAGGGGCTCTCGAATGTCGCTTCTTAATAAGACCACTAATCCTATGGTGTCTGAACCCCACCTATGTAACTTCTTTAACCTTAATTACCTTACAATATACGTTATCTCAAGTAGAGTCACATTAGGGGGTTAGGACTTGAACCAGGGAGAGGGCATAGCTGATTCCATTTCTGTGTCTCTGTTATGATCTCACCTCCCTTTCCATTCCCCCGCCACCAGCCCTGAAGCTGTTTATGATTCTAGCTTTCCTCTGAGGGCTGGACGCAGGAAACTGCTATTCAATTTAAATAAATCTGAAGTCCTTTCTGACTCCGCCCCTGTCCCACCTAGACTTTGCAGAGAGTGAGAAACCATAGGCTAGAATCTTCTCATGGGGCTCTTTCCACTTCTCTGCTTTCCTGTCCTTCCTGTTTCCATCCACATGCATTCTTTCCTTTTCCTCAACCTTGTACCAGATAGATAAATCGATCCAGGATTGCCATTCCCTTTGCAGAAGTACAGAAAATGAGCTGGCCAAGGTCAATTAACTCATCTTTAACCAAACCAGAGAGGTGTAGGCTTTTAGTTCCCGGGAAGCACTTTTTCTACATTAGATCATTGTGCTTTATAGGCTATCATTTGAGGTACATCCTCCTTCCTGCTGTTGCTAAGGACTTGAATGATGTAAATTTGCTCTTGTTAGCTTCCAGAAAATAATAGTCCTCCCAGAGCCCAGGCTGGTGGCAGACATGTTCTTGTGCTTCCCAATAACTCCATTACTTTGGATGGTTCAAGGTCTACTGATGACCAAGGAATTGTGTCCTATCTGTGGATCCGGGATGGCCAGAGTCCAGCAGCCGGAGTGAGTACTTGAAGAGAATTGCCCCTGGACCACTAATTATTACGTCTGTATTAGTTTGCTAAAGCTGCATGTAGCAAATACCACTGGCAGGGTGAGTTCAACAACAAGTTACTTGTATTCTCCCTGTCCTGGAAGCTGGGAGGCCCAATGGCAAGGCAGTAGATGGTTTGGATCCAGCTGCCTTCTTGCTGTGTCTTCACATGGGAGGAGCCCTGAAGAGGGAGACGGAGAGGAAGGGGCTCTCGAATGTCGCTTCTTAATAAGACCACTAATCCTATGGTGTCTGAACCCCACCTATGTAACTTCTTTAACCTTAATTACCTTACAATATACGTTATCTCAAGTAGAGTCACATTAGGGGGTTAGGACTTGAACCAGGGAGAGGGCATAGCTGATTCCATTTCTGTGTCTCTGTTATGATCTCACCTCCCTTTCCATTCCCCCGCCACCAGCCCTGAAGCTGTTTATGATTCTAGCTTTCCTCTGAGGGCTGGACGCAGGAAACTGCTATTCAATTTAAATAAATCTGAAGTCCTTTCTGACTCCGCCCCTGTCCCACCTAGACTTTGCAGAGAGTGAGAAACCATAGGCTAGAATCTTCTCATGGGGCTCTTTCCACTTCTCTGCTTTCCTGTCCTTCCTGTTTCCATCCACATGCATTCTTTCCTTTTCCTCAACCTTGTACCAGATAGATAAATCGATCCAGGATTGCCATTCCCTTTGCAGAAGTACAGAAAATGAGCTGGCCAAGGTCAATTAACTCATCTTTAACCAAACCAGAGAGGTGTAGGCTTTTAGTTCCCGGGAAGCACTTTTTCTACATTAGATCATTGTGCTTTATAGGCTATCATTTGAGGTACATCCTCCTTCCTGCTGTTGCTAAGGACTTGAATGATGTAAATTTGCTCTTGGAGAGGTACAGAAGGAGGGGTTCCAGGGAAAGAACTGAAAGTGCTTTATAATTTCCAAAGTAACTCTGGGATGAACACTGTTCAGCCAAGATGGTGAATTGGCTTCTAAGTGCAATTATACCAGCTCCCTGATGGGAGCCCTTGTTCTAGTTGGTTCCCATCCTCTTAGCAAGTTCGGAGCAAGGGTCTAGGAGATTCTTCTTGAATACTTTTGGCAGAGGTGTCTCTGCAGAGGCGCTTGGGTCACTTGAGAAGGTAAACGTGGTCAACCATGAGGAAACCTACACATTGTGAAACTATCTTTGAAAATAAGATCCAGAAAACCCTTCAGAGAGAGTGCTTCATCCTCCGTATCTTTGCCCTAATTGTACGGGTTTTTGCCTCTGCTAGGTAGAATTTGGTCATTCCTAGAGCCCTTGGGAAGCTCAGCTCACAATGTCCAGTTCAGGGATTGTGCCTCCTGGTGCTTTAAAAGTGGAAGAGGGACTCCCTGATCCAGTGGCTAAGCCTCCATACTTCCAATGCAGGGGACATGAGTTTGATCGCTGGTTGGGAAACTAATATCCCACGTGCTGTGAGGTGTGGCCAAAATATGAGTCTTCAAAAATAAATAAAAATACAGGGTAAGAGACACTGAGGATTACCCAGACCTTCATTAAGAGCACCCCGGCTTCCTCCTCAGCCTGCCTCTTCGAATCACATGTGTGTGACAAAGACAGCACACTGAGGTTTGGGATCAGCAGAGGCCCAGGTTGAAGCCCATTTCCCCCTTTTGCTTTCCTATGGGGCTCTTTCCACTTCTCTGCTTTCCTGTCCTTCCTGTTTCCATCCACATGCATTCTTTCCTTTTCCTCAACCTTGTACCAGATAGATAAATCGATCCAGGATTGCCATTCCCTTTGCAGAAGTACAGAAAATGAGCTGGCCAAGGTCAATTAACTCATCTTTAACCAAACCAGAGAGGTGTAGGCTTTTAGTTCCCGGGAAGCACTTTTTCTACATTAGATCATTGTGCTTTATAGGCTATCATTTGAGGTACATCCTCCTTCCTGCTGTTGCTAAGGACTTGAATGATGTAAATTTGCTCTTGGAGAGGTACAGAAGGAGGGGTTCCAGGGAAAGAACTGAAAGTGCTTTATAATTTCCAAAGTAACTCTGGGATGAACACTGTTCAGCCAAGATGGTGAATTGGCTTCTAAGTGCAATTATACCAGCTCCCTGATGGGAGCCCTTGTTCTAGTTGGTTCCCATCCTCTTAGCAAGTTCGGAGCAAGGGTCTAGGAGATTCTTCTTGAATACTTTTGGCAGAGGTGTCTCTGCAGAGGCGCTTGGGTCACTTGAGAAGGTAAACGTGGTCAACCATGAGGAAACCTACACATTGTGAAACTATCTTTGAAAATAAGATCCAGAAAACCCTTCAGAGAGAGTGCTTCATCCTCCGTATCTTTGCCCTAATTGTACGGGTTTTTGCCTCTGCTAGGTAGAATTTGGTCATTCCTAGAGCCCTTGGGAAGCTCAGCTCACAATGTCCAGTTCAGGGATTGTGCCTCCTGGTGCTTTAAAAGTGGAAGAGGGACTCCCTGATCCAGTGGCTAAGCCTCCATACTTCCAATGCAGGGGACATGAGTTTGATCGCTGGTTGGGAAACTAATATCCCACGTGCTGTGAGGTGTGGCCAAAATATGAGTCTTCAAAAATAAATAAAAATACAGGGTAAGAGACACTGAGGATTACCCAGACCTTCATTAAGAGCACCCCGGCTTCCTCCTCAGCCTGCCTCTTCGAATCACATGTGTGTGACAAAGACAGCACACTGAGGTTTGGGATCAGCAGAGGCCCAGGTTGGGAGCTGAGTTCTGACCGTGAATGTGTTATTCCTCAGGATGTCATCGATGGGTCTGACCGCAGCGCGGCCCTGCAGCTCACCAACCTGGTGGAGGGCGTCTACACTTTCCGCCTGCACGTCGCAGACGGTCAGGGGGCCTCGGACACGGACACAGCTACGGTGGAAGTGCGGCCAGGTGCGCTCCCATGCTTCCGGGCCCGCGTCTGTGGGGCTGGCCTGTGAGCTGGGGCAGGGGCCGCCTTTGCAGGTAACAGGGGAACCCGATGTAGGAGGCTGGGCCCCCTTTGTGGTTTTCTCTGCACCTGGTCATCTATCCCCAGACAGGTCCAGCCTCTGAATGCATAGGGGGAATTGGTCTGACAGCAAGGCTCCTTGGTCACTTTGGTTTCCAGTACACAGAGACCTGACACAAGGTGGACACGGGCTTCCCTGCTGAGAGCGCCAGGAGAGCAGCTTCCGTGAGGTGGCCACCTTAACCTCCCGGTCAGGCCTGCAGCACGCAGAGACTGAGATCTTTTTTTCCGGGTCAGGAGAGATGTGTGAGATCCCATAATTTCAGGTGGGCCCCAAAGCTGATGAGGCACACCTGTCCATCATCTGGAGAAAATTTAATAGACAACAAGCTGATATAAAACAAGGAAAAGGTACTCACAGACAGGGGCCTCTCTGGCTTTCGGAAGAACTGACCCAAGCCCTAGAACCTGAGTGTGGAAATCACACAGGGATCACGTAAAGCTTTTTGACTCGGGCTTCCCTGGTGGTCCAGTGGGTAAAGAGTCCACCTTGCACTGCAGGGGGCACCGGTTTGATCCCTGGCCCAGGAAGATCCCACATGCCGAGGAATGGCTGGCCCGGTGTGTCCAATTATGAGCCAGCGCTCTGGAGCACATGTGCCCGGAGCCAGTGCTCTGCAACAAGAGAATCCACTGCAATGGGAGGCGCACACACGCCAAAGAATAAAGATGGATGAAAAATAAACAATGACTTAGGGACAAAAAAAAAAAACTTTACAAAAAAAAAAGCTCTTTGACTCTTGTGCAGGCCTTGCTCCTCCTATGATCCAGCCTGGGGGTTCCAGGTGGAAAGTCTGTGTCCTCTCGTTTTCCCAGACCCGAGGAAGGGTGGCCTGGTGGAGCTGATCCTGCAGGTTGGTGTCGGGCAGCTGACGGAGCAGCAAAAGGACACCCTCGTGAGGCGGCTGGCGGCGCTGCTGAACGTACTGGACTCGGACATCAAGGTTCAGAAGATTCAGGCCCACTCGGATCTCAGGTATGAAGTGCTGAGCTCAGCCTGAAGCTGTTACCGCCTGTCTTGTTCTGTGTCTTTACACACGTTTATCCCATTTCTATTCTTTATTTTTTTCTCAAAAGGCAGCAACAAGGGCTTTGTTATAGGTGGTTCCCACAGGTTTGTTGATTGAGAATATTCTAACTGAAGGAGTTAGGGACCATCAAAGGGAGCAGGATTTTAGTTCTGGCCAACAGGGGGCATGCAAATGGCCTGGGGCACGCGCAGGGCATGTCTCACAGCCGGACTTCATTCCTGTCCCTGTTCACGGGGCTGAGACTTCTCTCCCTGGGTTACCACTGCTGTCTTCTGAGGGTCTCTAAGGTTGAACCTCTGCATTGATTTCTCATAAGGTTTATGATTTTGATTGCATTTTTAAAAACTTTAATATGCCCAGTTTGTGGTGTTTTTTATAGCAACATCTGAAGATTAATACATATTTGAATAGAAATTTCTCCAAAGATGATATACAAATGGCCAATAAATACAGGAAAAGGTGTCCATTAGCTATTAGAGAAATGCAGATCAGAATCACATGGGGATACTACCTCATACCCATCAGAATGGCTTTATCCAAAAGACAGCCCGTAACAAATGTTAACAAGTATATGGAGAAATTGGAACACCCATATATTGCCGGTGGTAACGTGAGATGAGGCAGCCACTGGGGGCAACACTTTTTCAGTTTTTCAAAATGCTAATCATAGAGTTGCCAGTAATTCTGCTCCTAGATGTATACCCATGAGGAATGATGAACCCGTGTCCATACAAAATCCAGAATGTGAACATTCACAGTGGTGTTATTCATATGGTCAAAACGTAGATACAATCCAGATGTTACAAACTGATGCGCGGATGAATGAGATCTATTCATGCAGTGGAATAATAGTTGACATTTCAAAGGAGAGGGAAGTGTTTGTTACAGCTTGGATGAACTTTGAACACATCATGCTGAGTGAAAGAAGCCAGACACAAAATGCCTCCTACGTATGCCATTTGTATGAGAAGGCCAGAATAATCACATCCACAGAAACTGAAAGTAGATTAGTCGCTGGCAGGAGCTGGGGTCCTGGGAATGGTTGCTGCAGGGTGTGAAGTTTCTTTCTGTGATGATGGAAATGTTCTGGAGACAGATAATGGTGATGGTTGTGAATATACTAAAGGCCACTGAATCACACACATATTCTGGAAGGGTGACTTTGGTGGTAGGTATATCATATCTCAATAGAAAGGTAAAAATGAAGGTGTGTCTGAAGATTCTCATGTTGTGTGTGTGGGTGTGTCTGTTTGCACACGTGCACATTGCTCCAGGGCCTCCCAGGTGGCACTCATGGTGAAGAATACACCTGCCAAGGCAGGAGACGTAGGAGATGCAGGTTCGACCCCTGGGTCGGGAAGATCCCCTGGAGGAGGGCATGGCAGCCCACTCCAGTATTCTTGCCTGGAGATTCCCATGGACAGAGGAGCCTGGCCGGCTACAGTCCATGGAGTCACAAAGAGTCAGACACGACTGAAGTGACTTCGCACACATGCACACACACATTGCTCCATTTATCTGAAGGTCTGTCTGTCATCAGTTGAATTCTGCGACCAGTGAGCCTTTGTTTGTGAACAGAAGCCGATCAACTCCTTGGCCCTCGGGATACAGCCCTGTGTCCTTGCCAGGCTGCAGAACTACGGCTCTCAGCCCTCTCAGCCCCATGGGTCAGATGGTTGGAGTAGATGCATCACGCCAGGCACTGCCTAACTGCGTGGCTGGCCCCTCTGTCTCCTCTGCAGCACCGTGATTGTGTTTTATGTACAGACTGGGCCACCATTCAAGGTCCTCAAAGCTGCCGAAGTGGCCCGAAATCTACACAGGCGCCTCTCAAAGGAAAAGGCGGATTTCTTGCTTTTCAAAGTCTTGAGGATTGACACAGCAGGTATGCCCCCTATCAGAAATACTCTGTATTTATTTTTAGAGTTCCAGTGAGGTCCATATCTAATTGTTCAGAATGGAATTCTACTGGCTTAGACATAAGGCTTCCCAGGTGGATCCGTGGTAGAGAATCTGCCTGGAATGCAGGAGATCTGGGTTCAATTCCTGGGTCAGAAAGACCCCCTGGAGAAGGGAATGGCCACCCACTCCAGTATTATTGCCTGGAGAATCCCAGGGCGGTCACAAAGAGTTGGACATGGTCAAGTGACTGACACTAAGCAGTAAGGATTGCACATGCTATCCAGTTCAATGCAGTGCGAATATTATAGACATGTAAGTAACTACCCAGATTAAAGGAAAAGATTTCTCAGAGGAAGTGAAGGATGATTTAGTTCCAGTATAGCAGGACTGTAGCCAGGTCTCATAGTCTTTTTTGAATTAAGTGGGAATAAAGCTCAGTAATTAATTATCTTTCTACTTTCTCCATGTCAACTCCTGTGGGAATATTCTAAAAATAAATTAAAAAAAAAAATCAGATCTGTTAATCATGGCTCCATTTTACTGGCAAAGAAATAAGACATGTGGACATCTTCAGTTTAGCATCCAGGGATTTGTTTTGCTTCTATTTCTCCAGTTGGTTTCCTGCAACACACATTTGCCAGCTTTGCTTTGTCTTTGAGGAAAGAAACAAGGCATGGTCCTTTTTTAAAACTATATTCTCACATATGGGTCATTGTCAGAAATTTCAGACTTCAACCATCAGAGCAGTGTTAAAGACAGATAAGTATTAGTAGCTGGAAGACCCATGTTTATATGATTGATTGACCTGTGACATCGAGCCCTACGTTGTGACTATGGTGTTATGTAGATTATTGGACACGTTGTTATTGTTGTTTAATCGCTTTGTCATGTCTGAGTCGTTGTGACCTCATGGACAGTGTGGCCCGTCAGGCTCCTCTGTCCGTGGGATTTTCCAAACAAGAATGCTGGAGTGGGTTGCCATTTCCCTCTCCAGGAGGTTGCCCCCACCCAGGGATTGAATTTGCATGTCCTGTATTGTAGGCTGTGGATTCTATACTGCTAAGCCACCAGAGAAGCCCATTGGAAATTTAAGCTAGCTTCTAAGTGCCTTCCAGTGGGACCTCTTTTCTTAACTGCTTCCTTACTGCCTTTTCCTGGCACCAAATCCATTCCCATGTGTGGATGGAAATGTCTTCATCCAGGTCTCCATCCCCACCTTCCAAGGAACATGAATACCTTATTACGTTAAAGAAGTCATTTCAGTAGGGGATCGTGATAATCTTTGCATGGTAAAATTTGTTTCAGATATGTATCCACAATTGACTTTCTTTGTCATATGGAGTAAATTAATTTTTTAAAGAACTTTTTCTAGATACAAAAGTAATCTTTAGGAAATTTGGAATGCACAAGAAGACAAAAACTAGATGATTTAGTTCCAGTAGACTGTAGCCAGGTTCTAAAATAGTTTTCCAGTATAGCAGGACTGTAGCCAGGTCTCATAGTCTTTTGAATTAAGTGGGAATAAAGCTCAGTAATTAATTATCTTTCTACTTTCTCCATGTCAACTCCTGTGGGAATATTCTAAAAATAAATTAAAAAAAAAAATCAGATCTGTTAATCATGGCTCCATTTTACTGGCAAAGAAATAAGACATGTGGACATCTTCAGTTTAGCATCCAGGGATTTGTTTTGCTTCTATTTCTCCAGTTGGTTTCCTGCAACACACATTTGCCAGCTTTGCTTTGTCTTTGAGGAAAGAAACAAGGCATGGTCCTTTTTCAAAACTATATTCTCACATATGGGTCATTGTCAGAAATTTCAGACTTCAACCATCAGAGCAGTGTTAAAGACAGATAAGTATTAGTAGCTGGAAGACCCATGTTTATATGATTGATTGACCTGTGACATCGAGCCCTACGTTGTGACTATGGTGTTATGTAGATTATTGGACACGTTGTTATTGTTGTTTAATCGCTTTGTCATGTCTGAGTCGTTGTGACCTCATGGACAGTGTGGCCCGTCAGGCTCCTCTGTCCGTGGGATTTTCCAAACAAGAATGCTGGAGTGGGTTGCCATTTCCCTCTCCAGGAGGTTGCCCCCACCCAGGGATTGAATTTGCATGTCCTGTATTGTAGGCTGTGGATTCTATACTGCTAAGCCACCAGAGAAGCCCATTGGAAATTTAAGCTAGCTTCTAAGTGCCTTCCAGTGGGACCTCTTTTCTTAACTGCTTCCTTACTGCCTTTTCCTGGCACCAAATCCATTCCCATGTGTGGATGGAAATGTCTTCATCCAGGTCTCCATCCCCACCTTCCAAGGAACATGAATACCTTATTACGTTAAAGAAGTCATTTCAGTAGGGGATCGTGATAATCTTTGCATGGTAAAATTTGTTTCAGATATGTATCCACAATTGACTTTCTTTGTCATATGGAGTAAATTAATTTTTTAAAGAACTTTTTTCTAGATACAAAAGTAATCTTTAGGAAATTTGGAATGCACAAGAAGACAAAAAACTAGAATAATCCTCTAGATTCTAGAATCTAGAATTCTCACCATACAGAGGTAACTTTTGGTTAATTTGTTGATCTTTTTCCTTCTAATTCCTCCATCTCTAGAAACATGTAATACAATCAGGATAATTTGATCCATATTTTTAAAATCTTCTTTTTAACCTCAAACCATATTACAGTCATTTTCTCAAATCTTTTAATAGTTATCCCTCAGTAAGATACGCATGGTTGCTGGATGTGTTCCACAATGTATACAACCAATTCTCTACCCATAGACTGTCAGGTGGATTTTTAAATAATGGTATGTTGTTTTAAGCCTTCAAATTTGTGGTCATTTGTTACAGCAGCAGTTGGAAACCGGTACAGAGAGAGTATTCCCTAGTGGTTTGGATGGTAAAGAATCTGCCTGAAATGCAGGGGACCTTGGTTTGATTCCTGGGTCAAGAAGATCCCCTGGGGAAGGAAATGGCAACCCACTCCAGTATTCTTGTCTGGAAAATCCCACGGACAGAGGAGCCTGGCGGGCTACAGTCCATGGGTCGCAAAGAGTCAGGCATGACTGAGCAACTAAGCACAGACATACACAGTGTAGATAAATCTTTGTGAACATCCGCAGTCATTTTCACTGGATAAAGCCTTAGAATGTATCTTTCTTGAGTCAGAGGGTGCTCCATTTCTGCTGCGTGTTTAGGGCTCTTGTTCCAAGGCACAGGTGTTGGCATATTTCTGCCAGTCCTGTATTGTAGGCTGTGGATTCTATACTGCTAAGCCACCAGAGAAGCCCATTGGAAATTTAAGCTAGCTTCTAAGTGCCTTCCAGTGGGACCTCTTTTCTTAACTGCTTCCTTACTGCCTTTTCCTGGCACCAAATCCATTCCCATGTGTGGATGGAAATGTCTTCATCCAGGTCTCCATCCCCACCTTCCAAGGAACATGAATACCTTATTACGTTAAAGAAGTCATTTCAGTAGGGGATCGTGATAATCTTTGCATGGTAAAATTTGTTTCAGATATGTATCCACAATTGACTTTCTTTGTCATATGGAGTAAATTAATTTTTTAAAGAACTTTTTTCTAGATACAAAAGTAATCTTTAGGAAATTTGGAATGCACAAGAAGACAAAAAACTAGAATAATCCTCTAGATTCTAGAATCTAGAATTCTCACCATACAGAGGTAACTTTTGGTTAATTTGTTGATCTTTTTCCTTCTAATTCCTCCATCTCTAGAAACATGTAATACAATCAGGATAATTTGATCCATATTTTTAAAATCTTCTTTTTAACCTCAAACCATATTACAGTCATTTTCTCAAATCTTTTAATAGTTATCCCTCAGTAAGATACGATGGTTGCTGGATGTGTTCCACAATGTATACAACCAATTCTCTACCCATAGACTGTCAGGTGGATTTTTAAATAATGGTATGTTGTTTTAAGCCTTCAAATTTGTGGTCATTTGTTACAGCAGCAGTTGGAAACCGGTACAGAGAGAGTATTCCCTAGTGGTTTGGATGGTAAAGAATCTGCCTGAAATGCAGGGGACCTTGGTTTGATTCCTGGGTCAAGAAGATCCCCTGGGGAAGGAAATGGCAACCCACTCCAGTATTCTTGTCTGGAAAATCCCACGGACAGAGGAGCCTGGCGGGCTACAGTCCATGGGTCGCAAAGAGTCAGGCATGACTGAGCAACTAAGCACAGACATACACAGTGTAGATAAATCTTTGTGAACATCCGCAGTCATTTTCACTGGATAAAGCCTTAGAATGTATCTTTCTTGAGTCAGAGGGTGCTCCATTTCTGCTGCGTGTTTAGGGCTCTTGTTCCAAGGCACAGGTGTTGGCATATTTCTGCCAGTCACTTCCTGATAAGATCATCGATACAAGAGCCCTTCCCTGGGACCCCTGTTCATACTGTCAGAGGCTCTTGACTCAGTAAGATGCCTCTCTTCAGAGTCTATGCTATGAAAAGACAGCTAACTCCAGGGGGCCCCCCTTTTCTCCGTGATGACCTCTGCTCCGCTCGCCTCCTTGCAGGATGCCTTCTGAAGTGCTCTGGCCACGGCCACTGTGACCCCATCACGAAGCGCTGTGTTTGCTCCCAGCTGTGGATGGAGAACCTGATCCAGCGTTACATGCGGGATGGAGAAAGCAACTGTGGTGAGTCCTGGCGTGGGAAGTGGCTCTGGGTGGGGAACCTTCACACAGATCCTTCTGAAGTGTCAGAAAGACCTGCCTGGCTGTGCAGCTGTGAATTCAACCCTGTTCGCACTCAAAGCCCGTCGAACCAGCTCTCATGGCGATGGGTTAAGATCTTCTCACACTTCACCTGGGGCGCCTGCCGTAAAACCGCCTGATGAGGACACACACCTGGGCAGAGTAGATGTGGCTAACCATCGCTGAGAAGGCCACTTTGGGCTACATGGACCCCATTTCCAGATTGCACCTGCCTTGGCTGGAGCTGGGTGTGACCTTCTGGTGACGTGGTCCTGGGTATGGGCCTGGCAGGAATCAGATGAGCAAGAAAACTGGCCCACTCTTCCAGGCTGTCTGCCCAGGCAGCTCCAAACACTGGAGCCACTGCCTCAGCCAGCCAAGCCAGTGCTCTTAAGTCTCTCCTGAGGAGGAAAGTGTATGTCAACGCCAGTCTGTTTCTAAGAGTCATTTTCGTGTTCTTGGGGATGCAGATGGACATAATTGGCAGAAAAATTAGGACGAGCTCACTGCCAAATTATGTTTCCGCTTTCTGCTACTTAAAAATTTGAAAATGGCCAGCCCTGGATCATTACTCCAAGGAGCGTGTATGATGTTTAATAGAGTTAAACCGTTTGTCTTTGCTCCGTTGGTTTCTCTCTCCTGAGTGGTTGTTGCAAAGATTTTTACACTGGACTTTCACAAGGATGTGGAGGAAGTGAAGGTAAAATTGTTTCTGAGTGACCGACTGGCTCTATGACTGGCATTGTCACGCCATAGAGAGTCATAGAAATAAACACTTTGTTTTATTCAGACCAGACCAGAACCAGTCTTAAGGTACTGTGATTCTGGAATGATTGTTTTGCTGTGCCTTCCACGGGGGTTTAAGAAGCCTGCTTAACTGATGAATGTATTTTCTGCAGTTTATTTTATTCTCATATCAGCATGCAGCATGTGCTCCATGAGGTCCCTGAACTAGCTGGGAAAGTGTAGGGTGGTTCTCAGGTCTTGATTTATTTGTATTTCACGGGGCTCTGCAGCCAGCCTGGTAAGGTGGTAACACCACCGCAGATGGCCTTTGCTTGTAAGAACTCAGAAGTGTTCCCTGTGAGCTACTGAAAGAAAGCCGCTTTGCAAAGGGTATGTAACGTGTTCGCTCCGGCCTTCCTGTCTTTCAGAGTGGAGCGTATTCTATGTGACGGTCCTGGCTCTCACTCTCATCGTGCTGACGGGGGGCTTCACTTGGTTCTGCGTCTGCTGCTGTAAGAGGTACCTGGCATGCTTGTTTATTTCTATGAAGACAAAGATGCAACGTTAAAGGGGATAGCGATGGGTTTAGGGGCTGTCGCTCAGGTTTGTGAAACTGCTTGACTTTTTTTTTTTGAAATGCATCTTATTTATTTGTTTATTTATTTTTGGCTCTTCTGGGTTTTCACTGCTGCCACAGGCTCTTCTCTAGTTGCAGGGAGTTGGGGCGACTCTCTAGTTGGGGTGAGCAGACTTCTTGTTGCAGTGACTTCTCTTGTAGAATTCGGGCTCTCAGGCACATGGGCTCCATAGTTGCAGCTCCGAGGCTCTGGAGCACAGGCCCCATAGTTGTGGCTCATGGGCTGAGTTGCTCTGCAGCATGTGGGATCTTCCCAGATCGGGGATTGAACCCTTGTCTCCTGCGTTGGTAGGCAGACACTGGCCAAAGGCCCTGGATCATTACTCCAAGGAGCGTGTATGATGTTTAATAGAGTTAAACCGTTTGTCTTTGCTCCGTTGGTTCTCTCTCCTGAGTGGTTGTTGCAAAGATTTTTACACTGGACTTTCACAAGGATGTGGAGGAAGTGAAGGTAAAATTGTTTCTGAGTGACCGACTGGCTCTATGACTGGCATTGTCACGCCATAGAGAGTCATAGAAATAAACACTTTGTTTTATTCAGACCAGACCAGAACCAGTCTTAAGGTACTGTGATTCTGGAATGATTGTTTTGCTGTGCCTTCCACGGGGGTTTAAGAAGCCTGCTTAACTGATGAATGTATTTTCTGCAGTTTATTTTATTCTCATATCAGCATGCAGCATGTGCTCCATGAGGTCCCTGAACTAGCTGGGAAAGTGTAGGGTGGTTCTCAGGTCTTGATTTATTTGTATTTCACGGGGCTCTGCAGCCAGCCTGGTAAGGTGGTAACACCACCGCAGATGGCCTTTGCTTGTAAGAACTCAGAAGTGTTCCCTGTGAGCTACTGAAAGAAAGCCGCTTTGCAAAGGGTATGTAACGTGTTCGCCCGGCCTTCCTGTCTTTCAGAGTGGAGCGTATTCTATGTGACGGTCCTGGCTCTCACTCTCATCGTGCTGACGGGGGGCTTCACTTGGTTCTGCGTCTGCTGCTGTAAGAGGTACCTGGCATGCTTGTTTATTTCTATGAAGACAAAGATGCAACGTTAAAGGGGATAGCGATGGGTTTAGGGGCTGTCGCTCAGGTTTGTGAAACTGCTTGACTTTTTTTTTTTGAAATGCATCTTATTTATTTGTTTATTTATTTTTGGCTCTTCTGGGTTTTCACTGCTGCCACAGGCTCTTCTCTAGTTGCAGGGAGTTGGGGCGACTCTCTAGTTGGGGTGAGCAGACTTCTTGTTGCAGTGACTTCTCTTGTAGAATTCGGGCTCTCAGGCACATGGGCTCCATAGTTGCAGCTCCGAGGCTCTGGAGCACAGGCCCCATAGTTGTGGCTCATGGGCTGAGTTGCTCTGCAGCATGTGGGATCTTCCCAGATCGGGGATTGAACCCTTGTCTCCTGCGTTGGTAGGCAGACACTTTACCACCGGACTACCAGGGAAGGCCCTGCTCAACTTTTTGACAACCACTCTTTTTTTGAAGAGAAAGTCGATTTTAAAAGCACATGATAAAAATGCATTCTGCCCCACAGGGCTTGTGTGCCTCTGAGTTAAGTGGAGTAATAGTAGAGGCAGCTTTTTTCACTGCAGCTCTCGTAGTTTCTAGAAGATTCTGTCAGATATCTGCTCTTGTCTGTCTCATTTCACATTCACTAGAACACTACCTAAGTGGCCTGACTAATCCACTCTCAGCAGAGAAAGGAGTTCTAGAATATACTGATCCAAACAGTAGGTTTGCATGATTTTGCATCTGTGAACCAACAACAGAACCTACCTGAATTCTTTATCCTAAATGCAATACTTTAGGTGAAATGATTCCATCACCAAAAAGAAGTTTTGCTTTAGGATTTCATCTTCTTCATTTTTCATGACTGACCACTGAGAAGCCCCAGCTGCCTAATGGTCATAACCTTCCAGAACCCCATGCCCAACCTTCTGTGAGGACATTCATAAGAATAATGATTCCTCAAATCCTAAGAAGGCACCATGGGGTCCACTTTCCTGTATGGAACTCTCTAAATGCTCTCCAAAGAAGACATGAGAAAAAACATACTGGTGTATTATAGTAATAGTTATTTTTCAGAGATCATCTACCAGTTTCGGTAGTTTTATTTGTGATTACTTTCCCAAAGATGAGCTTGCCTTGTGGCTCAGATGGAAAAGAATCTGCCTGCAGTGCGGGAGACCCCAGTTCAATCCCTGGGTTGGGAAGATCCCCTGGAGGAGGGCATGGCAACCCACCCCAGTATTCTTGCCTGGAGACTCCCATGGAGGAGCCCGGAAGGCTACAGTCCACAGGATCACAAAGAGTCAGACACAAGTGAGCAACTAACACTTTCATGTTTTTCACTCTCCCAAAGGTAGGACTGGTGAACAAGCACACAGACACAGGTATCGAGAGGCCTCCCTCCCCTTACAGTTTCCCAGAACCACCTGGGAGGACAGTCACTCTGCTGTGTGTGGCTTTAAGAATCCTGCAGCTCGGCGACATGTGTATCAAGTAGAGGAGGAGGAGGACAAGAGTGCTGGCGGGCCTCTGTGAAGTGCTTGCCGGCGTCACGAATGGGTCTAAGTGCTCTGTGTGCTCTTATTTCCCCCATGAATCACATGAGAAAGGAACTCCTCCTACTCCCCTTTTACAGGTGGGCACCTGGAATCACACAGATGACCAAAAGATGGTCTCAAAGTCACCCGGCTAGGACACCCAGGCTTGGAGGCCCGTGCTCTTAATCCCTGAGCTCTCAGAATATTGCTTTCGTTTGTTCTCTACACATCTTACCATTGTGTCGATGTGTATTTTCAGATTATCCTCTGAAGCAGAGGGTAAGGGCCTTAGGATAAGCCTGATGGTTTTTATGTGTTGTGAAAATGAAAGACTGAATTACTGCTGATTCCTTTGGGAGAATTTATTATAATTTCTGTTGATTTTTTTTTCTGATTGCTAATTATGTCCTCTTTTCATTCTTGCATCTTTGGACATCTCAGGGTAGGATAGGTTCAGGGGGAAACATGTTCATCCGGGTTTTTCTCAGCTCGCTGGGACAACACACAGGTATTGAGAGTTGCTGGGTAGGTTGCTGGTGCCCCAGCCTGAGGCTTAGGTGAGAGCCTGTGGTTAAGTGGGTGACAGCAGTGCTTACTCTGACATGCTTCTTCAAGATGCATGATGTAAGAAAGAAAGAGACAGACTTAGAGAATGAACTAACGTTTGCTGGTGGGGAAAGATGGGGGAAGGGATCGTTAGGGAGTTTGGGATGGGCATGTACACACTGCTGTGTTTAAAGTGGATAACCAGGGCTTCCCTGGTGGTCCAGTGGGTAAGGACACCGCCTTGCAGTGCAAGGGGCAACGGTTCGATCCCTGGCCTGGGGAGAGACCACGTGCTGTGGAGCAGCTGGACAGATGTGTCCAATTACCGAGCCAGAGCTCTGGAGTGCATGCGCCCGGAGCCTGTGCCTTGCAGTGACAGCGGCCACTGCGATGGGAGGCCCACACAGGCCAAAAGAACAAAGACAGATGATAAATGAAAGAGCAATAAAAAGTGGCCCCCCACCCCAAAAAAAGAATCTAAAATGGATAACCAGCGAAGTCCTTCTGTATTGTACATGGAACTCTGCTCAATATTATGTGGCAGCCTAGATGGGAAGAGAATCTGGGGAAGAATGGATACACATATGTGTAGGGCTAAGTCCCTATGCAGTTCACCTGAGACTATCACAACATTGTTCATTGGCTGTACCCCAATAGAAAATAAGAAGTTTAAAAAACGTACACGATGTATTTCAGATTCACCAAACTCAGAGTGGGCCATAACACACATCATTAATGAAGAATATTGTGTGTGTGTTACACACTCAGTCATGCCTAACTCTTTGCAACCCCGTAGCCCCCAGGCTCCTCTGTCCATGGAATTTCCCAGGCAAGAATACTGGAGTGGGTTACCGTTGCTTTCTCCCAGGGATCTTCCCGACCCAGGGATCAAACCTGAGTCTCCCAAATTGCAGGCAGATTCTTTACCTTCTGAGCCACCAGGGAAGCCCCCCCCCCCCCCGCCACCCATATCAGTAATAAAAGATGCCAATTAATAAAATGTAATGACATTCTAAAGGCAAAACATTTGCTTTAGAGCCCCCCACATGTTTTAAATCCTAGATCCCTCTTTGGGAATCCAAGTTGATGTTTTTCTTTGTTCTTTTCAGACGAAAAAGGACTAAAATAAGGAAAAAAACAAAGTACACCATCCTGGATAACATGGATGACCAGGAAAGAATGGAGCTGAGGCCCAAATATGGTAAGTCTCCAATATACAGCCTTTCTGGTGTTTAATCCAAGTGTCCGAGCCACCATGGGGGAAAGGAGAATGCAGCTGGTAAGCCACAAAGTTGGGCTAAAGCTCAGGAGTGATTCCACAGCCCCAGTTAACTCTCATCAGGAAACCCAGCTGCCAGCTGCATTGTGAGGGACCTCTTTGTGGGTCCAGAGGGAAGGACTCAGCGCAGGGGACCAGAATGACGGACGGCTGAGAAAGAAGATGTCCCTCCCCACCAGAGGCGTCTGTCTGCTTCTCCCTAGGTATCAAACACCGAAGCACAGAGCACAACTCCAGCCTGATGGTGTCCGAGTCTGAGTTTGACAGTGACCAGGACACGATCTTCAGCCGGGAGAGGATGGAGCAAGGGCATCCGAAGGTTTCCATGAATGGACCCATTAGGAACGGAGCTTCCTGCAGCTATTGCTCCAAGGACAGATAATGGAGCGGGTGGCTATGAAACGGAAGGATGCCCACAGGAATCCTTTAATCCAGGAGAGTAGATGGGAGTTACAGACAAAACTCACTCTTGGTAGACTAGCGTGTTCCCGTCCTTTCACACGGGGCTGGAGGCGTGGCCCCATCTTTTAAAAGACCTGTCTTCTTTTGGGGGCTTTCGAGACACAAAACAGAGCCAAAACAATGCTCTTTGAACTGAGATGCTCGTTCACAGGAGTAAAGGTTGGGTGAGAGGCTAAGGTGCGTGCTTCAAGGAGCGCCTTGTTCTTGTAACTGGCACGGTGTTATATTCCTCTGTCAAGAACAGATGCATCTGTTTCTGTCTGCAGACCCTTTGGGGAAGGTGAGTTCCATTCGGATGCAGAGAGGGCTGGTTTCTCTTAGGAGCAGTAACTGCCTTTCAAGATGACTTTCCAAGCACGGTTTCTGTGGTAGCAGCCTTGGAGCCTGTGTGTATGAAGACGGTGTATCTCAGGTGTGGGTTGTCCTCTGTCCAGCAAGGTTTCTGTGCCCAAGAGACTCACAAGGTCTCCTGTTTTCGCTGCGTCCAGCCAGCCAATCACCATTTCTGTGCTGTCCCTAGCGAGCAGCTCTTGGAAGTTCGAGAGCTAAATAAGAATTATATTCTGAGAACCGGAGGCAACAGAGAGGGAGATGGGGTTTGCTGACTTGTGGGTTGAAAACTGAAGGTAGCATTTGAACATGTTTTATTTACCTTTCCTTTCTCCAAGAAAAATAAACTATGCTGAGGCCTCCCCAGTTTACAGGAAACACAAGGAAAGTGATTAGTAATTCATTAGCTGTTTATTATCTGCAAGAGGTCATGCATTTGGACCTCCGTCAATAAGAATAAAGACTCAGCAACTTTGTAATCTATACGGTCAGCCCTCTGGATCCATGGATGAGGGACCCATGAGGATGGGGGTCCCATGGATGCAGAGGTGGGAGGGTGGAGAAGAGTTGACTGTATTCCAAACTCTGAAATATGGCCAATCTTAATGAGTGGTATGCTTGTGATATTCAACCCCTGTAGATACTTTCCCTAACACCTTGATATAAATATCCACTTCATTTTGTTTAACACTGTATGTAGCCATTTTCCTCTAAATACCTTATTTTAAATGTATGAAAACATTAAAGCATCTCTGGCCACAAAGCAGCACCTACGAGCAATGAAGTGAATTGTATCCAGAGAGCTCAACTGGCTGATGATCCTTCCGTCTGCCTGTGGTCCTGAGGCCTGGGCGGTGCCCTTGGCATTCTTTGTGGAGAGATCAGATGGGAGGCGGGGCCCGTCGCAGCTCGTTGGCTTCACAGGAGTAAAGGTTGGGTGAGAGGCTAAGGTGCGTGCTTCAAGGGCGCCTTGTTCTTGTAACTGGCATTATTCCTCTGTCAAGAACAGATGCATCTGTTTCTGTCTGCAGACCCTTTGGGGAAGGTGAGTTCCATTCGGATGCAGAGAGGGCTGGTTTCTCTTAGGAGCAGTAACTGCCTTTCAAGATGACTTTCCAAGCACGGTTTCTGTGGTAGCAGCCTTGGAGCCTGTGTGTATGAAGACGGTGTATCTCAGGTGTGGGTTGTCCTCTGTCCAGCAGGGTTTCTGTGCCCAAGAGACTCACAAGGTCTCCTGTTTTCGCCGCCAGCCAGCCAATCACCATTTCTGTGCTGTCCCTAGCGAGCAGCTCTTGGAAGTTCGAGAGCTAAATAAGAATTATATTCTGAGAACCGGAGGCAACAGAGAGGGAGATGGGGTTTGCTGACTTGTGGGTTGAAAACTGAAGGTAGCATTTGAACATGTTTTATTTACCTTTCCTTTCTCCAAGAAAAATAAACTATGCTGAGGCCTCCCCAGTTTACAGGAAACACAAGGAAAGTGATTAGTAATTCATTAGCTGTTTATTATCTGCAAGAGGTCATGCATTTGGACCTCCGTCAATAAGAATAAAGACTCAGCAACTTTGTAATCTATACGGTCAGCCCTCTGGATCCATGGATGAGGGACCCATGAGGATGGGGGTCCCATGGATGCAGAGGTGGGAGGGTGGAGAAGAGTTGACTGTATTCCAAACTCTGAAATATGGCCAATCTTAATGAGTGGTATGCTTGTGATATTCAACCCCTGTAGATACTTTCCCTAACACCTTGATATAAATATCCACTTCATTTTGTTTAACACTGTATGTAGCCATTTTCCTCTAAATACCTTATTTTAAATGTATGAAAAACATTAAAGCATCTCTGGCCACAAAGCAGCACCTACGAGCAATGAAGTGAATTGTATCCAGAGAGCTCAACTGGCTGATGATCCTTCCGCGTCTGCCTGTGGTCCTGAGGCCTGGGCGGTGCCCTTGGCATTCTTTGTGGAGAGATCAGATGGGAGGCGGGGCCCGTCGCAGACAGAACCAGTGCTGCGGCGTCCAGCGTGACCACACCTGTCATTTTCTGCTGTACAGGCTTCTGCCACAGGATGGGGAAACCAGGACGGCTTTGCTGTAAGTGGAGATGCAAGGCCATTAAACCATCAGGTTTAAATCGTCAGGACAGGGCAACAGAGAAAATGGTTTCCATGGGCCACTGAAAAAAAAAAATTAAGCTTTCCAGTGCTGTTATTCTCGCTGCTCATATTTATCTTCGTGAGATCATCTTGTTTTTTAATTCTTCTGCTTTACGGAAAATGGCAAAAGTAAAAGCATACGGGTGTGAGTTTATGTTTAATCATTTCTTTACTTATGCCTACATTTTCTGTACAGACATCCAGTTCAATCCTATCAAAGGTGTTCGAAGTAAAACATGATAATTTTTACATGAATATGCAGCTTCATAATTTTAAGATCAGCCCTATACAATGGCCAGACTTACGTTATTTCTGTGCACAACTGGAAGTTTCTGGCACAGAGGATGGCAGCCTAAGTAGGAGGTCGGCAGAGCACAGTGATGAGTGATCGTGTGTTAAGTGCTTTGTACATAATACATGTATTGGACACACTCCATTGATCCTTACCATCAACCCGGAAACCTAGCTATTATTTTGACGCTGCACATAATGAAGACCCAGAGAGATGTAAGTAACTTGCTCAAGGTCACAGCCAGTCTGTGGTTGGAATCAAATGAAAATTTTGTAAGCTGCGAGCTGCTATCCGCCCTCTTCCCTTTTACACAAGGGACTCCCACACCCACGTACTGGAGTGAAGATTCTGGTGTACCTTTTGGACCGCTTGGAAGTTCGGTTCCTAGGATCAAGGATTCCCTCCGTGAAGAGAACAAACGGCGAGGAGAGAAGGCTTCATCTCTTCCGTGGCATTACTCCCGAGGCCACCCCATGGGGTGGCCGAGGGCTGCTGCCCTCCTCCCATTGCGACCCTGTCTCCAGCCCAGCTGGTCTGGCCCTTCCACCACCGATGGGTCTTGAATCTATGGTGGATCAAAGTAAACACTCCACCTGTGATCAGAAAGTAGGTCTTCTGCTTGCCCACTTCTCATCAGAGGAGCATAGCGTGAGGTGAAACAGTGCCAGCGTGACCACACCTGTCATTTTCTGCTGTACAGGCTTCTGCCACAGGATGGGGAAACCAGGACGGCTTTGCTGTAAGTGGAGATGCAAGGCCATTAAACCATCAGGTTTAAATCGTCAGGACAGGGCAACAGAGAAAATGGTTTCCATGGGCCACTGAAAAAAAAAAATTAAGCTTTCCAGTGCTGTTATTCTCGCTGCTCATATTTATCTTCGTGAGATCATCTTGTTTTTTAATTCTTCTGCTTTACGGAAAATGGCAAAAGTAAAAGCATACGGGTGTGAGTTTATGTTTAATCATTTCTTTACTTATGCCTACATTTTCTGTACAGACATCCAGTTCAATCCTATCAAAGGTGTTCGAAGTAAAACATGATAATTTTTACATGAATATGCAGCTTCATAATTTTAAGATCAGCCCTATACAATGGCCAGACTTACGTTATTTCTGTGCACAACTGGAAGTTTCTGGCACAGAGGATGGCAGCCTAAGTAGGAGGTCGGCAGAGCACAGTGATGAGTGATCGTGTGTTAAGTGCTTTGTACATAATACATGTATTGGACACACTCCATTGATCCTTACCATCAACCCGGAAACCTAGCTATTATTTTGACGCTGCACATAATGAAGACCCAGAGAGATGTAAGTAACTTGCTCAAGGTCACAGCCAGTCTGTGGTTGGAATCAAATGAAAATTTTGTAAGCTGCGAGCTGCTATCCGCCCTCTTCCCTTTTACACAAGGGACTCCCACACCCACGTACTGGAGTGAAGATTCTGGTGTACCTTTTGGACCGCTTGGAAGTTCGGTTCCTAGGATCAAGGATTCCCTCCGTGAAGAGAACAAACGGCGAGGAGAGAAGGCTTCATCTCTTCCGTGGCATTACTCCCGAGGCCACCCCGTGGGGTGGCCGAGGGCTGCTGCCCCTCCTCCCATTGCGACCCTGTCTCCAGCCCAGCTGGTCTGGCCCTTCCACCACCGATGGGTCTTGAATCTATGGTGGATCAAAAGTAAACACTCCACCTGTGATCAGAAAGTAGGTCTTCTGCTTGCCCACTTCTCATCAGAGGAGCATAGCGTGAGGTGAAACAGCAGCTGGCATTCTTCACTTGCGCACTTTGCACTAAGGGCCTTGGGAAAATGAAACCCTGCAGGAACTTAGAGGAGAAAAGCAGGGCCCGAGAATGTGGGAGAGGGCAGTGGGAGGGCTCACGAGATGATGAGATTCCTAGCTGCTGGTTAAAAAATCAGTGACGGAGCATTCAAACCCAGTGTTAGGAGGCCAGGTGTGTTTCTGACTGAAGAATCTGCTGGAAAAGATGCAAAGAGGGAAAAACTCATACCACGTGGCATGCCAACACCATCACCCATATGGGCAGGGAGGAGGGGCAGTACCCTTCCTTTTTTGTGCCTGACCAAATCATCATGGACTTTGGCTGAAGTCTTCATTTTATTTTCTTTTTAATGTCTTTCCTCCATGTATTGACAAAACATCATTTCTAACATAACACTATAAAACACATGTGCTAATCTGAATAAAGGCATCTGTACTCTTTGTAATGTCTCCTCGTTGTGCTGGTGGGGTGGGAGGTAGGAGGAGACTTACTCTTTATGCTTCTATGCAGAGGGACCTCTCTGGAGTAGGAGGCAGCAGACTGACCCCCAACCCGTTTTTGTGCAGCTGGTGAGTTAAGAGTGGCTTTTACATTTTCAAATGGCTGGAAAAAGTCATATTTCTGTGACCTGTGAAACTCACATGGAATTCAGATGTCAGTTTCCATAAATGGCCTCATTGGAACACAGGCATATTCATTCCTTTATGCCGCAACCATAGAGATGAGTAGTTTCAACAGAGACTGTGTCCCAAGAATATAATACAACATAATAATTATCTGAAAGAAAACAGGAAAAAACACCCTTGTCCACTAACCCACTGGGACCGTGATGTTGTCTGTGGTCTAAATTGTGGCCTTTCCTTCCTGGTTAGCTGATACGGTGAATGAATTGTAGGAAACTACATACTATTTAAGCGACCCTGTCTCCAGCCCAGCTGGTCTGGCCCTTCCACCACCGATGGGTCTTGAATCTATGGTGGATCAAAAGTAAACACTCCACCTGTGATCAGAAAGTAGGTCTTCTGCTTGCCCACTTCTCATCAGAGGAGCATAGCGTGAGGTGAAACAGCAGCTGGCATTCTTCACTTGCGCACTTTGCACTAAGGGCCTTGGGAAAATGAAACCCTGCAGGAACTTAGAGGAGAAAAGCAGGGCCCGAGAATGTGGGAGAGGGCAGTGGGAGGGCTCACGAGATGATGAGATTCCTAGCTGCTGGTTAAAAAATCAGTGACGGAGCATTCAAACCCAGTGTTAGGAGGCCAGGTGTGTTTCTGACTGAAGAATCTGCTGGAAAAGATGCAAAGAGGGAAAAACTCATACCACGTGGCATGCCAACACCATCACCCATATGGGCAGGGAGGAGGGGCAGTACCCTTCCTTTTTTGTGCCTGACCAAATCATCATGGACTTTGGCTGAAGTCTTCATTTTATTTTCTTTTTAATGTCTTTCCTCCATGTATTGACAAAACATCATTTCTAACATAACACTATAAAACACATGTGCTAATCTGAATAAAGGCATCTGTACTCTTTGTAATGTCTCCTCGTTGTGCTGGTGGGGTGGGAGGTAGGAGGAGACTTACTCTTTATGCTTCTATGCAGAGGGACCTCTCTGGAGTAGGAGGCAGCAGACTGACCCCCAACCCGTTTTTGTGCAGCTGGTGAGTTAAGAGTGGCTTTTACATTTTCAAATGGCTGGAAAAAGTCATATTTCTGTGACCTGTGAAACTCACATGGAATTCAGATGTCAGTTTCCATAAATGGCCTCATTGGAACACAGGCATATTCATTCCTTTATGCCGCAACCATAGAGATGAGTAGTTTCAACAGAGACTGTGTCCCAAGAATATAATACAACATAATAATTATCTGAAAGAAAACAGGAAAAAACACCCTTGTCCACTAACCCACTGGGACCGTGATGTTGTCTGTGGTCTAAATTGTGGCCTTTCCTTCCTGGTTAGCTGATACGGTGAATGAATTGTAGGTAAACTTACAGACTACAAATTTCCAAATACACTTCCACTTATTTATAAATAGCACACAAATCATAGACGCCAATAGCCTTTCAATACTCAGACCAAGCAGGATCTGTTCTTTTTTCTGTTTTCCCATACTCAACAAATGAAACCACACTAGTTTGCTTTTTAATTTTTTGCAAGCTAAGTCAGAGATGAAGCAGCTGTTAGCAGGCAAACATTTACTGATAGGAATAGTAGGAAGAAAATACACTTCTAGACAGAGGCCTAGGCTAAGCATGGAGTAAACCCACAAATTGAGAACGTAAAACATAAACAGATGTCAAGTAGAGTCAAGTGACCAGAAAAGGTGGTGATAGCCAAGCCCAACAGGAGGAAGGAGGCTTCTCTTACCTGATAGGGGCTCAGTCTGGAACTCTTTAACTCTCCCAACTTTGGTTTCCTCCCTATAAAAGCGTTTTTCTTCTCTTGCTGCACAGAGACTTGATGCCTCTAGCCATGGGTGCATTTAAGTTACAATTCTTCGCCTATCCTGAATAAACCCATCTTTGCTTGAGAAGTACTTGGGAGTCTGTCTCAGGTCAAAAAGAGGTAAGTGGATCACTTTTCCTAGTAACAAAGTAATTTTAAACATCAAAAGTAGGTTAAGGGCTTCCCTGGTGGTCCAGTGGGTAGGGACACTGCCTTGCAGTGCAAGGGGTGCCGGTTCAATCCCTGGCCTGGGAAGATCCCACGTGCCGTGGAGCAGCTGGACTGATGTGTCCAACTACCGAGCCGGAGCTCTGGAGCGCATGCGCCCAGAGCCGGTGCTCTGCCGCAAGAGAGGCCACTGTGATGGGAGGCCCACACAGGCTGAAGAACAAAGATGGATGAAAATAGGTCAGTGAAAGACCAACAGAAGTGGCAAAAAAAAAAAAAAAAAAAACCAGGTTAAGAGAAATACTTGGAATAAATGGAATGATAGAGGGAGATGGGTATCCAGGAATGCTATTCTTTCTTCCAAAGAAAACCTTAGTTTGTTCAAGGTCTGCTGATGTAACTTGGATTCACTGAGGCCTATGTGAAAAATTTAAAAACAAACAAACACTAGATGAAAATAAGATACAAAGTTTAAAGAACAGACTTTATCTGAATAGCATAGTTTCAAAAAATGTCTTCCTAGTACATTCCTGTAGCCAAAAATAAAAACTTTGAGAAAAGTAGAAAATGGGTAACAGTAGCCTGTGTAGGGGAGAGAGACTGGTGGACCTGAGAAAACCAGAGGATACTCCTTTTCTAGGCAGCCACACCTGCAAACCAGGTAAATTCTCAGTTTAGCCAGCATTTAATGAGCACAAACCTTGGGACAGGCCTATTACTGAGTCTCGGCTCGTACTGCTCTCCTCCCCATTAATAGGCCAAAAACTGAGAGAGGTGTTGTTGGGGGAAGAAATAACGATTTTATTCAGAAAGCCAGCAGGCTGTGACTATGGTGGGCTCATGCCCCAAAGAACCATCTTGCTTGAGTTAGAATTCAGGTTGCTTTTATATTAAAAGGGGCGCGTACACTCAAACACTTCATGGTTCCCATCCGTCTCTACGGAGTGGGCGTGTGGCTTTCTTCCTTCCTGCAGCCGCTCCCAGGCTGGCCACTCAGGGTACTCCTCGTGAACTAAACAAAGGTATTTTAGCTTTTCATGCTGTTAACTGGGAAGCAGGGTTCTCAGAGACTGGCCATTACATATAATTTAAGTTTACAGGGAACACTCTTTTAGGGATCGACTTGTTTTAGTCACTAAGTCGCGTCTGACTCTTTTGTGGCCCCACAGACGGTAGCCCTCCAGACTTCAGGCAAGAATACTGGAGTGGGTTGCCATTTCCTTCTCCAGGAGATCTTCCTGATCCAAGGATTGAACTGGCAGGCGAATGCTTTACCTGAGCTATCAGGAAGTCCAATTAACTTGTAATAGAATACCAAAAGTTCTTCCCTACTGCGGTCCCTCCTGTATGAATGGGCTAGGGTACCAAATTTCATAGGCTGGCTGCTTGCCCAAGAGATGCACAGACGAGCCATGGGAGCAATTACACATGTAGGAGAGAAATACCTTTCTTTCTTCCAAAGAAAACCTTAGTTTGTTCAAGGTCTGCTGATGTAACTTGGATTCACTGAGGCCTATGTGAAAAATTTAAAAACAAACAAACACTAGATGAAAATAAGATACAAAGTTTAAAGAACAGACTTTATCTGAATAGCATAGTTTCAAAAAATGTCTTCCTAGTACATTCCTGTAGCCAAAAATAAAAACTTTGAGAAAAGTAGAAAATGGGTAACAGTAGCCTGTGTAGGGGAGAGAGACTGGTGGACCTGAGAAAACCAGAGGATACTCCTTTTCTAGGCAGCCACACCTGCAAACCAGGTAAATTCTCAGTTTAGCCAGCATTTAATGAGCACAAACCTTGGGACAGGCCTATTACTGAGTCTCGGCTCGTACTGCTCTCCTCCCCATTAATAGGCCAAAAACTGAGAGAGGTGTTGTTGGGGGAAGAAATAACGATTTTATTCAGAAAGCCAGCAGGCTGTGACTATGGTGGGCTCATGCCCCAAAGAACCATCTTGCTTGAGTTAGAATTCAGGTTGCTTTTATATTAAAAGGGGAGCGCGTACACTCAAACACTTCATGGTTCCCATCCGTCTCTACGGAGTGGGCGTGTGGCTTTCTTCCTTCCTGCAGCCGCTCCCAGGCTGGCCACTCAGGGTACTCCTCGTGAACTAAACAAAGGTATTTTAGCTTTTCATGCTGTTAACTGGGAAGCAGGGTTCTCAGAGACTGGCCATTACATATAATTTAAGTTTACAGGGAACACTCTTTTAGGGATCGACTTGTTTTAGTCACTAAGTCGCGTCTGACTCTTTTGTGGCCCCACAGACGGTAGCCCTCCAGACTTCAGGCAAGAATACTGGAGTGGGTTGCCATTTCCTTCTCCAGGAGATCTTCCTGATCCAAGGATTGAACTGGCAGGCGAATGCTTTACCTGAGCTATCAGGGAAGTCCAATTAACTTGTAATAGAATACCAAAAGTTCTTCCCTACTGCGGTCCCTCCTGTATGAATGGGCTAGGGTACCAAATTTCATAGGCTGGCTGCTTGCCCAAGAGATGCACAGACGAGCCATGGGAGCATTATTACACATGTAGGAGAGAAATACCTTTCTCTCTACTTTTCTGAGTTCTTGGCTGAGACCTCTCCAATAAAAGATTAACAGGAGAAAACAGAAATGTATTTACATGGATATCTCAGGGAGAAATGAGTGACCCAAAGTGGCTTAAAACTTCAACTTACATAGCATCTTCAACAAAAGAAAACTCTGGAGAAATGACCCGCCAGAGGAAAACTGCTGTAGGGCTCTCAAGGGTGGAGCTAAGGGCTAATTAGTAAAATGTGTTATTTAGATTCCGGGCTGATTGGGCCCGAAGTTGTCTCTGGGAATTAACCTTTGTCCCTCCCTCTTGATAGAGAGGAGGTCCCTTTGTAAATCTGTATCGTGCTTTTAGCAAACTAGCGGGGAAGGAATGACAGAGGGCTTTTCTTGTTATTGCTTTTGTTGTTGTTCTCCATCTTTTTTTCTTTATTTTTAACAGAGTTCTGTTGTGGGTGGGATGAGGAGGGAGATGGCAGGAGGTTTGGGGGAGGGACATACGTATACCTGTGGCGGGCTCAGGTCGATGAGTGACAGTAAACAAGCATCTGCTTCTTAATTGCCTTCGGCTCGGGGTGGCATGTCCTGAACTCCTACCGTCATATTTGGGGGGATGGGGCATACATATCCAGGCTGGTCTAATCATCTCCCAAGTAAACTCAAATGATGAACTGGCAGGAAAAAACCCACAAACCAGAGACCTTCACATAAAAGAAGAAATTCAGGACTTCTCGATGGTGGTCCAGTAGTTAAGACTGTGTTCCTCATGCACGGGGCCTGGGTTTGATCCCTGGTCAGGAAATTAGAGCCCACATGTGGCAATTAAGACTCAATGGAGGGGCTTCCCCTGGTGGTCCAGTGGGTAAAGACACTGCCTTGCAGTGCAAGGGGCGCTGGTTCAAGCCCTGGCCTGGGAAGATCCCACGTGCCGCGGAGCGGCTGGACTGATGTGTCCAATTACCGAGCCGGAGCTCTGGAGCGCATGCGCCCAGAGCCGGTGCTCTGCAACAACAGATGCCACTGTGATGGGAGGCCCACAGGAGCCAAAGAACAAAGACGGATGAAAATGGAGAAATGAAAGACCAATAGAAGCGGCCCACCTGCTCCCCTCCCTCCCCAACCCGACCCCCACCCAAAATAAATAAATAAATCTTTAAAACACAAAACAAAAGATTCAATGGAGCCAAATAAATAAATAATTTTTTTTTAAAGCCACAAGAAATTCTATTAATCCAACCTTTATTAATCACACACACACACACTCCTGCTATACTGACACATATACACGATTATCAAAAACTGGAAAATGAATTATATGTACATGTCTAAAAACCAAAATGCTTCCACACTTCCAACTACGCTTATTCCCAAGTTTTAGCCCACAAAATACAGCATAACAAAACCACAGCATAAGTATTTTTCAAGTAAAACACTAACTATCAAAGCCTCATACGACTAATTTTAAGCCCTGGTCTCCAGTCTTCGGAGAAGGCAGTCATGTGTAGTTTAAAGTTAATGATCTACATTTACAATAAAATGGATTTATCTGCATGGTGCTTCTGATCTTTATAAGTCTTTCCATAAAAATAAAGGTAGATGAACCAACATTTGACATAAAATTATATTTAAAAGCTACTCAAATGGATAAAGATAACAGGTACAGAGGAGCTTTTAAAATGAGCATCCCTGCCTTGCTGGGGAAAGTACATTGAGAAGTGTTTTTCTCAAGGTCAATAGAATTCCGTTATCTGGGTGATTTCCTTTGAGTTGTGTCAAAATTGCTTCGAAGTTCCCTGTGAGAATTCACTGGAGCAAGGCCCAGAAAAGTACCTTTTACACAGTTGGTGTTCATGAAAATGAAATAATGCCTCATAAATGTGGGAAGGTCAATATCTCCCTCTTGGTTTAGCTTAGAGGTTGGCAAACTATAAAAAGCCAAGGAGTAAACGCTTTAGGTTTTGCGGGCAATATTGTCTGTGCTGCATATACTCAACTCTGCCTAGAAGGCAGCCACAGGTCATATGGTAAATGAATGAGCGTGGCTGGGTTCCAATAACATTTTATTTATGAGCACTGAAATTTGAATTTCAGAATATTTCTCTGTGTCACGAAATACTATTCTTTTGGTTTTTCCCCCTGCTCAGCCATCTTGGAATATAAAGTTCATTTTTATTTCTGGGTTGTACGAAAGCAGACAGCAAGCCATATTTGGTCTGTGAGCCAACTCCTTTTCTATTTCATGTTATAGCACATATTTTTAAAAATTCCATCATACATCGTTACCTTCTTGAATAACAACCCCCCAAAATATTCATGCAAAAATCCTTCTCTTTCCCCCCCAGAGCCCAGATCAGTTTTACTAAATGAGTAAGCTATTTCCTTTACAAATTATTTGAATTTCAAAATTAATCAAGGATACTGCTGTGAGTCTCTGGCCCTCCATTAATGTACCTGGTGAACCAGATATATTAGAAAAGTCAACATCTGCCACCCAGCCAGTCATGCATTCCTCCAGATATTCCAAGCACTAGTATTTCAGACTTCTACAGCTAGTGTCAGAGCATTTTTATCGTTCATAGAAAACAAACAGATACATTCAAACATGAGTGTCACATGAAACAACCCTAGAACTACAAAGTGGAAATTCACTGTTAGTGCGATGCGTATGTGCTTCTGGACAGGGTCGGAGCTGTGCATGTCACCAGGAGGATCGACCCCAACCTCGGAGGTAGATCTACATTTACAATAAAATGGATTTATCTGCTTTTAAAATTATAAAAGGTAGATGAACCAACATTTGACATAAAATTATATTTAAAAGCTACTCAAATGGATAAAGATAACAGGTACAGAGGAGCTTTTAAAATGAGCATCCCTGCCTTGCTGGGGAAAGTACATTGAGAAGTGTTTTTCTCAAGGTCAATAGAATTCCGTTATCTGGGTGATTTCCTTTGAGTTGTGTCAAAATTGCTTCGAAGTTCCCTGTGAGAATTCACTGGAGCAAGGCCCAGAAAAGTACCTTTTACACAGTTGGTGTTCATGAAAATGAAATAATGCCTCATAAATGTGGGAAGGTCAATATCTCCCTCTTGGTTTAGCTTAGAGGTTGGCAAACTATAAAAAGCCAAGGAGTAAACGCTTTAGGTTTTGCGGGCAATATTGTCTGTGCTGCATATACTCAACTCTGCCTAGAAGGCAGCCACAGGTCATATGGTAAATGAATGAGCGTGGCTGGGTTCCAATAACATTTTATTTATGAGCACTGAAATTTGAATTTCAGAATATTTCTCTGTGTCACGAAATACTATTCTTTTGGTTTTTCCCCCTGCTCAGCCATCTTGGAATATAAAGTTCACTTTTTTTCTGGGGTTGTACGAAAGCAGACAGCAAGCCATATTTGGTCTGTGAGCCAACTCCTTTTCTATTTCATGTTATAGCACATATTTTTAAAAATTCCATCATACATCGTTACCTTCTTGAATAACAACCCCCCAAAATATTCATGCAAAAATCCTTCTCTTTCCCCCCCAGAGCCCAGATCAGTTTTACTAAATGAGTAAGCTATTTCCTTTACAAATTATTTGAATTTCAAAATTAATCAAGGATACTGCTGTGAGTCTCTGGCCCTCCATTAATGTACCTGGTGAACCAGATATATTAGAAAAGTCAACATCTGCCACCCAGCCAGTCATGCATTCCTCCAGATATTCCAAGCACTAGTATTTCAGACTTCTACAGCTAGTGTCAGAGCATTTTTATCGTTCATAGAAAACAAACAGATACATTCAAACATGAGTGTCACATGAAACAACCCTAGAACTACAAAGTGGAAATTCACTGTTAGTGCGATGCGTATGTGCTTCTGGACAGGGTCGGAGCTGTGCATGTCACCAGGAGGACGTCAGCTCACTCCTCAGGTGGACCTCAGGGAGTGGTTAATGTAAGCCTGGGCAGACATGAAGCAGCTCTGGGACTGGCCACAGGACCTCTGCACACAGGGACATCTCAGAGCTTTAGCTCTTCAGCTCCCCACAGCTCCTAAGGGATGCTGTGTCCTCACTGGCCCAGGATGGACTGCCTCTAGTGCTACTTTCTTTATTTTTTTATATTTGGCTGTGCTGGGTCTTAGTTACGGCATGTGGGATCTAGTTCCCTGACCAGGGATCGAACCTGGGCCCCCTGCGTTGGCAGCGCAGAGTCTTAGCCACTGGACCACCGGGGAAGTCCCTAGTGCTACTTTTATTCATGGTCTCCTTCCACTCCCCAGAACATTCGAAGGGTGTGAGTGGAGTGTGCACACCCACATAGAGTGGAAAAGAAGGAGCTTTCTCCTGTCTCTTCCCCCAGGAACAGCTTTGATCCCTTTCCTCACAGAGCAGGACATTTAGAGACACGGTATGGAAAAGCCTCGTGCCTTCTTCATCAGAGTTTTCCTTTCAGAGTGACGGAAAACAATGGTCATAGGGGTTTTTTGTTTTTAAATGATGAACTATAAAAACTCTCATTGGATAAGAGAGTTGCTGCTTCCAACCGGCAACTATGGAACTTCTTTTCCCTTTTGAGGTTTTTGTGATGAAAGTGCTTTTTCTCCTTCTCTTGCAGGGGAAGGAGCAGCACCTCATAACAGCAGAAAGCAGGGGACAAGCCCTCACTCAGGTTCTGGTGCTGAGCAGGTGGGTACTGGCCTCCCCTCACCTCGGCAAAGGCATTGCTGGAGGTCCAAGTGGGTTGGCAGGTGCTGCTCCTAATAATGGTGACGCCTGCACTTAACATCGGATTTTCACCTTGTGGCAAATACTACACGTTTGCTTTCTCTGAGGTTCACACTATCCCGAGGGGCTAAGTAAGGTATCTATACAATCACCACTGTCCTGAGGGGTCGGAGTGGGGGATGAACGGCAGATCTGTGGGGACAAAGCCCAGCCAGGCTGTTCTTCTTGGGCCACACTCTGCTCTGCTTAGGCTCATTTCCTATCAGAGACACGATGTGGAACACAGCACAGAAATGAACAAGATCTCTGAGCAGTTAAGGATGATGGGGACTTTAAGAGAGAGGGTTTCTCAAAGAAAATCAGGTAATTCTGTGCTGTTGATGAGATTCATAAAAATCAACCAATGCTGCCGCTGCACAGCATCTGCAGATATCCAGCTGGCTGGTCTCAGGCGTGCTGCACCACCCTGCCCAGCGTGTCAGTCACGCTGAGGTCCCCCAGCACCCACCTGGGCCCGAGCCCCAGAGCCACATGGGGCTGGCCATGTCACTGCCCAGGCAGGGGTCCTGCCATGGTGCCGGGGCTGCAGGGCCGGCTGACCTCGCCCCGCACCTTGCTCTGAGGCAGACGGGGTCATGGGGAGTCCCGCACCTCATCCTATAAACACTGCGGCCACAGGCATGTGGCGTATATTGGTCCCTAGTCGTGGAAGGGGAGGGGTAGGATTTGTATCTGTTTATGAGGACTGGATGATGTCTTTAAATTCCTAGCTCAGCTACCCTATGGGTTTATTTAAAATAATGGATGGCACGTCCGCGTACCTCGGTAGGTAAGCTTTCCTTTTTTTATTATTTGGAGAATCCTATAAGCCTCCGAAGCACACATACTTGAGCTCCAGGTACTCCTCAATGCCGTACTTGGAGCCCTCTCGCCCGAGGCCGGACTGCTTCACCCCCCCGAAAGGGCACTCCACGGAGGAGATCAGTCCTTCGTTAACACCAACCATGCCGACCTCCAGCCGCTCTGCCACCCGCCAGATCTGGGCCGGGTCTTGAGAATAAAAGTAACCTGTGGTGGGGATAAAGGACATAGATGTAGAACAGCCATTAAAGCCGTCGTGTCCACAGCTGGGGGTGCCGTGGATGGCCAGCGGCCTCGTCGCCCGGGCCTGGAACCCTCCCTGCTTCCAGGCGGAGCCCCTCATTGGCCCGCACGTGTCTTCATCTCACAGCCTTTAGAACTCATCTTTTTGCTTCTGTTCCACTCTCACTAGCTCTCTCAAACTGTCGGAGTGGGGGATGAACGGCAGATCTGTGGGGACAAAGCCCAGCCAGGCTGTTCTTCTTGGGCCACACTCTGCTCTGCTTAGGCTCATTTCCTATCAGAGACACGATGTGGAACACAGCACAGAAATGAACAAGATCTCTGAGCAGTTAAGGATGATGGGGACTTTAAGAGAGAGGGTTTCTCAAAGAAAATCAGGTAATTCTGTGCTGTTGATGAGATTCATAAAAATCAACCAATGCTGCCGCTGCACAGCATCTGCAGATATCCAGCTGGCTGGTCTCAGGCGTGCTGCACCACCCTGCCCAGCGTGTCAGTCACGCTGAGGTCCCCCAGCACCCACCTGGGCCCGAGCCCCAGAGCCACATGGGGCTGGCCATGTCACTGCCCAGGCAGGGGTCCTGCCATGGTGCCGGGGCTGCAGGGCCGGCTGACCTCGCCCCGCACCTTGCTCTGAGGCAGACGGGGTCATGGGGAGTCCCGCACCTCATCCTATAAACACTGCGGCCACAGGCATGTGGCGATATTGGTCCCTAGTCGTGGAAGGGGAGGGGTAGGATTTGTATCTGTTTATGAGGACTGGATGATGTCTTTAAATTCCTAGCTCAGCTACCCTATGGGTTTATTTAAAATAATGGATGGCACGTCCGCGTACCTCGGTAGGTAAGCTTTCCTTTTTTTATTATTTGGAGAATCCTATAAGCCTCCGGCAAAATACTTGAGCTCCAGGTACTCCTCAATGCCGTACTTGGAGCCCTCTCGCCCGAGGCCGGACTGCTTCACCCCCCCGAAAGGGCACTCCACGGAGGAGATCAGTCCTTCGTTAACACCAACCATGCCGACCTCCAGCCGCTCTGCCACCCGCCAGATCTGGGCCGGGTCTTGAGAATAAAAGTAACCTGTGGTGGGGATAAAGGACATAGATGTAGAACAGCCATTAAAGCCGTCGTGTCCACAGCTGGGGGTGCCGTGGATGGCCAGCGGCCTCGTCGCCCGGGCCTGGAACCCTCCCTGCTTCCAGGCGGAGCCCCTCATTGGCCCGCACGTGTCTTCATCTCACAGCCTTTAGAACTCATCTTTTTGCTTCTGTTCCACTCTCACTAGCTCTCTCACTGTCTCCAGTCAGGACTGTAACAGCAAGGAACCCAGCCCCGATGGCCTCCTGTTTAACCCACCCTGCACACATCTGTTAGGCGATCCACGTGGTATGTTTACCCAGACCTTCCAAGGACTCCTTGTTACCCCGTAAAAAAAGGTTAAATTCCTGGTGGGCATCTGAACTCTCCCTAATATGGCTTCAGTCAACACGTCCAGCTTTATCTTCCATTATTCCAGTCACCAACCATCTTCACCACACCTGTCCACCAATTCTCCTTGTCCTATCTTCACTAACTCCCCTGGTCCTCCGCTGTCCAGAATCTCTCTCCTCCAGATACTGATGACCTGGTTCGGGGCGTGGCTTCCTCCAGCAGTATCCCATCAAGAAGGGACGAGAGGGGCTTCCCTGGTGGTCCAGTGGGTAAGGACACCACCTTGCAGTGCAAGGGGTGCCGGTTCCATCCCTGGCCTGGGAAGATCCCACGTGCCGCGGAGCGGCTGGACCCATGTGTCCAATTACCGAGCTGGAGCTCTGGAGCGCATGTGCCCAGAGCCGGTGCTCTGTGACAACGGAGTCCACCGTGATGGGAGGCCCACACGGGCCAAAGAACAAAGATGGGTGAAAATGGACAAATGAAAGACAATAGAAGTAGCCTGCCTGCTCCCCTCCCTCCCCACCCCCCAAAGTAAATAAATAAATAAATCTTTAAAAAAAATTAAAAAAAAAGAGAAGGGATTAGAGGAATACTGTCTATCCATTGGGTGTTCAGTTGTGTTCAACTCTTTTGTGACCCCATGCATTGTAGCCCGACAGGCTCCTCTGTCCATCGGATTACTCGGGCAAGAATATTAGAATATTGGGTTGCCATTTCCTCCTCCGGGGGCTCTTTGTGACCCAGGGATTGAACCTGTGTCTCTGGCGTCTCATGCACTGCAGGCAGATTCTTTACCGCTGAGCCATCCAGGAAGCCCTGAGGAATACTGAGCTCAGCATTATGGGGGGACTTGTGCACCCGTCTTACTCCAGCTTTAGGCTCTCTGAGTCAGCCACTCCAAAAGTCTATGTTGTAGAGTAAGGGACTCTACGCTGTGGATGTCCTTTCTCTGGGTGTCAGTGGTTCTCTTTCGCCCGGAGTGGAAGCAAGCGCCTGTAGAGCCACAGCCATCTCTTCACGTGATTGTCTCTTCCTCAGCACCTCCTTCACTGGGGATGCTCAAGACGGATTTATTGAGTGCAGGTCGATGGCTTCACTAACATCGTCCACTGGTTTCCCCTCCGTTTGTCCAAAAGGAATCTGGGCATCTGAACTCTCCCTAATATGGCTTCAGTCAACACGTCCAGCTTTATCTTCCATTATTCCAGTCACCAACCATCTTCACCACACCTGTCCACCAATTCTCCTTGTCCTATCTTCACTAACTCCCCTGGTCCTCCGCTGTCCAGAATCTCTCTCCTCCAGATACTGATGACCTGGTTCGGGGCGTGGCTTCCTCCAGCAGTATCCCATCAAGAAGGGACGAGAGGGGCTTCCCTGGTGGTCCAGTGGGTAAGGACACCACCTTGCAGTGCAAGGGGTGCCGGTTCCATCCCTGGCCTGGGAAGATCCCACGTGCCGCGGAGCGGCTGGACCCATGTGTCCAATTACCGAGCTGGAGCTCTGGAGCGCATGTGCCCAGAGCCGGTGCTCTGTGACAACGGAGTCCACCGTGATGGGAGGCCCACACGGGCCAAAGAACAAAGATGGGTGAAAATGGACAAATGAAAGACAATAGAAGTAGCCTGCCTGCTCCCCTCCCTCCCCCCCCCCCAAAGTAAATAAATAAATAAATCTTTAAAAAAAATTAAAAAAAAAGAGAAGGGATTAGAGGAATACTGTCTATCCATTGGGTGTTCAGTTGTGTTCAACTCTTTTGTGACCCCATGCATTGTAGCCCGACAGGCTCCTCTGTCCATCGGATTACTCGGGCAAGAATATTAGAATATTGGGTTGCCATTTCCTCCTCCGGGGGCTCTTTGTGACCCAGGGATTGAACCTGTGTCTCTGGCGTCTCATGCACTGCAGGCAGATTCTTTACCGCTGAGCCATCCAGGAAGCCCTGAGGAATACTGAGCTCAGCATTATGGGGGGACTTGTGCACCCGTCTTACTCCAGCTTTAGGCTCTCTGAGTCAGCCACTCCAAAAGTCTATGTTGTAGAGTAAGGGACTCTACGCTGTGGATGTCCTTTCTCTGGGTGTCAGTGGTTCTCTTTCGCCCGGAGTGGAAGCAAGCGCCTGTAGAGCCACAGCCATCTCTTCACGTGATTGTCTCTTCCTCAGCACCTCCTTCACTGGGGATGCTCAAGACGGATTTATTGAGTGCATGTCTGCACGAGCAGTCTTGTTAGGGACACAGGGTACCTACTGTGGCCCCTTGACCAGGTCCAAACGGAAAGAACGACAGCCACTTCAGGAGACTCCCTCTTCCTGAGCTGTCTTCCCTTCCGTCATCACCCCTCTGTGACGTCAAGCACTCTCTCTTTTGTTCAGGCTTCCAGGAGGGATGGGAAGAAAAGCACCTGGAATTTTCCAGGCGTCGAGCTTCTGGGAACATGGGACTTAAAGGGTGTGGGTGGTTCTCCCCTAGAAGAGTCTGCTCTGCTGCGTCTCCCTCCTCCATACTGAGCTCCGACCAGGGAGCTCCCATCCTGCATCCTGGGGACACAGCCAAAGAATTCGGATTTGCACAAACCTGCCCTTGCCCCTTGGCAAGCAGCAAAACGCATGCTCCAAGGAAGCTGCCTTCTCAAAACCCTGGGCGACATGTAAAAGGCACAGCAGGAGAAGTGACTGACGGTCACTGAGCGAGGACGGACCCCTACCTGCCAGCCCGACGTTAGTCGCGTTAGCAATCGCCACCGCCTCCTCCTCTGTGTCGAACCTGCCAAAGTGAAGAAGGATCATCAGCAAAATCCCTTGGGGGACGTAAGGAAAACCAGTTATTCTTTCCTCCTTATCTGTTCTCCAAATAATAGCCAGAGAGGGGTCAGAGTTTTGCAAGGAGCAGAGAGGAAAGCACCTTCATGCACTGCAACTACACTGAGCTCAAGGCTGGAGAGCTTGGATCAGCACCAGTTTGTCACTTCTAGGAGAACAGGAAACACCAGGGAACTGCGATGTAGGCAGAATGTCAAACTAAACGCCTAAGGAAAGAATTACGGCTCTTGCTACTGAGCTCAGCATTATGGGGGACTTGTGCACCCGTCTTACTCCAGCTTTAGGCTCTCTGAGTCAGCCACTCCAAAAGTCTATGTTGTAGAGTAAGGGACTCTACGCTGTGGATGTCCTTTCTCTGGGTGTCAGTGGTTCTCTTTGCCCGGAGTGGAAGCAAGCGCCTGTAGAGCCACAGCCATCTCTTCACGTGATTGTCTCTTCCTCAGCACCTCCTTCACTGGGGATGCTCAAGACGGATTTATTGAGTGCATGTCTGCACGAGCAGTCTTGTTAGGGACACAGGGTACCTACTGTGGCCCCTTGACCAGGTCCAAACGGAAAGAACGACAGCCACTTCAGGAGACTCCCTCTTCCTGAGCTGTCTTCCCTTCCGTCATCACCCCTCTGTGACGTCAAGCACTCTCTCTTTTGTTCAGGCTTCCAGGAGGGATGGGAAGAAAAGCACCTGGAATTTTCCAGGCGTCGAGCTTCTGGGAACATGGGACTTAAAGGGTGTGGGTGGTTCTCCCCTAGAAGAGTCTGCTCTGCTGCGTCTCCCTCCTCCATACTGAGCTCCGACCAGGGAGCTCCCATCCTGCATCCTGGGGACACAGCCAAAGAATTCGGATTTGCACAAACCTGCCCTTGCCCCTTGGCAAGCAGCAAAACGCATGCTCCAAGGAAGCTGCCTTCTCAAAACCCTGGGCGACATGTAAAAGGCACAGCAGGAGAAGTGACTGACGGTCACTGAGCGAGGACGGACCCCTACCTGCCAGCCCGACGTTAGTCGCGTTAGCAATCGCCACCGCCTCCTCCTCTGTGTCGAACCTGCCAAAGTGAAGAAGGATCATCAGCAAAATCCCTTGGGGGACGTAAGGAAAACCAGTTATTCTTTCCTCCTTATCTGTTCTCCAAATAATAGCCAGAGAGGGGTCAGAGTTTTGCAAGGAGCAGAGAGGAAAGCACCTTCATGCACTGCAACTACACTGAGCTCAAGGCTGGAGAGCTTGGATCAGCACCAGTTTGTCACTTCTAGGAGAACAGGAAACACCAGGGAACTGCGATGTAGGCAGAATGTCAAACTAAACGCCTAAGGAAAGAATTACGGCTCTTGCTACCTGCTAGGATGTTTGCTGATCATAACAACTACTTGAGAAGCAGCCGCGATGTAGGAGAAAGACAACAGCCAGGGGCCACTGGGGCCCAGGGTTCCAGTGCCAGCCCCACCACCCGTGCTCTCAACAGTGTGACGGAGCTGGGGTCTGTTCCCCTTGGAAAGGAGATGCTGGTAGGGAAGCCTTAAGCTGTGTCTTCCAGGTTTATCATCATATTTCTAGAACAAGATTTCAGAGGCCTTCTGCTGTTGCCCCAGAACCGAAACGGGGGTAAAAACATTCTCGCATCCCAGTTCCCCGAGTCAGAGGTTCAGCAGCAGCCAGCCCTCAGAAGGCGCCGGCAGAGCAGGCAGACCCCAGTCCGTGCGAGAGGACAAGAGGAAGAGAGGAGAGGCACTCTGGGGGACCGAGGTCAAGCAGAGGACCTCAAGAGAATCACTTGTCCCGAGGGTGACCAGCTCTCGTCTCTCCACCTGCAGAGAGCAAGCCATTCTGTCCGCCAGAGAACAGAGACCAGGGTGTCACCCGTGTCCTCCGTGCCCACCTGTCCCTCGAAAATGCAGTCCTCACACTGTCAGTCATGACATCCTTGAGGACTCGCACCTTCCGAGCGTCTGTGCTAACACACGGTGCTCCCGCCACCCCGGGTCCCAGGGGCAGAGGTGTCGTGACACCAGCTGCGTCCTCTCTGACCTCACTCTATTTATACAACAACAGTCATACTGATGTCAGGCTATGGGCTTTCTGTGTATGATGTCGTTTAAACATGACAACTGTCCCGTGACCGCCTCCTCCTCTGTGTCGAACCTGCCAAAGTGAAGAAGGATCATCAGCAAAATCCCTTGGGGGACGTAAGGAAAACCAGTTATTCTTTCCTCCTTATCTGTTCTCCAAATAATAGCCAGAGAGGGGTCAGAGTTTTGCAAGGAGCAGAGAGGAAAGCACCTTCATGCACTGCAACTACACTGAGCTCAAGGCTGGAGAGCTTGGATCAGCACCAGTTTGTCACTTCTAGGAGAACAGGAAACACCAGGGAACTGCGATGTAGGCAGAATGTCAAACTAAACGCCTAAGGAAAGAATTACGGCTCTTGCTACCTGCTAGGATGTTTGCTGATCATAACAACTACTTGAGAAGCAGCCGCGATGTAGGAGAAAGACAACAGCCAGGGGCCACTGGGGCCCAGGGTTCCAGTGCCAGCCCCACCACCCGTGCTCTCAACAGTGTGACGGAGCTGGGGTCTGTTCCCCTTGGAAAGGAGATGCTGGTAGGGAAGCCTTAAGCTGTGTCTTCCAGGTTTATCATCATATTTCTAGAACAAGATTTCAGAGGCCTTCTGCTGTTGCCCCAGAACCGAAACGGGGGGTAAAAACATTCTACGCATCCCAGTTCCCCGAGTCAGAGGTTCAGCAGCAGCCAGCCCTCAGAAGGCGCCGGCAGAGCAGGCAGACCCCAGTCCGTGCGAGAGGACAAGAGGAAGAGAGGAGAGGCACTCTGGGGGACCGAGGTCAAGCAGAGGACCTCAAGAGAATCACTTGTCCCGAGGGTGACCAGCTCTCGTCTCTCCACCTGCAGAGAGCAAGCCATTCTGTCCGCCAGAGAACAGAGACCAGGGTGTCACCCGTGTCCTCCGTGCCCACCTGTCCCTCGAAAATGCAGTCCTCACACTGTCAGTCATGACATCCTTGAGGACTCGCACCTTCCGAGCGTCTGTGCTAACACACGGTGCTCCCGCCACCCCGGGTCCCAGGGGCAGAGGTGTCGTGACACCAGCTGCGTCCTCTCTGACCTCACTCTATTTATACAACAACAGTCATACTGATGTCAGGCTATGGGCTTTCTGTGTATGATGTCGTTTAAACATGACAACTGTCCCGTGAGGCAGGTTTTGTTGTTTGTTGTTGTTTAGTCACTAAGGCATGTCTGACTCTTGGTGACCCCATGGACTGTGGCCCGCCAGGCTCCTCAGTCCATGGGATTTTCCTGACAAGAATACTGGAGTGGGTTTCCATTTCCTATTCTAGGTTATCTCGCAACCCAGAGATCGAACCTGCATCTCTTTGGTCTTCTGCATTGACAGGCAGATTCTTTACGATTGTGCCACCTGGGAAGCCATGAGGCAGGTACTAGTTTTTATTCTTTTTCCCATCAAGGACCCTAAGGCTCAGAGAAGTTAACTCATTCAAGGGGACATAGGTATAAAGTTGCAAAGCATGAATCTACACCCACTCCAAAGCCTGCTATCGCTAACCCCTACATCCTTTTGGAAAATGTCAAGGTGATATTCTAGGTCAAAAAAATTCATTAAAACAAGATGAAAGTTCTCTAAGTGGTCCATTTCCCCAATGTCAGATTAATCTATAAATTTCATTAGCAATGGAGGAGAGAGAAATATTCGGAGCAGTAATGACCAAGGATTTCCCAGGACTAAACAAACAATGTTAGATATTAAATAAAGGCCTCAGAACCTCAGACTGAAGAAAGCAAACAGTGTGCCATACCTAAGCTACCATGGTAAAATTTAAGAACATCAAAGGCCATAAGAAATTTTAAAAGTCTCTAAAAAGAAAAAGATCCCTTCATAGGAGCAAGAAACGTCCGACGAGGGGGGGGTCAAGAGAATCACTTGTCCCGAGGGTGACCAGCTCGCTCTCCACCTGCAGAGAGCAAGCCATTCTGTCCGCCAGAGAACAGAGACCAGGGTGTCACCCGTGTCCTCCGTGCCCACCTGTCCCTCGAAAATGCAGTCCTCACACTGTCAGTCATGACATCCTTGAGGACTCGCACCTTCCGAGCGTCTGTGCTAACACACGGTGCTCCCGCCACCCCGGGTCCCAGGGGCAGAGGTGTCGTGACACCAGCTGCGTCCTCTCTGACCTCACTCTATTTATACAACAACAGTCATACTGATGTCAGGCTATGGGCTTTCTGTGTATGATGTCGTTTAAACATGACAACTGTCCCGTGAGGCAGGTTTTGTTGTTTGTTGTTGTTTAGTCACTAAGGCATGTCTGACTCTTGGTGACCCCATGGACTGTGGCCCGCCAGGCTCCTCAGTCCATGGGATTTTCCTGACAAGAATACTGGAGTGGGTTTCCATTTCCTATTCTAGGTGATCTGCGCAACCCAGAGATCGAACCTGCATCTCTTTGGTCTTCTGCATTGACAGGCAGATTCTTTACGATTGTGCCACCTGGGAAGCCATGAGGCAGGTACTAGTTTTTATTCTTTTTCCCATCAAGGACCCTAAGGCTCAGAGAAGTTAACTCATTCAAGGGGACATAGGTATAAAGTTGCAAAGCATGAATCTACACCCACTCCAAAGCCTGCTATCGCTAACCCCTACATCCTTTTGGAAAATGTCAAGGTGATATTCTAGGTCAAAAAAATTCATTAAAACAAGATGAAAGTTCTCTAAGTGGTCCATTTCCCCAATGTCAGATTAATCTATAAATTTCATTAGCAATGGAGGAGAGAGAAATATTCGGAGCAGTAATGACCAAGGATTTCCCAGGACTAAACAAACAATGTTAGATATTAAATAAAGGCCTCAGAACCTCAGACTGAAGAAAGCAAACAGTGTGCCATACCTAAGCTACCATGGTAAAATTTAAGAACATCAAAGGCCATAAGAAATTTTAAAAGTCTCTAAAAAGAAAAAGATCCCTTCATAGGAGCAAGAAACAGACATCCGCTTTCTCAGTATCAACCCAGAAAATAAGCAAACCAAGGAGTGATACCTTGTGAAGCTAAGAGTTTTATCCAGGTAGATTATTATTAACTTGTGAGTGTGACAATCCTAAAGGAAATCAACCCTGAATATTCACTGGAAGAGCTGAAGCTGAAGCTCCAATACTTTGGCCACCTGATGCGAAGAGACAGCTCATTGGAAAAGACCCTGATGCTGGGAAAGACAGAAAGCAGGAGAAGGGGACGACAGAGGACGAGATGGTTGGATGGCATCACCAAGTCGACGGACATGAGTTTGGGCAAGCTCTGAGAGGTGGTAAAGGAGAGGAAAGTCTGGCGTGCTGCAGTCCATGGGGTCACAAAGAGTCAGACACGACTGAAGAACTGAACTGTGAGTATGAGAGAAAAGGCACGTAAGTACATAGAGTTCATTTCCCACAGACACTCCTGAAAGACCTCTTGAAGGATATACTCTGTTATGAAGAAAAACGAGTTCACCAGAGCGCAGAGTAGAAAATGTGGTCAATGTTGCCGTCTAAATTGGCAATAATAAAAACAAATTTTAAAAATCTGTTCCTTGAACTTGGTCCTTCCATTGACACAACCCTGCTCTCTGCTTCTCCAGCCCCCACCCCAGGCCTCAAACAACACGCGAACTGGACTTCTCTCCGGGTTTCCTTTACCTGCCCTACTCCTCCTCCTGTCTTCCCACCCGCTGGCGGCCTTACTTGATAACAGGTGCCACAGGCCCAAAAGTCTCTTCCTGAGAGCAGAGCATGTCTCGGGTGACGTTGCTGAGCAGGGTGGGCTCGAAGAAATTTTTGCCGACTTGGTGTCGCTTCCCGCCTGTCACAACGGTGGCCCCCTTGGAAATGGCATCACTCACGTGTTTCTCTACCTGAGCAAAGAGAAAAAGAAGAGCTCGTGGGAGAGCGGGGGAGGATACCTTGAAAATGTTTAAACTGCTGAGAACTGTACCTGGGTTTCTTTCTTTTTCAAATAGGTTTGAAACCATGTACCCTGGTTCCTTCCAGGTAGACAGAACCAAATACACAGAGGTATGGAGTCAAGAGGGCATGTGTACAATGCTGCCTCTTCCCTGCTTATTGGTAGGATGGATGCTGACGCTCCAGTACTTTGGCCATCTCTGATGGGAAGAGTTGATTCATTGGAAAAGACCCTGACACTGGGAAAGACTGAGGGCAGGAGGAGAAGGGAGCAACAGAGGATGAGATAGGGTGGCAGTACCAACTCAATGGACATGAGCTTGAGCAGACGCTGGGAGACAGTGAAGGACAGAGAAGCCTGGCGTGCTGCAGTCCATGGGGTCGCAAAGAGTCGGACACGACTCAGCAGCTCAACAACAACAACCCTGCTCTGTGACTTTCTGGATATTTGGTCTCTGTGCTGACTGGCCTGATACACGTACACTTGTGTCTTTCCAGGCCTGATGCTCAGCTGTCTTTCTGGGATTTGCTCTCTTCGCCTTCCTGGGTTAGTTCCAGGCTCTTGCATCCTGTGTTGTTCGCGTCCCTTGGCTTCGCGAACCCCTGAAGACTTTAAACTCTGTTATGAAGAAAAACGAGTTCACCAGAGCGCAGAGTAGAAAATGTGGTCAATGTTGCCGTCTAAATTGGCAATAATAAAAACAAATTTTAAAAATCTGTTCCTTGAACTTGGTCCTTCCATTGACACAACCCTGCTCTCTGCTTCTCCAGCCCCCACCCCAGGCCTCAAACAACACGCGAACTGGACTTCTCTCCGGGTTTCCTTTACCTGCCCTACTCCTCCTCCTGTCTTCCCACCGCTGGCGGCCTTACTTGATAACAGGTGCCACCGGCCCAAAAGGCTCTTCCTGAGAGCAGAGCATGTCTCGGGTGACGTTGCTGAGCAGGGTGGGCTCGAAGAAATTTTTGCCGACTTGGTGTCGCTTCCCGCCTGTCACAACGGTGGCCCCCTTGGAAATGGCATCACTCACGTGTTTCTCTACCTGAGCAAAGAGAAAAAGAAGAGCTCGTGGGAGAGCGGGGGAGGATACCTTGAAAATGTTTAAACTGCTGAGAACTGTACCTGGGTTTCTTTCTTTTTCAAATAGGTTTGAAACCATGTACCCTGGTTCCTTCCAGGTAGACAGAACCAAATACACAGAGGTATGGAGTCAAGAGGGCATGTGTACAATGCTGCCTCTTCCCTGCTTATTGGTAGGATGGATGCTGACGCTCCAGTACTTTGGCCATCTCTGATGGGAAGAGTTGATTCATTGGAAAAGACCCTGACACTGGGAAAGACTGAGGGCAGGAGGAGAAGGGAGCAACAGAGGATGAGATAGGGTGGCAGTACCAACTCAATGGACATGAGCTTGAGCAGACGCTGGGAGACAGTGAAGGACAGAGAAGCCTGGCGTGCTGCAGTCCATGGGGTCGCAAAGAGTCGGACACGACTCAGCAGCTCAACAACAACAACCCTGCTCTGTGACTTTCTGGATATTTGGTCTCTGTGCTGACTGGCCTGATACACGTACACTTGTGTCTTTCCAGGCCTGATGCTCAGCTGTCTTTCTGGGATTTGCTCTCTTCGCCTTCCTGGGTTAGTTCCAGGCTCTTGCATCCTGTGTTGTTCGCATCCCTGGGCTTCGCTTTCATTTTGTTCTAATATATTCTCCTTTGAGTACTAGTTTTGAAAAGGTGCACTGAAAATGGCTTACATTCAGTATTCTGACACCATGGGACTGGTCGTTTTACCTGAACTGGCCGGTAATGGAATTTGGACCCCAAGTAATTTTCCTTGAGAATATTGAAAGGATTTCTCTGTTCCTAATGCTGATGATGAAAAGTCTAATTCAAAAGTAGTTCTCACTGTTCTATGAATAGATTTTCCCCACTCTGGAAGCTTCTGGAATCTTCTTTGCATGTTCCTGAGATTCTAAAACTTTAATAAAATACATCTGGGTTTTTCTTTTTATTCTAATTCTATATATTCTGCAATTGGCACAGTCTTTCAGTCTTAAGAATTGAGTTATTTCCCCCTAGCTCTGAGAAGTTTTCTCTAGTATTTGTTTGACAATCCTGTTTCTTCCACTTCAAGGCTTTCTATTATAGAGCCCCTATCACTTTGCTACCCTATAGACTGTAGCCTCCCAGGCTCCTCCCTCCGTGGGATTTTCCAGGCAAGAATACGTACTATCTTCTCAAAACTCTTGGAGGACACTATTATTTGATTCCTAGAAAAGTTCCATCTCAAAAACAAAGCCTTTTCCCTTTCCTTTTAGGTGTTCCAAAAATAAAATCAGGGCTTCCCCTGGTGGTCCAGTGGGTAAGGACACCACCTTGCTGTGCAAGGCTGGTTCGAGCCCTGGCCTGGGAAGATCCCCCGGGGGGGACTGATGTGTCCATAGCCAGAGCTCTGCGCCCAGAGCCGGTGCTCTGGGCCTGGAAGTACCAACTCAATGGACATGAGCTTGAGCAGACGCTGGGAGACAGTGAAGGACAGAGAAGCCTGGCGTGCTGCAGTCCATGGGGTCGCAAAGAGTCGGACACGACTCAGCAGCTCAACAACAACAACCCTGCTCTGTGACTTTCTGGATATTTGGTCTCTGTGCTGACTGGCCTGATACACGTACACTTGTGTCTTTCCAGGCCTGATGCTCAGCTGTCTTTCTGGGATTTGCTCTCTTCGCCTTCCTGGGTTAGTTCCAGGCTCTTGCATCCTGTGTTGTTCGCATCCCTGGGCTTCGCTTTCATTTTGTTCTAATATATTCTCCTTTGAGTACTAGTTTTGAAAAGGTGCACTGAAAATGGCTTACATTCAGTATTCTGACACCATGGGACTGGTCGTTTTACCTGAACTGGCCGGTAATGGAATTTGGACCCCAAGTAATTTTCCTTGAGAATATTGAAAGGATTTCTCTGTTCCTAATGCTGATGATGAAAAGTCTAATTCAAAAGTAGTTCTCACTGTTCTATGAATAGATTTTCCCCACTCTGGAAGCTTCTGGAATCTTCTTTGCATGTTCCTGAGATTCTAAAACTTTAATAAAATACATCTGGGTTTTTCTTTTTATTCTAATTCTATATATTCTGCAATTGGCACAGTCTTTCAGTCTTAAGAATTGAGTTATTTCCCCCTAGCTCTGAGAAGTTTTCTCTAGTATTTGTTTGACAATCCTGTTTCTTCCACTTCAAGGCTTTCTATTATAGAGCCCCTATCACTTTGCTACCCTATAGACTGTAGCCTCCCAGGCTCCTCCCTCCGTGGGATTTTCCAGGCAAGAATACGTACTATCTTCTCAAAACTCTTGGAGGACACTATTATTTGATTCCTAGAAAAGTTCCATCTCAAAAACAAAGCCTTTTCCCTTTCCTTTTAGGTGTTCCAAAAATAAAATCAGGGCTTCCCCTGGTGGTCCAGTGGGTAAGGACACCACCTTGCTGTGCAAGGGGCGCTGGTTCGAGCCCTGGCCTGGGAAGATCCCACGTGCCGTGGAGCGGCTGGACTGATGTGTCCAATTACCAAGCCAGAGCTCTGGAGCGCATGCGCCCAGAGCCGGTGCTCTGCAACGACAGATGCCACCGTGATGGGAGGCCCACAGGAGCCAAAGAACAAAGACGGATGAAAATAGAGAAATGAAAGACCAATAGAAGTGGCCTGCCCACTCCCCTCCTTCCCCAACCCGACCCCCGCCCAAAATAAATATAAATAAATAAATCTTTAAAAAAAAAAAAACAAAAAACAAAAATAAAATCAACTTTGCATTTCAGGATCGTTAATTCCTGAGGCAGCAGGAGACAATTATCACCACTGCAAGAGAACATTTTAGGGACAGCAGTGGAGGAATGAAAGTGACAGATCTCTTGCGGACTCAGTGAAATGACAGAGCTGGAAAAGCGTATAATCAGACGATGCCATCTGATTCACACGAATTGGCAGAAACTCCCTAGTTTTTCTAATTGCTTCATTGTTTCCTAAGCCACCTTACCAGGCACTTCACCAGAGTGGTTTTTGATACTGAAACCGTGACACTGAACAGAGAATAAAACAAACTTACCTTTTCCACAGCTTTCGCATTAATCAACGGGCCTTGAGTAGTTCTCTCTTCAAAGCCATTACCCACATGCAGGTTTGTTTTAATGGCCTCTGCAAATTTTTTCACAAAGGCATCATGGATACCGCTTTGCACCAAGAAACGGTTGGAGCAAACACAAGTCTAGACGGAAAGAAACAAATTCACGTTGCCCGTTCATCAGAAGCGACCGACCCAACGGATAAACCCGTGACTGCCGCTACCTCTGAACGTGAACACACTTCCCCAGGTGGCTCCTGTCCTGGGTCCTGCCGGCTGTGTTCCTCCATACCTGGGCCTGGCCCTAGAGACAAGAGCATACGCTTCTTCCAAGGCCGCCACAGCCTCTACACCCCTGGGGTTAAAGAGCTAAGCGAGCATAAATCATCTGTACTCATGTTTTTTCAAACGGCTCATATTGGAAAGAGAGAACCAACTCAAGAGACTAAGTCCCTGAGACAGTGATGCTGCAGTGACAGAGAGCAGAGCTAGAAGGAAAGGGATTCAATGGCTAATACACGTTCATTAAGTAATTCAACAAACCTCTCAAGTGCTTGGTGGAATCCAATATTTTGAAAATGGACACAAGACCGTTCTTTCAGCCTAAATTATTGAAAAGCCCTTTGCTTATTATTATTTTTAAATTTATTTGGCTGTGCCAGGTCTGAGTTGTGGCACACAGGATCTTTAATCTTCCGTTGCAGCCTGTGGGATCTAGCTCCTGACCAGGGATCGAACCCAGGCACCCTGGGAGAGGAGAGTCCCAGCCGCTGAACCACCAGGGAAGCCCCAGCCTTTTGCTTATTATTTTTTCAAGGTAGAGCTAATAGTTTAAAGTTATGTAATATAAACACATTATTAGCAATGAGGTTATCTTTCACATACTTTCTTCTTGGCTTTTCTCTTAATTGTGGGTTTTCCTAGTAGAGACAAGTCTGTAGATAATTGTGTGTCCTGTGCATTTTCATTGGCTTAAAGTGATATATCCCAAAGCTGTAGCTTTGTAAGTGTCATTCTGAAGGTTACACACCTTTGCATTTTCTGTTTCTAAAAGGAAACACCTGTTTTTGGAAACAACCAAGCTTATTTTGGTTTGGTGAAAAGAGAAAAATGAATTACTATTTGTCAAAACAAGGATGAAAACTATTTAATATAAAACATTAGACAACATTTCACCTTTTTCCTCCTAGAAAACTTTCAGTTTTCCATTTCTGGAAATCATTTAAAATTGCATACTGATGGTACTCTAAGACGAAGGGCTTAAGAATATTATATAAGAAGCCAGGCAACAACTTGTATAGCAGATGGTTGACTGGGCCCTAGGTTCATGGCCCCAGATCCTAAGCAGAGTTGGAACTGAGATCCAGGGATGTATGACTTCAAGTCAGCTAATCTTTCTAGAGTTGCACGTCTTCGGCTGTAAAATACAGCCTTGTATGAGATAAGGTGGAAGGTCCCTGCCAGATCTAATGCTCCAGGCTTCCCTAGAAGGTGTGAGCTCAGGGTGTGACCCTCCTAAGCACAAGCTGGACCCTGCTTGGACCACTGGTGTGTTGTGGGTACCATCCCACCCGCCTCATGTCGGGAAGAATGAGACCCAGGCAGCAGGGTTTTGAGTCTTTCAAGGCACCCTCTCAACATTTTTCAACCTTCTTTTCCTTACGACTGTGAGCCTCGGACCCAAGCTGTTCAGGATATTTTGTATCTGAGGGGATGTTTTAACCTGTTTAGTAGAGAAAAGCCCAGTCAGGGAAAACTATGAAAATAACCAGATTCAAGAAGAGATGAAAGAAGAGAACGATTTGCGTAAAGGCGTCTGCTGCTCAGGAAGTTCCCTGAAGTCAGGGACGATGACAGCTCATTTCCCTTCAGACCCTCTGAGCCGAGCAGAGTCCTGGGAAAAGAGGGCACTCACTAAACACCAGGTGAGAGGGGACATGGACAGGAGATGAGAAAGTGGACAGCACCTTTGTAAAGCACACAACCGAGAAGGGCGCTCTAGCACTCACCTGTCCAGAGTTCCTAAATTTGGAGGCCATGGCCCCGGCGACAGCCTGGTCCACATTGGCACTGTTGAAGACAATGAATGGGGCGTGGCCACCCAGCTCCATGGACACCCTTTTCACAGAGTTTGCTGCATGGTGTAACAGGACCTGGGAGCAGAGAGAGGATGCGCTCAGCACCAAATCACCTGGGACCGGTAAGCCTTTGTTTAGAAAAAACAGTACCCAATAATGGAGAAAGCCAGGTACACAGTAGTGTAAATGGGATGATAGTTTGCATAAGAAAAAGGGCAAATAATACACATAGATTCATACTTGCTTGTATGCGGGGACCTTCCGCAGAAAGGAAGGCAGCGGGATTGCCCCCGGCTGAACCAGGAGATCTTGGAGAGAGGCAAGCCTTGCTGCCAGCCCCCCAGCCCACCAGCACATGCCAGGGACAATCAGACACAGCAGGGGTTCTGTTGAGGCAGTTCCACTTTATTAGTGTAGACTCACAGCTTTTATAGGCAAACGAAGGGGGTTTTGCAAGGGACTTCCTATAGTTACACCAATCAAGCTAAAGGTCAAGCAATTATGTATTTACATCGCAAGAGGAATCTATGGTGAGCATGCACTGTCCACAAGCTAGGAAACCAGGGGGATCAATCAGAAGTTTTGACAATGGACTTTAGGTTATGCCCTCGTCTCTTCCTGTGGGCGTCATTTTAGCACCAAACTGCAAATATGTGCTTAAGCTTTCTTATGCTTGCAAAGGCCCTCTTTCATTTAGGGCCCCACACTTGTATTTGTTAAACATGGGGAAGATAACAAAACTAATTATGTATAAAAGGGAGGAAATCAGGGGTGGGGTCAGGGTGAAACTTCTGAACATAAACTTCGGAATATAAATATATTACCCTGATTTTTGAACCATGTCAATGTAGGACCTATTCAAAAATTATAAACTGGCTTAAAAATCATAGAGATATGATCGTAAAATCACCCAGAACCCCACAACCCATAGTTGACCACTGATAAAATCTTAAGGTATATCTATTCAGAATTTGGCTATATACACAGAGGGATATGTACGGTTTTTTCTTAACCTTTTATTTTATATTGGGGTATAGCTGATTAATAATGCTGTGATAGTTCAGGTGGACAGCAGAAGGACTCAACCATCCACATACATGTATCCATTCTCCCCCAAACTCCCCTCCCATCCAGGCTGCCAGATGGCATTGAGCAGAGTCCCCTCTGCTAGGCACTAGGACCTGGCTGGTTTTCCATTTTAAATATAGTGTGTACGTGTCCATCTCAAGCTCCTGAATGATCCCTTTCCTCCAGCCTTACCCCTGGCAACCATAAGTTCATTCTCTTAAGTCTATGAGTCTGTTTCTGTTTTGTAAATAAGTTCATTTATATCATTTCTTTTTAGATTCTTCATATAAGGGATGTCATGCAATGTTTATATTTCCCTGAGTTCACCCAGAGAAATTGTATGACAATCTCTGAGTTGATCCATGTTGCTGCAAATGGCGTTAAATTTCATCTTAGTGGCTGAGTAATATTCCATTGTATGTATGTTCCACATCTTTATCCATTTATTTGCTGATGGACATTGACCTTACCTCCACTTCTTGGCTATTGTTCATAGTGCTACTATGAACACAAGGGTGCATGTATGTTTTCAAATTATACTTTTGTCTGGATATATGTCCAGGAGTGGCATTGCTAGGTCCTTTGGCAACTCTATTTATTCATTTTTTGAGGAACTTCCAGACTGTTTTTCAGAGTGGCTGCACCAATCTCCATTCCCACCAATGGTGTAGGAGGGTTGCCTTTTCTTCATACCTTTTCCAGCATTTGTTATTTGTAGATTTTTTAATGATGGCCATTCTGACTGGTGTAAACAAACCTATTTCCTTATGGGACACAAGATAGCTATTTTCGGGCTTCCCTGGTGGTCCAGTGGGTAAGGACACTGCCTTGCAGTGCAAGGGGCGCCAGTTCGATCCCTGACCTGGAAAGATCCCACGTGCCACGGAGCAGCTGGACCAATGTGTCCAATTACCGAGCCGGAGCTCTGGAGCGCACGTGCCCAGAACCAGTGCTCTGCGACAACAGAGGCCAGTGTGATGGGAGGCCCACACGGGCCAAAGAACAAAGAAGGATGAAAATAGATAAATGAAAGACCAATAGAAGTGGCCTGCCCGCCCTCCTCCCTCCCCAACCCACCACCCCCCCACCACACACACACAAAAAAGATAGCTATTTTCTTTAGAATATCAAAAGAATGTTCCTTGCCAGGCCACTGGTTTTCCCACCTCTGCTGGCTGTCTGGTCGCTGGCCTCCACCTGTGTCCTCTGCCTGAGTCTTCTTCCCACGCAGTACTGTGATGAGCTTGAACTTGGCTCTGGCTGCATGGCCCCTGGGATACTCCATGCAATCCTACTATGTCTTAAGGGTCCTTTCTGTTTCCATTCTCCCTGCAGACTTTCTCAGGACCTCAGCTTGCAAAGCCTTAGAAAGGGAACATGACTGCCCAGCTCATCTTTCTATGAGACACTCGTCCTGGGTCACTGGCCAGCCTATGAATCTTTTCTTCAGGTCAGATGACCATTCAAGGTTGAATTCTCTGCCGAGGGGCAGACGAGGTACCATGTGCTATAAGGCATGGCTACTGTCCCCTCTGTAGGTCCCAGGAAGGGTAGTCCCCCTGGAAGGGCTGAGGGCAGGACTACATCCCCAGAACAGGCTGACTAAAGGGGGTTCTGTTAGAGGCGAGATTCTATGTCCCAGGAGCTGCAGCAGCGCAAAGATCAGCTCAGGAGAGGCCCTTGGTATAGAGAGGGGCTATTCCTCTGTACTGATTCCTATCACTCTTCCCTTTAAACCACTTGAAGCGAATCACTGTGCTGTGTAAATAATTTAAAAGGACAGTTGGACTTGGTAGTAACATGGCTGCCATTTTCCTGGGGGTCTGTTCATTGGGGAGAGTTTGCTGAGCAAACTGAGGTTGAGCAATGAATGATTGCCTTTGCCCAGCATCTGGGAATTTCTGGCTTCCATGGCAAAGGTTTACAACTCTTCTCCTAGGCCTCTCTTTTTTTCTCCAACTACTCTAAAACCTTCTGAGACTAAGTTTGCTCTGCAAGATCCCTGGGTGGTAGCACTTTATGGGTCTAAAAACTCACGCTTCTGAAATGAATGAATGGCTTCCTCAGTATGAGTTTGTGGCATGACAAACATGGTTATGGCTGGGAGTTCCTAAAATTCCTTTTTCTGTCTTGCTTATGGTGTCAAAAAAATGATCTGTTTCATCAGCACTTTCAGATTAGATTTATATTATTTTAATCTGATATACTCTAAAATGAGTATATACATGTGTGTATATAAATACGAGCAGGAAAAATGTACACAATCTGGAGAGAAATACCATAACTAAGAACTTTTGTTCTACTCTGCCTCTTTCTGTTGTGAACATTTAAAAGGATAAATAAAAATGCACTCATAGGCACACACATGAGGTTCTGGGGAAGGAACGTTTCACATAATACGATATGGGACAGAGCTTCTAACACTCTGCTAGAAGCCTTCCTACAAATGGTGATCGAGATGAAATAGTATTTTTGGTACTGTATAAAGAGAAGTTATTGCAATGATTTTTTTTTTTTCAGTTGAAACGTAAATCATGTACCTTTCCGGTGGCTGTCGAACCCGTAAAGGAAATTTTAGAGACGAGAGGATCCGTACAAAGTGCTTCCCCTACTTCCCTGGCCTTCTTTTGAGAGCAGGGAATAACGTTGTACACACCCGGAGGAATTCCAGCCTGGTTGGCAAGCTATAAAGAGAAACAGCACACATGTGGCACCAAATGACCAAACTGGAAAAACAGAAAAGAGAAATAGGTATTTTAATCCAAAAAGCAATGGCAAAAAAAAAAAAAAAAAAAAAAAACCTTGGCTGAATTTGGGGACAGAATATATTTGGAATTGAAGTAAGATTCTTATTAATGCTAATGTGATATTAATGCATTGGAAGCTTCTGTATGAATTGTAAGCAGCATTTTATCATGTGCATGTGTGTGTACACATATATGTATATTTCCTGGTCCAGCCACTAACAGAAACAATGGCCGGCCAGTAGCAGTGACCATCCCTAGCGCTCCAAATATAGTCTCAAAATATCATTTCCTACCAGAGGAAATAAGGGCTTTCTGCAGACATGGTTAATCCTAGGTCTGGGATAAGAAATATGTATGTCTAAAATATCTTGTCATACTAGATAGCAAGGTAGATCTCAAAAACGATTAGAGTTATGTTAAACCACTGGTCAAAATCAAAGCTAATCACTGCAACAAACTGAAACTCATCCAGTCCATTAAACTCTCTGAGCATATAATGCTCCTTATAAAACAAACTAATTGAGAGATGACAGAATAGATTCATTAATTTGAAAAAACTGGTAAATAGAAAGAAAGAATCAAATATTACTGCCTTTCCTCTGAATCCACCACTGGGTAACCATGTAGATGATGGGAAACTTTGATGTATGGAAGTGGTCTGGTGAATAAATGAAAGAAAATGGGAGGAATTGAAGAATTCAAATATTACCATTTTGGCAGCTCCTAATGAATGAACAGATTGAGCAGGATCATACAGCCATGGTTGCAAACATGAAAACAGAGACACCCAGACTGTATGCACCTTCTGATCAAAGGACAGAAAATAGGATCAAACCAAAGTCTGAGAAAGTGCCTGGATGCAACTGCCAGTCTGCGGCAAGTGTGGCAGACAGAGGAACACGCCCCCTGGTGTGCGGGCTGCCAAGCCCAGGCAATGGGAAGCCCTACCAGTCAGATGTCCAGCTTCCTCAAAAGATAGACTGTAAGGAAAAGAAAAGGACGAGGGGAATCTGCAAATAGAAGAAGCTCATCAGACATTCGAAACCTAGCAAGTGAAGGGCACTGCAGGAAGTCTGATCCTACTCTTGAGGGACATAAGAAGCCATGAGAGGGTTTTAAACAGAGGAACAAGATCGGACTGAATGCAGATGGAGCTGGAGGAGGGAGTGGTCAATAAGAGGTGCCCTCAGTGTGAGAAATGCCCACCTTGTAGTCACATTACTATGACTCAATAAAAATGATGGCTAGATATCATTTTTAGGGTAAACAACAGCCTGCCGATATCAGAAAATTCCCGTTATTTTTTCTAAACAGAGCTACATCTGACTTAAAATAATGGCTACTGAATATTAAAACACAACACCACCAAATAGGAGATGGCAGGCAAAGAAGGAGGCTTTGAAGGTGCTTCCTTCTGTTCCAGAAAACCTCCTTTCTTGAACTCTGTGCAGAGAGGCTCACCTCTGCCAAGGCCAGGGCGGAGAAGGGCGTGTCCTCAGCAGGTTTCACCACCACCGTGCAGCCGGCTGCCAGGGCAGCGCCCACCTTCCGTGTGATCATGGCGCTGGGGAAGTTCCACTGGATCAGAAGAGAGAGGAGGCGAGTGAGAGGAAGGACCTGCCTGCCCCCGGGTCCCGAGGCAGGCAAGTCAAGACGTCAGCCAGCACATACTGCACCCCTGCCTGGCAGAGGTGCTCTTACCCAGGTGAGCTCTCAGAACACCTGGTGCCTGCTGGCTTCAGGGATGGCAGGGACAAAGGCTCATAAAGATAGGCAACGCCTTCAGAGTTGAAGACAGGATAAGATTATCTACACTGGGTGACAGCCAACTTCCCCTGTAGAGGGTGGGGTCATAAATATTTTAGGTTTTGTGGGATCTCCAGTTTGTCATGACGACTCAAGTCCACGGACAGTCCTGTGTATGAACAGGTGTGACTCTGTCCCAATAAAAATTTATTCACAAATATAGGCAGCAGGCTGAATTTTGTGTGAGGGCTGTGGCTTGCTGACCCTTTGGGGAAAAATATTAGCGAAGGTGACTGAAAACGGTAGAGGATCTATTCTATGTATATACTCACAGATAGCTCTTTGTAGACATCCGTGTATCTATAGTAAGTATTTTATTTCGACAGAAACTCGTATAGCACTCATCGAGACCGAGGCTGACCTAGGTGCTCGAGGTCACACAGCTAGTGGAGAATGAGGTCTGGGTCAAAGCTGGTCAGTCTAGACAGCGAGGGGGATGCCTCTCTGTGACTGTGGTGAGCAGGGAAAGACAAGCAGCCTTGAGGCCTGCTGGCATGCTCCATAGAGAAGTTACTATGGCCTCTAGCAGAAGGTGCACTCAAGAAAGGCAGCTCATGAAGAGAAAGCTGGGTGTCCCACAAGTATGCTGCAGCCCTATCCAGGTAGATGCAGCATCTTATTTCTTAGTCTTTTTACTTTCAGAATGTGGCCCAGTGCCTGCTGGAAGGCTCATAAACACTTTGAAAGTGTCAGATCTTAGGTCTTTTTTTAAAAAACATGATAAACACCAGAAGATCTTTGTAGATGCACTAGACAACACCAAGAAGAAGGCTTTAATGCCGAGTCAGAGAAGTCCTCACGGCCTTGTGGGTCATTCCCTTTCTGCAGGCACTAGATAACCCTGGCCACCACCACACCGCTCCTTATCAGAGGACCAGGAAACACGCCTCCGCACCCAGCAGTGGCCTCGGGAAGCTGTGAACAGGTGTCGGAGCCAACAAGATGAGCACACCTGCTCCAGCCCCATTCCGCCGCCTCCCGAGGCAGGCAAGTCAAGACGTCACCCCTTGCCCCCTAGAGGTGCTCTTACCCAGGTGAGCTCTCAGAACACCTGGTGCCTGCCTTCAGGGATGGCAGGGACAAAGGCTCATAAAGATAGGCAACGCCTTCAGAGTTGAAGACAGGATAAGATTATCTACACTGGGTGACAGCCAACTTCCCCTGTAGAGGGTGGGGTCATAAATATTTTAGGTTTTGTGGGATCTCCAGTTTGTCATGACGACTCAAGTCCACGGACAGTCCTGTGTATGAACAGGTGTGACTCTGTCCCAATAAAAATTTATTCACAAATATAGGCAGCAGGCTGAATTTTGTGTGAGGGCTGTGGCTTGCTGACCCTTTGGGGAAAAATATTAGCGAAGGTGACTGAAAACGGTAGAGGATCTATTCTATGTATATACTCACAGATAGCTCTTTGTAGACATCCGTGTATCTATAGTAAGTATTTTATTTCGACAGAAACTCGTATAGCACTCATCGAGACCGAGGCTGACCTAGGTGCTCGAGGTCACACAGCTAGTGGAGAATGAGGTCTGGGTCAAAGCTGGTCAGTCTAGACAGCGAGGGGGATGCCTCTCTGTGACTGTGGTGAGCAGGGAAAGACAAGCAGCCTTGAGGCCTGCTGGCATGCTCCATAGAGAAGTTACTATGGCCTCTAGCAGAAGGTGCACTCAAGAAAGGCAGCTCATGAAGAGAAAGCTGGGTGTCCCACAAGTATGCTGCAGCCCTATCCAGGTAGATGCAGCATCTTATTTCTTAGTCTTTTTACTTTCAGAATGTGGCCCAGTGCCTGCTGGAAGGCTCATAAACACTTTGAAAGTGTCAGATCTTAGGTCTTTTTTTAAAAAACATGATAAACACCAGAAGATCTTTGTAGATGCACTAGACAACACCAAGAAGAAGGCTTTAATGCCGAGTCAGAGAAGTCCTCACGGCCTTGTGGGTCATTCCCTTTCTGCAGGCACTAGATAACCCTGGCCACCACCACACCGCTCCTTATCAGAGGACCAGGAAACACGCCTCCGCACCCAGCAGTGGCCTCGGGAAGCTGTGAACAGGTGTCGGAGCCAACAAGATGAGCACACCTGCTCCAGCCCCATTCCGCCGCCTCCCCCAGGATCTCGCTGATACAGCCACATACCGGGGTGATGACTGCAGCCACCCCTACCGGCTGCTTGAGGACCAGAGCCCGCCTTTCCTTTGCTGGGGTGGAGATGATGTCTCCGTACACACGGCGGGCTTCCTCGGAAAACCACTCCAGGAAGCTGGCAGAATAGAGAATCTCACCCTGGGCCTCCTTCAGTGGCTTTCCCTAGATGAAATCAGAAGAGGATACACTCAAGGCCTCTAGTAACAAAAGCTCGATTCTCTTTCTAAATTCTTCAGAGCTGCAAGCAGGGTAGAAGAGTCTCCCACTGCAAAACCCACAGGGTAGTTGAGAAATTGCTCGCCTCGGTGTGAGTCTTAGAAAGCCGAATCACAAATGGGGATGGAAGAAGCCTGCCAGGTCACGCTGAGCCATAGTCAGTCATGTGGCATCTTCAACGTGTTTACCGTCAGGAGGAGACGCCTAGAACTGCCTCAGCAAATCTTTTGTCTTCTAATATTTTCTAAATGTGGTAAACGGTGGAAAGTAATTTATTCAAGCAACTCAAAAAAGCTGGTACCTTTGAAAATACACATAGGGCTTCCCTGGTGGTTCAGTGGGTAAGGACACTGCCTTGCAATGCAAGGGGCGCCAGTTCGATCCCTGGCCTGGGAAGATCCCACGTGCCGCGGAGCGGCTGGACTGATGTGTCCGATTACCGAGCCGGAGCTCTGGCGCACATGCGCCCAGAGCCGGCGCTCTGCAACGACAGACGCCACCGCGATGGGAGGCCCACAGGAGCCAAAGAACAAAAACGGATGAAAATAGAGAAATGAAAGACCAATAGAAGTAGCCCGCCTGCTCCCCTCCCTCCCTAACCCACCCCCACCAAAATAAATAAATAAATAAATAAATAAATCTTTAAAAAAAAGAAAAGAAAAGAAAAGAAAATACACATAAACAACCTTAAAACAATCAAAGCAGTCATATGGCAAAAACTTGGAATAGTGGGAAAGCAGTTTCCACATTTCCACTCAGAATCTATTTCTTCCATATTATTAAGGAGTACATTATAACAGAAAAATTTTGCTTTAGGAAATATGCAAGCCTGATTTAATCAGAAAAGTTTGTGCCCAAAATAAGAATAGTTGATATCTGATCATGAGGCAAGGAATTCACATTTTCTTTAACGACAGAAGCACTGAGGTTAGAGCCTTCTCCGAGCTTCTGAGAACTCTTGGACAAGTTTCTTCAGGTAGTGAGTTAGGTCCTGGACTCACACTTTCAGCTGTAATGATCCTGGCAAGGTCATCCTTCTGTTGTATCATTAAGTCGTACCACTTCCGAAGTAAAGAACTCCTCTCCTGAAAAAAGAAATAAAAAAGAAATAGCAAAATGCTGACAGGGAGAGAGACTGTGAAATATTCTTCAGTTTCCTAAAATATTCGCTGAGCAGCCTCATGCTGACCTTTTTTTTTTTTTTTAATAATTGAGGTATGATTGACATGAAGTGTTATATTCGTTTCAGATGGACAGACCTTTCCTTGAGGAGTAATAGCAAAGATCCCACTTCAAGCTGCATCTAAGGAGGCGTGCTGAGGCATAAATTGTACAAAAGGAAAAAAGTTTTGTGGAACAGCTGTTACTATTTACGGTAAATGTTGAATAATGAATTTTACCATACAAGGTATAGTTCCTTTTTAAGAAACGGTATGTTTACTTGCAATAAAATACAACATAAGGGCGTCCCTGGTGGTCCAATGGGTGAAGAGTCCGCCTTGCAGTGCAAGGGGCACCGGTTCGATCCCTGGTCCAGCAAGATCCCATGTGCTGCAGAGTGGCTGGACCAGTGTGTCCAATTACGAGCCGGCGCTCTGTAGTGCGTGCACCCAGAGCCAATGCTCTGCGGTGAGAGAGGCCACTGCAATGGGAGGCCCACACAGGCCAAAGAATAGAGATGGATGAAAGTGAATAGATAAAGGGCCAATAAAAGAGGCCAAAATTAAAAAAAAAAAAACTACATCATAACACAAAATTTACCATCTTAATTATTAAGTGTGCAGTTCAGTGGTGTTATGTATAATCCATTCACAAGGCTCTGCAGCCATCACGCCATCCATCTCCAGCATGCTTTTCCTCCTGCAAAACTGAGACTCTCCACTCCCCCAGCCTCGGCACCCACCATGCTACTAATACTTCCTCTGAATCTGACGACCCTAGGAACCTGAGAGAGGGCGCATCAGACGGCCTCAGTCCTTTCCTGACTCTTTATCTCACTCAACGCAGTCCTCAAGTACACAGCTCTTTACTTTAATGACTCCCTGGCAAGCTGGGTTTGTCCCACAGACTGGGGTGGAGGTTGTGGGATCTGCTTAAAAAAGGCCTTAAAAAGAGGGTCCAGGCACAACCCTGTATATATACTTAATGCCACCAAACCGTACACTTGCAAATGGCTAAAATGGTCCATTTTATGTGCATTTTACCACAATTTAAAATTTTTTCAAAGACAAAAGGATGTATGAATAAATTAGATTAAGTATATTATGGAAGAAATGATTTCTTATTTTTAAAAAGGAATTCCTTTATATAAAACCATATATAAAAAGTCATCCATCCAGCAGATCACACAGGGGTGCCCTGAAGGAAGATGTCCCCTGAGCTCCGGCCTCCTGCATCTGAGCAGGTGTATCCAAAGCAAAGGAGGATCTCTGGTTAATTCTTACCTGCCTGGAAGGTTGCCCATAGCAACAGACAAGCCCCGTTTGTCATTCCGTCGTTCTAATCCATTTAGCAGGTGTCAGGTTTAAATTATTTTCTCATCCCACACATGAACAGCGAGCTTGAGACTGTGCAAACACCCGTCTTTCTCTGGGTTCCCTGTTTTGGGTAAGCTTCTCTATTCTGGATAAGTTAATAAGCTTGGCTCTCTTAGCTTTCAAGGGTGTTGCTGAGGTTCAGTCTTGTGAATCTCAAGTCCCAGAAGAGGTATCGACATATTGCTACAGTCACTTTACCCTCCGGACAGTGGTGGTGGTGATGGTTTAGTTGCTAAGTCTTGTCCGACCCCTGCGACCCCATGGACTGTGGAGCCCACCAGGCTCCACTGTCCATGGGATTTCCCAGGCAGGAATACTGGAGTGGGTTGCCATTTCTTTGTCTAAGGGATCTTCCCCATCCAGGGATCAAACCCAGATCTCCTGCATTGCAGGCGGATTCTTTACCATTGGAGCCACCAGGCAAGCCCATCACTGAAAGGACGAGAAGCACCAAGAACAGTATGCAGCTGTGGAAGGCACAGGAGCCCCCCTCAGGGAGGTCCTCCTCCTAATCCCCGGAACCTGTGAATGCATATAGTACTTCACAAGGCAAAAGGGATTCTGCCCATGTGACTCAGGTGAGGCGCGCGAGGAGCCTGAGCTCTGCAGGTGAGCCCAATGCAATCACCAGGACTACAAGAGGCAGGAGGAGGGTACTAGAGCAGAGGGCGGAGCGCTGTGGGGCCACGGACGACGCACTCGGGCAGCCCCTAGAAGTGGGAAAAGGCAAGGAAACCCCCAGAGCTTCCCCAAGGAATGCAGCCCTGCGAACCCGTCTTGGACTCTTTCGACCTCCAGGACGGTAAGAATGAATTTGTGTTGTTGCGTTGTGTTCAGTCCCTAAGTCTGGGATGTTTCGTCCCAGCAGCCAGACGGAACTCATGCACCAGCTTAGAAGGCGCCCGGTAAATGCCAGCTCCCTTCTTTCTCTGAACCCCTCCAGGGGTTCACCAGGTGGGGAAGGGGGTGAGGGCCACGCCACGGGCTCAGAGAAGGAAGGCTGGTGGCAGGCTCTGTGGGCTCACGGGTGCCAGGGCAGAAGGAATACAGGAGCCGGGCCTCAGGAACGCGGGCCGAGAACAAGCCTAGAGCAGGAAGTGGAACATAGGAATGGCGGGACAGCAAAAGCCTGGGGGCAAGAGAGCCCCTGTACAAGTTTGTGCCCCACCATCCAAGCGGCAGGGGGCGACCCAGCTTCTGAGTGAAAGCTGAGCCCACCACTTCCTTAGTAAGTCACTCCGAGGTTCCTCTCCAAGGTGGCTTCAAGGTCCTCTCAAGAAGGGAGGGTTCCCTAAGAGGCCCCAGGGAAGGCCACCTGACTGCACCTGGAAGCACTCCTGGGCCCCCCAAATACCCCTGCAGCGCAGGCTTGAGCCCGCAGGCCCTGGTGGGGAGGCTCCAAAGGGACGCCCGCGGGCCCAGGGCTCGGCCTGGATGCACACGCTTCCTGCAATCCCCCACAGCTGCTAGCGCGCACAGGTGCATTAGATCAGGCGTCCCTCTCAGCTCCAGACCCACACAGCCAACCTCCAACGTAACTCCCTCAGCGTCTAATGGACATCTCAGACCCAGTGGGTCCAAAACTGAGCTGTGGTTTCTCACCCCAGTGCTGCTCCTTTGACCCCGCCTCATCTCAGTGGTGGTTCCCCCTCCCTCTTCTGGGCTCTGGTCAAAAGCCCTGGAGTCATCCTTCAGCCCCTCCCTTCTCCCTGCCTCCCTCCCTCCTTCCCCTCCCCTCTCGCTCTCCCTACCTTCTCTCTCATCTGTAACACTCCGTCAGGGAATCCAGAACACTCCTCATGGCCTCCACCACTAACTCTAGTGCTGGCCGCCAGCATCTCCCACAGGAATCCCCGCTTCCTAGCTGGACTTCCACCATTGCCCCATGACAGTCTACTCTCAGCACTGGGGCCAGAGCATCCTTGCAGGGTGCAAGTTAGAGAGATCTCTGCTTAAACCTTGAAATGAAGTCCTGCCTCACTTTGCGTAAACCCCACTTAGTCTGTGGAAGGGCTACTCACCCCGTCCTCCTAAGACTCTTCCCCAGTCGGTCTCCTCAACTCACAGGCCTCCTTGCTGACCTACTAGCTCCTGACTCAGGCTTCCGGCTCCAGCTGAATTCCCTCTCCCACTTTGGTGTCTGCATAGCATGTCCTCAGGGAGGCCTATACCCTGACGTTACAGCCTGAATTTGGGGGCTCTCCCTCAAATTCATATAACTCCCTGGCACCTCCAAATGGAGCTGCATTTGGAGACAGGCTCCGGAAGGAGGTTATTAAGGGTAAGTGAGGTTGTATGAATGGATTCTAACCCAATATAACTAGCACCTTCACAGGAAGAGATTAGAACACTGACAAGTTCAGAGGAGAGTAGAGAAGATGGCCACCCACGAGCCAGGCAGAGAAGGCCTCGGGAGAAACCGACCCTGCCCACACCTGGAGAGCAGACTTGTAGCTTCCAGAACTGAGACAAGAAATTTCTATTTAAGCCACCGAACCTGTGATGTTCTGTTATGGCGGCCCTAGCAAATTAATACAGCTGCCCACACTATTTACTTTGCATTTTGCCCCTTTTCTCTGGCCTCTGATCCTGTTAGCCTTCTCTGCTGTTCTCCTCTCATAGCATCCATTACTTCTTACTGATTTGTTTGTTCAGTTGCTCAGTCGCCTCTGACTCTCTGTGACCCCATGGACTGTAGCACACCAGGCTTCCCTGTCCTTCACCCTCTCCTGGAGCTTGCTCAGACTCATGAGTCAGTGATGTCATTCAACCACCTTGTCCTCTGTCACCTCGTTCTCCTCCTGCCTTCAGTCTTTCCCAGCGTCAGGGTTTGTTTGTTTTCTTCAATGAGTCAGCTCCTCACATTTGGTGGCCAAAGTATTGGAGCTTCAGCATCAGTCCTTCCAGTGAATATTCAGGGTTGATCTCCTTGCTGTCCAAGGGACTCAAGAGTCTTCTCCAATGCCACAATTCGAAAGCAACAATTCCTCGGCACCCAGCCGTCTTAAGGGTCCAATGTTCACATCCATACATGACTACTAGAAACACCATAGCTTTGACTATAGGGACCTCTTGGCAAAGTGATGTCTCTGCTTTTTCATACACTGTCTAGATGTGTCATAGCTTATCTTCCAAGGAGCAAGCACACCTTGTGCTCATTAGGACCCCGGGAAAGGAACAGTGACTTATTTGTTTGGCTATGTGATTTGTTAAAGGTTAAATCTCTTCCCACCTCCAAGTGAACTTCAAGGGCAAGAATGTTTCTTTTGTTGACCTGCTATATCTCCAGCACCTCCCACAGTAGGTGGCCTAACAGGTGCTCGGAAAATATCTCATGGATGAATCAATGTTAAGGCTCCCTTGATACTTGGCCTGCATTCCTGGACTGTGTCTTCCTTCAGAGAGAGGATGCTTCAGAGGAAAGGCAGGGTAGAAAATGACTTCACTGGTCTGACTCCAGGTGTCATAAAGTAAATGAAGGAGGAAAAAAAAATCTCACCCCTTCTAACATCCCCCAGCTCTACCACTCCCTGTGTCAATTAATGTTTCTATTCAGCCCCTCATCTGGAGGGTTGGACCTCGGCTTGTCTCATCCCCTGCACAGAGCCCCTAATTCTTTCCTCCCTGTTCTCTCCACTCCGGAGTTGATGACCTAGCCCAGGCTCTCATGCCAGCGTCCAGGTAAACCACGGTAGCAGCCTCCCGCGGGGTCGTCCTGCACCCAGGCAGGTACTTCAGATGCTCTGAGGTCACCCGTGCTCTCACGGTCCCTGACACTCCCTCAGCCCCCAGCGAACCTGTTTGCTTGATCGTCATTGCAGGCTCCTGTTCTGCTCCCCTACCCAACACTTTATGAGGCTGGAGCGCGGGGCCGTGCTCCCTAACCCCCAGTACCGGGCCTGGCACGGAGCCGATGCTGCAAACTTGTTTGTTCTTACTAGGTCATCCCGCATGGCGTATCTGGGAGCACTGAGGAAGGGAGACGGGAGACGGGAGCAGCGAGGAGGGGAGACGGGAGACGGGAGCAGTGAGGAGGGGAGACGTGACACAGACGGTTTCGCTAGGGTACAAAGCCCGATCGCCCCCTGGCGCCGGCGCGCACTCACCTTGGCCAAGACCCCCCTCCAGCTGCAGAAAGCCTCGTAGGCGGCGCGCACGGCGGCGCGGGTCTCGGGCACCCCGCAGTCGGCCACCAAGCCCAGCTCGGCGCCGCTGGCCGGGTCGTGCACCGGGAAGGTGGCGGCGGCCGACACCCACCGGCCGCCCACGAACCCATCGGTGCGCAGCAGGGCCGAGGAAAGGCCCGCCGGGCCTGGGGCATAGCGGCGGTTCGGGGCCACCTGGCAATGCACGCCGGGGCGGAAGACGGCGCGGGCAAGTGCCCGCGGGAGGCGCGGGTACAGGCAGCTCCGCAGCCGAAGGCAGGTCGCCATGGCTCCGGCGGCGGCAGGAAGCAGGCGAGCGAGCGTGCGAAGGCGCCGGCAAGGCTCCTTGATACTTGGCCTGCATTCCTGCTGTCTTCCTAAAATGCTGGAAGGCGGTTGGACTCCAGGTGTCATAAAGTAAATGAAGGAGGAAAAAAAAATCTCACCCCTTCTAACATCCCCCAGCTCTACCACTCCCTGTGTCAGTTAATGTTTCTATTCAGCCCCTCATCTGGAGGGTTGGACCTCGGCTTGTCTCATCCCCTGCACAGAGCCCCTAATTCTTTCCTCCCTGTTCTCTCCACTCCGGAGTTGATGACCTAGCCCAGGCTCTCATGCCAGCGTCCAGGTAAACCACGGTAGCAGCCTCCCGCGGGGTCGTCCTGCACCCAGGCAGGTACTTCAGATGCTCTGAGGTCACCCGTGCTCTCACGGTCCCTGACACTCCCTCAGCCCCCAGCGAACCTGTTTGCTTGATCGTCATTGCAGGCTCCTGTTCTGCTCCCCTACCCAACACTTTATGAGGCTGGAGCGCGGGGCCGTGCTCCCTAACCCCCAGTACCGGGCCTGGCACGGAGCCGATGCTGCAAACTTGTTTGTTCTTACTAGGTCATCCCGCATGGCGTATCTGGGAGCACTGAGGAAGGGAGACGGGAGACGGGAGCAGCGAGGAGGGGAGACGGGAGACGGGAGCAGTGAGGAGGGGAGACGTGACACAGACGGTTTCGCTAGGGTACAAAGCCCGATCGCCCCCTGGCGCCGGCGCGCACTCACCTTGGCCAAGACCCCCCTCCAGCTGCAGAAAGCCTCGTAGGCGGCGCGCACGGCGGCGCGGGTCTCGGGCACCCCGCAGTCGGCCACCAAGCCCAGCTCGGCGCCGCTGGCCGGGTCGTGCACCGGGAAGGTGGCGGCGGCCGACACCCACCGGCCGCCCACGAACCCATCGGTGCGCAGCAGGGCCGAGGAAAGGCCCGCCGGGCCTGGGGCATAGCGGCGGTTCGGGGCCACCTGGCAATGCACGCCGGGGCGGAAGACGGCGCGGGCAAGTGCCCGCGGGAGGCGCGGGTACAGGCAGCTCCGCAGCCGAAGGCAGGTCGCCATGGCTCCGGCGGCGGCAGGAAGCAGGCGAGCGAGCGTGCGCAGCCGAGCCTCCGACCCCGGCCGCGGCGGGGACGCGCCGGGTGGCGGCAGACGCGGGCTGAAAGTGGAGGGACGCGGAGCAGCGCCCTCTTCCTGCGTTTTCTGAGCTGTACCGCGCGAACTCTAGACCTTGGCGCTGATTCTGGCCGGCTTGGCTCTGAGTGCTACCTGGGAGGGATCAGGGATGGAGAGGAGAAGGTTCCCTGGGAGCTGCACCTGCGGACCGGCGTCGGCTTGGTCCGTCTGTAACTATTCCTTAGCCCCTCAACCGCTGCAGGAGAACCGCTCTGCTCCCCACCACTCCCGCAACCAGCACCCCCGCCGCTGGAATGAGTCCTTGGTCCATGTGTGTGCCGACGTCTGCCCCAAGTTTCCCGGGACGTGATCAGGATGCTTCACTGCCGTAGCTCCTGTGCCCTTAGACTTTGGGGTTCTCCGAGGAGGCGCGGTGCGGTCCAGCGTCCTGCTGCCCGGATACTTCTCTGGGTGTGTGTCTAAGTATTCTCTCTGTTAACTGGGAGCAGGGGTGCCCTTGATATAAGTGCCTTTGGAAAGGCACAGACTTGGATTCAAACTGAGTCTCTTGTTGATAAGCAGTGTGACCTTCCACAAGTTCTTCAACCTGAGCTTTGCAGAATGGAATGATACCTACCCCACAGATTTGTTGTGAGAAATCAGGGATAATGTTCAGTACAGGTAATATATTAAATTCAGCCCAGTGTTAAAGTCCATGCTAGTTGACCCGGGTCAAACAACTAGTAAGATTAAAGGACAGACTTTAAAAAGATGCACAACTTGAAAGGTGTGAGTTTTATTTGGGGCAAAATGAGGACTGCAGCGACGTGGGGTGGGGGGGGGAGGGATGGGGCACCTGGCAATGCACGCCGGGGCGGAAGTCCCACCCACCGGCCGCCCACGAACCCATCGGTGCGCAGCAGGGCCGAGGAAAGGCCCGCCGGGCCTGGGGCATAGCGGCGGTTCGGGGCCACCTGGCAATGCACGCCGGGGCGGAAGACGGCGCGGGCAAGTGCCCGCGGGAGGCGCGGGTACAGGCAGCTCCGCAGCCGAAGGCAGGTCGCCATGGCTCCGGCGGCGGCAGGAAGCAGGCGAGCGAGCGTGCGCAGCCGAGCCTCCGACCCCGGCCGCGGCGGGGACGCGCCGGGTGGCGGCAGACGCGGGCTGAAAGTGGAGGGACGCGGAGCAGCGCCCTCTTCCTGCGTTTTCTGAGCTGTACCGCGCGAACTCTAGACCTTGGCGCTGATTCTGGCCGGCTTGGCTCTGAGTGCTACCTGGGAGGGATCAGGGATGGAGAGGAGAAGGTTCCCTGGGAGCTGCACCTGCGGACCGGCGTCGGCTTGGTCCGTCTGTAACTATTCCTTAGCCCCTCAACCGCTGCAGGAGAACCGCTCTGCTCCCCACCACTCCCGCAACCAGCACCCCGCCGCTGGAATGAGTCCTTGGTCCATGTGTGTGCCGACGTCTGCCCCAAGTTTCCCGGGACGTGATCAGGATGCTTCACTGCCGTAGCTCCTGTGCCCTTAGACTTTGGGGTTCTCCGAGGAGGCGCGGTGCGGTCCAGCGTCCTGCTGCCCGGATACTTCTCTGGGTGTGTGTCTAAGTATTCTCTCTGTTAACTGGGAGCAGGGGTGCCCTTGATATAAGTGCCTTTGGAAAGGCACAGACTTGGATTCAAACTGAGTCTCTTGTTGATAAGCAGTGTGACCTTCCACAAGTTCTTCAACCTGAGCTTTGCAGAATGGAATGATACCTACCCCACAGATTTGTTGTGAGAAATCAGGGATAATGTTCAGTACAGGTAATATATTAAATTCAGCCCAGTGTTAAAGTCCATGCTAGTTGACCCGGGTCAAACAACTAGTAAGATTAAAGGACAGACTTTAAAAAGATGCACAACTTGAAAGGTGTGAGTTTTATTTGGGGCAAAATGAGGACTGCAGCGACGTGGGGTGGGGGGGTGAGGGATGGGGGCGGAGCTCTGAGAGACTGCTCCAAAGAGGCAGAGGGTGGGATGGGGGAGTCAATATCTGATTTTGGTAAAGGGGGAGTTAAGCATAATTAAACGCTCACTTTAAGATAGTCACGAGTATCTGATCTCACCATGTTTAGTGCCTTTAGTGCTTTTCTAGATATGAGGAGATGCAAGGATTGGGATCATGAAATCAGTTTCTGAAGATATCCAGCTCTGTAAAGACCTGTCCTACTAGATTCCCTGGAGCACAGAGTGCCTCTCTCCACCCTGAACTCCCTCAAGGTGGGGCTGAAGGTCGGCCCGCTGCAGCGGCTCAGGGTTGGGTTAGGTTTCCGCAGAGGCAGAGGGCAAAGGCCCTTGTTTGGTCGCTGGCAATGCTCTTGGCAAGTGCCAATCTGTAGTTGACAAAAGTTAAACCCCCAACCAGTCAGCGGGACCATTTGGTCAAAATCAATTAGCCCCAGGTATCATCACAATTAGGCTTTGCTTCGAACTCCAGAAATAGCAAGGAAGCCTCAACTTCAATGAGGATATAAATAGCATGTCTATACCTGAATTTGTGGGTTCAAATGAAGCTTAATTTTCTGCGTTGATAGGATCACTAGTCTCAAAAAAAAACCCTTCTGTATTTCTATTGGGTGGGAAGGTTCTTGCTGGCCTCTGAAGAGCCTGTGGGTGTTTTGTAGAAAGGTTTCACTTTTGTCTCCAGTTCGAAGGATTTGTTAACAAACTTAGCACTTGTTCTACACAAATAAATAATACCAATATTTATTAGATGAATTAGTTAACTGACGTTCCATATACTAACATTAAAAGAAAAGAGAAAAAGAAACAGCAGAGGATACATCACTGAATTGGGTTTTGACCAACAACCAGAGTCAAACTGCTGGGAAGTCCCAGGACACAGCACACCTGGAGTCCCAGTTGAAAAACGGTCCCAGGAAGCATGTCCGCTCAGACTTCAAGGATTGCCCTTTGGGTTTGTAACCCCACGATGCAAACTGTACCATTATCAATCTGTGAGCAAATTGCAACTCTGGTTTTGTGTTAATGCTGTTTGCTTTGTCCTATAAAACTTAGAATGTTGTTAAGCCTGGGGCTTGGTTGACCACACCCTCTCCAGGGACTCAACACTCTCAAGATTCCTCTTTTAGGTGTGGTGCTTTTCTATCAAGTCTTGAACTCACAGCAGGTGGTCAGGGCACTCAGTGCAGTGTCCAGGCAGGTGAGAAGTGAGGTCAAACACCTGCTCTGCTGTGTCTCTGAGCCTAAACAAGACTAATTTCCCTGACAGTTTTTCTTTACCATTTTGTAGGGTTTTTTTTTTTGTTTGTTTGTTTTTTTTTGCACAAGGTTAGGCGGCACTTTATATTTTGACTTTGGTTTTGGCTGAGTCACTGTGAGTCTTGAGTCTGTCACCTTAGATATAAATGGGAATGGCATCTAATTAAACGTGTAATCTTTCATGTGAGAGGATTCACTTTTTGGTTTTGTATTCTCTGGAAGGATTTGAACTGGGGGAGAAAGGCAAGTGCTGCCACCGCGGCTGGAGCTGGTTGCTATTTGGACTCGGGAGCTGGTGGTGTTTCCATTTTCTGCCTGCAGAGGGAGCGCTGGAGATAGTTCATCTCTAAGGTTTGGGGAAATTGTTGAGCTAAGGCCCAGAAAAAACGGCTTGGGCTGTGTGGCTGCTTCTCCTGATCCGAAATTACTCTTATTTTTTAAAGGTTCTACTTCAGACGGTGTCCACTCTGCATAGGTCCCATAGTACTTTTATGGAAACAGGAAAATGTTTATCTTCTTATAAAATCAGAATAAAAAATCTTTAAAGTATTAATACATTAACTTTGGTACCAATGCAGTTGTAAAGTGTAATTTTAAAAATTGATTCTGGGTTTTCACTGCTGCTGCAGGCTCCTCTCTAGTTGCAGGGAGTGGGGGCTACCCTCTAGTTGAGGTGAGCAGGCTTCTTGCGGTGACTTCTTTTGTTGTGACACTCTAGGGCTCTACGGCCCATGGGCTCCATAGACTTTAGAGCACAAGCTCAATAGTTGCAGCTCACAGGCTTAGTTGCCACCAGCATGTGGGATCTTCCTGGATCAGGGGTCGAACCCATGTCACCTGCATTGGCAGGCGAACTCTTCACGTGGGAAGCCCAAAATGTAATTTTTTAAAAATCATTTTTATGAAGGAAAGGAGTACCCCCATCCCACCAGGAAGGCAAAAATGCCTAGGGCCTAGGAAATTCACCCCCTGCTTGGCTGTCCTGTCTCCTCCGTCATTCTGCAGTGTTTGCAAGCTCCCACTCGGAGTGGGAACGATTCCCCCGATTCCTTTCCTGCTGCTAGGCTGCCCTGACACCCTCCAGAGCTGGTCAGGTGTGTTCACCGGGGCTTAAAAGGGTAAGACCACCCAGTGACAGTGACCTTTCTGCCTTTCCCCTTGGCTTTCCCCTGTCCTGAGCACCTCACCTCCTAATTCTCACCTTTCGCCAACCTCTCTCCCATTCCCTCTGAGGGCACTATGACGACAGCAGCATTTTAGACTGTGTAGAAGTAAGCTGAGATTGTCTGCTTTTTCTGAAACGCTTCTGAACCTTACAGTTGTATTTCAATTATCTGTACAAGGAGAGCCACCTTCACTTTAAAAACCTTTTCAAAATGTTGGCTTTATACACAAATCTAAATTGTTGTGAAAGATGTATTTCTGCATGTTTGAGTGTAAATATATTTTTCTTATTTTTGACTTCAACAGTAGAAGTCTTGGATGGGGAGAGAGGGGCATGCAGTGCAGCTTGTGGGATCTTAGTTCACTGGGCCCTAACCACTGGTCACCAAGGAATTCCCTCAATCGAACTGCAAGGTGTCTCTCTTAGAAAATTTCATTTGAATGATGATAGTCAACATGCATTGAACAGTTACTGTGTACCAGTCTCTATTCTAAGCATTTTACCTGTATTTATGCATCTGATCTTCATGATGACCCTATGTGGTGGGCACTATCATTGTTCTCATTTTTATGGATAATTTTATAAGGAAGGAAACTGAGGCAAAGAAACTTTTAGTAACTTTGCCCAATGTCACCTCAATAGAAAGCACCAGAACAAAGATCCAAATGAACCCCAAGGCCTGTGGCCCTCAAGCTTATAACCCCCCCTCCCCCGATTCCTTAGTGGACCGGCATGATTGCTTCTCAACTTGCATCTCTATTTACAGAAAAGCTCTGAATGGTAGACTCATTCTTTCTATTTTATTACAGAGCCGCCTATATTAGGAAAGAGGGCATGGAGTGGGAAGAAAAATAATTCCATACATATTTATCAGATAGTTTTCTTAATACTGCAAGCTGTATTTTAACTTTCCTTTAAAAGTCGTATTTTTGTTTTCATGGTTGCAAAAGTAATACAAACTTCATCGAAACTCAAACAGGATTTCGCTGGTGGTCCAGTGGCTAAGACTCCATGTTCCCAATCCAGTGGGCCTGGGTTCAGTCCCTGGTGAGGGAACCAGGCCCCACACGCTGGAGCGAAGACTCAGTGCAGCCAAATTAATACAAAGATTTTTAAAATGGAAATAAAGTTAAAAGAAAAAAAATCCTCAAGGAGTATTATTCAGCAGAGGCCCTATCTCATAACCCTCACACTAGGCTGCCAAGCAAGTAATTACCTCCTGTCCTACTGCATACATAAAATCAAGTCATTCTGAACCTTAAACATAAAAATTATATGTAATGAGAAACTTGGGACTAGAATTGCTACATTACTGATCCCTGAACCTGCTTCTTGCTCTGGAACTTTGTGGGTGGGTTTGTTTGACTAAATCTGATGAGACATCGTTTTCAGGCCGTGCTTTGTCTTCCCTATTCACTCTTTGCAGCCTTCTTACTGCTGACATTCATTAAATACTCCCGGTCTTCTGGGTTCACCAGAGCCCTAAACTGTCGTGGCCCACCCCCTTCAGGTGCCGGCTTTAGAAAGTCCCGAGTGGGAAAGGAGCAAACGCCACAGCCTCTGGTGGCCAGACGGGCAGGGCGGCCTGTGTGGGTGGTGGGGGTGGGAGGAGGTTGGGGGGATGGGGCCACCTCTCTCTGGGGAAAGGGAGCTGCCGCTCCTCAGCTCTAGCCAATGGTCATACCACATGGGAACCCCAGTTCATGAAGCTGGTTCTTTGTTTTTAAAAGAGAGCTAGAAATCTTTGATTGTATTGATTTGGTTTTTTTGTGGTTGTGCCACGCAGATTGTGGAATCTTAGTTTCTGGTCTAGGACCCATGTTGTTGGGGCTGTAGCCTTGCTTTCCTTGGGCTTTGCAGCAGCAATGGGTAAGGTTGGCGTATCCCGTTCTTTATTTTATTACAAAAGCTCTGAATGGTAGACTCATTCTTTCTATTTTATTACAGAGCCGCCTATATTAGGAAAGAGGGCATGGAGTGGGAAGAAAAATAATTCCATACATATTTATCAGATAGTTTTCTTAATACTGCAAGCTGTATTTTAACTTTCCTTTAAAAGTCGTATTTTTGTTTTCATGGTTGCAAAAGTAATACAAACTTCATCGAAACTCAAACAGGATTTCGCTGGTGGTCCAGTGGCTAAGACTCCATGTTCCCAATCCAGTGGGCCTGGGTTCAGTCCCTGGTGAGGGAACCAGGCCCCACACGCTGGAGCGAAGACTCAGTGCAGCCAAATTAATACAAAGATTTTTAAAATGGAAATAAAGTTAAAAGAAAAAAAATCCTCAAGGAGTATTATTCAGCAGAGGCCCTATCTCATAACCCTCACACTAGGCTGCCAAGCAAGTAATTACCTCCTGTCCTACTGCATACATAAAATCAAGTCATTCTGAACCTTAAACATAAAAATTATATGTAATGAGAAACTTGGGACTAGAATTGCTACATTACTGATCCCTGAACCTGCTTCTTGCTCTGGAACTTTGTGGGTGGGTTTGTTTGACTAAATCTGATGAGACATCGTTTTCAGGCCGTGCTTTGTCTTCCCTATTCACTCTTTGCAGCCTTCTTACTGCTGACATTCATTAAATACTCCCGGTCTTCTGGGTTCACCAGAGCCCTAAACTGTCGTGGCCCACCCCCTTCAGGTGCCGGCTTTAGAAAGTCCCGAGTGGGAAAGGAGCAAACGCCACAGCCTCTGGTGGCCAGACGGGCAGGGCGGCCTGTGTGGGTGGTGGGGGTGGGAGGAGGTTGGGGGGATGGGGCCACCTCTCTCTGGGGAAAGGGAGCTGCCGCTCCTCAGCTCTAGCCAATGGTCATACCACATGGGAACCCCAGTTCATGAAGCTGGTTCTTTGTTTTTAAAAGAGAGCTAGAAATCTTTGATTGTATTGATTTGGTTTTTTTGTGGTTGTGCCACGCAGATTGTGGAATCTTAGTTTCTGGTCTAGGACCCATGTTGTTGGGGCTGTAGCCTTGCTTTCCTTGGGGCTTTGCAGCAGCAGAGTTAGGGTTACAGAGGAAACTTGGCAGACACCTGAGGGTCTCAGATTATCCCGTCTTCTATTCTTCTCTTCCATGTGGCTAACGTGAGAATAAACGCTGTGTCCGCCCACCCTTTCAAAATCGACTTGCCTGCTCTGAATGTTATCATGTGTGTCATTCCAAGTTTAAGATCACCATCAGTTCGACAACGAGTTACACCTAATTTTCCCCACAGGTTAAGTATAATAGATTGCATCCTTGTAGGTCAAGTGTATTCTGAACCTAGCATTTTCTGAATCCTTCTTTCTTGATCCAAAATCTATCTCTTCCCCCACTCACCCACCCACCCCACCCCCACCAAAAGTGTTACCAGCATCTTTGCTGGGGCTGCAGGAATCCCACCAGGCTGCAGGCTCTGAATAAGCCCTATAAGAACAGCCTGAGAGAAAGCGACCAGGATAGTTGGTGTTGTGTAATCCCATACAAGTCTCATTATCTGTTGCCAAATACTGAAAGAGGAGCCGGTTCCAGCTGATCACCATAAAAGCTTTCCCAGCACTTGTGGCTCCAGAGACTGAGGAAACAGGGCAACCAGATGTATGTGTGGAAAGATGCAGGAGAAATCAGCTCTTGTGAGGTGAGGTGGTCCAATATATGGATTATCAATACAGTCAGTATCTTTTAAAGATAAAGGTTATCAGTATCTTTTTTAAAAAGCCAAGAATATTTGGAGACTATTTGGCTTGCATCTCCATCCAAATTTCAAGTTAAAAAGAAATCCAGGAGAAGCCTGAGTCCAAAGATGGGAATGCTTTCTCCGGGAGACATTGAGCTTTCGGTTTATCCTTTTTTTATATTTTCTCTCCCTGGAGGAGTTTGTTTGCTGTTCTGGTGAAGTTAAACAGTAGTTAAACAGTTGACTTCACTGGGAAATGATATTATTTTGAAATGGGTTTCCCGTGTCAGTGACCTGCTTAGAGGAGAGCAGCGGGTCTGGGCCAGGCTTTTAGCCTCGGCGCTGCCGCAGTGCTGAGCGCTTCTGGTCACCATAGGAGCGGGGAGTAATGAGAGCATGTCTGCTTTCAGATTCTGGTCAGGACTGCTGGTGCTGCTGGGCTGCCTCTGCCCTGGGAGCTCACCGTGTGGCATTTCAACTCACATAGAAATAGGTGAGTGCTGGCCTCTTGTCACGGTATTAAGAACAGTGTATCTGTCACAGCTGTTAAGGAGGAGATTTAAAGTCTGTCCAGCGTGTTGGTAACAAGTTCCCTTCCTGTCCTGAGCCGTGGGGCAGGAGAGGAGAAAGCCAGGGCTGGAGTCGTCCAGGGCTGGGAGATTGTTGGAGAGAGGTCTGTGGAGGAGCAGGAGGCTGTTTCAGTCGTTGGGTCTCGGGCTGTTTCTCTGCACAGAAGAACTGCTGGAATGGGAGAGGAGAAGGGTGGGTGGACGGGTGAGCAATCTATTTTTGTTTTTATATTTCCAAGTATATGTAAGGACCCCGTGTGGCCATGGGACTGGGTCCCTGTGTCAAGCGATTTCAAAGATGGTTGGCTTCAGGGAGGACAAGGAAACGGGGGCATTTGAATGGTCCTGGCCAGTGGAGATGCCCAGAATGATGGCAGGATTTGCAGAGCCCAGGGATATAATAAACCGGTGCCTATGAACTTGGGGGCAAAGGCTGAGAGATCGGATACAAGTAGATGGTAGCACAAAAAGTTCTTGGATGGAATGTACTTGTTCTTTCACCCTTGATTAAAAACAGTAATAATATTTTAGAGTTATCCTACCTCTAGAAGATTCAAAGCAGAACAAGATTATGAATAAAAGTGAAAATTTGGGATGTGGGCAGGGAGGCTCAAGAAGGAGGGGATATATGTATACTTATGGCTAACTCATGTTATTATACAGCAGAAACTAACACAGCATTGTAAAGCAATTATCCTCCAATTAAAAAAAAATATATGAACATCTAGCAGTGTAAAACAGACCTTGAGTACTGAGCTCTGCTGGACAAGAACTATAGGAACTGCAGTTATGATTTGAAGGGACACTAGAGGTCACTGGGTCAAGTTCCTTTATTTTAGCACAGAGAAAATTGACCCTGGGGAGTTTTGACAGATAACTTGTTAGTGACCTGGTCTAGAATCACTTCCCCAAAATCTAGTGTTCTTCCATTAAACATCTGTTGCTAAAAAGGAGTGAAGAAACAGTAGAAAAGGTAATTAGGCATTGACTTTAATACTAGCTCTGCTATAAACTACATGAGTGATTCCAGGCAACTCACTTTCTTTTTTGCAAAATGAGGTGGATGAACTTTTTCGTAAATTCTAAATCATCTTGCTCATCTAAGTTCTGTGAAACTGAAATTACTACAAACTATAGCAGAGGACCAAAGAGGAACAAATGTAAGTGGGAATATTCAAGTTTTTAATCTTTAAAGTTAAAAAAATTAGCAAGAGGGAAGAAGTCTTAAAACTTTAAGAACTCAGATACTTGCTTGCCTTTCTTCAGTACATGCCAAATAAGGATCCTAATAATTAATATGTTAATATGTTTTTTATATGTTAAATGTAAAATGTAACATGTTTACATGGACATAATTGAAGGCAAGTCCAAATCACAGACTTTGAGGATTTTCATAGAAAATCAGACTGAAACTTCAAGAATTATTTGCTAATAACTTAGATGATTTCATAAATATTTTGGTTCTTGTTTTTACTTCTTTTTTTAAATTAATTTATTCATTTGGAGCTCTTTTGGGTGTTCATTGCTGCACTGAGGCCTCCTCTCTAGTTGCGGGTAGCAGGCTTCTCAGTGCGGTGGCTTCTCTTGTTGCAGAGCAAGGGCTTTAGGGCAGCATATGGACTCAATAGTTTTGGTTCCTGAACCCTAGAGCACAAGCTCAATAGTTGTGGCACCCAGGTTTAGTTGCTTGGCAGCATGTGGGGCCTTCCCAGATCAGGGATTGAACCTGTGTCTTCTGCATTAGCAGGCAGATTCTTTACCACTGAGCTACCAAGGAAGCCCTTCACTTCTTATATAAGGCCTGTGTGCATGGTTGCCCTTTATGTGAGTTAGTTAGAATTGGCCTCTTTCCGTGGTTTTAGTGTGTAAAGCACTGGAAACTTATATACAGGTTTGTATCAGCTATGACCTTGTCTTTTTACCATCTGAAGTAAAGTTCTCAGTTGTGTCTTGACCCTGGGGAGTTTTGACAGATAACTTGTTAGTGACCTGGTCTAGAATCACTTCCCCAAAATCTAGTGTTCTTCATTAAACATCTGTTGCTAAAAAGGAGTGAAGAAACAGTAGAAAAGGTAATTAGGCATTGACTTTAATACTAGCTCTGCTATAAACTACATGAGTGATTCCAGGCAACTCACTTTCTTTTTTGCAAAATGAGGTGGATGAACTTTTTCGTAAATTCTAAATCATCTTGCTCATCTAAGTTCTGTGAAACTGAAATTACTACAAACTATAGCAGAGGACCAAAGAGGAACAAATGTAAGTGGGAATATTCAAGTTTTTAATCTTTAAATTTAAAAAAAATTAGCAAGAGGGAAGAAGTCTTAAAACTTTAAGAACTCAGATACTTGCTTGCCTTTCTTCAGTACATGCCAAATAAGGATCCTAATAATTAATATGTTAATATGTTTTTTATATGTTAAATGTAAAATGTAACATGTTTACATGGACATAATTGAAGGCAAGTCCAAATCACAGACTTTGAGGATTTTCATAGAAAATCAGACTGAAACTTCAAGAATTATTTGCTAATAACTTAGATGATTTCATAAATATTTTGGTTCTTGTTTTTACTTCTTTTTTTAAATTAATTTATTCATTTGGAGCTCTTTTGGGTGTTCATTGCTGCACTGAGGCCTCCTCTCTAGTTGCGGGTAGCAGGCTTCTCAGTGCGGTGGCTTCTCTTGTTGCAGAGCAAGGGCTTTAGGGCAGCATATGGACTCAATAGTTTTGGTTCCTGAACCCTAGAGCACAAGCTCAATAGTTGTGGCACCCAGGTTTAGTTGCTTGGCAGCATGTGGGGCCTTCCCAGATCAGGGATTGAACCTGTGTCTTCTGCATTAGCAGGCAGATTCTTTACCACTGAGCTACCAAGGAAGCCCTTCACTTCTTATATAAGGCCTGTGTGCATGGTTGCCCTTTATGTGAGTTAGTTAGAATTGGCCTCTTTCCGTGGTTTTAGTGTGTAAAGCACTGGAAACTTATATACAGGTTTGTATCAGCTATGACCTTGTCTTTTTACCATCTGAAGTAAAGTTACTCAGTTGTGTCTGACTCTTTGTGACCCATGGATGTGCCATGGAATTCTTCAGGTAAGAATACTGGAGTGGGTAGCCTTTCCCTTCTCCAGGGGATGTTCCTAACCCAGGGATTGAACCCTGGTCTCCCACATTACGGGCGATTCCTTACCATCTGAGCCACCAGGGAAGCCCAAGAACACTGGAATGGGTAGCCTATCCCTTCTCCAGGGGAACTTCCTGACTCAGGAATTGAACCGGGGTCTTCTGTATTGCAGGTGGATTCTTTACCAGCTGAGCTGCAAAAGAATCCCTTTTATGATTGAAGTGCTTTTAATATGGTAGTGGCTAGATTTTTGTTGTATGAATTAAAAAGTTGAAGGTGCTTTCCAATAGAAATAAGTTGTCACTTTTGTATGTCTCCTCACAAGGAGTGTTCATCTTCCTAATGATTCTAAGAAGATTCGGGGTGTGGGTGTACATATCTTATGGGTGTGGGTTTGTAGGTAAAGCCTATGCCTTTTTGAGACTTTTTTTCCCCTCCTTCTAAAGTAAGTCCAATGATGAGAAAACATATGAGGGTTATTGATTCAGTCCATGGTTTAGACCCGGCATTGTACGGATAAACTTGGTTTGTCTGCTCCAGTGGGCTGATTAGGCAAAATATGACTTCTGTTTGTTTGAGTTCCTGTATGTGTCAGTCATGAGCTCGTCACTTGGCATTTATCTTTTGTGATTCTCTCATTAAACCTGTAAGGTGGATGTTATGTTACTTAATTTTATGTAGGAGGAATTGAGGCCTTGGAGAGGTTAAATAACTTACCCAAGGTCATAAGAGCTAGTTAAGTGGAAACTGTAATTTTGATTTGTATTATAACATTATAAATACTGTTTGAATCTAATTATTGGCTAATGAAAATCACTTGAACCAACTGAATTTTCACTTACCACTTCCTTGGCAGTTACAAGCCCAAAATTTTCAGAATGATCTCTGGGCAGTTCTATTTTAGTCAGTTGAATTTTAATGGTTGCCCTTTATGTGAGTTAGTTAGAATTGGCCTCTTTCCGTGGTTTTAGTGTGTAAAGCACTGGAAACTTATATACAGGTTTGTATCAGCTATGACCTTGTCTTTTTACCATCTGAAGTAAAGTTACTCAGTTGTGTCTGACTCTTTGTGACCCATGGATGTGCCATGGAATTCTTCAGGTAAGAATACTGGAGTGGGTAGCCTTTCCCTTCTCCAGGGGATGTTCCTAACCCAGGGATTGAACCCTGGTCTCCCACATTACGGGCGATTCCTTACCATCTGAGCCACCAGGGAAGCCCAAGAACACTGGAATGGGTAGCCTATCCCTTCTCCAGGGGAACTTCCTGACTCAGGAATTGAACCGGGGTCTTCTGTATTGCAGGTGGATTCTTTACCAGCTGAGCTGCAAAAGAATCCCTTTTATGATTGAAGTGCTTTTAATATGGTAGTGGCTAGATTTTTGTTGTATGAATTAAAAAGTTGAAGGTGCTTTCCAATAGAAATAAGTTGTCACTTTTGTATGTCTCCTCACAAGGAGTGTTCATCTTCCTAATGATTCTAAGAAGATTCGGGGTGTGGGTGTACATATCTTATGGGTGTGGGTTTGTAGGTAAAGCCTATGCCTTTTTGAGACTTTTTTTCCCCTCCTTCTAAAGTAAGTCCAATGATGAGAAAACATATGAGGGTTATTGATTCAGTCCATGGTTTAGACCCGGCATTGTACGGATAAACTTGGTTTGTCTGCTCCAGTGGGCTGATTAGGCAAAATATGACTTCTGTTTGTTTGAGTTCCTGTATGTGTCAGTCATGAGCTCGTCACTTGGCATTTATCTTTTGTGATTCTCTCATTAAACCTGTAAGGTGGATGTTATGTTACTTAATTTTATGTAGGAGGAATTGAGGCCTTGGAGAGGTTAAATAACTTACCCAAGGTCATAAGAGCTAGTTAAGTGGAAACTGTAATTTTGATTTGTATTATAACATTATAAATACTGTTTGAATCTAATTATTGGCTAATGAAAATCACTTGAACCAACTGAATTTTCACTTACCACTTCCTTGGCAGTTACAAGCCCAAAATTATTTTCCAGAATGATCTCTGGGCAGTTCTATTTTCAGTTGCAGTTGAATTTAATTCTTTTATATATTTATTTCTTTCAGGACACAGAGCTCTGGAGTTCCTCCACCTTCAGGATGGTAATATTAACTATAAAGAGGTAAGAAGTTGGATTTTTTTTTTACCCTTTTATTCCTTGGGCCTTAGCTTTCTCTCATAGGTGACAAAGGTCTTCATGAATATTGAAATATCTAATTTCAGTGAAAAAATATGGATCAGTTTTTTTTTTTTTTTTAAGATTTATTTATTTATTTATTTATTTTGGGCGGAGGTCGGGTTGGGGAGGGAGGGGAGCGGGCGGGCCACCTCCATTGGTCCTTCACTTCTCTATTTTCATCCATCTTTGTTCTTTGGCTCCTGTGGGCCTCCCATCGCGGTGGCGTCTGTCGTTGCAGAGCGCTGGCTCTGGGCGCATGCGCTCCAGAGCTCCGGCTCAGTGACTGGACACATCGGTCCAGCTGCTCTGGCACGTGGGATCTTCCCAGGCCACGGCCCGAACCGGCGCCCCTTGCAGTGCAAGGCGGTGTCCTTACCCACTGGACCACCAGGGAAGCCCTGGATCAGTTTTAATGTGTTTATAGAACATTGATATTTGGGGTTAAAATGTATATTTTCTCTAGCACTACTTGAATATATATATAGTAATATATTGAAATATTTTAATTGTGTGAATTGTAGTTTGAAAAATACTTGAAAGCATTTTCTGAGAGAATTTCTTAAAATGGTATATCTTATTTATTTATTTATTTTTTAAAGATTTATTTATTTATTTATTTTGGGCGGGGGTCGGGTTGGGGAGGGAGTGGAGCAGGCGGGCCACTTCTATTGGTCTTTCGTTTCTCTATGTTCATCCGTCTTTGTTCTTTGGCTCCTGTGGGCCTCCCATCGCGGTGGCATCTGTCCTTGCAGATCGCTGGCTCTGGGTGCATCCAGAACTCTGGCTCGGTAATTGGACACATCAGTCCAGCTGCTCCGCGGCACGTGGGATCTTCCCAGGCCAGGGATCGAACCGGTGCCCCTTGCACTGCAAGGCGGTGTCCTTGCCCACTGGACCACCAGGGGAAGCCCCTTATTTATTTTTATATAGAAAGGTTGCACTTAAGATAAGGCATTTTTCCCCCCACTTCTTATCTCTGTGTGTTACATAAAAATTGCATCACCAAGATAAGGAAATATTTATTGAGAAGTCTGTCTTGAGATAACAAGTTTTCTGTATTCTTGGGAGGACTAGCTGATAACTCACCCTTGCCCGTCTTCAAGTTAGTTGAAACCATTCTGGCACTATACTCTAGTTCTAGTTGTATAGCTAAAGAAAACTGTGACAAATATGATGTTAAATATTACCTTTGAGAGGAGTGATTAAATTCACTTACAACTTCAGGAATGGATCAAAGTATCTACCGGTGAGTCTTGATAGACCAGTATGCAAAACAGGATGGTAAAATAACTGAAATATAGCATCATTCACAGACCACTTTTAGTCCTTAATTTCAGCTTCCTTACCCACCAATTTAATAGGCCCTCTAATGACCCTCTAATGAAAAAAAATTAAAAGCATTTATGTTTGATTGTTATCTTCATTGACCCTGATAGGAAGTTGACAGGAAAGAGGAAAAGCAAGAATGTTTGGAGCTTCTCTTTCTCCCTACTAAAAGCTGCTCTGTGGTGACTGCTGGGCCCATTGGTTCAGTTTGATGAAAGGTCACAGGGGAAGGTTAGACTGATCACAGGCTGGTGGTGTCGCAGCAAGCCCTGTGCAATTGAGGCCTGGGTTTTGTCAATTCTGGGATTATCTTGTTGCTGATAAATCCAGAGGCGACTGCATTTTTAATGACTTTGACTTAACCTAATTAAGTTCATAAGAGACTAATGTATAAAACTGAGAAAATGAGCTTATGAACGTATAAACACTGTAAGAACCAAGCGTCTCTCACATTGGTGGTCATTATTTTGCTGCTGTTCCATCACTATGTCTGTATCTGACTCTTTACAACCCAATGGATTACAACTTGTCAAGCTTCTCTTGTCCTTCGCTACCTCCTCGAGACGGGTCATTACTGCTCTGATTTTACTCTTTCTACAAGAACAAAGTGTGATGTCTTAACCAGGAAATCGGAACAATGGTGTTCGGCTGGTTGCTGCCTTCTCTTTGCTTTGTTCCTCCCTCAGTGCCCATGGGGAGTGAGTGAGTGTCTGTGTGTGTGTGTGCGCGCTCAGTTGTGTCTGACTCTTTGTGTCCCTGTGAACTGCACCCGGCCAGGCTCTTCTGTCCATGAATAGATTTGGTCTTTTCTTATTATAAAACTAAGAGAAATACATGGTAACAACAACAACTTAGAGATAACCAGTGTTTAACATCTTGCTTTAAATCATGCCAGGCATTTTTTCCACATTTACTAGCACCTCCTCTTTTTTTTTAAAAAAAACACTATTTTGTAGACTTGCCTTTTTTGTCATTTACCATATCAGCGATGTAGTCACATATCTATTCATGTCCATAATAATAGGGATCTTTAGAATAATTTTTAACAATTATATGCTTTTCTGTACCATAAATGTTTTTAACCAGTTCCCTATTTTAACTTTTTATTTTGAAATAATTTAAAACTAACGGAAAGGGCTTCCCTGGTGGTCCAATGGGTAAAGAGTCTGCCTTGCAGTGCAAGGGGCTCCAGTTCAATCTCTGGCCCGGAAAGATCGCACATGCTGAGGAACGGCTGGGCCAGTGTGTCCAATTACACACCCACGCTCTGGAGCTCATGTACCCAGAGGCGTTGCTCTACAACGAGAGAGGCCACTGCGATGGGGGGCCCACACATGCCAAAGAATAAAGATGGATGAAAAATAAACAGTGACTTAGAGGCAAAAAAAAAAAAAAAAAAAACCTAAGGGAAAAGTTGAAAAAATTAGACAAATAATGCCTGTATGCCTTTTATCCATTTTCCCCAATTGTTGATAACTTATCCTATTTGCCTTCTGAGCTTATGTGTACATATTGATTTCCCCCCAAGTCAGTTGAGCATCAGTTGCTGATGTGGTCCTCACTATCCTTCAGCACACCCTTGTGTCTTGTAATTCCCCTGACCCTTGGGGGTGCCTGAAGCTATGGATAGTACTGAGCCTCGTATATACTGTGTTTTCCTATTACATACCTGTGCTAAATTGCTTCAGTCATGTCTGACTCTTTGTGACCTTGTGAACTGCAGCCCGCCAGGCTCCTCTGTCCATGCTGTTCTCCAGGCAAGAATACTGGAGTGGGCTGCCATTTCCTCCTCCAGGGGTTCTTCCCAACCCAGGGATTGAACCCACGTCTCCTGTGTCTCCTGCATTGGCAGGTGGGTTCTTTACCACTGGTGCCACCTGGGAAGCAGACACACATGCATACTTACGATAAAGCTTAATTTAGGAATTAGACACAGAGAAACAAGAATGACTAAAAATAAAATAGAACAGTTGTACCAATATACTATAATAAATATGGTCTTCCTATCAAAACACCTTACTGTACAAAGTTAATGTCTTTTCCATGTTACCTAAGCACTTAATTGCACACTGTGGCTGTAACTTTTGCAGTTTGAGGTGCAGCAGCAATGCTACCACGGATTTCCTTTTCCTTCCTCACAATTTCATGGCTAGAATCTTTCTTTACTTATTAAATCTACAGTGTTCACCTTGTCACTTCAAGGAAGCCCTTTACAACTTTTCTTTGGTATGGTCAATTGCCAGCATCACTCTCTTGTGCTCTGGCGCCACGACTGAGTAAGGTAAGAGCTGCTCAAACACAAGCTCCCTGGCTAGCAGATCCAATAAGGGAGACAGATGGGCAGGATATACTGGGAGACCAAGCAGGATGTGCGAGATTTCATCATGATACTCAGAATGGTGACCAATTTAAAAATTAGGAATTGTTTCTTTCTGGAATTTTCCATTTGATGTTGTTAAAAAATATGTATTTATGGCTGTGCTGGTCTTCGTTGCTGTGAGTGAGCTTTCTCTAGTTGCGAGGACTGGGGTCTACTCTCCAGCTGTGGAGTGAGGGCTCTAGGCTTGTGGGCTTCAATAGTTCTGGCACATGGGCTCAGTAGCTGTGGCTCACAGAGAACTGGTCAGCGATTGGCGCACGGGCTTCATTGCTCTGAGGCACGTGGGATTTTCCTGGACCAAGGCTCGAACAGAGTGTCTTCTGCATTTTTGCCACCAGATCAACAAGGAAGCTCTATTTAATATTTTTCTTTTATTTAAATTTAATTGATTAATGTATTTTTTGGCTATTCTGCATTTTCACTGCTGCAGGCTCTTCTCTAGCTGCAGGGAGTTGGAGCTACTCTCTAGTTAAGGGGAACAGGCTTCTTGTTGCGGTGACTTCTCTTGTTGTGAAACTCGGGCTCTAGGGCACACGGGCTTCAGGAGCTGCGGCACAAGGGCTCAATAGTTGCGGCTCCGAGGCTCTAGGGCACAGGCTCCATAGTTGTGGCTCACGGGCTCAGTTGCTCCACAGAATGTGGGATCTTCCTGGATCAGGGATCGAACCTGTGTCTCCTGCATTGGCAGGCGGACTCTTTACCACTAGCTACCAGGGAAACCTCATTTAATATTTTTGAATTTGTTGAAACCAAGGAAAGCAAAACCATGGATAAGGAGGAACTATAGTTCATAAAAACAAGCACTGTATATGTGTGTGTATAGAAATATACACCTTTGTGTTAGTTGCTCAGTAGTGTCTAACTCTTTGAAGCCCCATCGACTGCAGTCTGCCAGGCTTCTCTGTCCGTGGGATCCTCCAGTCAAGAATACTGGAGTGAGTAGCATTTCCCTCTCCAGGCGATCTTCCTAACCCAGGGATCGAACCAAGGTTTCCTGTATTTCAGGCAGATATTTTACCATCTGAGCTACCAGGGAACCCCTGTATACATCTATATAACTATAGTCTAATAGTCACAACCAGGAAATCAACATTGAAATAACACTATTGCCCAAACCAAAGCTCTTTCAAATTTCACCTGTTATCTCAGTATATTTTATGGTTCCCATACAGAAGCATGAGCTTAGGTGTCAGTTCCCTCTGAGCTCCTCCAACCTGAAAGAGTTCCTCAGGTCTATCTTGTCTTTCCTCAATAGTTTGAAAAAGTACAGCCCAGTAACTCCATAAAACATACCTTCCTTGCATTTTGTCTATTGTTTCCTCGTGATTAGATTCTCCTTCAGGTTATTTTTGGGCAGAAATATTATACACCATTGAAGTGAGGGCTTCAATGAAGTGAGGACTTCTTGTGTTTTACCAGAAGGCACATAATGTCAACTTGTACCATTTCAATTGTTATCTTTTAATTCAGCTATTGTACTTTTTAGTTCTATAATTTTTTTTGGCCACTTCTATTGATCTTTCATTGATTTATCTTTGTTCTTTGGGCTGTGTGGGCCTCCCATCACAGTGGCCTCTCTCATTGCAAAGCACCAGCTCTGGGTGCATGTGCTCCAGAACTCTGGCTTGGTAATTGGACACATTCATCCAGCCGCTCGGCGGCACGTGGGATCTTCCCAGGCCAGGGATTGAACCAAGCCCCTTGCACTGCAAGGTGGTGTCCTTACCCACTTGACCACCAGGGAAGCCCTAATTCTATAATTTTCATTTGGTTCTCTGTATCTCCTAGTTTGAATTTCTTTTTTTTGGTTTCAGGTGTGTTCATCATTGTTCACTGAAACATTTTTCTGAGGGCTGCTTCAAAATATTTGTCAAATAATTCAAAAATCCCTGCCCTCTCAATGTGGGCATCTTATGATTGTCTGTTTTCATTCCTCTTGACATTTTTCTAGTTCTGGGTGTAATGAATGATCTTTGTAACCTGGACGCCTTAGGTATTAGGTTATGAGCCTCTGGATCTTATTTAAGCTTGTTCTAGTTGTCTTCTTCCAAAACCACTCAGGTAGGGGAAGGGGTCAGGGGATTCCCTCCTGATTGCCAACTGGGGTTAGACTTCAAGGTTCCCCAGGCCTCCCCTGTTGCCTCCCTGGCTGGGAGGGGTAGATACATCTATATAACTATAGTCTAATAGTCACAACCAGGAAATCAACATTGAAATAACACTATTGCCCAAACCAAAGCTCTTTCAAATTTCACCTGTTATCTCAGTATATTTTATGGTTCCCATACAGAAGCATGAGCTTAGGTGTCAGTTCCCTCTGAGCTCCTCCAACCTGAAAGAGTTCCTCAGGTCTATCTTGTCTTTCCTCAATAGTTTGAAAAAGTACAGCCCAGTAACTCCATAAAACATACCTTCCTTGCATTTTGTCTATTGTTTCCTCGTGATTAGATTCTCCTTCAGGTTATTTTTGGGCAGAAATATTATACACCATTGAAGTGAGGGCTTCAATGAAGTGAGGACTTCTTGTGTTTTACCAGAAGGCACATAATGTCAACTTGTACCATTTCAATTGTTATCTTTTAATTCAGCTATTGTACTTTTTAGTTCTATAATTTTTTTTGGCCACTTCTATTGATCTTTCATTGATTTATCTTTGTTCTTTGGGCTGTGTGGGCCTCCCATCACAGTGGCCTCTCTCATTGCAAAGCACCAGCTCTGGGTGCATGTGCTCCAGAACTCTGGCTTGGTAATTGGACACATTCATCCAGCCGCTCGGCGGACGTGGGATCTTCCCAGGCCAGGGATTGAACCAAGCCCCTTGCACTGCAAGGTGGTGTCCTTACCCACTTGACCACCAGGGAAGCCCTAATTCTATAATTTTCATTTGGTTCTCTGTATCTCCTAGTTTGAATTTCTTTTTTTTGGTTTCAGGTGTGTTCATCATTGTTCACTGAAACATTTTTCTGAGGGCTGCTTCAAAATATTTGTCAAATAATTCAAAAATCCCTGCCCTCTCAATGTGGGCATCTTATGATTGTCTGTTTTCATTCCTCTTGACATTTTTCTAGTTCTGGGTGTAATGAATGATCTTTGTAACCTGGACGCCTTAGGTATTAGGTTATGAGCCTCTGGATCTTATTTAAGCTTGTTCTAGTTGTCTTCTTCCAAAACCACTCAGGTAGGGGAAGGGGTCAGGGGATTCCCTCCTGATTGCCAACTGGGGTTAGACTTCAAGGTTCCCCCCAGGCCTCCCCTGTTGCCTCCCTGGCTGGGAGGGGTAGGAGCACCTACCTAACTGCCACCCCTCACCGTGGCCTCTATGGATGTCAGAAGGCAGAGGTGGCCTCTTATCTAGTAGAGATGGATGTCCTGGTCTCCCTTGAGCCTCTTCTTATACTGCCCCTCTTCCCCGCAGCAGGGAAGGGGGAGAGATTCCTTGTCCCTGCCAGTTGGGATTGGATGTCCAATCTCCTCATGGTCTCGCTGACACCATAGGCTAGGGGGCAGGGGGGCAGGGATGCAAGTCCTGGCTCCCTCCCCAACCTTCTCTGATGCCACTGAAGTTGGAGAGGTAGGACACCTCATTCCAGCCTGGTGAGGGGGCAAGTCCAGGCCCTGCCTAGACCTTAGCTACTGGTGAAGAAGGGCGGGGCCACCTTTTTCTTCTTTGGTATTTGTCTAGAGCAGAGAGGTTGTTGTGTGGAAGTTCTGTTTTGCTAAGCTGTCCTGTTCCTGGTTCTGTGGCTCAAGAGTGTAGGAATGTGTTGTGGCTCTGTTTTGTTTGGTCTACACCCATTGGAGCTTCTAGGCAGCTGGCTTTTCCAGTATCCAGTGTGGAATATATGAAGCAAAAAGGAAGTCCATAGAGCTCAGCACAGTGTTACTCTTCAGATTCTAGCCCATCTGCACACTTATCTCCACCTTTGAGTCATCCTGCCTTCCTGACAACGCCCAGGGTTTCAGCTGCATTTACCAAGAAGAACAGGAAAAGCACACCACTCCACTTTTGGTGCAGAAGTCCTTTATGTTTAGTAATTTGGACTGAAACATTTTTCTGAGGGCTGCTTCAAAATATTTGTCAAATAATTCAAAAATCCCTGCCCTCTCAATGTGGGCATCTTATGATTGTCTGTTTTCATTCCTCTTGACATTTTTCTAGTTCTGGGTGTAATGAATGATCTTTGTAACCTGGACGCCTTAGGTATTAGGTTATGAGCCTCTGGTTCTTATTTCAGCTTGTTCTAGTTGTCTTCTTCCAAAACCACTCAGGTGGGGGAAGGGGTCAGGATTCCTCCTGATTGCCAACTGGGGTTAGACTTCAAGGTTCCCCCCAGGCCTCCCCTGTTGCCTCCCTGGCTGGGAGGGGTAGGAGCACCTACCTAACTGCCACCCCTCACCGTGGCCTCTATGGATGTCAGAAGGCAGAGGTGGCCTCTTATCTAGTAGAGATGGATGTCCTGGTCTCCCTTGAGCCTCTTCTTATACTGCCCCTCTTCCCCGCAGCAGGGAAGGGGGAGAGATTCCTTGTTCCTGCCAGTTGGGATTGGATGTCCAATCTCCTCATGGTCTCGCTGACACCATAGGCTAGGGGGCAGGGGGGCAGGGATGCAAGTCCTGGCTCCCTCCCCAACCTTCTCTGATGCCACTGAAGTTGGAGAGGTAGGACACCTCATTCCAGCCTGGTGAGGGGGCAAGTCCAGGCCCCGCCTAGACCTTAGCTACTGGTGAAGAAGGGTGGGGCCACCTTTTTCTTCTTTGGTATTTGTCTAGAGCAGAGAGGTTGTTGTGTGGAAGTTCTGTTTTGCTAAGCTGTCCTGTTCCTGGTTCTGTGGCTCAAGAGTGTAGGAATGTGTTGTGGCTCTGTTTTGTTTGGTCTACACCCATTGGAGCTTCTAGGCAGCTGGCTTTTCCAGTATCCAGTGTGGAATATATGAAGCAAAAAGGAAGTCCATAGAGCTCAGCACAGTGTTACTCTTCAGATTCTAGCCCATCTGCACACTTATCTCCACCTTTGAGTCATCCTGCCTTCCTGACAACGCCCAGGGTTTCAGCTGCATTTACCAAGAAGAACAGGGAAAAGCACACCCACTCCATCTTCCTGGTAGCAGAAGTCCTATTGATGTTTATGGTAATTTGGACTGAGGTGATATCTGTCACGTTTTCACATTGGAGAGTGAATATTTTCTACTTTTTAAATAGTAAATATTTTGTAGGGAGACATATTGAGGCAATATAAATATTGTTTCTCATCAAACTTTCCAGCATCCATTGATTCTTTTTTTTTTAGTTAATTAATTAATTAGTTTATTTATTTTTTTACATGTATGTTCCCAGATCATTCATATGCATATCCCTGGACCCTCCCCCCATGCAGTTCCCCCTCCCACCCCTCCAGACCATCGCCCCAAGTGGTTGTAGGTACTCCTATTCCCCTAGCACAATGACAATAGCTATCTTTTCCACACATGACAGTATAGGCTTCCATGTTACTCCCTCCATGCCTCCCTCCCACTGTTCGGTCTCCACAATGTCTTTATGTCTATTCTCTGTTTTTTCATAAGTTCGCTACGTATGTTATCATGACCATCTTACTAGATCCCAAATATATGAGTTAGTATACTATACTTGTCTTTCTCTTTTTGACTTACTTCACTTTTTATGATAGGTTCTAGAGCCAGCCACCTCATTAGGACTGAGTCTTCTGCATTTCTTTTAACAGCTGAATAGTATTCCATTGTATATATGTACCAGAGCTTCTGGATCCATTCATTTGTCGATGGACATCTAGGTTGCTTCCATGTTCTGGCTATTGTATAGAGAGCTGCAATGAACATTGGGGTACAGGTGCCTCTTTCAGTTTTGATTTCATCCGGATATAGGCCTAATAGTGGGATTGCTGGATCATAGGGTGCTTCTATTTTTAGTTTTTTAAGGAATCTCCATATTGTCTTCCATAGAGGTTGTATTAATTTACATTCCCACCAGCAATGCAAGAGGGTTCCCTTTTCTCCACACCCTCTCCAGCACTTGTTGTCTGTCGATTTGTTGATGATGGCCATTCTGACAGGTGTGAGGTGGTATCTCATTGTGGTTTTAATTTGCATTTCTCTGATAATAAGCGAGGTTGAGCATCGTTTCATGTATTTTGGGGCCATCTGTATGTCCTCTTTGGAGAGGCGTCTCTTTAGATCTTTTTCCCATTTTTTGATTGGGCTGCTCATTTTCCCTGTGTTGAGTTGTCTGAGTTGCTTGTAGATTTTGGAGATTAATTCTTTGTCTGTTGTTTCATTTGCTATGATTTTCTCCCATTCTGTGGGGTGTCTGTTCAACTTTTTGGTGATTTCTTTTGCTGTACAAAAGCTTTTAAGTTTCATGAGGTCCCACGTGTTGACTTTTCTTTTCAGTTCCACTATTTTAGTAGGTGGGTCAGAGAAGATCTTGCTTTGATTGATGTCCTTGAGGGTTTTGCCTATATTCTCCTCTAAGAGTTTGATGGTTTCTGGTCTTACATTTAGGTCTTTAATCCATTTTGAGTTGATCTTTGTGTATGGGATCAGGGAATGTTCCAACTTCATTTTTTTGCATGTAGCTGTCCAATTTTCCCAGCACCATTTGTTGAAGAGGCTGTCTTTCTCCCATTTTATACTTTCTCCTCCTTTGTCGAAAATAAGGTACCCATAGGAACGTGGGTTGATCTCTGGGTTCTCGATCTTGTTGCACTGATCTATAGTTCTGTTTTTGTGCCAGTACCATACTGTCTTGATAACTGTTGCTTTGTAGTAGAGTCTGAAGTTAGGCTGATCCCTCCAACTCCGTTCTTCTTCCTCAGGATTGCGTTGGCTATTCGAGGTCTTTTGTGTTTCCATATGAACTGTGTTATTATTTGGTCTAGTTCTGTGAAAAATGTCAATGGTAGTTGAATAGGTATTGCATTGAATCTGTAGATGATATTTGGTAGTATGGTCATTTTCACAATATTGATTCTTCCGACCCAGGAACATGGACTATCTCTCCACCTATTTAAGTCTTCTTTAATGTCTCTCATGAGTGTCTTGTAATTTTCTGTGTACAATTCTTTTGTTTCTTTGGGCAGGTTTATTCCTAGATATTTGATTCTTTTGGTTGCAATGGTGAAGGGGATTGCCTCTTTGATTTCCTTTTCTGATTTTTCATTGTTTGTGTATAGGAATGCCAGTGATCTCTGTGTGTTGACTTTGTATCCTGCGACTTTGCTGAATTCATTGATTAGCTCTAGTAGCTTTGTAACCGTGTCTTTGGGATTTTCTATGTATAATATCATGTTGTCTGCAAAAAGAGAGAGCTTGACTTCTTCCTTTCCAATCTGGATTCCTTTGATTTCTTTCTCTTCTCTTATTGCTGTTGCTAGCACTTCCAGGACTATGTTGAATAGTAGTGGTGAAAGTGGGCACCCCTGTCTTGTTCCTGATCTTAGAGGGAATGCTTTCAGTTTTTCACCATTAACAATAATGTTCGCTGTAGGCTTCTCATAGATGGCTTTTATTATATTGAGATAGGTTCCTTCTATGCCCATTTTCTGAAGAGTTTTTATCATAAATGGATGTTGTACTTTGTCGAAGGCTTTTTCTGCATCTATTGAGATGATCATGTGATTTTTGTCTTTCAACTTGTTGATATGGTGTATCACGTTGATTGATTTGCGGATGTTGAAAAAGCCTTGCATGCCTGGGATGAACCCGACTTGATCATGATGTATGAGTTTTTTGATGTGTCGTTGAATTCTGTTTGCTAGGATTTTGTTGAGGATCTTGGCATCTAAGTTCATGAGTGAAATTGGCCTATAGTTTTCCTTTTTTGTGTTGTCTTTGCCTGGTTTGAGTATCAGGGTGATGGTGGCCTCGTAGAATGTGTTTGGAAGTGTTCCTTCCTGTGCAATTTTTTGGAAGAGTTTTAGAAGGACCGGCATTAGCTCTTCTTTAAATGTTTGGTAGAATTCGGCTGTGAAGCCATCTGGCCCTGGGCTTTTATTTTTGGGTAGATTTTTAATCACAAAGTCGATTTCTGAGCTTATGATTGGGTTGTTCAAAGTTTCTGTTTCTTCCTGGCTCAGTCTTGGGAGATTAATCCTGTCCAAGAAACTGTCCATTTCTTCCAGGTTGTCCAGTTTGTTGCCATAGAGTTGCTCATAATAGTCTCTTAGAATCCTTTGGATTTCTGCATTATCTGTTGTAATCTCTCCTTTTTTGTTTTTGATTTTGTTGATCTGGTTCTTCTCTCTCTTTTTCTTAGTGAGTCTGGCCAGTGGCTTGTCAATTTTGTTGACCTTTTCAAAGAACCAGCTTTTTGTTTTATTTATCTTTACTATTGTTTCTTTTGTTTCTTTCTCATTTATTTCTGCTCTGATCTTTATGATTTCTCTTCTTCTGCTGGCTTTGGGGTGTTTGTGTTCTTCTTTCTTCAACTGTTTTAAGCGGAGGGTTAGGTCATCTGCTTCATGTTTTCCTAGTTTCTTGAGGTGGGATTGTATTGCTATAAATTTACCTCTTAGAACTGCTTTTGCAGTATCCCATAGGTTTTGCACTGTCGTGTGTTCATTGTCATTTTCTTCTAGGAATTGTTTAATTTCTCTTTTGATTTCCTCAATGATCAGTTGGTTTTTTAGGTATGTATTGTTTAATCTCCATGTGTTCCTGTTTTTAGGTTTTTTTTCTGGTAGTTGATTTGTGTTGAGGATGTTGAAAGCCTTGCATGCCTGATGAACCCGACTTGATCATGATGTATGAGTTTTTTGATGTGTCGTTGAATTCTGTTTGCTAGGATTTTGTTGAGGATCTTGGCATCTAAGTTCATGAGTGAAATTGGCCTATAGTTTTCCTTTTTTGTGTTGTCTTTGCCTGGTTTGAGTATCAGGGTGATGGTGGCCTCGTAGAATGTGTTTGGAAGTGTTCCTTCCTGTGCAATTTTTTGGAAGAGTTTTAGAAGGACCGGCATTAGCTCTTCTTTAAATGTTTGGTAGAATTCGGCTGTGAAGCCATCTGGCCCTGGGCTTTTATTTTTGGGTAGATTTTTAATCACAAAGTCGATTTCTGAGCTTGTGATTGGGTTGTTCAAAGTTTCTGTTTCTTCCTGGCTCAGTCTTGGGAGATTAATCCTGTCCAAGAAACTGTCCATTTCTTCCAGGTTGTCCAGTTTGTTGCCATAGAGTTGCTCATAATAGTCTCTTAGAATCCTTTGGATTTCTGCATTATCTGTTGTAATCTCTCCTTTTTCGTTTTTGATTTTGTTGATCTGGTTCTTCTCTCTCTTTTTCTTAGTGAGTCTGGCCAGTGGCTTGTCAATTTTGTTGACCTTTTCAAAGAACCAGCTTTTTGTTTTATTTATCTTTACTATTGTTTCTTTTGTTTCTTTCTCATTTATTTCTGCTCTGATCTTTATGATTTCTCTTCTTCTGCTGGCTTTGGGGTGTTTGTGTTCTTCTTTCTTCAACTGTTTTAAGCGGAGGGTTAGGTCATCTGCTTCATGTTTTCCTAGTTTCTTGAGGTGGGATTGTATTGCTATAAATTTACCTCTTAGAACTGCTTTTGCAGTATCCCATAGGTTTTGCACTGTCGTGTGTTCATTGTCATTTTCTTCTAGGAATTGTTTAATTTCTCTTTTGATTTCCTCAATGATCAGTTGGTTTTTTAGGTATGTATTGTTTAATCTCCATGTGTTCCTGTTTTTAGGGATTCTTTTCTGGTAGTTGATCTCCAGTCTCATCGCATTGTGGTCCGACATCCATTGATTCTTGCCTGAAATAATTCTGATGGTTGCCAAATTACCCAATTCCATCATTCCATCTACATTTATTAGTTGGCATTCTGCTGTAAGGTAGAGCTTTTCCTTCTTCCTCATTTACCCATCTCTTTATAGTATACATTCATGGATTCCTATTTTATTTAATGATTTATATCACATTGCTAATTTTTTTTTAATCTAGATGCTCAAACTATCCCAGAATTCAAGTTGGCTTCTGTGTCTGCCTCTCTACCTGTTTAAAATGCTGAATTCACATGAAAACATCTCCAATTCCAACCCATCAGCACAGGATCTAGGCTAATCTCCAGATCCATATCTGTAACTCTTTTCTCTAACAGTGAGAAACCTGGCCTCTCTTAACCTCAATATATATTCTGACACACTTGATCTCCTTGTAGCTAATCCATTACCTGGCATCCTTCAGCTCTGGTACTGCCAGTTCTTGACCCAGGAACAAATGAAAACAACAAAACAGGGAAGACATACAGGACCAAGAAAGAATTACTATCATTAATTGTTCCTGTATTTCATTAAAGTTTCTTTAACTATCTTCACACTTGGAAATGGATTTACTTTTATGGTCTGTTTTTATTATTTTTTCCTTTTTTTCCTGTATGTGAAAAATAGTATTTTTTATAGGTTTAATTGATGTTTAAATTATGTATTATTAATGAGGTTAAATGTATTTTCAAGTGTTTACTGACTATGTTTTTGACTTCTACGAGTCACCTGGGTCTTTTGTTCATTTTTCTATTAGGATGTTAATCTTGATGGGAGAAACGGCTTACTTACTAAAGCAGCCTACCATGTGTCGAATAAATCTTGTGGTTATTTTTCTCTTAAGTCTTGCGGTTATTTTTCTCTTAAAATTGTTTCTTGCTGTTTTACCATGCAGTGCATTAAATTTTTGTGCAGTTAAGTGCACAAAAATTTTCTTCTGTGGTTTCTGCCTGTGTGTTTTGCTTAGAAATGCCATTCTCAGAATGGGAATGATTACACAATTATTGACTTAAAATGTGTCTTGTTTCTTTCATGGCTCTATTTGTGACTCTGTAATTCATCTTGTACCTACCTTTGGCATAAAGCATGATAGGGAGCCAGTGACCTGTTGCTTGTAAGGTCAATTTCAAGTCAGTGTCACCTAGACTGAGTATGGCTTCCCGGCAGGAATGAGCATTCGCTCGTTGCCTGGGGCTGTGCCAGCACAACTGTGGGTGTCTCCATCCTTTATGCATCTCTATCATGTATTAGTTATGATGCCTGCATATGCGTCTTTACTCCTTACTCTGTTTCATTGAGCTGTGTCTTTTGGTTCTGATATCATACCATTTTAATTTCTGTAGCTTAAAAATAAGACTTTTATACCTAAAGAATATATCCTCCTTCTGTTCCCCACTTTCTTCCCCTCTTAGCAGTTTTCCGACTATTTTTGTGACACTTTTACTTTTTTAAATTTTTTAAAAAAAATTTGGCCTCTTCTATTGTTTTTTTATGTATTTTTATCCATCTTTATTCTTTGACTTGTGTGGGCCTCCCATTGCAGTGGCCTCTCTCATTGCAGAGCACCGGTGCTGGGCGTATGTGCTCCAGAGCGTTGGCTCATAATTGGACACACCAGTCCAGCTGCTCCACAGCACGTGGGATCCTCCTGGGCCAGGGATCCAACCAGTGTCCCTTGCATTATAAGGCGGACTCTTTACCCACTGGGCCACCAGGGAAGCCCTACATTTTTAAATTGGAGTATAATTGCTTTGCAACATTGTTCATTTCTCCTGTACAACAGTGTGAATCCTGTTTTGACTTCTACGAGTCACCTGGGTCTTTTGTTCATTTTTCTATTAGGATGTTAATCTTGATGGGAGAAACGGCTTACTTACTAAAGCAGCCTACCATGTGTCGAATAAATCTTGTAGTTATTTTTCTCTTAAGTCTTGCGGTTATTTTTCTCTTAAAATTGTTTCTTGCTGTTTTACCATGCAGTGCATTAAATTTTTGTGCAGTTAAGTGCACAAAAATTATCTTCTGTGGTTTCTGCCTGTGTGTTTTGCTTAGAAATGCCATTCTCAGAATGGGAATGATTACACAATTATTGACTTAAAATGTGTCTTGTTTCTTTCATGGCTCTATTTGTGACTCTGTAATTCATCTTGTACCTACCTTTGGCATAAAGCATGATAGGGAGCCAGTGACCTGTTGCATGTAAGGTCAATTTCAAGTCAGGGTCACCTAGACTGAGTATGGCTTCCCGGCAGGAATGAGCATTCGCTCGTTGCCTGGGGCTGTGCCAGCACAGCTGTGGGTGTCTCCATCCTTTATGCATCTCTATCATGTATTAGTTATGATGCCTGCATATGCGTCTTTACTCCTTACTCTGTTTCATTGAGCTGTGTCTTTTGGTTCTGATATCATACCATTTTAATTTCTGTAGCTTAAAAATAAGACTTTTATACCTAAAGAATATATCCTCCCTCTGTTCCCCACTTTCTTCCCCTCTTAGCAGTTTCCCGACTATTTTTGTGACACTTTTACTTTTTTAAATTTTTTAAAAAAAATTTGGCCTCTTCTATTGTTTTTTTATGTATTTTTATCCATCTTTATTCTTTGACCTGTGTGGGCCTCCCATTGCAGTGGCCTCTCTCATTGCAGAGCACCGGTGCTGGGCGTATGTGCTCCAGAGCATTGGCTCATAATTGGACACACCGGTCCAGCTGCTCCACAGCACATGGGATCCTCCTGGGCCAGGGATCCAACCAGTGCCCCTTACATTATAAGGTGAACTCTTTACCCACTGGGCCACCAGGGAAGCCCTACATTTTTAAATTGGAGTATAATTGCTTTGCAACATTGTTCATTTCTCCTGTACAACAGTGTGAATCAGCTATGTGTATAAGTATATCTCCTTCCTTGTGAGCCTCCCCTCACTGGACACCTTGGCTTTGTAAAATGTACTTTAGAATTATTTAAAATTTGCTTTAGAATTAGTTTTCCCTGCTAAATAACACTATCTCACTGGGAGATGCAGATTCAACCAGTCTTAATACATATAAAGTGACCAGAACAGTGACTGCTAAGGTCAATATTCAGTAAAGTTAATTATTACTTTTAAGTGACAAAAGTCCAACTATCTTTAGAAAGAAGACATTAGTGGTTCGTGTAATGATAGCCATCAGGCAGAGCTGGTCTGAGAGGTCTGGGTGCTGCTCTCTCTCCCAGGGGAAGTCACTGGTCATTTCTAAGTTTAAAATCCCTCAAGACACGAAGGACTTCTCTGGCAGTCTAGTGGTGAAGAATCTGTGCTGGCACGCTGCAGGGGCACAGGTTCTATCCCTGGTCGGGGAACTAAGATCCTGATTACTTACATAGTGTGGTCGAAAATAAATAACACGGGGAAATAACATAATCTTAAAAAACAAAAGACTATCAAAAACAAAACAAAACTGAAGAAGGGGTCTTCCCCACAGCTCTAGCTGAGAAGTCTTGGGGGAAGTTCTAGCAGAACTAGCTTCTCTGAGCCGGACTCTCGTGGGAGTGGACCTGCTGCCCTCTTGCCTGTGGTCAGCCTCACCTGCTCAGTACTGAAGTGATTCGGCCTTTGGAAAATGGGGCTGAGATGCTACTTAAAAAAAAGAATAGACAAAGTGTAGATGTTACTGTATTTCCTTATGTTTCAAGTTTTTTGAGGTGCTTCTTTGTTGCTTCCACATCGAGCCTATGTTATTAAGTCTCTATTGAAAAATTAAAAAGTTGGATTGCCAGACTTTTACTAGCCTACTGTGGCAGAGTCCATTTGCAGATGGGGGAAACCCCTCTGGCTAGCTTAGACAGAGAGGGGGTACACGGCTACATATTAGGGGGTTCAGTGCTGAGACGCTGTGAGAAACGGAGGAGCAGACTCTAACTTGAGTGTCCAGAAAGGACTCCCAGAACAGCACACAGAACCGGGCTACCAGGGCCACCAAGCAGTCAGTCACTGTCCCTTTGACGAGCTCCACAGCCAGCTGAGGGTAAGAAGTCTCCCTCTTGATTGTTGGCTCCAGGGCATAATCACCTCAGCCACAGGCCTTACTAGCCAGATACCTTGTGGTCCGCCTGTGAACACCTTGTGCTACAGAAAACCCAAGCACTTGCATGCTGGCTGGGAGCGAAGAGGAGAAGGGCTCCTCCATTGAGGCTAGGGAAACCCATAGCATCATGGGGTGACCAGAACAGTGACTGCTAAGGTCAATATTCAGTAAAGTTAATTATTACTTTTAAGTGACAAAAGTCCAACTATCTTTAGAAAGAAGACATTAGTGGTTCGTGTAATGATAGCCATCAGGCAGAGCTGGTCTGAGAGGTCTGGGTGCTGCTCTCTCCCAGGGAAGTCACTGGTCATTTCTAAGTTTAAAATCCTCAAGACACGAAGGACTTCTCTGGCAGTCTAGTGGTGAAGAATCTGTGCTGGCACGCTGCAGGGGCACAGGTTCTATCCCTGGTCGGGGAACTAAGATCCTGATTACTTACATAGTGTGGTCGAAAATAAATAACACGGGGAAATAACATAATCTTAAAAAACAAAAGATCAAAAACAAAACAAAACTGAAGAAGGGGTCTTCCCCACAGCTCTAGCTGAGAAGTCTTGGGGGAAGTTCTAGCGGAACTAGCTTCTCTGAGCCGGACTCTCGTGGGAGTGGACCTGCTGCCCTCTTGCCTGTGGTCAGCCTCACCTGCCCAGTACTGAAGTGATTCGGCCTTTGGAAAATGGGGCTGAGACGCTACTTAAAAAAAAGAATAGACAAAGTGTAGATGTTACTGTATTTCCTTATGTTTCAAGTTCTTTGAGGTGCTTCTTTGTTGCTTCCACATCGAGCCTATGTTATTAAGTCTCTATTGAAAAATTAAAAAGTTGGATTGCCAGGCTTTTACTAGCCTACTGTGGCAGAGTCCATTTGCAGATGGGGGAAACCCCTCTGGCTAGCTTAGACAGAGAGGGGGTACACGGCTACATATTAGGGGGTTCAGTGCTGAGACGCTGTGAGAAACGGAGGAGCAGACTCTAACTTGAGTGTCCAGAAAGGACTCCCAGAACAGCACACAGAACCGGGCTACCAGGGCCACCAAGCAGTCAGTCACTGTCCCTTTGACGAGCTCCACAGCCAGCTGAGGGTAAGAAGTCTCCCTCTTGATTGTTGGCTCCAGGGCATAATCACCTCAGCCACAGGCCTTACTAGCCAGATACCTTGTGGTCCGCCTGTGAACACCTTGTGCTACAGAAAACCCAAGCACTTGCATGCTGGCTGGGAGCGAAGAGGGAGAAGGGGCTCCTCCATTGAGGCTAGGGAGCATAGTCTTCATTTCCTAGACCCTAGTGCTCATCTGGGTGGAGCCATGCCAGGATTGGAAGGCGGCAGAGTGAGCCAGGACACCAAGGAAAAATGTTGGAAGAAAATCTCTACCACTGACTTGTATATACATCCATTTAAAGGGGAAAGGATATTTCTGTAATCCTCCAAATGGTTATCTGAACCTTTAACCTGTAAAGGATATAATCTTACTCTAGAGCACAGGCAGCAACTATAAACATATATACAGGGCTTCCCCGGTGGGCCAGTGGGTAAAGAGTCCACCTTGCAGTGCAGGGGACACTGGTTTGACCCCTGACCGGGGAAGATCCCACGTGCCGTGGAGCGGCTGGGCCGGTGTGTCCAATTACAAGCCAGCGCTCTGGAGCGCATGTGCCCACCACTAGTGCTCTGCAACAAGAGAGGCTACTGCAATGGGAGGCCCATACAGGCTGAAGAATAAAAATGGATGAAAAATAAATAAATAAAAAATAAATTTAAAAAAAGGCCAAGAAATTAAAAGTATATATACACACACACACAAATAGATATGAACTGATACATGTATATTTATGTATGTGTGTGTGTTAGTTGCTCAGTCATGTCCAACTCTTGGTGACCCCATGACGTGTCACCTGCCAGGCTCCTCTGTCCATGGGATTCTCCAGGCAATAATGTGGGAGAGGGTTGCCATTTCCTTCTCCAGGGGATTTTCCTGACCCAGGGATCTGCCTCCATCTCCTACGCCTCGTGCATTGGCAGGTGGGTTCTTTACCACGAGTGCCACGTGGGAAACTCCAGTAAATATATATGTATATGTGTCAGTATTTTTCTCATTTTACTGATGGCCAATAGATCATCAAAAAGCTTACCCCAAACCCGTTCTGGGTCAGTGAAATAGTCTTGAGGAAATCCTGTTTTACTGGGTGGATACAAAAAAGTAGATAAAATTCACATAGGTAATTTTTTTTTTAATACTACTTAATTAGCCTGTTTTTGGTAGATAAGAATCTAAAGTTACATTTTGAATTATAATGTTTGAATATAATGTTTATTATAATGTTTGAATTATAATGATACAGGAATTTATTGATGTCTTCTTCCCTGGACTCCTTCCCACCATCACCTCCCACCGACCCCACATCGTTCTAACCTCCACCCACACCTGGGCCTGCTTTTCCCAGGGCTGTTGGCTCTCGCCCTCTGACCTCTGTATTTTCCTGCTTCCCAGCTGTTATTGGAGCACCGGGATGCCTATCAGGCTGGCTCCGTGTTTCCTGACGCGTTTTATCCTAGCATCTGCAAGAGAGGTAAGACAAAGACTTATAGATCGAGTGATGCCACTTCTCCTTGGTGGATAGGAACAGCTAGGACTCAAAAAATATCAAATAGCACATTGTATTTTTCCACTGTTGTTGATCAATGACTTAGTTCAGTTGTATTTTCCATTAAACCCAAATACCTGTTTATATGTCGAAATTCTGAAAACTTTAAGCACCCTGACTTTCTCTCCTGCTTCATGGCAGAAGAAAACAAAAAGAAATCAAAAGGTCTTAACTTTTATTTCTTGTATGTTGTCTGTGAGCATGGGACCTTGGCCAAGAAAGTAAACGTATATATACACACACCCACAAATAGATATGAACTGATACATGTATATTTATGTATGTGTGTGTGTTAGTTGCTCAGTCATGTCCAACTCTTGGTGACCCCATGACGTGTCACCTGCCAGGCTCCTCTGTCCATGGGATTCTCCAGGCAATAATGTGGGAGAGGGTTGCCATTTCCTTCTCCAGGGGATTTTCCTGACCCAGGGATCTGCCTCCATCTCCTACGCCTCGTGCATTGGCAGGTGGGTTCTTTACCACGAGTGCCACGTGGGAAACTCCAGTAAATATATATGTATATGTGTCAGTATTTTTCTCATTTTACTGATGGCCAATAGATCATCAAAAAGCTTACCCCAAACCCGTTCTGGGTCAGTGAAATAGTCTTGAGGAAATCCTGTTTTACTGGGTGGATACAAAAAAGTAGATAAAATTCACATAGGTAATTTTTTTTTTAATACTACTTAATTAGCCTGTTTTTGGTAGATAAGAATCTGAAGTTACATTTTGAATTATAATGTTTGAATATAATGTTTATTATAATGTTTGAATTATAATGATACAGGAATTTATTGATGTCTTCTTCCCTGGACTCCTTCCCACCATCACCTCCCACCGACCCCACATCGTTCTAACCTCCACCCACACCTGGGCCTGCTTTTCCCAGGGCTGTTGGCTCTCGCCCTCTGACCTCTGTATTTTCCTGCTTCCCAGCTGTTATTGGAGCACCGGGATGCCTATCAGGCTGGCTCCGTGTTTCCTGACGCGTTTTATCCTAGCATCTGCAAGAGAGGTAAGACAAAGACTTATAGATCGAGTGATGCCACTTCTCCTTGGTGGATAGGAACAGCTAGGACTCAAAAAATATCAAATAGCACATTGTATTTTTCCACTGTTGTTGATCAATGACTTAGTTCAGTTGTATTTTCCATTAAACCCAAATACCTGTTTATATGTCGAAATTCTGAAAACTTTAAGCACCCTGACTTTCTCTCCTGCTTCATGGCAGAAGAGAAAACAAAAAAGAAATCAAAAGGTCTTAACTTTTATTTCTTGTATGTTGTCTGTGAGCATGGGACCTTGAAAAAGCCCCTTCTATGTTGAGTCTGTTTCCACGTCTGCAACATTAGTAGTATCTAATTAGTATTTAATTAATAATTAATGCCTGCCTGGCTGCTTTACTGAGTTACTGATGGCATTAATGCACATGATTTTGTCAAGTGTCACATAAATCCAAAGTAATGTTAATGAAATGGGCTTCAATTATACTTTCATTAACCAAAGATTGGTGAGGCTGTTTTTAGTTTAGCAGTGGTATAAAAAAAATTGACCTAGGGGATCTGAACTCTGGAATTTTGCTTTTGATTGCCCTTGTGACCCGTGACACTCTATGAAGAATCTGGCACTTGATGGTTTAGGTAAAGGTCAGTTCCTGTCTTCTTCATTCACCCTTCTTGAGGCAATAAAGAGGCATGTAGGCCACCCCATTTAAATTCAAATGCTTGAAAGCCTTTGGAGTATCTGCTTTTGTCTTTTATGCTGTTAGGGAGGCTGACTGTGATGGAAAAGAAGATTAAAAACCTTAAACCCACCACCGCACCCTCCCCTCCCGCCCCCACACACCAAAAAAAAAAAGGCAGGAACTACTTAGTTCTTTAACTTTAGGACACGGAACTTAACACTTCCAGCGTCTTTTGCAAGCTGTTTCCAGATGCTATAAGCAGTTAAGGCTCCTTCTTTTGGCTGGCCCTTCTGAGGTAGAGGCTTCCTTTGAACATTGACTCAGGAAACAGAGGCTTGGAGGAAGGCGAAGGGATGCAGCAATACAGCGGGGGTAGTGGAAGACTTGCACCGGATGCCTATCAGGCTGGCTCCGTGTTTCCTGAGCGTTTTATCCTAGCATCTGCAAGAGAGGTAAGACAAAGACTTATAGATCGAGTGATGCCACTTCTCCTTGGTGGATAGGAACAGCTAGGACTCAAAAAATATCAAATAGCACATTGTATTTTTCCACTGTTGTTGATCAATGACTTAGTTCAGTTGTATTTTCCATTAAACCCAAATACCTGTTTATATGTCGAAATTCTGAAAACTTTAAGCACCCTGACTTTCTCTCCTGCTTCATGGCAGAAGAGAAAACAAAAAAGAAATCAAAAGGTCTTAACTTTTATTTCTTGTATGTTGTCTGTGAGCATGGGACCTTGAAAAAGCCCCTTCTATGTTGAGTCTGTTTCCACGTCTGCAACATTAGTAGTATCTAATTAGTATTTAATTAATAATTAATGCCTGCCTGGCTGCTTTACTGAGTTACTGATGGCATTAATGCACATGATTTTGTCAAGTGTCACATAAATCCAAAGTAATGTTAATGAAATGGGCTTCAATTATACTTTCATTAACCAAAGATTGGTGAGGCTGTTTTTAGTTTAGCAGTGGTATAAAAAAAATTGACCTAGGGGATCTGAACTCTGGAATTTTGCTTTTGATTGCCCTTGTGACCCGTGACACTCTATGAAGAATCTGGCACTTGATGGTTTAGGTAAAGGTCAGTTCCTGTCTTCTTCATTCACCCTTCTTGAGGCAATAAAGAGGCATGTAGGCCACCCCATTTAAATTCAAATGCTTGAAAGCCTTTGGAGTATCTGCTTTTGTCTTTTATGCTGTTAGGGAGGCTGACTGTGATGGAAAAGAAGATTAAAAACCTTAAACCCACCACCGCACCCTCCCCTCCCGCCCCCACACACCAAAAAAAAAAAGGCAGGAACTACTTAGTTCTTTAACTTTAGGACACGGAACTTAACACTTCCAGCGTCTTTTGCAAGCTGTTTCCAGATGCTATAAGCAGTTAAGGCTCCTTCTTTTGGCTGGCCCTTCTGAGGTAGAGGCTTCCTTTGAACATTGACTCAGGAAACAGAGGCTTGGAGGGAAGGCGAAGGGATGCAGCAATACAGCGGGGGGTAGTGGAAGAGTCCATTGAGAACCTCTAATATATATTTTTTTAAATTGGGGTATAATTGCTTTACAATGTTGTGTTGGTTTCTGCTGTACTTTGAAGTGAATCAACTATATGTATACATATAGCCCCCGCTTTTTTGAATTTTCTTTCCATTTAGGTCACCATAGAAGACTAGGTAGTTTCCTGTGCTATACAGCAGGTTCTCGTTAGTGAGCTATTAGGTACATATTAGTGTATACATGTCAATCTCAGTCTCCCAATCCATGCCCCCCCGCGCCGTGTCCATGCGATTGTTCTCTACATCTGTGTCTGTTTCTGCCTTGCAAGCAGGTTCATCTGTACCATCTTTTCTAGATTGCAGGTTTGTGTGTTAATATACAATGTTTTATACAATGCATAACATTATACAATGTATGCAATGTTATACATTGTATAGTCATTTTCTACAATGTTAATAGACAATGTTTTTCTCTTTCTGGCTTACTCTGTATGACAGTCTTTAGGTCTATCCACATCTCTACAGATGACCCAAGTTCATTCCCTTTTGTGGCAGAGTAATGATGTTCCATTGTTCCAAAAGACATGTGCACCCCAGTGTTCATGGCAGCACTATCTACAACAGCAAAGACATGGAAGCAGCCTAAGTGTTTACTGAAAGATGAATGGATGAAGAAGCTGTGGTACACATACACAAGAGAATCTTCAGCTTTTGAAGAAGGAATTCTGAGGGCTGCTTTTGTTTTGCCAGGAAAATTCCATGACGTGTCAGAGAGCACTCACTGGACTCCATTTCTTAATGCAAGTGTCCACTATATCCGGAAGAACTATCCCCTTCCCTGGGATAAGGTAGGCATAGCCTCTTGATGTAAAAATATTCAGTTCCAGACTTGCCAAGTACTAATGTTGCATGCTCCATTTCTACCCTCTCCTTAACCCACACTCTGTGAGAGCTACTCACCCTTTGTCTTCAATGCCAGACACAGCATGTGGAACACAGTAGATAGCTAGCTGATACTTAAACAAATGACTTTTTGAAGCTTACATCTTCAATTTTGTTTGCAGTAAGTGACGTTTTTAAAATTCGGGGTATGTCTTTGATCACTTTGCTCCCACAGTAAATTAATCTGAAAGCAGTTCTAAGGCAGTAAAAAAAAAAAATTTCAGAAAGTCCTTTTGTGTTTTTTGAGGAAATTACAACATGCCTGTCTCTGGTCTTTTTTAAAGACTCAATAATGGAAATAAATCCATATGTATTAATCCTTTTAACAAGATTGTTATAACCACTCTCCCCCGCTACTCTAATTTGCTTACTTGGCAGGACACAGAGAAATTGGTAGCTTTCTTGTTTGGAATTACGTCTCACATGGTGGCCGATGTCAACTGGCATAGCCTGGGTATTGAGCAAGGATTCCTTAGGACCATGGCCGCAGTGAGTACATAGCTTCAGGTTAATGACTTCATGGGAATGATGCTGTCCTACCCAAGATTCAACACCAAGCCTTTTAGAATAGTTAGGAACTTTGGGAAGGTCATGTACACACTGCTGTATTTCAAATGGATGACCAGCAAGGACCTGTTGTGTAGCACATGGAACGCAGCTCGGGGTTAAGTGGCAGCCGGGGCTAGAGGGTGTTTGGGGAGAATGAATACTTGCGTGGCTGAGTTACTTCACTGTTCACCTGAAATTATCACAGTATTAATCAGTTGTACCCCAATACAGGATGTTTACTGAAGATGATGATGAAGAGCTGTGGTACACATACACAAGAGAATCTTCAGCTTTTGAAGAAGGAATTCTGAGGGCTGCTTTTGTTTTGCCAGGAAAATTCCATGACGTGTCAGAGAGCACTCACTGGACTCCATTTCTTAATGCAAGTGTCCACTATATCCGGAAGAACTATCCCCTTCCCTGGGATAAGGTAGGCATAGCCTCTTGATGTAAAAATATTCAGTTCCAGACTTGCCAAGTACTAATGTTGCATGCTCCATTTCTACCCTCTCCTTAACCCACACTCTGTGAGAGCTACTCACCCTTTGTCTTCAATGCCAGACACAGCATGTGGAACACAGTAGATAGCTAGCTGATACTTAAACAAATGACTTTTTGAAGCTTACATCTTCAATTTTGTTTGCAGTAAGTGACGTTTTTAAAATTCGGGGTATGTCTTTGATCACTTTGCTCCCACAGTAAATTAATCTGAAAGCAGTTCTAAGGCAGTAAAAAAAAAAAATTTCAGAAAGTCCTTTTGTGTTTTTTGAGGAAATTACAACATGCCTGTCTCTGGTCTTTTTTAAAGACTCAATAATGGAAATAAATCCATATGTATTAATCCTTTTAACAAGATTGTTATAACCACTCTCCCCCGCTACTCTAATTTGCTTACTTGGCAGGACACAGAGAAATTGGTAGCTTTCTTGTTTGGAATTACGTCTCACATGGTGGCCGATGTCAACTGGCATAGCCTGGGTATTGAGCAAGGATTCCTTAGGACCATGGCCGCAGTGAGTACATAGCTTCAGGTTAATGACTTCATGGGAATGATGCTGTCCTACCCAAGATTCAACACCAAACCTTTTAGAATAGTTAGGAACTTTGGGAAGGTCATGTACACACTGCTGTATTTCAAATGGATGACCAGCAAGGACCTGTTGTGTAGCACATGGAACACAGCTCGGGGTTAAGTGGCAGCCGGGGCTAGAGGGTGTTTGGGGAGAATGAATACTTGCGTGGCTGAGTCACTTCACTGTTCACCTGAAATTATCACAGTATTAATCAGTTGTACCCCAATACAGGATGTTTTGGGTGTTAAAAAAATTAAAATTAAAAAAAAAGAAAAAAACCTGACCTTTTCAGGGAAATAAAAACTTTAGGTTTTTCAGATTCACCTAGAAACAAGACTGTTTGCCCGATATGATATTCATTAGATTTCCATCTTTTCTTCATTCCTCTTACCTTGCTCCTTGGGCAAATTCATCCACGTGGCAGAATGACCAATGTGCACTGAACACAGAAATAGATGCCAGGTTCTATTTCAGTCCCAAACAATACTTGAGAAATTGTATGTTTTATTCAAGTCGTGCATCTTCATAGAGGTATAAATCACTACTCTCTAGTTCTATTCAAAAGTAAGTTCACAAATATTTATGATTTTTCCTTTTTCCTTGTCTTTATGAAGATGCCATTTCCCTACTGAAAACTGTCATATTTCCTGATGACTTAGCTTCTGAAATTCCCCTCTGGTTATTCATTGATATTAATACCATCCTGTAAGAAATTTAAACTTAGAGATGTCTCATGTATCCTGTTAGATGCAAATGTTTGCAGTAGCTTTGTCTGTTAACCAGACATGAAGCAGAGCTTCCCTGGTGGTCCAGTGGGTAGAGTCTGCCTTGCAATGCAATGGGCACCAGTTCGATCCCTGGCCTGGGAAGATCCCACATGCTGCGGAGCAGCTGGACTGGTGTGTACAATTGTGAGCCAGTGCTCTGGAGTGCATGTGCCCAGAGCCAGTGCTCTGCAATCAGAGAGGCCACTGTGATGGGAGGCCCACACAGGCCAAAGAACAAAGGTAAATAAATGAAAGATCAATAGAAGTGGCCAAAAAAAAAAAAAAGACATGAAGCAAACAACTCAGTTGCCAGTATCATTTTTTAAACAATAATAAAATATTTTGAAAAGCGAGTCCATTCATTAGGTCCTCAGCTGTCACTGGGTTAGGCGGTCATCTCCCTGTGGCTCCCTTCATTGTGGGGGAGGAGTTTGGGCTTCAATTTGTGATATATACCAGGTTGTTCTCTTTTTTTCCTCAGATTGATTTTCACAACTCCTATTCTGAGGCACATCAGGCTGGTGATTTCGGTACTGTTTATTTACATTTGCCAGATTTTGTTTGTGGTAGTTGTATTTCACTCATAGTCACTATTGTACCTTTAATATATGTATACATACACATACACATATATATAAATATGTTTTTTTAAAATCTCTAGCTACTAGCTTTCTATTTTAATATTGCAATTGTTTAGAGTAATACCTCATTTAATACAGAAATATACATATGTAAAGATATATATATATAATAAATATTTTTGTAAAAACAAAACAAGAAACAGGGACTTCCATGGTGGTCCAGTGGTTAAGACTGTGTTTCCACTGTGGGGGGTGTTCAGTCCCTGCTCAGGGAAATTCCACAGGCCTCAAGGTATAGCCAAAAAATTAAAAACAACCCCAAACAAACAAACGAAAACACCACAACATTTTATCATTGACTTGTGCCATTATTTTAGAAAAGCATCACTTTTTAGATCAGATGTGAATTCATTGCCTAGTGTCTCCTAATACTTTAGCTTTAAATGGATAAACTCTGTTTTTTTTCTATAGTTAATTACATTTACGTGTACAAAGTATTAGCCAGTGGTGTTTATTTAAATAGAAGAACCTTTATGCTCCATCTTAAAGTAAAAAATCTTTTGGTTATATGGGTAACTTTCTTTTATTTATCTATTTATTCTTTATATGGGTGACTTCATTCCTGTGTTGTTTTTTTTTTTGGTGGGGGTGGGGTGGGGAGGGAGAGGAGCAGGCAGGCCACTTCTATTGGTCTTTGATTTGTCTATTTTCATCCATCTCTGCTCCTTGGCCCGTGTGGGCCTCCCATCGCGATGGCCTCTGTTGTCACAGAGCACCGGCTCTGGGCGCATGCGCTCCAGAGCTCCGGCTCGGTAACTGGACACATCAGTCCAGCCGCTCCGCGGCACGCGGGATCCTCCCAGGCCAGGGCCCCAACCGGCGTCCCTTGCAGTGCAAGGCTGTGTCCTTACCCACTGGACCACCAGGGAAGCCCCATTCCTGTGTTTTATTAAGGTTTCAAATGGTATTTTTCACTAAAGCTGTTCTTATGCAACTGAAACAATGAGCAGAAACCTATAATGATGTGAAGAACTAATAGCCTAGATTATGCAAATTGGTGTTCAAAGCAGCATGTGAGGTATTGTCATAAATTCACCAAATGCAAATATTTTTCTCATGTCGCAGGAGGAGACGTGTTGAGCCAGTTCGAGTTTAAGTTCAATTACCTCTCACGGCACTGGTAAGAGAATGTATACTTAAACATGTGTTACCCAAATGGCAGTGAGGAGCATGACACTTTTCTTTCTTAGAAAATATAACTTACAATGTAAAAGGAAGCCTTCTGTTTTTTGTACATGTTGAAAAGTAAAACTAAAGACTCGACTAGTCTAAGTAGATCCTATTAAGAATTTGTGAATTATGTCAAACATATAAAATATGTGTTTTTATAAATAAGATAATGCACACTGTGTTGCTACCAGCTACCTTAAGATGTAGACCATTGCTGGTATCTAGAGGCTCCGTGTCTTTCCTTCTCTATCATACCACCTTTTCTCCCACCAGGTGTAATTACAGACTTAGGTTCTCTTAATCTCTTAGTTGCTTTTCTCTAGAGTTTTACGACACGTAGTCATATCCATGGGGCTTCCCCACTGGCACCAGTGGTGAAAAACCCAGCTGCCAGTGCTGGAGATGTAAGAGACACGAGTCTGATCTCCTGGAGAAGGAAATGGCAACCCACTCCAGTATTATTGCCTAGAAAATTCCATGAACAGAGGAGCCTGGTGGTGGTGGGTTGCAAAGAGTTGAATACTACTGAGTGCATATGCACAGCCATATCCATATGCAAAAGATTATATGGATTTTTTACTTTAAATAGAGTTACACATCATGTATTTTGCTTAAAATTTAAACTAGAATTTAATTTTAAGATGCATTTTGCTTAAAATTGCTTCTCTGACATTTAGTCATAGTGATGCGTTTGGCTATAGTTCATCGTTTTTCACCACTGTTTTGTCTTCCACTGAGTGGATCTACCAAAATGACTTCATTCTGAGGTTGATGGTGTGTTAGTGTTAAGTGTTTCTGCTTTACACATCATGTTGCTATGTACATTTTTGTACATGTATTCTTGCACCAGAGGGGAATCTCTCTTAAGTAAATGGCACTGGAAGCAGAATTGTTGGGGGCGTAGGGTTTATGGCCGTTTAATTTAAATAATCCCTGACTGTCATTCAAACTGGTCTTGGCAGTTTGTTCTCCTATCAGTTTTGTTCCGCTGCTTCTGTGTTCTCTGATACTTGTCATTGTCCAGATTTCAAGTTTTTGTAACCTATTTGGTGTGTAATGGTATCTCCTTAAAATTTTTAATCTGCTTTCCCAGATTACTATTATAATAAGGTTGAATATTTCATATTTTATCAATTGTGCTTCATTTTAAGTGAAAATAAGGTGTTTAGGTTTTAGCCTGTCTTTCCGTTGGGTTGTTCTTTCTATTTCTGAGTATTTTCTGTGTATTCTGGCTTCTAAAATTTTGTCAGTTTATCCGTTATTTGCTATAACTATCTATTTATAGTTTGTGGCATGTCTTTTTACTTACGGTGTATCTTGATAAACAGAATTTGTTAATTTTAGTATACAGTTGAATATATCAGTCTTTTCTTTTGTGATTTGTACTTTTCACATCTTATTTGAGAAGTTTGTCCCTATCTTGAGAGCATGAGATTATTCTCCTATAGCCTTCTATATCTTTTATACTTTTATTTCTTTTTCTTTTTTAAATTTAAATTTATTTCTAATTGGAGGATAATTGCTTTACAATAATATGTTGGTTTCTGCCACACATCATTATGAATCAGCCATAGCTAAATGTATGTCCATTCTCACTTGAACCTCCCTCCAACCCCATTCTGCCCCTCTAGGTTGGCACAGTATAGTTTCATTTCTTAATTTTGTATCTTTAATTTACCTGGAGTTAATTTTTTGTATATTCTGTGACAGAACTTTTTTTCCCTGCAGAGATAACTATCTCAGAACCATTGATCAATAGTCTACTTTTCCTCACTGATCTATAATGCCCTCTCTCACATAAAATTCTATATGCATGTATGTATGCAGGAAGTTTCTGGGCTTTCTGTCATGTTCTGTTGGTCTGACTGACTATGCCTGAGCAATACTGAGTTTTAAAACTAAAGCAGCTTTAATACATCTTGACATTTATTAGGGCTGATTTCCCAACCTGTCATTTTTCTTCAAATGTACCTTGTCTTATTCTCTTGTCTTGACTCTTTGTAAGATCAAATTTCTGTGCCCCAAGAAAAATCTTGTTGGAATTTTGATTAAACTTCTATTGAATGGGAAATCAATAGGAAGAGAGTTAACAATTTTGCAATATTGAGTCTTCTTATCCCCAAATATGGTATACATTTCATTTAAGTTGTCTTTAATGACTTTAAAAAGTTTTATCAGTTTTTCCATCAAGGTCTTATGCATTTTATTGGACCTAGTTGCAGAGACTTTATTTTTTATTTGCTACCATGAATGGTCACCGACTTTTGGAGCCAATTGTATTTTCTAATTAACTGCTAGTGTATAGAAATGAAAGTGACTTTCTAATTTTCATTTTGTATCTGGTAATATTTCTTAGCTATCTTAGTCTAATCATTTCTTAGGAGATTGTTTTGACTTTCTATTGACTCACAATTTATAATCTATAAATGGTAACAATTTTGCTTTTCCTTTTCAATCTTCATACACATAATTTCTTATTGCTTGATATTGGCTAGTATTTGGGTATAGCAGAAGTGGTAACATTGAGGATGCTTTACTTGTTCTTTATCTTACAGGATTTTTTGTTTTAAATTTGACCTCTTTTATTGATTTTTTATTTATTTACTTTCATCCATCTTTATTCTTTGACCTGTGTGGGCCTCCCATTGCAGTGGCCTCTCTGACTGCAGAGCATTGGCTCTGGGCGCATGCATTCCAGAGTGCTGGCTCCTAATTGGACACACCCATCCAGCTGCTCCATCACACGTGGGATCTTCCCACACCAGGGATTGAACCAGTGCCCCTTGCACTGCCTGGTGGATTCTTTACCCAGTGGATCACCACGGAAGCCCTTGTTCATTATCTTAAAGAAAATGCTTTCATTGTTTCATCAAGTTTGCTGTAGATTTGTGAACATCCTTTTATGTATGCAGGAAGTTTCTGGGCTTTCTGTCATGTTCTGTTGGTCTGACTGACTATGCCTGAGCAATACTGAGTTTTAAAACTAAAGCAGCTTTAATACATCTTGACATTTATTAGGGCTGATTTCCCAACCTGTCATTTTTCTTCAAATGTACCTTGTCTTATTCTCTTGTCTTGACTCTTTGTAAGATCAAATTTCTGTGCCCCAAGAAAAATCTTGTTGGAATTTTGATTAAACTTCTATTGAATGGGAAATCAATAGGAAGAGAGTTAACAATTTTGCAATATTGAGTCTTCTTATCCCCAAATATGGTATACATTTCATTTAAGTTGTCTTTAATGACTTTAAAAAGTTTTATCAGTTTTCCATCAAGGTCTTATGCATTTTATTGGACCTAGTTGCAGAGACTTTATTTTTTATTTGCTACCATGAATGGTCACCGACTTTTGGAGCCAATTGTATTTTCTAATTAACTGCTAGTGTATAGAAATGAAAGTGACTTTCTAATTTTCATTTTGTATCTGGTAATATTTCTTAGCTATCTTAGTCTAATCATTTCTTAGGAGATTGTTTTGACTTTCTATTGACTCACAATTTATAATCTATAAATGGTAACAATTTTGCTTTTCCTTTTCAATCTTCATACACATAATTTCTTATTGCTTGATATTGGCTAGTATTTGGGTATAGCAGAAGTGGTAACATTGAGGATGCTTTACTTGTTCTTTATCTTACAGGATTTTTTGTTTTAAATTTGACCTCTTTTATTGATTTTTTATTTATTTACTTTCATCCATCTTTATTCTTTGACCTGTGTGGGCCTCCCATTGCAGTGGCCTCTCTGACTGCAGAGCATTGGCTCTGGGCGCATGCATTCCAGAGTGCTGGCTCCTAATTGGACACACCCATCCAGCTGCTCCATCACACGTGGGATCTTCCCACACCAGGGATTGAACCAGTGCCCCTTGCACTGCCTGGTGGATTCTTTACCCAGTGGATCACCACGGAAGCCCTTGTTCATTATCTTAAAGAAAATGCTTTCATTGTTTCATCAAGTTTGCTGTAGATTTTTGTGAACATCCTTTATCAAATTAAGGACATTTACTTCTATTTTTAGTTTGTTAGTGTGTGCTAAATCCTTTCAGTTGTATCCGGCTCTTTGCAACCCTATAGGCTGTAGCCCACCAGGGTCCTCCATCTATGGGATTTCCCAGGCAGGAATACTGCAGTGAGTTGCCATGCCCTCCTCCAGGGGATCTTCCCAACCCAAGGGTCAAACATGTCTCTTTTATGTCTCTTGCATTGACAAGCAAGTTCTTTTCCACTAGTGCCACCTGAGAAGTTTTTAATTTCATGTGTATTGATCTCTTGTTTTTTGTCTGTTGAGATAGTTATTTGTTTCTTAACCTATTCATATAGTCAACTGTTCTACTCTATTTACAACTATTACATAAACTTCTTGGTGAAACCGTTCACCTCACATTGGGACTTAAACCCATCTATTAGTCTGAAACCCAGCCAAAACCTAGTCTTCCAACTGGGCTCACACACCTGGTTTCATGACTTAATGAAGCCCATATATTTTATGTCTCAGCACAGAAGGAATACAGCCAGAAACAAAGTGGTAGGCAAGAAGCAGATTTTCAAATATAGGACGCTTGTAAATAACGCAAGCAGGCAGATGAGGGAGTTCTGCCCTGAGGATTAAGTGGCCTACAATCTTACAGTCAAAGGAAAGGCAGGGAGGAAAAGAACACCTTCTTCAAACAGACGTGAGACTTACATCACTAGCTTCTCCTTTGTGTCAGGCAGGAGAGTGTCTGACCCTATGAAGTCAAACTAGGATTATCATAGTACTCATTCAAATCAGTATAAGGGTAGTGATATTTTCCTTCCATCTAATGACCTAGTGCATGTCTGGTACTTTTATTGATGACTTTATATTTAAGCAAGCTTGCTTTGTTCCAAGAGCTTTCTTGAATGATCATCAACTTACAGTGGTCTCCCTAAGTTTCCCTCTCTACCTTAGTGCCCCTACCCACTAGGGCTTCTACATTCCACCTGTATGGCTATCCTATTCTGTCCCTATCACGGAAGCCCTTGTTCATTATCTTAAAGAAAATGCTTTCATTGTTTCATCAAGTTTGCTGTAGATTTTGTGAACATCCTTTATCAAATTAAGGACATTTACTTCTATTTTAGTTTGTTAGTGTGTGCTAAATCCTTTCAGTTGTATCCGGCTCTTTGCAACCCTATAGGCTGTAGCCCACCAGGGTCCTCCATCTATGGGATTTCCCAGGCAGGAATACTGCAGTGAGTTGCCATGCCCTCCTCCAGGGGATCTTCCCAACCCAAGGGTCAAACATGTCTCTTTTATGTCTCTTGCATTGACAAGCAAGTTCTTTTCCACTAGTGCCACCTGAGAAGTTTTTAATTTCATGTGTATTGATCTCTTGTTTTTTGTCTGTTGAGATAGTTATTTGTTTCTTAACCTATTCATATAGTCAACTGTTCTACTCTATTTACAACTATTACATAAACTTCTTGGTGAAACCGTTCACCTCACATTGGGACTTAAACCCATCTATTAGTCTGAAACCCAGCCAAAACCTAGTCTTCCAACTGGGCTCACACACCTGGTTTCATGACTTAATGAAGCCCATATATTTTATGTCTCAGCACAGAAGGAATACAGCCAGAAACAAAGTGGTAGGCAAGAAGCAGATTTTCAAATATAGGACGCTTGTAAATAACGCAAGCAGGCAGATGAGGGAGTTCTGCCCTGAGGATTAAGTGGCCTACAATCTTACAGTCAAAGGAAAGGCAGGGAGGAAAAGAACACCTTCTTCAAACAGACGTGAGACTTACATCACTAGCTTCTCCTTTGTGTCAGGCAGGAGAGTGTCTGACCCTATGAAGTCAAACTAGGATTATCATAGTACTCATTCAAATCAGTATAAGGGTAGTGATATTTTCCTTCCATCTAATGACCTAGTGCATGTCTGGTACTTTTATTGATGACTTTATATTTAAGCAAGCTTGCTTTGTTCCAAGAGCTTTCTTGAATGATCATCAACTTACAGTGGTCTCCCTAAGTTTCCCTCTCTACCTTAGTGCCCCTACCCACTAGGGCTTCTACATTCCACCTGTATGGCTATCCTATTCTGTCCCTATCACTGGTGTATTGTTGATTTTGCAATGATACATCATCTTTCTTGTTATCATTGTAGCTTCTCTTCTTGCTGTTCAGGGTTTCTGCATCTATTTTTTTTTTTTTTTAAAGATTTATTTATTTATTTTTGGGCAGGGGTCAGGTTGGGGAGGGAGGGGAGCGGGCAGGCCACTTCTATTGGTCCTTCATTTCTCCATTTTCATCCATCTTTGTTCTTTGGCTCCTGTGGGCCTCCCATCGCGGTGGCGTCTGTCATCGCAGAGCGCCGGCTCTGGTCGCATGCTCCCCAGAGCTCCGGCTCGGTAATTGGACACATCGGTCCAGCCGCTCCGCGGCACGTGAGATCTTCCCAGGCCAGGGCTCGAACCGGCGCCCCTTGCACTGCAAGGCGGTGTCCTTCTCCACTGGACCACCAGGGGAAGCCGTCTGCATCTATTTTTATGAGATAGCTAGTACTGTAGTATGCCCTTCATCTTTCTAACCCCAAGTAGATTGCTTCCCCAAGTTATCCTTGCGTCCTGGAATCAGGTGAGGAGTATGCATTCCTTTGCTATTCACTGGAAGTTTGTGTAAGATTCATAACTTTGATTTCTTGAATGTTTGGTAGAACTTGTCTGTAAAGACAGCTGTTTTAAAAAGGTAGGGTCTTTAAAAATCAACCAAGGGGCTTCCCTGGTGGTCCAGTGGATAAGGACACCGCCTTGCAGTGCAAGGGGCGCCAGTTCGATCCCTGGCCTGGGAAGATCCCACGTGCCGTGGGGCAGCTGGACTGATGTGTCCAAATACTGAGCCGGAGCTCTGGAGCGCATGTGCCCAGAGCTGGTGCTCTGCAGCGAGAGAGGCCACTGCGATGGGAGGCCCACACAGGCCAAAAGAACAAAGATGGATGAAAATAAATGAATGAAAGACCAATAGAAGTGGCCAAATAAAAAAAAAAAAAATCAACCCAAAGTGGGCTACCTCAGAGGACACTCCTTGTTAAAGGCTATACCTTTCTTGTTAAAAACTATATCACCTTTAAATGGTTTTAGGACTATACAGTTTCTCAGTTTCTTTCTTTTTTTTTAAATAATTTTTAAATTTATTTATTTTTGGCTATTCTGGGTTTCCACTACTGTCACAGGCTCTTCTCTAGTTGCAGGGAGTGGGAGCTACTCTCTAGTTGAGCTGAGCAGGCTTCTTGTTGTGGTGACTTCTCCTGTTGTGGAACTCGGGCCCTAGGGCTCATGGGCTTCAGTGGTTGCAGCACATGGGCTCAATACTTGCAGCTCTGAGGCTCTAGAGCACAGGCTCAGTAGCTGTGGCTCATGGGTTTCGTTGCTCCACAGCATGTGGGATCTTCCCTGGTCAGGGATCGAATCCATGTCTCCTGCATTGGCAGGTGAACTCTTTACCACTAAGCTACCAGGGAAGCCCTCTTAGTTTCTTTTTAAAGAGTTTTATATTTTGCTAGGTCTTTTATATTTTGCCTGTGTTTAAACATTTTGGCATTAGGGAATTCACAATATCCTCTTATGATTTTTTCTCATTTTATTTGTACTAATATTTCTTTGGTATCTATAATGTTATGTATGCTGCCCTCTCTTATATTTTTAAACAGTCATGTCAATATTTTTCAGTTTTATTATTGAAAAAAATAAACTTGGCTTTATTGACCTTTTCTATTAATGCTATATGTTCCTTTCTCTTTCATTACTTTTTCTCATATTTATTTTCTTCCTTCGGCTTCTCTTTGGTTCCTGTGAAATTTGAGTCTTGATTTTAAGGTCTAGTATATTAGTACTTTTTATCTATTATTTATTATCTGTTTTTATTATTTTCACCTGTACTTGAATGTTAATTCTCCAATTTTGGGTTTAATGTTTCTTATATACATATATACTTATTAGCTCAAGCTTATTAAATGTACTGCTCAAATCAGAGGATTTCTAAGTTATAAATAAGATAGTCTTTCTATTTTTATCTGGTCTCACAATTACTCAAGAATTTATTTAAAAATTTCCTTCTATGATGATGAAAATTTTCAATTTCTCCTTGTAGTTAGGTCAAAATTTGCTGTACATGTACTTGAAGGTGTGTTGTTACATATATTCAAGTTTTAAAATCTTATATTTTGCTGGTGAGTTGAACTTTCTATTTGGTGATGCTATATTTTACACTGTTTATTGCTTTCAAGTCTGATTTATCAGATATTACTGTTAGATACACTGTTCTTTTTGTTGTTGTTTTTTCTTCAAATGGTCACTAATCAGATGGAAGGTGACCTAGCTCTGTCCCTCGGCCCCTGAGCATGGAGCACTGGGAGTTGGGAGGAATGCTTACAGAGCAAAGAGGAAGCAGAGCTGGGGGCCTGCCAGGTTGCGCATTCCCATTCCTGGTCCAGCTGCCTCAGAACTAAGGGAGACCCCACTCTCCGGTGAGATGAGGCCAACTGGTCTTCAGACACCCCAGGAAGAGGTGGCAGCAGCAGGGACATGAGGATCCCCCCCCAGCTCTCCACACAGGGTGTTCGGCACTGGGTTAGATGTGCCTTTTAAATTGTGCGTCATCGGGGATCTTGTCTTCTTTCGGTTGTGGTGCTTGAATTCCTCAAGGCTTGCGCTACAGTTGCATTTTCCAGGAAGACTTGTCTTGCCTTTGGCAGGCTACCTCAAGGCACTAATAACTGGGACCTCGTGAAATTACATTCAACCCTCTCTAAGTTTTTCTGACTACACAGTGTGAATACAAGACAAAACATTTCGGGGGCTGGGTAGTGGTTACCAGTCGTAGGGAGAAATGTGTTTCCCTCTCTCCATCCGTTGCCAAGATGAAAACAGGCAGGTTTCTTTGTTTGTTAGTATGTTGGGTTTACTTGTGGTGAATATCCACGTGGAAGATACAGCCTTTAGTGAGGACTTTGCTCTAAGATAGCCCACTTTGGGTGATTCCTATACTTTAGTTCCTGTCTCTTGTATATGCCACTTAACTACCAAAAAAAACCTTTTAGGTTCCCAGGTTTATCAATTGTCTTCAGGGCAAAAGCTAGCTTTCCTAGTCACTTAACCTCCCAAAATTTCCAGTTCTGATTTATTTTTGACTTTTGGAAAAATTTCACTTTCTTGCTAGCTTGGTGATTCATCTAAAAAAATATTTTTGTTAGGTTTTGCTAGACTTTTAAGCATAGTAAAATTTGCTGTACATGTACTTGAAGGTGTGTTGTTACATATATTCAAGTTTTAAAATCTTATATTTTGCTGGTGAGTTGAACTTTCTATTTGGTGATGCTATATTTTACACTGTTTATTGCTTTCAAGTCTGATTTATCAGATATTACTGTTAGATACACTGTTCTTTTTGTTGTTGTTTTTTCTTCAAATGGTCACTAATCAGATGGAAGGTGACCTAGCTCTGTCCCTCGGCCCCTGAGCATGGAGCACTGGGAGTTGGGAGGAATGCTTACAGAGCAAAGAGGAAGCAGAGCTGGGGGCCTGCCAGGTTGCGCATTCCCATTCCTGGTCCAGCTGCCTCAGAACTAAGGGAGACCCCACTCTCCGGTGAGATGAGGCCAACTGGTCTTCAGACACCCCAGGAAGAGGTGGCAGCAGCAGGGACATGAGGATCCCCCCCCAGCTCTCCACACAGGGTGTTCGGCACTGGGTTAGATGTGCCTTTTAAATTGTGCGTCATCGGGGATCTTGTCTTCTTTCGGTTGTGGTGCTTGAATTCCTCAAGGCTTGCGCTACAGTTGCATTTTTCCAGGGAAGACTTGTCTTGCCTTTGGCAGGCTACCTCAAGGCACTAATAACTGGGACCTCGTGAAATTACATTCAACCCTCTCTAAGTTTTTCTGACTACACAGTGTGAATACAAGACAAAACATTTCGGGGGCTGGGTAGTGGTTACCAGTCGTAGGGAGAAATGTGTTTCCCTCTCTCCATCCGTTGCCAAGATGAAAACAGGCAGGTTTCTTTGTTTGTTAGTATGTTGGGTTTACTTGTGGTGAATATCCACGTGGAAGATACAGCCTTTAGTGAGGACTTTGCTCTAAGATAGCCCACTTTGGGTGATTCCTATACTTTAGTTCCTGTCTCTTGTATATGCCACTTAACTACCAAAAAAAACCTTTTAGGTTCCCAGGTTTATCAATTGTCTTCAGGGCAAAAGCTAGCTTTCCTAGTCACTTAACCTCCCAAAATTTCCAGTTCTGATTTATTTTTGACTTTTGGAAAAATTTCACTTTCTTGCTAGCTTGGTGATTCATCTAAAAAAATATTTTTGTTAGGTTTTTCGCTAGACTTTTAAGCTATATTTATGGAGAAGATCATTCTGGTGTGCTTGTAAACAGTGGACATCTCAATAGAGTCCTTCTTATAGATACACTAAAATCAGGTTTTACTTATATTTGTATTTCTATCTGGTATAATCTAAGGTTTTGAAAATAAAGATATAACATAAAATAAAAATAATAAATAATAGATAATAGTATAAATAATATTTTAAAAAAGTGATTCTTCCTCCAACTGAAATATCTAATATCTCTGAACCAAAAGCTTGACTAAGAATTCTTTTTTTTTTAATTTTGCTTTTTGCTTTGACAGAGTTTTGTTGTTTACAGATACGTATAATCCCAGATTTTGACTTAGAATTCTTTTTTTTTTTTCTACCTACCACTGTGTACTCTGAAAGCAGGATGAGGAGTTGTTTTTGGTGAGGAGTTATTTTTGAGTGTTTTTAAAAAATGATTCCCAAGAGTGATTCAACTCAAAAGAATGAAAATAATGTCTATTGCTCTGGGAACTCTGAATTCACAAAACAAAACATTCCTTTTATTTTTGTTGTTTTCCAGTTACTAAGTCCTGTCTGACTCTTTGAGACTCCATGGGCTGCAACATGCTAGATTTCCCTGGTCCTTCACTATCTCCTGGAGTTTGCTCAGATTCATGTCCATTGAATTGGTGATGCCATCTAAGCAGCTCATTTTCTGCCCCCCTCTTCTCCTTTAGCTTTCGGTCTTTCCCAACATCAAGGTCTTTTCCAGTGAGTTGGCTCTTTGCATCAGGTGGCCACATATTAGAGCTTCAGCATCAGTCCTTCTAATGAATATTCAGGGTTGATTTCCTTCAGGACTGACTGGTTTGATCTTCTTGCAGTATGTTGGGTTTACTTGTGGTGAATATCCACGTGGAAGATACAGCCTTTAGTGAGGACTTTGCTCTAAGATAGCCCACTTTGGGTGATTCCTATACTTTAGTTCCTGTCTCTTGTATATGCCACTTAACTACCAAAAAAAACCTTTTAGGTTCCCAGGTTTATCAATTGTCTTCAGGGCAAAAGCTAGCTTTCCTAGTCACTTAACCTCCCAAAATTTCCAGTTCTGATTTATTTTTGACTTTTGGAAAAATTTCACTTTCTTGCTAGCTTGGTGATTCATCTAAAAAAATATTTTTGTTAGGTTTTTCGCTAGACTTTTAAGCTATATTTATGGAGAAGATCATTCTGGTGTGCTTGTAAACAGTGGACATCTCAATAGAGTCCTTCTTATAGATACACTAAAATCAGGTTTTACTTATATTTGTATTTCTATCTGGTATAATCTAAGGTTTTGAAAATAAAGATATAACATAAAATAAAAATAATAAATAATAGATAATAGTATAAATAATATTTTAAAAATGTGATTCTTCCTCCAACTGAAATATCTAATATCTCTGAACCAAAAGCTTGACTAAGAATTCTTTTTTTTTTAATTTTGCTTTTTGCTTTGACAGAGTTTTGTTGTTTACAGATACGTATAATCCCAGATTTTGACTTAGAATTCTTTTTTTTTTTTCTACCTACCACTGTGTACTCTGAAAGCAGGATGAGGAGTTGTTTTTGGTGAGGAGTTATTTTTGAGTGTTTTTAAAAAATGATTCCCAAGAGTGATTCAACTCAAAAGAATGAAAATAATGTCTATTGCTCTGGGAACTCTGAATTCACAAAACAAAACATTCCTTTTATTTTTGTTGTTTTCCAGTTACTAAGTCCTGTCTGACTCTTTGAGACTCCATGGGCTGCAACATGCTAGATTTCCCTGGTCCTTCACTATCTCCTGGAGTTTGCTCAGATTCATGTCCATTGAATTGGTGATGCCATCTAAGCAGCTCATTTTCTGCCCCCCTCTTCTCCTTTAGCTTTCGGTCTTTCCCAACATCAAGGTCTTTTCCAGTGAGTTGGCTCTTTGCATCAGGTGGCCACATATTAGAGCTTCAGCATCAGTCCTTCTAATGAATATTCAGGGTTGATTTCCTTCAGGACTGACTGGTTTGATCTCCTTGCTGTCCAAGGGACTTTCAAGAGTCTTCTACAGCACCACAATGTGAAAGCAATAATTCTTCAGCACTCAGCCTTCTTTACAGTCCAATGCTCACATGCAAACACGAATAGTGATGTCTCTGCTTTTTAATATGCTGCCTGTGTTTGTCATAGCCTTCCTTCCAAGGAGCGAGTGTCTTTTAATTTCATGGTTGCAACCATCATCCGCCTGATTCTGGGAGCCAAGAAAATAAAATCTGTCACTTTTTCCACTTTTCCCCCTTCTATTTCCCATGAATTGATGGGATCGGATGCCATGATCATAGTTTTTTTTTTTTTTTTTTAAGATTTATTTTATTTATTTACTTTGGGCGGGAGTTGGGGAGGGAGGGGAGCGGGCGGGCCACTTCCATTGGTCTTTCATTTCTCTGTTTTCATCCGTCTTTGTTCTTTGGCTCCTGTGGGCCTCCCATCGCGGTGGCGTCTGTCATTGCAGAGCGTGGCTCTGGGCGCATGCGCTCCAGCGCTCTGGCTTGGTAATTGGACACATCAGTCCAGCCGCTCTGCGGCACGTGGGATCTTCCCAGACCAGGGCTCGAACTGGCGCCCCTTGCAGTACAAGGCGGTGTCCTTACCCACTGGACCACCAGGGGAAGCCCCATAGTTTTTTTGAATGTTGAGTTTTAAACCAACCTTTTCCCACTGCTTTTTCACTCTTTATCAAGAGGCTCTTTTTGTTCCCCTTTACTTTCAGCCATTAGGGTGGTATTATCTGCATATCTGAGATTGTTTCTCTTGTTCCCACTTCTCTTCTTTCCTCAGCTATTTGTAAAGCCTCCTCCGACAACCTCTTTGCCTTCTTGGATTTTTCTTTCTTGGGGATGGTTTTGGTCACTGCCTCCTGTACAAGGATATGAACCTCCATCTGTAGTTCTTCCGTCACTCTACCTATCAGATCTCATCCCTTGAATCTTTTCATCACCTCCACTGTATAATCATAAGGGATTTGCTTTAGGTCATACCTGTATGGCTTAGTGGTGTTCCATACTTTATTCAGTTTAAGCCTGAGCTTGGCAATGGGAAGCTCACGATATGAGCCACAGTCAGCTCCTAATCTTGTTTTTGCTGATTGTATAGAGCTTCTCCATCCTCAGCTGCTGTGGATATAATCAGTGTGATTTCAGTACGGACCATCTGGTGATGTTCATGTATAGAGTGTGCCTTGTGTTGTTGGAAAAGGGTGCCTTTTATGACCAGTGTGTTCTCTTGGTAAAACTGTTAGTCTTTGTCCTGCTTCATTTTGTACTCCAAACCAAACTTGCCTGTTACTCCAGGTATCTCTTAAGGCTTGTGTTTCTTTATTAATTTTCTGTTTTGTTGATCTGTCCATTGGTGTGAGAGGAGTGTTAAAGTCTCCTACTATTATTGTGTTATTGTTGATTTCTTCTTTTATGTCTGAAAGTACCTGTCTTATGTATTGAGGTGCCCCTGTGTTGGGTGCGTAGATATTCATGACTGTTATGTCTTCCTCTTGGATAGATCCCTTAATCATGATGTAGTGACCTGCCTTGTCTCTTAGAATCTTCTTTACTTTAAAGTCTATTTTGTCTGATATAAGGATTGCTACTCCAGCTTTCTTTTGATTTCCATTTGCATGAAATATCTTTTTCCAGCCTTTCACTTTCAGTCTATGAGTGTCTCTAGGTCTGAAGTGGGTCTCTTGTAAACAGCATATATATGGGTCTTGCTTCTGGATCCATTCAGCCAGCCTGTGTCGTTTGGTTGGAGCATTTAGTCCATTTACATTCAAAGTAATTATTGATACGAATGTTCCTATTGTCATCTTCTTAGAAATTTGGGGTTTGATTTGTAAGGCTTCTCCTACTCTTGTATTTATTGGCTATATCAGGTCCTTTAACACTTGTTGTAGGGCTGGTTTTGTGGTACAGAATTCTTTTAGTTTTTGCTTGTCTGTGAAGCTTTTGACTTCACCATCGATTTTGAATGAGATTCTTGCTGGGTAGAGAATTCGTGGTTGCAGGTTATTCTCTTTTAGCCGTTTAAATGTATCTTGCCATTCTCTTCTGGCCTGTAGGGTTTCTGTTGAGAGATCCGCAGTTAAACGTATGGGGTTTCCTTTATATGTTATTTGTTGTCTGCTCCTAGCTGCTTTTAGTAATCTGTCTTTATATTTAGTCTGCGTTAGTTTGATTAGTATGTGCCTTGGTGTGTTTCTTCTGGGGTTTCTCCTGTATGGAACTCTTTGTGCTTCCTGGACTTGGCTGACTATCTCCTTTCCCATGCTGGGGAAGTTTTCAACTATAACCTCTTCAAGAATTTTTTCATAGTCTTTCTTCTCTTCTTCTTCTTCTGGAACTCCTATAATTCTAATGTTGGTGCGTTTAATATTGTCCCATAGGTCTCTGAGGCTATCCTCAGTTCTTTTAATTCTTTGGGCTTTGTTCTGTTCTTCAGCACTTATTTCCACCATTCTGTCTTCCAGCTCACTTATCCGTTCTTCAGCCTCTGATACTCTACTGTTGAGACCTTCTATAGTATTTTTGAGTTCAGCAATTGAGTTGGTGGTCTCTATTTGCTTAGTTTTCATTTCCTGCATGTCTTTTCTCAATGCACTAATTTCCTCTAATATTCTGTTTTCGGTGTTTTGCATCCTCATTAGTATAGTTTTTCTGAATTCTCTTTCAGATAGCTTGTCTATCTCCTCCTCTGTCATTTGAAGTGGTGCTTCTCTAGCTTGGTCCTTCATTTGTACAGTGTTTCTCTGACGTTTCATTATTAGGTTAATTTTTGTTTCTTTGTGTGTGTCTGTGTGTATGGAGTTCTTATTCCCACCAGGCTTCTTGGTTGAATTCTCCCTTCCTTTGGGTTTTTGTCCTTGTAGAAGGGTTCAGTGGCTTGTGTCTTGGGTGGTGATAGACCTTGTTTACAGGTGAATAATCTGTAGTGTTGTATGTTCTTTGATAATCAGTGTGGGGTCTTGGAATCCGGGTTTCCGCTTCGAGGATCCTTGGTTTGATGATTGGTCAGGGAGTGTAGGCTCTATGTCTGGTTTGCTATGGTGTTCTGTGATACTAGTTCACACACTAGCATCTGAGGAACAAGAGGTGCATCCCCGCTCCTCGCGGCGTCCGCGGCTCCTCGCGGCGGGCGGGTTCCGGCGACTCCTCGCGGCGGGCGGGTTCCGGCGGCTCCCCTATAAGCTCACATGGGGGTGCTTGAAGATTCGATGAGTCAAGCAGCTACCTGACATCACACGTCCTGTAACGTCCAGGGGTGATTTCAAGTCAGCCATGCGGCTCAAGCATCCATCAGTTTTTCTGAACTGCTGTGCAGTGCTGCCACTGAAACCCTTTTCAGTGAAACTGAGTAGGATCCGGTGGAGCTCCTGGGTAGAGAAGCCTTTCTGTGTCCTCCATTCCTTCTTTGTAAGAAACTCCTCCAGGTATCTCTTGACTTCCTACTTTTGCATTCCAATTACCCAGGACATCTTTTTTTGGTATTAGTTCTTGTAGGTCTCCATAGAACTGGTCAATTGCATTTTCTTTAGCATTACTGGTTGGGATATAGACTTGGATTACTGTGATATTGAATGGTTTGCCTTGGAAACGAACCTAGATCATTGCGTTGTTTTTGAGATTGCATCTAAATACTGCATTTTGGACTCTTTTGTTGACTGCGATGGCTACTCATAGTTTCTTAGCTTTGTACAAATATTTGATTAGGATACCAGTTTTTTGCTCTGTAGCCTCAGGCAAACTAGTGAAGTTTTCTGTGCCTTAGTTTCCTGTATGTGAAGTAGGACTGTGATAGTATCAACCACCCAGGGTTGTTGGTAGGATTAACTAAATAATGCATGTAACATCCTTTGCACGGTGTTTGGCAACAAATAATTCTGGAATTGCTGGTAGCTGCTGTGGCTGTCAGTTTCTTCAGTGCTAGAAGCCAAACCACCCTTATTTTGTTCTAATGCTTCTCAGGTATGTGCCTGCTGAAGATCTCCTGGGAATTTACAAAGAACTCTATGGCCGAGCAGTCATCACCAAAAAAGCCATTGTCGATTGTGCGCACCTTCAGTTTTTGGAAATGTAAGTGTAACTCGAGGAATATTTGCAGGCAACCTTATTTTAAAGAATATATGTATACATGATACTTTATTTTTGGCTGTGCTGGGCCTTTGTTGCTGTGAGGGCTTTTTTTCTAGTTGAGACAAATGGGGTCTCCTCTTCATTGTGGTGTATGGGCTTCTCATTGCAGGGGCTTCTCTTGCAGTGGAGCACAGGCCCTTGGGCATGTAGCCACAGTTCCCAGACACTCCAAGGCTCAGTAGCTGTGGTGCACAGGCTTGGTGGCATTTCAGCATGTAGGGTCTTCCTGGAGCAGGGATTGAACCTGTGTTTCCTGTATTGGTAGGCAGATTATTCTTGACCACTGAGCTACCAGGGAAGCCCCTGCAGGTGATTTTATAGTGACTTTCTTGGCACACGTTCTGATGCATTAACTGCCTTTGAGTGGACATTGGGTGTCTAGACTTGGCTTGTTCAAAGGCATTTGTGTGATGGGGGATACCTGTTGCTGGAACTTGTTCTTCACCCATTTCTTTCATCTTTGTGGCAACCACAACTCACAGTCACAATGATTGTTTATGTTGCAGGTACGGCGAGATGTTAGCTGGTTCCAAGGTAAAGGCTTTTGTTCTTCAGAATCTGAATTTAAAGTGTGATAAAACTACCATGAGAAGCACTTGACTCATTTGTGTTACTTTTTTCCCTCTTTGCCATAGCTTTATCCCACTTTTCTGGAAAGTCCCCATTTTTGGTGGAACAATTTCAAGAATACTTCCTAGGAGGGCTGGATGATATGGCATTTTGGTCCACTAATATTTACCATCTGACAAGTTACATGTTAAAGAACGGAACCAGGTGAATTCTTACTCTTTCTCCCACCAGTTACTGCCTGTTTTGCTACCCCATCCCCAGCATAACTCTCAGGTTTTCCAGTCAATCAAATGAAGTAAAAAAAAAAAAGTTTCATGAAGTGCTATCCTGTCCTAAGGAAGCAGGAAAAGAATGGAAAATGTCACCTCAACATTCCAACTAGGGGACTTCCCTGGTGGTTCAGTGGGTCAGATGCTGGGCTCCCCAAGCACAGTGGATCTGGATTCTATCCCTGAGCAGGGAACTAAATCCCAAATACTGCAAAGAAGACATGTTGCAGTCAAATAAGTAAAAATGAGTAAATATTAAAAAAGAAAAAGAACCCTCCAACCATCTGCCATCTAGGTAGGCTTGCTGAAGTCTCTCCTGTCTAAGGGACAGTGAGGTCGGTTTCGCCAATTTTCAGTGGTGTCCCCAGCACTTCTCTTGCAGTGGAGCACAGGCCCTTGGGCATGTAGCCACAGTTCCCAGACACTCCAAGGCTCAGTAGCTGTGGTGCACAGGCTTGGTGGCATTTCAGCATGTAGGGTCTTCCTGGAGCAGGGATTGAACCTGTGTTTCCTGTATTGGTAGGCAGATTATTCTTGACCACTGAGCTACCAGGGAAGCCCCTGCAGGTGATTTTATAGTGACTTTCTTGGCACACGTTCTGATGCATTAACTGCCTTTGAGTGGACATTGGGTGTCTAGACTTGGCTTGTTCAAAGGCATTTGTGTGATGGGGGATACCTGTTGCTGGAACTTGTTCTTCACCCATTTCTTTCATCTTTGTGGCAACCACAACTCACAGTCACAATGATTGTTTATGTTGCAGGTACGGCGAGATGTTAGCTGGTTCCAAGGTAAAGGCTTTTGTTCTTCAGAATCTGAATTTAAAGTGTGATAAAACTACCATGAGAAGCACTTGACTCATTTGTGTTACTTTTTTCCCTCTTTGCCATAGCTTTATCCCACTTTTTCTGGAAAGTCCCCATTTTTGGTGGAACAATTTCAAGAATACTTCCTAGGAGGGCTGGATGATATGGCATTTTGGTCCACTAATATTTACCATCTGACAAGTTACATGTTAAAGAACGGAACCAGGTGAATTCTTACTCTTTCTCCCACCAGTTACTGCCTGTTTTGCTACCCCATCCCCAGCATAACTCTCAGGTTTTCCAGTCAATCAAATGAAGTAAAAAAAAAAAAGTTTCATGAAGTGCTATCCTGTCCTAAGGAAGCAGGAAAAGAATGGAAAATGTCACCTCAACATTCCAACTAGGGGACTTCCCTGGTGGTTCAGTGGGTCAGATGCTGGGCTCCCCAAGCACAGTGGATCTGGATTCTATCCCTGAGCAGGGAACTAAATCCCAAATACTGCAAAGAAGACATGTTGCAGTCAAATAAGTAAAAATGAGTAAATATTAAAAAAGAAAAAGAACCCTCCAACCATCTGCCATCTAGGTAGGCTTGCTGAAGTCTCTCCTGTCTAAGGGACAGTGAGGTCGGTTTCGCCAAGTGCATGGCCTGGGAGGAATGCCTCGGTGGGAAGGAATCCGTTTCCCCAGCTGTGCACCATCTGTTTCTTTGAGGATACCCATGCTGTGGGCTGGGGGTCCCCTGAGCTCCAGCAGTGGGTGTGGCCGTCTTCTCCACCCTCGTCAAGCTCTCAGGGCTCTAGGACTGCAAAGGGTACTTCCCCTAAGCCCCAGACTCCAAAAGAAAATTGGAAATGAATGCGTCTGTAAAGTGCAGAGCACGCCTAGGATGGCTGTCAACCAGAGACTCAGGTCGTATGTGGACCAGGATCAATTGGTCTTGTCCTCAGTTCCAGCTGTGTAGCAGACATTTCGGCTCTCACAGAATCTGTTCATGGTCTGAGGGGGCCAATGTTCTCTCAGAACCCATTTCTAACCACACCACTGCCGTACTGCTGAACTGGGCAGGTAGGGCTGGGTCTGAATAGGGACTGTTAGAGGCAGACCTGCTGCCAAGGAAGAACAGTGTGGGCAGCTTAAGCTCAGCCAGCAGTGGGAAAAGAGTGTAGATGGCAGCTCCTCTGTCCGTGGGATTTTCCAGTCTTCCTCTCTCTCTGCATAGTCTTCATCCTAGCATAAACACTAGGGAATCCCCACTCGCTTAGTGCTTCTGTTCAGTGTTATGGAGAAAGCTCACTTCTTACATTCTATGAGAACCTTTTTACTTGCAGAAAAAAAGATTTCATTACTGATTTAATTATTGAGTTTGTAAATTTTTGTTTTCAGTTTTTTATGAAAGCAAGGTTAGAGATGCTGCAGCTATTTTATTTTTATTTGTTCTTGTTTTTGGTTGTGCCCCATGGCTTACTGTACCTTAGTTTCCTGATCAGGGATGGGACCTGGACCCATGGCAATGAAAGTGCAGAGTCCTAGCCACTGGACCATCAGGGGATTTTATTTTAAAATAAAATTTTAAAAAAATTGTATTTGGCTGCATCAGGTCTTAGTTGTGGCACTCAGGATCTTTCATCGTAGTTGCAGCCTGTGGGATCTAGTTCCCCAACCAGAGATCCACCCCAGGCCCCTTGCACTGGGGAGTGTGGTGTCTTAGCCAGGGGAAGTCCCCACCAGGGAATTTTGGATTGCAGCTTTTAAAGGAATGCAATTGAGAGATTACAGCACCAAGCATCAATGGGCAGAAGGTGGCGCAGTGGGGAGTCTGCTTCTTTCAGTCTCCGACTCTGAGATGGTTTCCTTCATCAGGGAGAACTCAGCCAGTGGAATTGGGAGGGAAGCAGGGGAAGCTCAGTCTGGGGGTGACCTGTGGTGTGGGGGGAGCCTGTATTGCCATAGGACTACCCGCTTATCCCCCCCGATCAAGTAGAGCTCAGGCCCGTAGCCAGTTGTGTCTGGCTAAGTCATGGACACCTTTGCACGAAGACTTTCTGAAGCGGTTTGAAATGTGACTCTGATTCCCAGAAAAATTCATGTTTGTAAGGAAGGTAGACAAATCCCTAACTCACTTGACTCTTCCGCCAGTGACTGCGACCTCCCCGAGAACCCTCTGTTCATCACCTGTGGCCGCCAACAAAACAATACCCAGGGGTAAGTGGATTCCCAAATGACTCTTAGAGATCTCACTCACTCAGAGTGGGGCTCAGTAGACTCTGAAAGCATGGGCTTTGTAGACAGACATTCAAACTTCAGGGCTGCCATTGACAAAAATAGTGTGATTAAAAAAAACAAAACAAAAAAGCAAGTTGTCTAGTTATTTTTTTGAGCTGCAGCTTCCTATGGCAAACTAGAAAAAAATAAATATCCGTACTGCCAGAGTTGTGGAATGGATGATGTGCGTGAATGGATAGAAAGCTATGACCACATTAGTAGGGCTTCCCAAGTGGCACCAGTGGTAAAGAACCCATCTACCAATGCAGGAGGTGCAGGAGACATGGGTTCGATCCCTGGGTTGGGAAGATCCCCTGGAGTAGAAAATGGCAACCCTGTGACAGTATTCTTGTCTGGAAATCCCATGGACAGAGGAACTTGGCAGACTACCGTCCATGGGTTGCAAAAGAGTTGGACATGACTTAGCAGCTAAGCAAAACAACACAACAACGTCTTAGTTGTGGCACTCAGGATCTTTCATCGTGGTTGCAGCCTGTGGGATCGAGGTCCCCAACCAGAGATCCACCCCAGGCCCCTTGCACTGGGGAGTGTGGTGTCTTAGCCAGGGGAAGTCCCCACCAGGGAATTTTGGATTGCAGCTTTTAAAGGAATGCAATTGAGAGATTACAGCACCAAGCATCAATGGGCAGAAGGTGGCGCAGTGGGGAGTCTGCTTCTTTCAGTCTCCGACTCTGAGATGGTTTCCTTCATCAGGGAGAACTCAGCCAGTGGAATTGGGAGGGAAGCAGGGGAAGCTCAGTCTGGGGGTGACCTGTGGTGTGGGGGGAGCCTGTATTGCCATAGGACTACCCGCTTATCCCCCCCGATCAAGTAGAGCTCAGGCCCGTAGCCAGTTGTGTCTGGCTAAGTCATGGACACCTTTGCACGAAGACTTTCTGAAGCGGTTTGAAATGTGACTCTGATTCCCAGAAAAATTCATGTTTGTAAGGAAGGTAGACAAATCCCTAACTCACTTGACTCTTCCGCCAGTGACTGCGACCTCCCCGAGAACCCTCTGTTCATCACCTGTGGCCGCCAACAAAACAATACCCAGGGGTAAGTGGATTCCCAAATGACTCTTAGAGATCTCACTCACTCAGAGTGGGGCTCAGTAGACTCTGAAAGCATGGGCTTTGTAGACAGACATTCAAACTTCAGGGCTGCCATTGACAAAAATAGTGTGATTAAAAAAAACAAAACAAAAAAGCAAGTTGTCTAGTTATTTTTTTGAGCTGCAGCTTCCTATGGCAAACTAGAAAAAAATAAATATCCGTACTGCCAGAGTTGTGGAATGGATGATGTGCGTGAATGGATAGAAAGCTATGACCACATTAGTAGGGCTTCCCAAGTGGCACCAGTGGTAAAGAACCCATCTACCAATGCAGGAGGTGCAGGAGACATGGGTTCGATCCCTGGGTTGGGAAGATCCCCTGGAGTAGAAAATGGCAACCCTGTGACAGTATTCTTGTCTGGAAATCCCATGGACAGAGGAACTTGGCAGACTACCGTCCATGGGTTGCAAAAGAGTTGGACATGACTTAGCAGCTAAGCAAAACAACAAACAACATTAGTCAGTTGCTCACTAACTAGTTAATGATAACTTAAAGTATCGTCATTACCATCATTACTATTATTACTCATAAACTTTGGCCAAATTCTTTTCTGAAAAAGAAATGATTGACGAGTTAGGGTGAGGAGACACCTCAGTTTCTGAGGAAGAGGGCCAGAGGGTATTGTTTGTATTTTAAGAGGTGGTACTCCCTACTGGTACCAACCATTAATATAGTTATTAAATGCATGAATGAACGGCTATTTCATTCATGCATTTAGTAACTATATTAATCCTATAAATGTTATTACTAATAAGATAGTACAAATTATAAAATCGTATTTCCTCATCAGTAGATGCCAGGAACTAGTTTAGGTGTTTAGGGACCCCATTGTGAACAAGACAGAAACAATTTCTGCCCTCCAAGGATGAATGGCCTGGTGGTGGACAGATGGTCACTAAACAAGAAGTTGTCCCCTGAGTGTTAGGAAGGACAAGTGTTGGGCTCTCAGAATGTACTACTGTATCGTAACTCAGTCACGGACTTCCTGTGACGAGCCGAGACTTCAGCCAACATATTTAAGGATAGCTTCAAAAGAAGTGCAAATGTGTAGAAAGAGTTTAGATAAACCCTCACTATTTAAGCTATTTGAATTAGGAAAGTTTTGTTGTGTTTTTTTAATAGAATTGAATGTCTTTTTTTAAGAAATGCATTTTATTTTATTTATTTATGTCTGGCTATTCTGGATTTTCACTGCAGCTGCAGGCTTTTCTCTAGTTGCAGGGAGTGGGGGGCTACTCTCTAGTGGAGGTGAGCAGGCTTCTGGTTGCAGTGACTTCTCTTGTTGTGGAACCTGGGCTCTAGGGCACACGGGCTTCAGTAGTTGCAGCACATGGGCTCCATAGTTGCAGCTCTGAGGCTCTAGAGCACAGGCTCCATAGTTGTGGCTCATGGGCTTAGTTGCTCTGCAGCCTGTGGGATCTTCCCGGATCAGGGATTGAACTCGTGTCTCCTACACTGGCACGTGAACTCTTCACCACTGAGCTACCAGGGAAGCTCCTGAATGTCTTTAGGCTGGGATTGAGAACTCTAGATTGGCGGGGTCCCTTACAGTGGCTGGTGTCTTAGGCCACCTCTGTTCATTTGTGGCCCAACTGTAAGAATTTCTGAAACCTGTCTGGCCTTTTAGACATCTGATTTGTTGACTTGCTAAAACATATGAATTTAAAAACTGCATTTCTATTGTATAAGTAATTCTCCCATATCTTTAAAGCAAAAGTGGTCCACCTGCATACAGGTTTCCTGAGCAGCTATGACCATTTCTTGGCCATTAATATGAAATGTTGATATAACTTCTGATTTTTTTTTTTTTTTTGTAGTCTGGAAGAAAATCTAAACTCAGAACTTACAGAACTTCAAGGCTATAGGAAGTACTTTTGTAAGGACAGGCTTTTTCAGCCTTGGAAATGGGTTCATTAAAAGTTGTTGTAGACTATCCTATAGAAGTGTTTTCTAAAATTTTGCTTTCTGTGTTGTTGTTTCTTTAACTTGCAAGTGTAAAAATTTTATGACTCTTTAACCTGAGGTTAACTTGACTATAGTCTCTGACTCAGTTATTTAGGAGGAGTTGCTATTTTCTCCGTCTTAACCATTTCATTCTCTCTCTTTCCAACAGCTCAAGAGCACAGAAAAATGAGTTTCATAAAAATGTGACTGTGCCCCTAACTAAAGATATTGGAAAAAACATCAATTATACCAAAAGAGGAGTGTTCTTTAGTGTGGATTCCTGGACCACGGTAAGAGTTCTCTGCTTTTAATGGAGAGGCAATTTCTGCTTCCTGTGATACTGTGTTATGTTGGGTCACTGGCTGTTTAATTATTCATTGAAAGTCACCTGGACGTGAGCCAGGCTCACAAGTATCCTTGGCCGTCGAGTCTGGTTTGTTCTGGAGATATCCTAGGATGAGGATCTGGACCTCAGTGGCCTTTGGAAAGCCCAGCGGAGCCCAAGGTGGCCCTATATCAGTCCTTGCTCTATCCTTAGTGCAAAGTGTGTCAGCAGTATTGTAAGCTCACTGTGCAAGGCCCCACACCAATTTCCCGGATCAGGGATTGAACTCGTGTCTCCTACACTGGCACGTGAACTCTTCACCACTGAGCTACCAGGGAAGCTCCTGAATGTCTTTAGGCTGGGATTGAGAACTCTAGATTGGCGGGGTCCCTTACAGTGGCTGGTGTCTTAGGCCACCTCTGTTCATTTGTGGCCCAACTGTAAGAATTTCTGAAACCTGTCTGGCTTTTTAGACATCTGATTTGTTGACTTGCTAAAACATATGAATTTAAAAACTGCATTTCTATTGTATAAGTAATTCTCCCATATCTTTAAAGCAAAAGTGGTCCACCTGCATACAGGTTTCCTGAGCAGCTATGACCATTTCTTGGCCATTAATATGAAATGTTGATATAACTTCTGATTTTTTTTTTTTTCCTGTAGTCTGGAAGAAAATCTAAACTCAGAACTTACAGAACTTCAAGGCTATAGGAAGTACTTTTGTAAGGACAGGCTTTTTCAGCCTTGGAAATGGGTTCATTAAAAGTTGTTGTAGACTATCCTATAGAAGTGTTTTCTAAAATTTTGCTTTCTGTGTTGTTGTTTCTTTAACTTGCAAGTGTAAAAATTTTATGACTCTTTAACCTGAGGTTAACTTGACTATAGTCTCTGACTCAGTTATTTAGGAGGAGTTGCTATTTTCTCCGTCTTAACCATTTCATTCTCTCTCTTTCCAACAGCTCAAGAGCACAGAAAAATGAGTTTCATAAAAATGTGACTGTGCCCCTAACTAAAGATATTGGAAAAAACATCAATTATACCAAAAGAGGAGTGTTCTTTAGTGTGGATTCCTGGACCACGGTAAGAGTTCTCTGCTTTTAATGGAGAGGCAATTTCTGCTTCCTGTGATACTGTGTTATGTTGGGTCACTGGCTGTTTAATTATTCATTGAAAGTCACCTGGACGTGAGCCAGGCTCACAAGTATCCTTGGCCGTCGAGTCTGGTTTGTTCTGGAGATATCCTAGGATGAGGATCTGGACCTCAGTGGCCTTTGGAAAGCCCAGCGGAGCCCAAGGTGGCCCTATATCAGTCCTTGCTCTATCCTTAGTGCAAAGTGTGTCAGCAGTATTGTAAGCTCACTGTGCAAGGCCCCACACCAAGGGGGCACCATGCCTATCAGGTTCCTCCATGAGATCATCTGAAGTGTCTGCCATTCTCCTCGGGAGATAGAAGATGAAAGAGAGATAATCTCTGATGTTTAGAAAATTTCAGTCTAATAGGGGTGATAAATAGAGCACTAATTGTTTCTGAGTAGGATGTGACAAATACCACAATTGGCAGCAGTAGGTACACAGCCTTTCAGATTAAAAAAAGAATTATATAGCTTCTATCAGAGAAGGTTTCATGGAGGAGGTGGCATCTGAATTAGACCTTGCATAGTAATCAACAGATAGTTTTTTCTACTCTTCTGTCATGGAGTATGTGTTTCTGGTAATAGGTTGGGAAAGTTTCAGGGTGTTTGGAAATCTGAGTGGTCTTATTTGCCTTGGGACAACGGGGGTCAAAGTATTTGCGAGAGTTGAGAAAGGAAGTTGGCATCAGATGGCGGAGAAAGATTTAGATGGCATAGTGAATTGGGCAAGAGCCCTGGCAGAGCCTGTGCAGTGGCACCAGCATGTAGAAGGTCCCCTTTGTCCCACATACAAGGGCCCTATACTTCATTAATTCATTTAAAAATTTTTTTAGTATTTTATTAAGTTGGCTGCACTGGGTCTTCGTTGTGGCATGCAAACTATTAGCTGCCTCTGGCTGGATCTGGTTCCATGACCAGGAATTGAACCCAGGGGTCCCTGCATGGGGAGCATGGAGTCTTAGCCACTGGACCACCAAGGAAGTCCCACCCCATGCTTGATTTAATGTTCTTCTGCCACTGTCTTAAAATTCTTATTATTTTTAAATTTAATTTTATATTGGAGTATAGTTGATTTACAATGTTGTATTAGTTACAGGTGTATAGTGAAATGATTCATACATACATATGTTTCATATATACATATACAATGATTCATGTAGTTATACATATATCCATTCTTTTTCAAGTTCTTTTCCTGTATAGATTATTACAGAATATTGAGGATCTTATGTTCATTAAAAAAATTCAAGATTTATATGTGTTAGAGACATTGGTTCTTGGCCAACTGCTTATTTCTGATATTGAGTTAATATGAAAATACATTCTTTCAGGGGGTGGGGACAAAAAAAAATACATTCTTTCAAATGAAAAAACTTAGTAGTAGTAAGTCCTTGCTGATTGTCTGTTTTATGTATAATAGTGTGTATATTTGTTTTTTATGTATTTATATATATATTTGTTTATATATAGTAGTATATATATTTATATTTGTTTTTCTCTGTCTTCACTTAGTATGATAATTTCTAGGTCATCCATGTTGTTTCAAATGGCATTATTTCATTCTTTTTATGCCTGAATAGTATTCTGTATACACACACACACACACACACACACACATATGTATATATCACATCTTCTTTATCCATTTCTCTGCCAGTGGACATTTAGGTTACTTCTGTATCTTGGCTATTGTAAAGAGTGCTGTAGTGAACATTGCATACATGTATCTTTTCAAATTAGGGGTTTTTCCAGATATATGTCAAGGAGTGAGATTACTGGATCACAGGGTAAATCTATTTTTAGTTTTCTGAGGAACCTCCACACTCTCCTTCATAGTGCTTGTACCACTTTACATTCTCATCAACAGTGTTAGCGGGTAAAATTCCTAGTAATTTTGGGCAAGCAGCTCTGCATTTTCATTTTGCAATGAGTTATGTAATTTACACACCTAGACCTAGACCTGGGAAGCTCTATCAAAGCACATATCAGGTGTCCTGCAGTTATTTGAATCTGTCTCCTTTGCAAAAGGAAACGTTGTATAAGAGAAGGACTTTACATTCCCAAGGCCTGGTGTGGTGCCTGGCATGGCGATTTCTGGATGAATGAGGAAGTCAGAGGTGGGCTGCAGGTGAGCATCTGTGGGTGACCAGCCAGACAGGTTAGACTGGAAAAACAGTAGGCCCAGTCCCTTCCTGCAGGGGCCTTATAACCTGCACTTCTGTGGAGCCTGAGCACCCACGGCTGCCCCATGGCTCTGAGCTGATCCAGCTTTGGGGGCAGGCAGGGAATTCTTGTTTGGTCCTATGTCACCTGGGTGGATTTCAAGTTGCACTCCCTGAACTTTGATGGATCTAGCACCCGGCCAGTTTGTTTGGGGACACTCTGGTCTGTGTTTGTGTGTTTGCAGTAACCACACTAGGACAATTCAGAGCCCCATGCTGGGGGCTTGCTATCCCCTCATTTCTTTTGCACACAGCTTCTGGTACTCCACACGTGACCCCTCATGCCTTCCTGGCTTCTTGAGACTCAAAGCAAATCCAGCAGCCTCTCAATTTGCTATGGTTGGGGGAGTTTCTGGCATCCTGGTGGTGGTGGTTTTTCAGGCGCTCAGTCGTGTCCAACTCTGCGACCCTGTGGGTTGCAGCATGCCAGGTTTCCCTGTCCTTCACCATCTCCTGGCGTTTGCTCAAACTCATGTCCATTGACTCAGTGATGGCCACCCAACCATCTCTTCTCTGTTGCCCCCTTCCCTGCCTTCCATCTTTCTCAGCATCATGGTCTTTTGAGAATGAGTTGGCTCTTTGCATCAGGTGGCCAAAATAGTGGAGCTTCAGCTTCAGCATCAGTCCCTCCAATGACTATTCAGGGTTGATTTCCTTTAGGATTGACTGGTTTGATCTTGCAGTCCTAGGAACTCTCAAGAATCTTCTCCAGCACCACAGTTTGAAGGCATCAATTCTTCAGTATTCAGCCTTTTTTATTGTTCAGCTGTTACATCTGTGACTAGCTGTTACAGTTTTATCTAGATGGATATTTGTCGGCAAAGTAATATCTCCGATTTTTAATATGCTATCTAGGTTTGTTATAGCTTTTCTTCCAAGAAGCAAACGTCTTTTAATTTCATGGCTGCAGTCACCATCCACAGTGATTTTAGATCCCAAGGAAATAAAGTCTGTCACTGTTTGCATTGTTTGACCATCTATTTGCCATGAAGTGATGGGACCAGATGCCATGATCTTAATTTTTTGAATATCAAGGTGTAAGGCACCTTTTTCACTGTCTTTGACTCGTATTAAGAGGCTCTTTAATTATTCTTCCCTTTCTGCCATTAGGTGGTGTCCATCTGGAAAAACAGTAGGCCCAGTCCCTTCCTGCAGGGGCCTTATAACCTGCACTTCTGTGGAGCCTGAGCACCCACGGCTGCCCCATGGCTCTGAGCTGATCCAGCTTTGGGGGCAGGCAGGGAATTCTTGTTTGGTCCTATGTCACCTGGGTGGATTTCAAGTTGCACTCCCTGAACTTTGATGGATCTAGCACCCGGCCAGTTTGTTTGGGGACACTCTGGTCTGTGTTTGTGTGTTTGCAGTAACCACACTAGGACAATTCAGAGCCCCATGCTGGGGGCTTGCTATCCCCTCATTTCTTTTGCACACAGCTTCTGGTACTCCACACGTGACCCCTCATGCCTTCCTGGCTTCTTGAGACTCAAAGCAAATCCAGCAGCCTCTCAATTTGCTATGGTTGGGGGAGTTTCTGGCATCCTGGTGGTGGTGGTTTTTCAGGCGCTCAGTCGTGTCCAACTCTGCGACCCTGTGGGTTGCAGCATGCCAGGTTTCCCTGTCCTTCACCATCTCCTGGCGTTTGCTCAAACTCATGTCCATTGACTCAGTGATGGCCACCCAACCATCTCTTCTCTGTTGCCCCCTTCCCTGCCTTCCATCTTTCTCAGCATCATGGTCTTTTGAGAATGAGTTGGCTCTTTGCATCAGGTGGCCAAAATAGTGGAGCTTCAGCTTCAGCATCAGTCCCTCCAATGACTATTCAGGGTTGATTTCCTTTAGGATTGACTGGTTTGATCTTGCAGTCCTAGGAACTCTCAAGAATCTTCTCCAGCACCACAGTTTGAAGGCATCAATTCTTCAGTATTCAGCCTTTTTTATTGTTCAGCTGTTACATCTGTGACTAGCTGTTACAGTTTTATCTAGATGGATATTTGTCGGCAAAGTAATATCTCCGATTTTTAATATGCTATCTAGGTTTGTTATAGCTTTTCTTCCAAGAAGCAAACGTCTTTTAATTTCATGGCTGCAGTCACCATCCACAGTGATTTTAGATCCCAAGGAAATAAAGTCTGTCACTGTTTGCATTGTTTGACCATCTATTTGCCATGAAGTGATGGGACCAGATGCCATGATCTTAATTTTTTGAATATCAAGGTGTAAGGCAGCTTTTTTCACTCTCGTCTTTGACTCGTATTAAGAGGCTCTTTAATTATTCTTCCCCTTTCTGCCATTAGGTGGTGTCATCCTGGAATTCCAGTTGATTTGTTTGGGAGAAAAAAAGAGGAGGATATATATATATATATATATATATATATATATATTCAGAAATACATATATATATATTCAGAAACACACTTCTAGATTTGAGTAGACTTAGCTTTCAGAAAATTTTTAGTTTGTAACAATTATTTTATTCAGTTACATTCTGCAAATTAATAGACCATCCTGACTTGGTTGGTTCAGGTTATTCTCAGTGATTGTTTCTTCCCGTGAGGGTCCCTCCCATCTCTGAGCACCTACTGGGGATGTGATTTAATTCTCCTGATTGCCAGTCTTAAGTCTTCTTACTCATTGACAGGAATTGATCAGTTATTTGGGGGCACTTGTGAAAACTTATTTGCTGAAACTTCTCTGGTGGTCCAGTGGCTGGGACTCTGCTCCCAATGCCAGGGTCCTGGGTTCCATGGCTAATCAGGGAGCTGGATCCCACACGCCACAACTAAGAGTTTTCATGATGCAACTGAAAGATCCCACATGCTGCAGTGAAGCTCAAAGATCCTGCATTGGGCTTCCCTGGAGGCCAGTGGGTATAGAGAGTCTGCCTTACAGTGCAGGGGGCACCAGTTTGATCCCTGACCTGGGAGGATCTTACATGCTGTGGAGTGACTGGACCAGTGTGTCCAATTACGAGCCAGCACTCTGGAGTGGATGTGCCCAGAGCCAGTGCTCTGCAACGAGAGAGGCCACTGCAATAGGAGGCCCACACAGGGCAAAGAATAAGGATGGATGAAAATAAATAAATAAAAAGTCAATAAAAGAGGCCCCAAATATTTTTTTAAATGTCAAAAAAAAAAAAAACAATCATGGCCCAGCTAGGATCCGGTGCAGCCAAATAAATAAATAAATAAATAAATATATATATTAAAAAAAAAAAGATCCAATTTGTTTCTTAAGGTCTAATTCTTTTGATCGGAAGCAGTAGTTTCGTTGATGATGCTGTGTCTTTTTCTCTCTCCTTGTTTTGTTTCAGGATTCCTTATCTGTCTTTTACCGGTTTTTTGAGAGGAGCATACGCGAGATGTTCACTGGGGGGTCTCAGCCACTGACACATGTCTCGAGCCCGTCAGCATCTTACTTCCTGTCACTTCCCTACACAAGGCTTGGTTGGTAGGTATAAGTTTATGAGTTTATCTAATTCCTCAGCAGTTTCATCAGTATTAATTTCAAGTGGTCGTTCACAAATGTTTCACACGGTGCCTGTTACCAACTTTACATTCTCATCAATACATCATTCACAAAAAAAGTTAGCTTCGTGCTTAAGTTCTGGTCAAGATAAAACTATCTCCTTGAAATTGGTCAAAAATATGTTTAAATACAAGAAACTTTGAGTAAATAACCACAGCAATAAACTAGAGAGTATTTGGAAGGCCTCGGTGTTTTCAAAGAGATGATTGTAGATTTTTTGGCATCTAACGACATTAGAAGGATAAAAGTGGTGACTTTTATAGTGACTGGACCATATATGGTGGCTATTATCACTTCCTAAGGCAAAGGCCTGGCACAGGCTTTAATTTAATAAAGGGATTTAGGGATTCCTCTGATTTTTAAAGAGCAACTGTTAGCAAACTGAACTCAGGTCCCCTCACCTGATGCACAGCAAAGCCAATGCGCTGACACCAGGTTGTGATGAAGGAAAGCACAGTGTTTATTGCTGCAGGGTACCAAGCAAGGTGCTAAAGATGGCTTTTGAGAGTCCCTTGGACTGCAAGGGGAAATCAACCCTGATTTGGAAGGAAGGATGCTGAAGCTCTGGCCACTTCAGGTGAAGAACCGATTCATTGGAAAAGACCCTGATGCTGGGAAGGATTGAGGATGGGAGGAGAAGGGAACGGCAGAGGATGAGATGGTTGGATGGCGTCACTGACTCAGTGGACACGAGTTTGAGTAAACTCCAGAGGCAGGAAAGGACAGGGAAGCCTGGTGTGCTGCAGTCCACGTGGCTGCAACGAGTCAGACATGACTTGGTGGGTGAACAACAAAGCTCGGGAGATGGGGACAAGCCTTAGGTCCACTCCAATTTGGTTTTTGAGTTGGGGTGCTTTAAAGCGAGTAGTTTCGTTGATGATGCTGTGTCTTTTTCTCTCTCCTTGTTTTGTTTCAGGATTCCTTATCTGTCTTTTACCGGTTTTTTGAGAGGAGCATACGCGAGATGTTCACTGGGGGGTCTCAGCCACTGACACATGTCTCGAGCCCGTCAGCATCTTACTTCCTGTCACTTCCCTACACAAGGCTTGGTTGGTAGGTATAAGTTTATGAGTTTATCTAATTCCTCAGCAGTTTCATCAGTATTAATTTCAAGTGGTCGTTCACAAATGTTTCACACGGTGCCTGTTACCAACTTTACATTCTCATCAATACATCATTCACAAAAAAAGTTAGCTTCGTGCTTAAGTTCTGGTCAAGATAAAACTATCTCCTTGAAATTGGTCAAAAATATGTTTAAATACAAGAAACTTTGAGTAAATAACCACAGCAATAAACTAGAGAGTATTTGGAAGGCCTCGGTGTTTTCAAAGAGATGATTGTAGATTTTTTGGCATCTAACGACATTAGAAGGATAAAAGTGGTGACTTTTATAGTGACTGGACCATATATGGTGGCTATTATCACTTCCTAAGGCAAAGGCCTGGCACAGGCTTTAATTTAATAAAGGGATTTAGGGATTCCTCTGATTTTTAAAGAGCAACTGTTAGCAAACTGAACTCAGGTCCCCTCACCTGATGCACAGCAAAGCCAATGCGCTGACACCAGGTTGTGATGAAGGAAAGCACAGTGTTTATTGCTGCAGGGTACCAAGCAAGGTGCTAAAGATGGCTTTTGAGAGTCCCTTGGACTGCAAGGGGAAATCAACCCTGATTTGGAAGGAAGGATGCTGAAGCTCTGGCCACTTCAGGTGAAGAACCGATTCATTGGAAAAGACCCTGATGCTGGGAAGGATTGAGGATGGGAGGAGAAGGGAACGGCAGAGGATGAGATGGTTGGATGGCGTCACTGACTCAGTGGACACGAGTTTGAGTAAACTCCAGAGGCAGGAAAGGACAGGGAAGCCTGGTGTGCTGCAGTCCACGTGGCTGCAACGAGTCAGACATGACTTGGTGGGTGAACAACAAAGCTCGGGAGATGGGGACAAGCCTTAGGTCCACTCCAATTTGGTTTTTGAGTTGGGGTGCTTTAAAGGGGAAGACCAGAGAAGCTGGAATCCGTCATCACCTTGTGACATTTCTTTTTATTTTCTGTGACATGTCTTAATCATAGTTTTAGGGAGGGGCCAGGATGTTTCCATTTTATGATTCTCTGGGCGGGTGGTCCACGGCTCGGGAATCTGTTAGCTCATCCTGCCCTGAAGAAACAACCTGAGTTTGTACTTTAATAATGGTACTCACAACAGTTATAGTACATTAATGATGGTATGGACAACAGCAATTTCATCGTCTGACTCTGGCTGATGACTGTTCAGTTAGCACAGGATTGAGGTCAGAGGGGACAAGAAAGGAAATAGAGAGATTCATCATAAACTCAATAAGGCAACTTTGTTTTAGGAGGACTTTGTTTCACAACCAGACTGTGCCCAAGGATATAGATGTGACTTTTTTTTCCCCTTGGAGTTTTTTGTAAAACCTCTTTTTAAAAATCTCACTTCTAAAATCCAAATAACCTTGCAATTCCCTTAGAACAATAAAGCAACAGCTCTTCCTCTTCAGGCTGCTAATTTTATTCAGTCCTGTCACAAGGAATGCGGGGTGAATGCTGCCTTGTGTGGCTGTTGGTTTGTGAATAATGAATGGCTCTCCTTGGCCGCCTTCCTGAAAATCCAAATGAGGGCCCTCTGCTGGGCTCCTTGCCGCCTGGAGAGAGGTGCAGCTGAGAGGTCCTGCTTGGGGGCCATTATTGGCCAATGTCCAGCCTCGGTCGTGTAGAGATCAGCAGTGTCTCCATGGTGTGCGTCTGACCAGGTCCACCAGACGTCACACCCGTTAGAAACTGCTCATCTCTTTTTCCTCCATTCTGCTGTTTCTTCTTTTTTTTCTGAAAAGAAATTATGTATTTTTGGCTATTCTGGGTCTTCATTGCTGCATGCAGGCTTTCTCGTGTTGTGGCGAGTGGGGGCTACTCTCTACTTGCAGTGTGCAGGCTCCTCACTGAAGTAGCTTCTCTTGTTGCAGGGCACAGGCTCTAGGTGAGGAAGCTTTAGTACTTTCGGTCTTGGGGCTCCGTAGTTGTGACACACTGGCTTAGTTGCCCTGTGGCATAAGGAATCTTCCCGGACCAGGGATTGAACTCATGCCGCTTTCACTAGCAGGCGGATTCTTAACCACTGGATCACCAGGGAAGTCCTTAGTGTATATTCTTTATGTGGTCATCAGAATCAATAACTGACTTTTGGTGGTTCCAGCCCCAACAGAGACATTGGAGTCACTGACTCAGTTTGTCCATCTCTATAATGGGCAGGTCACGGATTCCTATTTAGAAACAGCCACTACGTCTCTTTAATTTTTTTCCAGTATAAGGGACTGTATATAGCTAGGGTAGAAATAAAATGGTCTGCTTACCACAGGCTTTCCTTTGATCAGGTGACAGACTGAGATGAGTTGAGCCGACTCAAGCAGTCTGTGTCCTTGGCTGAAGGTGAATTTCTTCTCTGTTCTCAGGTGGAGGCCGGCGTTGTGCTTTGCCTGTTCTGGGTTTTGTACACAGGACAAGATGCTTTGTAAGGGTAACTTTGTATGTGCTCAGGTTATATGGTCTAGATATGCCCAGAGGCCTTGACTTGTCCAGTATTTTTTGTTGTGTTTTTCCTCCAGAGAACAGGACCGAATCCCACAAACAATATAACCTGGGAGGTGAATACTCCTGTCATGCTAGATGGAAAAATCCATGAGAGGAAGTTCTAGAATGAAAGGGAACAGGAGCCAGTTCTGCCCACAGCTCTCAGTAGACACCGGAGTGGGTTCCCTCTTCTTCCAGGGCGATGACCTCAGCTGACCTCAACCAGGATGGGCACAGCGACCTGGTGGTGGGCGCTCCTGGCTACAGCCACCCCGGCCATATGCACGTGGGGCGCGTGTACCTCATCTATGGCAACGACCTGGGCTTGCCCCTCGTGGATCTGGACCTGGACAAGGAGGCCCACGGGTTCCTGGAGGGTTTCCAGGTGAGGCCCCATCGCACATGTTCCCTTTTAAAGTCAGTAAGCCACTGCCTGCCTTTCCCGGGAAGCTCTCCAGAATAAATGACCAACGGCAAGAATGATAATAGTAACAAATAGCCAGGGGCGTGCACCTGTGCAGTATCTTTTATGTTTCAAAGCATGTTCGCTGGATCAGTCTCATTCTCTCACTCACTTTGTTTGGTCCAGTACCTACCAGAAGCACCTATATTATTTAGTGGCTTTGAGTCACCAATCAGGACATGATGTCTTGATAATACAATGCCGTGTGTGTGTGTGTTTTGGGGGGGGGGCGGTTGGGGAGGGAGGGGGATGGGCAGGCCACTTCTTTTGGTCTTTCATTTCTCTATTTTCATCCATTTTTGTTCTTTGGCTCCTGTGGGCCTCCCATTGCGGTGGCGTCTGTCGTCGCAGAGCACCGGCTCTGGGCGCATGTGCTCCAGAGCTCCGGCTCGGTAATTGGACACATCAGTCCAGCCGCTCCGCGGCACGTGGGATCTTCCCAGGCCAGGGCTCGAACCGGCGCCCCTTGCACTGCAAGGCGGTGTCCTCACCCACTGGACCACCAGGGGAGCCCTGTGTGTGTGTTTTTAATGTCAATGTTTTTTTATCTTGTAAGAATTTTATTTCAAAGTATTTTAAAATTGTTGTTTACTTTTGGCTGTGCTGGAGCATTGGCACTGTGTGCAGGCTTTCTCCAGTTGTGGTGAGCAGGGTCTGCTCTTAGTTGAGGTGCGTGGACTTCTCACTGTGGGGCTTGGCAGGTGACTCAGGTGGTAAAGGATCTGCCTGCTGTTGCAGGAGATCCCTGGGTCAGGAATATCTCCTTGAGGAGGAAATGACAACCCACTCCAGTACTCTTGCCTAGAAAATTCCTTGGAGAGAGGAGCCTGGTGCGCTCCAGTCCATGGGGTCTCAAAGAGTCAGACACAAGCATGTCCTTCTTGTGACGGAGCACAGGCTGTGAGGCATGAGGGCTTCAGGAGTCATGGCCCTTGGACTTAGCTGCTTCACAACATGTGGAACCCTCTCGGAGCAGAGATTGAACCCATGTCCCCTGCACTGGCAGGTGGATTCTTAACCACTGGACCACCTGGGAAGTCCTCCTGGAAGAATCTTAGATTCACAGAAATGTTGTAAAGACATTCCAAAGAGTTCCCATGTGCCCTTGATCCCATTTCCTCTAGGTTAACACCTTACATACTTATGGCATTCTTGTCAAAATTAAGAGACCAACACTGGGTAATTGACTATTAACAAGACTAAAGACTTTTCATCAGATTTTGTTCCTTTGCTTTAACTGGTTATTCATCACAGAAAAATCCCACAATGACTGGACAGATGTTTCACATGAAGGCAGCATGAGTTCCTCTCGGGACCACTAGAGACCTGGAGGGTTTTCTTCCCAGACAAATTGATATTTGTCCTTATATGAGCGATAAGTAAGGAGGAGCCAACCAAGCCCTGCTACCAGCCAGACATGAGTGTGTGAACTGTGGTGGCACCGCAGACTCCAAATACCAAGCACCAGGGGAACTGGGGCGGAAGGGAGGGTCGCATTTTTATTTGTCTCAGACACATCACTAAACCTTTCATTGTGGAGTTAATGCTGTAAAAAAATCAGATGGTAGCCCTGAACATACTGTAAATAAAGGAAAGTCCATTGGTTTATAATCTAGTGCAAGCTCTGGTGGAAGGAGCCCCTGAGTCCAAGAGGTGTTACTAAATTGCTGGCAGAGTAGGCGGTCCCACAGTCCTTAAGGGACAGCATTTTCTGGACCTTTCTGACACCACATGGGAAGTTCCAAAATAAATCAACCCATTCTGGTTACTTCTTTCTTCTTCACCCAGCCATTTCCCTGTCAGACTGTGGTGCAAAGTATAACCCTTTGGGCTCCTGTAGACAAGGAGTACGGAGAAGGGAGTGGCAGCCCACTCCAGTCTTCTTGCCTGGAGAATCCCCGTGGACAGAGGAACCTGACGGGCTGTAGGCCGTGAGGTCACACAGAGTCGGACACAACTGAAGTAACTACACAGCAGCAGCAGGAGACAAGAAGTAAGAGAAGTAGCTGCTTCCTGTGGATGGGAAACTCTCTCATGGTCCCTATCCTGCCCCAGCTTGCTTGGATCCCCAGGCAGTCTCTCTCGTTTTTCAAGTTCCTGCCTGGTAGAAAGGGGCCCTGTTCTCAGATGCTATTGCGCACAGGTATTAAAGAGATGAGCCAACAAATCAGAGATGTGCGTTCTGGGGCGTGTGTGTGATGTAGCAAGCATCATTTGCGCAAACTCTTGATGGTTAGATATGTTTCAAAAGGATGGGAGAATCTCATGGGATCCCTTTGGGTCTAGGCTGATTCCAGAGAGCAGGAGATGGAAGAACTAGGAAATACACGTTAGAAGAAAACTATCCCTGAGTGGGCTGAGTTTTCCATCTGTAAACCACGAGAGTGGGGGCTAATAATCCATGTAAAATGCTTGAATATTGTCTATAGCAGTATCATCAGTAGAACTTTTGGTAACAGTGGAGATGCTTTAAAGCTGCACTGTTCAGTATGGAAGCTACGAAGTGTTTTGGTTTTTGAGCATTTGAATATGGCAGTACAACTGAAAAAATGTCTTTTTTTGTCCAATGTTAAGTATTTTAAATTTAAATGTAACAACCACATTTATCTAGTGGCTACTGCACGGGACAGGACAGCTACAGACATCTTGAGTTTTCAGCAGACATTAGCTGCTGATACGTGATTATTACCTTGGATGCTATCCAAGAGAAGTCTAATCCTTAACATGGGGCAGGATACACAAGACCATTGTCTAAAAGCCTAGAACTTCTTGTTTTTAATAATTATTTTTATTTTACTTTTTACTGGACCTTTCTGCACCAAGGGAATTCCAAATCAACCCATTCTGGTTACTTCTTTCTTCTTCACCCAGCCATTTCCCTGTCAGACTGTGGTGCAAAGTATAACCCTTTGGGCTCCTGTAGACAAGGAGTACGGAGAAGGGAGTGGCAGCCCACTCCAGTCTTCTTGCCTGGAGAATCCCCGTGGACAGAGGAACCTGACGGGCTGTAGGCCGTGAGGTCACACAGAGTCGGACACAACTGAAGTAACTACACAGCAGCAGCAGGAGACAAGAAGTAAGAGAAGTAGCTGCTTCCTGTGGATGGGAAACTCTCTCATGGTCCCTATCCTGCCCCAGCTTGCTTGGATCCCCAGGCAGTCTCTCTCGTTTTTCAAGTTCCTGCCTGGTAGAAAGGGGCCCTGTTCTCAGATGCTATTGCGCACAGGTATTAAAGAGATGAGCCAACAAATCAGAGATGTGCGTTCTGGGGCGTGTGTGTGATGTAGCAAGCATCATTTGCGCAAACTCTTGATGGTTAGATATGTTTCAAAAGGATGGGAGAATCTCATGGGATCCCTTTGGGTCTAGGCTGATTCCAGAGAGCAGGAGATGGAAGAACTAGGAAATACACGTTAGAAGAAAACTATCCCTGAGTGGGCTGAGTTTTCCATCTGTAAACCACGAGAGTGGGGGCTAATAATCCATGTAAAATGCTTGAATATTGTCTATAGCAGTATCATCAGTAGAACTTTTGGTAACAGTGGAGATGCTTTAAAGCTGCACTGTTCAGTATGGAAGCTACGAAGTGTTTTGGTTTTTGAGCATTTGAATATGGCAGTACAACTGAAAAAATGTCTTTTTTTGTCCAATGTTAAGTATTTTAAATTTAAATGTAACAACCACATTTATCTAGTGGCTACTGCACGGGACAGGACAGCTACAGACATCTTGAGTTTTCAGCAGACATTAGCTGCTGATACGTGATTATTACCTTGGATGCTATCCAAGAGAAGTCTAATCCTTAACATGGGGCAGGATACACAAGACCATTGTCTAAAAGCCTAGAACTTCTTGTTTTTAATAATTATTTTTATTTTACTTTTTACTTTTACAGAGTTGTTTTGTTTATAGATATGTATAATCCCAGATTAGTCATATGTATATCCCAGACCCCCTTCCAGACTCCCCCCATCCCATCCCTCCAGGCCTTCGCACAGCGCCCCTGCAGGATCCTCTTTTTCCACAGCGCATTGACAATAGCTATCTTTTTCACATATGATAGTATAGATTTCCATGTTACTCCCTCTACACCTCCCACCCACTGTTCATTCCCCACAGTGTCCATACGTCTGTTCTCTTTGTTTGTTTTTCCATCGCTTCTCTGCATGTATTATCATAACCATCTTACTAGATTCCATATATATGTGTTAGTATACTGTATTTGTCTTTCTCTTTTTGACTTACTTTGTATAATAGGTTCTAGACTCATCCATCTCATTAGGACTGATTCTTCTGCATTTCTTTTTACAGCTGAGAAGTACTCCATTGTATATATGTATCAGAGTTTTTTTTATCCGTTCATTCATCGATGGACGTCTAGGTTGCTTCCATGTTCTAGCTATTGTTGTATAGAGTGTTGCAATGAACATTGGGGTGCAGGTGTGTCTTTTAATTTTGATTTTATCAGGGAAGCCTAGAACTTTTAAGGACCTACATTCTTCTCTCTGGTACCTCATCTTCCCCTTGAGGCAAACAGACATGTCAAAAACATCCTTAGGGCGGGCTACCCCTCTGGCGGGTCATGAATGTGTTAGGAGTGGTTGCCGTCTTGATCCTCAGTCCTGGGTGCCGGATGGGGATCTCAGGGGCGGGGGAGCTTGGAGGGTCGGGTGTGCTCTTCTGAAGGTTGTGGCTCGGCCCAGGGGGGTTAACTGGTCCTTCTTCAGCCCTCAGGTCGGTTTGGCTCAGCCGTGGCCGTGCTGGACTTTAACATAGATGGTGTGCCTGACCTGGTTGTGGGAGCCTCCTCGGTGGGCTCTGAGAAGCTCACATACACAGTAAGAAGGGGGCCAGAGAGGGATGGTGGGGGCAGGATGAGGCGGAAGGGGAGGAGTTAGAGTGGAGGCTGGTGCCCATAGAGCCTCCCGAGAAAAGCAGGCAACAGGGGTGCCGGGCAGAGTGTTGGTAGGGAGATGATCCTAGTCTTCCATTCAGGTTCTTGTGGACTTCAGCTCACCTGGTAGGTCCTGTTCCTGCCCCAGTCAGGTGTGGAATTCCACGGGTGGAATCTCCCAGTTCCATTAGCTACTGTATTCTTCTCTCCCTCCTTCCCCATGGATGCTGAATGATGGTGAGCAGAGTCAGAAATTCCAGCTAATCCACAGCTTCCTGTCATCAGGGCAGGGAGGTGAGTTCCTGGATCTTGCCTCTCAGGCATGGAACTCAGCACGTTCCATCTTTTCTAAGAATGGAAGTCCTGGGTCCGGGTCCACAGGGCTCGCCTCCCACCAGTCCACACCACAACAGCACCGAGAGTGACAGTGGAATCTGAGGCGCTCCATTACCTCCCCCACCACGGGTTCTCCCCTTCCCCTCCCTCCTGACTCTTGAATCGTGGGAGCGACTTGTCCTCCAGACCCATCAGGTGCCCTCATCCAGCTCCTTCTACCTGGGAAACCCCTTTTCCATTTTTTTTTTTCCTGTAGTGGTGCCATGTCAGCAGTGTGATCTAAACCTTGGTTCAGGGAACGCTGTTGTCCTGGGCTCACTGCACTTTGTAGTTCCCCACCCTGCAGTGTCCCTTGGCCAGCCTTTGGGGAGGGTAGAGGTTGGTCTTATCCATCACTGTGTATTCAGTCCTCGGCTTCCTTGGGAAAGGAAATGCTTGCAGAAGGAGGGATGGAGACAGGCAAGTTGTAAGATGGGAACTCGTTTGTAACACATAACTGCACAGCCTGTGTCCCACAGCACGTGAGTGGTGCTGAGATGTTCTGGTGTTCAGGGAAGTCATGGGCTGGGTCGGGGTGCTGGAGGGGCTTCGTGGAAGAGCCAGAAATGGTGCTGGGTCTTGAAGGGGTCGCAGGGAGATGAGAGCTTATTCTGCAAGTACACTGAACCATGATGGATGGCAGATCAGAGCAAGGTGCAAGGGAGGCAAAGATGAAAATGACAGTTTCTGCTCTGATGATTCTAATAGTCTGACGGAAGAGGCCGATGCACGGGACTGGGCACTGACTTCAGTCAGTGAATAAGTGCCTGCGCCAAGCCAGCTCTGAGGGTGATTTATTCCAGCATCAGTCATTTTGTCTTGCCCTGTTTAAGGTTCTGGCTGGGGCTCACGATCGCCCTGTGGTCTGTTCCTGTCTAGGGTGCTGTGTACATCTATTTTGGCTCCAAACAAGGACACCTGTCTTCTTCCCCCAACATCACCATCTCTTGCCAGGTACGTCTCAGCCACCCCTTCCCCAGAAATTCCAGCTAATCCACAGCTTCCTGTCATCAGGGCAGGGAGGTGAGTTCCTGGATCTTGCCTCTCAGGCATGGAACTCAGCACGTTCCATCTTTTCTAAGAATGGAAGTCCTGGGTCCGGGTCCACAGGGCTCGCCTCCCACCAGTCCACACCACAACAGCACCGAGAGTGACAGTGGAATCTGAGGCGCTCCATTACCTCCCCCACCACGGGTTCTCCCCTTCCCCTCCCTCCTGACTCTTGAATCGTGGGAGCGACTTGTCCTCCAGACCCATCAGGTGCCCTCATCCAGCTCCTTCTACCTGGGAAACCCCTTTTCCATTTTTTTTTTTCCTGTAGTGGTGCCATGTCAGCAGTGTGATCTAAACCTTGGTTCAGGGAACGCTGTTGTCCTGGGCTCACTGCACTTTGTAGTTCCCCACCCTGCAGTGTCCCTTGGCCAGCCTTTGGGGAGGGTAGAGGTTGGTCTTATCCATCACTGTGTATTCAGTCCTCGGCTTCCTTGGGAAAGGAAATGCTTGCAGAAGGAGGGATGGAGACAGGCAAGTTGTAAGATGGGAACTCGTTTGTAACACATAACTGCACAGCCTGTGTCCCACAGCACGTGAGTGGTGCTGAGATGTTCTGGTGTTCAGGGAAGTCATGGGCTGGGTCGGGTGCTGGAGGGCTTCGTGGAAGAGCCAGAAATGGTGCTGGGTCTTGAAGGGGTCGCGGGGAGATGAGAGCTTATTCTGCAAGTACACTGAACCATGATGGATGGCAGATCAGAGCAAGGTGCAAGGGAGGCAAAGATGAAAATGACAGTTTCTGCTCTGATGATTCTAATAGTCTGACGGAAGAGGCCGATGCACGGGACTGGGCACTGACTTCAGTCAGTGAATAAGTGCCTGCGCCAAGCCAGCTCTGAGGGTGATTTATTCCAGCATCAGTCATTTTGTCTTGCCCTGTTTAAGGTTCTGGCTGGGGCTCACGATCGCCCTGTGGTCTGTTCCTGTCTAGGGTGCTGTGTACATCTATTTTGGCTCCAAACAAGGACACCTGTCTTCTTCCCCCAACATCACCATCTCTTGCCAGGTACGTCTCAGCCACCTTCCCCAGATACAGAACACCAGAACTCGCTGCATCCTAACTGTCTCAAGGGCTGAGTAGAAAAAAAGGCGGTTTGCTCTACAGGATACCTACTGTAACTTGGGCTGGACCCTGCTGGCGACAGACGTGAATGGAGACAGTGAGCCGGACCTGGTGATCGGCTCCCCTTTCGCGCCAGGTGGAGGGAAACAGAGGGGAATTGTGGCCGCGTTTTACTCCGGCTGCAGTCACAGGGACAGAGGTAGTGCCGGCGGTGGAGGAGTGGAGGGTGGGGTGGGCGGAGCCCTCGGCGGCTCTAGTCTGTGGTCCCTTCTCTTGCATGTGGGCTTTGGTCCTGTTTTCCTCATGGTGCATTGTTTTACCTGAGTTCTCTAACAGTCTTCCACTTGCAGTGTTCTAGCAAGTGATATGGACAGGTGTACTAAATATCCAGAGGGGTGCAGTGTGTAGACCTGGATCCCAAGTGGGCGGGGAGTCAGGGGTGGGGACGGGAAGAGTGACCACGTAGTGTCTCAGGGGAAGAGTAAAAACACTCAAGCATCCCAGCGATGCTGGAACTGTCCAACAGGCTTTTTTTCTTTTTTGCCACGTGGCCTGTGGGATTAAACTTGGGTCCTCAGCAGTGAGAGTAGAGTCCTAACCAATGGACTGCCAGGAAATTCCCAACAGGCCTTTTTAAGCCAGCTTTTTTTTGGGGGGGGGGTGGGAGGGAGACACTTCTATTGGTCTTTCATTTCTCTATTTTCATCTGTCTTTGTTCTTTGGCTCCTGTGGGCCTCCCATCACGGTGGTTTCTGTCATTGCAGAGCGCCAGCTCTGGGCACATGTGCTCCAGAGCTCTGGCTCTGTAATTGGACACACCAGTCCAGCCACTCCGCGGCTTGTGGGATCTTCCCAGGCCAGGGATCGAACCGGTGCCCCTTGCACTGCAAGGCGGTGTCCTTACCCACTGGACCACCAGGGAAGCCCCAGGTCCTCTTTTTAAACAGCATCCTCCACTCCACAGAAGCTAGCTCTAGAAATACATTTTTTATATGAAGCAGGAGTCCCATTTCTGATGCTGGGGCCCTGGGAACAGCATGGTGACACAGGAGAGTTGTGGCAACAGCCCGATGAACCCACTTCTCATTATCCTACACCAAGGGCCACGCTTCCCATGTCTGTTGTCTTTCCACGTAAAGTAAAAGGTCCTGCTTGTCTTGGGCAGAAAAGCTGAATGTGGAGGCTGCCAACTGGCTGGTGAGAGGCGAGCAGGACTTCGCTTGGTTAGGGTACTCCCTCCACGGCGCCAGGGTCCACAACAGGACTCTCCTCTTGGCTGGAAGCCCGACCTGGAAGAACAGCAGTAGGTAAGCGCTGATGTGGGGCCCAGGGACCAGGGACACGCAAGGGGTTGTGCCTGCAGTCGGGAGCCAGTGAATGTGGGGTCACAGAGACTCTCAGCCTTCAAGGAGAAGCGGGAGAAGCTTAAAAGAGATGTGTTGTTCTTTTTTTTGGAAACGGAGGCTTTTTTTTTTTTTTTTTTAAATCGGGGTTTGTTATACAATGTTAGTTTTAGGTGTACAGCGAAGTTACTGTATACGTCTTACAGAGTTTTTTTTTTCCCCGTTTTTTTCTTACTTTTTATTTTAACTTTTACAGAGTTTTGTTGTTTACAGCTATATATAATCCCAGAAGAGTCACAGATATATCCCTGACCCCTCCCACCCGAGCCCACTCCCTCCCCCCACTGCCAAAAAAAGCAAGTGTTAGTTTGCTAGAGTTGTCCGGGTGGCTTCAGCAGAGGAATCGTTTTGGAGATGAGAGACCTGAGATCAAGGCTCCCACAGGATTGCTTCCCTGAGGCATCTGTCTTTGTTCTTTGGCTCCTGTGGGCCTCCCATCACGGTGGTTTCTGTCATTGCAGAGCGCCAGCTCTGGGCACATGTGCTCCAGAGCTCTGGCTCTGTAATTGGACACACCAGTCCAGCCACTCCGCGGCTTGTGGGATCTTCCCAGGCCAGGGATCGAACCGGTGCCCCTTGCACTGCAAGGCGGTGTCCTTACCCACTGGACCACCAGGGAAGCCCCAGGTCCTCTTTTTAAACAGCATCCTCCACTCCACAGAAGCTAGCTCTAGAAATACATTTTTTATATGAAGCAGGAGTCCCATTTCTGATGCTGGGGCCCTGGGAACAGCATGGTGACACAGGAGAGTTGTGGCAACAGCCCGATGAACCCACTTCTCATTATCCTACACCAAGGGCCACGCTTCCCATGTCTGTTGTCTTTCCACGTAAAGTAAAAGGTCCTGCTTGTCTTGGGCAGAAAAGCTGAATGTGGAGGCTGCCAACTGGCTGGTGAGAGGCGAGCAGGACTTCGCTTGGTTAGGGTACTCCCTCCACGGCGCCAGGGTCCACAACAGGACTCTCCTCTTGGCTGGAAGCCCGACCTGGAAGAACAGCAGTAGGTAAGCGCTGATGTGGGGCCCAGGGACCAGGGACACGCAAGGGGTTGTGCCTGCAGTCGGGAGCCAGTGAATGTGGGGTCACAGAGACTCTCAGCCTTCAAGGAGAAGCGGGAGAAGCTTAAAAGAGATGTGTTGTTCTTTTTTTTGGAAACGGAGGCTTTTTTTTTTTTTTTTTTAAATCGGGGTTTGTTATACAATGTTAGTTTTAGGTGTACAGCGAAGTTACTGTATACGTCTTACAGAGTTTTTTTTTTCCCCGTTTTTTTCTTACTTTTTATTTTAACTTTTACAGAGTTTTGTTGTTTACAGCTATATATAATCCCAGAAGAGTCACAGATATATCCCTGACCCCTCCCACCCGAGCCCACTCCCTCCCCCCACTGCCAAAAAAAGCAAGTGTTAGTTTGCTAGAGTTGTCCGGGTGGCTTCAGCAGAGGAATCGTTTTGGAGATGAGAGACCTGAGATCAAGGCTCCCACAGGATTGCTTCCCTGAAGGGCACCTGTCACATAGGGACAGCCATCTTCTCCCCGCGTCCCACGCAGCCTCGCCTGTCTGTCCCTCTTCTTATAAGGACAGTAGTCATATTGCATCAGGGCCCCACACTGATGACCCCATTTTAGCATAATTACCTCTTTAAAGACCCTGTCTCCAAAGGCTGTCATGTCCTGAGGTGCGGGCGGTTAGGATTTGAACATATGAATTTTGAGGAACATAATCCAGCCCATAACAGGAGGCAGCACCCTATTCTGTGAAGTGAACCTCCTAACCTGAAGAACCTTGACACTGGCATCCATTCTGAAAGCCCTCCGTGCTGATGCCTAGGACGACAGGGACCTGGTGGCTGTTGTGGGGGAGAGCCGTGAGGCGGGGGGAAGATGTGGGTCATCTTTCCTTGGACCTGAACACCTGCCAGCTTTGCATCCCGTGCGCCAGCACCTAAGCCCAGCGTGCTTCCTTTCAGTCTGGGTCACTCGTTCCACACGCGTGATGAGAAACAGAGCCTTGGACGGGTGTACGGCTATTTCCCACCCAACTGTCAAAGCTGGTTTACCATTCCTGGAGACAAGGTATGGCAGCCTGTCCCTCCCAGGGGACGTGGACACCACCGAGAAAGGGTCTAACCTGTACTGATTGATGTACTGCATCTCACAGGCAATGGGGAAACTGGGTACCTCCCTGTCTAGTGGCCACGTGATGGTGAACGGGACCCGGATGCAAGTGCTGCTGGTGGGGGCCCCGACTCAAGGTAGGTCACCTGCCACGGAGCCTCACTTCTTATTAGTCGTTGTCACTCCTGGACCAGGTCATATTGGGGCAAAGTTATGAGATCTAGAGGCAGACAGACCCGAGTGTGAATATTTATTTTTCTCATTAATATAATAGCAAGCTTGGGTCACCTTGGGGGAAATTAAACTCCCTGAATGCAAAATACAACTTATAATATCCACATTCACAGATTTGTTGAAAATCACACATGAAAGTAACTTTGTGTTTTTAAAGCTCTTATTGCATTCAGCTTCAAATTTTATAAACCAGTTCACCAACAGGTCCACTCTGAGGATATTAGCAAAACATAATTTTGTTTACAAGGGTTAAGTTAAAAACAAAATAAAAAAAGGACTCTCTTCAAGAGTATAAAAGTGAATTATGCTTATTGTAGAAGTTTGTGAAAATATATATATTTCACCTATTATTGTATCTTGAGCATGTTTTCATGTTAGTCTAAAACATGATTTTTGATAACCTGTGTCACATTTTTTAGATAAGCCCAGATTTGGAAAAATGGTGAGAGCCTTAAAAATAATACTCATTTCCCCAAATCCAATGCTCTACAGGTCTTTCTGAGAGTCTGTTCTCAGAAAATACTCATAACTATGGGGAGAGAAAATACTTACCACAGTATTAATTATAAAACCAAAAAGTTAAAAATAGCCTAAATGTAAAAAGAATTCTATAATTTGTAAAAATCCCCATTAAAATGTATATGTACGTATAAGTATGCATCACTGTTCGGAAACAAATTACGTATTATATACATTTTCTTCTTTATACTTTTGTGGGGTGTTTCCCACACCTTTTATAAAGTCTAGGCATCCACAACTGGAACAGGGCTTTGCCTGTGTCGCAGCAGTCCTGCAGGTCTGTGTGCTGTCTTGGTTGTGACAGCGGCAGCTACCATGCGATGGTTTCTTTCAGATGTGGTGTCTAAGATGCCATTCCTGACCCAGACCCTGCACCAAGGTGGAAGCGCTCGGATGTACGGACTGACACCAGACTCGCAGCCTTTCTTGCTCAGCACCTTCAGTGGGAACCGCCGCTTCTCCCGGTTCGGTGGTGCTCTGCACTTAAGTGACCTGGATAATGATGGCTTAGGTAGGAAAGGAACAGTGTTTCTGGCCAAGAGGGTGCTTTGCTTAATAGATGGGTCCGTCTAATGGGATCATCTAGGCTCCAGTCTCATGATGAAGCAAGACCAGAGCCGGATGTACTTCCTGAACATGGTGACATGACAGTCACATCAGCTGCTGTCTGTGAATGTGAGTGATGAAACAGACAAAAGCCTCTGACTACACTGGAAAGAAATCAGGGTAGCCTAGTGAAGGATGCACTATCACCATTAGTGGGGGGCTGCATTAGGCTCCAACTGTGCAACAATAGAGAGAAAGGATGACGGCAAGAAGACTTAAGACCCTTCCTTCTGCTGGTTTCCACTGTTCACAGATGAGATCATCATGACAGCCCCACTGTGGATCACAGATGTGACCGCTGGACTGATGGGGGAAGAGGACGGCCGTGTTTACGTGTATAATGGCAGACAGATCACTGTGGGCGACGTGACAGGCAAATGCAAATCGTGGCTAACTCCATGCCCAGAAGAAAAGGTAAGTGCTGTTGCACACAATCCCACACCATACTGGGACAGAATGGCTACTTGCTGACGCCTTGGTAAACTGTCTCTAGAACTCTTACAGTTTCTACCTGTGGTCAGGACACAGCCATTTGCTTGCAAGCCGCCTGCAGGTCTGCAGTGTTTGCCCCCCGACAGTTGAGGTTCAGCTAGGCCTGGTGTCACATGTTCTTGGTCAGCAGCCCATAGCAGAAGAAACAGGCCGTGGCCGCTGGAGTTTTGTGAAGACTCTAACTCATTTTATTACTTAAGTTTCCTGGATCTAAAAGACTTGCCTGTTATTTTAAACTTAAAATTTAAATTGCAAAAATGTTTATTGTAAAAATATTAGAAAATACAGTAACAAAGAAAATGAAAGCCTACCTAGAATTCCACTCTGCAGAGGTAGTATCTAGTAACCTTTAGATGTGTATAATAATTTTTTCTATTTATTGTCCATTATTCTACCATTTATTGTCCATTTACTGTGCCTGGGCTTCCCAAGTGGAAAGAATTCACCTGCCAATGCAAGAAACGGGTTTAATCCCTGGGTTGGAAAGATCCCCCGGTGGGGGCGGGGCATGACAACCCACTCCAGTATTTTTGCCTGGAGAATCCCACGGTCTGGCAGGCTACAATCTATAGGGCTGCAAAGGGATGGATGTGACTGAAGCGATGTAGCATGCGCACACTCTGTGCCTAGCACTATGTTAAGCACTTTCTATATACATATAAAATCAATTCACATCAAAGCTATTAATTTGGTATTATGTTCATAATAAGCTGAAGATGAGAGAAGGAAGCTGTTATAAGTCTCCGTGGTAGGAAAAGGCAGAACAGGGACTTGAACCAAGAGCTGACTCAAAAGCGTATCCTTAACCTTCACACTGTGTGTATACATATTAATGCTGTGATCCTATTATACATAATTTTTGTATGTAAGTTTTTCTTGTTTTTACCTATTAATAAGTCTATTATATCTTCTATATTCTTATACATCTACCAGATACCTCGTGTTTCATCTGGAGATAAATTAAGCTGGTTTAAGTGACTATTGTTAGTCACTTAGTGCATTTCAAATTTTTGCTGTTACACCAAAATATATATTCACATAAACATTTTTCTACATCTATTTTTCTGAGCTAAATCCTGTAAGCAGAATTTCTGGTGACAGAGGGCTTCTCTAAAACGTAGAAATATGAGTGTGAGGGTAATTAAACTTGGTTAAAAAACCCCATGAACATCAATGACAATAATCTCCCTTTCTCATTATTTTCTTTCAGGCCCAATACGTACTAATTTCTCCCGAAGTAAGTACCTTCTAAGGAAAATGCCTTTTCCCTTATTTTAAGTTGACAAAATCATACAGTGTGTTTTCAAAGGCCATTAACCGACAGTATGCTTCCCAGGCAGGCTCACGGTTTGGGAGCTCTGTGACCACGGTGAGGTCAAAGGAAAAGGTGAGTACCAAGACGGCCCTGCTTTGGTGTTTGCATTTGTCCTAAGGCTGGGATTTGGGGATGATCTCATTTTGTATGTATTTTAGACTTTCTTATTTGAAAAATAGAGGGACTCACAAAGAAAGAAAACATTCACACATAGTTCCATCACTGTTTGGCCAAAGGTTCTCCTCACTAGCCCTCCAGTTTCATCGTCTATAGCAGGGGTTGGCCAATTTACAGCCTGTGGGCCCACTCTAGCTGGCTGCCTGTTTTGGGGGTAGTCCAGAAACTACACAAAATGATTGCCATGCTTTAAATGCTCAGAAAAAATGAGACTATTTTGTGACCCACAATATTTATAAGAATTCCAAATGTATTGTCTCCTCCAAAGTCTTACTGGAATATAGCCACACTCATCCTTTACCTCTGTTACTACCACAACTGCAGTCGACTAAAGTCCCACTAAACCTCAAATACCATCCTGGTCCTTCACTGTAAAAGCTGGCCAGCCCTTGCCATAGAGGCAAGGTCTGGCACTGTTAAAGAACCAAAATGTATCAAGACTTTTTGTGTGACTTTAGCAACAGATATACACATGCGACTGTATCATGCCTCTTTCCAGACAAGTACCAACAGAACTACCTGACTGGTTCTAATGACTGGCTCACTTTCTCACAGACATTTACTTATTTCCCGTTTTTTTTTTTTTAAACACCAAAATATATATTCACATAAACATTTTCTACATCTATTTTTCTGAGCTAAATCCTGTAAGCAGAATTTCTGGTGACAGAGGGCTTCTCTAAAACGTAGAAATATGAGTGTGAGGGTAATTAAACTTGGTTAAAAAACCCCATGAACATCAATGACAATAATCTCCCTTTCTCATTATTTTCTTTCAGGCCCAATACGTACTAATTTCTCCCGAAGTAAGTACCTTCTAAGGAAAATGCCTTTTCCCTTATTTTAAGTTGACAAAATCATACAGTGTGTTTTCAAAGGCCATTAACCGACAGTATGCTTCCCAGGCAGGCTCACGGTTTGGGAGCTCTGTGACCACGGTGAGGTCAAAGGAAAAGGTGAGTACCAAGACGGCCCTGCTTTGGTGTTTGCATTTGTCCTAAGGCTGGGATTTGGGGATGATCTCATTTTGTATGTATTTTAGACTTTCTTATTTGAAAAATAGAGGGACTCACAAAGAAAGAAAACATTCACACATAGTTCCATCACTGTTTGGCCAAAGGTTCTCCTCACTAGCCCTCCAGTTTCATCGTCTATAGCAGGGGTTGGCCAATTTACAGCCTGTGGGCCCACTCTAGCTGGCTGCCTGTTTTGGGGGTAGTCCAGAAACTACACAAAATGATTGACATGCTTTAAATGATCAGAAAAAATGAGACTATTTTGTGACCCACAATATTTATAAGAATTCCAAATGTATTGTCTCCTCCAAAGTCTTACTGGAATATAGCCACACTCATCCTTTACCTCTGTTACTACCACAACTGCAGTCGACTAAAGTCCCACTAAACCTCAAATACCATCCTGGTCCTTCACTGTAAAAGCTGGCCAGCCCTTGCCATAGAGGCAAGGTCTGGCACTGTTAAAGAACCAAAATGTATCAAGACTTTTTGTGTGACTTTAGCAACAGATATACACATGCGACTGTATCATGCCTCTTTCCAGACAAGTACCAACAGAACTACCTGACTGGTTCTAATGACTGGCTCACTTTCTCACAGACATTTACTTATTTCCCGTTTTTTTTTTTTTAAATTTTACTATTACAGACAATGCTCTAGTGTGCATTCTTATATCTGTATCTTTATATAATTGTGCAAATCTCTCTGCTGGTTAGATTCCTGGAAGACTGCTAAGTCAAAGAGTACACGCATTTTGAATTTTAATAGCCATGACAGATTTAAAGGGTTTTATCGTAAAATATCCAGATAAACCACTGATTTTGCTCATTTATTTAAGGATATGACATTGTACAGAACTATGCTAGGCTATGAGAGAAAGAACCAGTCTCTGCTCTTGAGCAAAGTTAAGATTTATACACATGGGAAGTTGCAATGCAAACAAGTACAGGATTAAATGCTAACTGGAAGTGTGACCAGTGGGACAGAAGGCTAGGGAAACTGTTATGTATCTTCTAGGCTAGAACCAGGTCTGTGAGGCTATAGGTTAGCTTAGCCACAACAAAGGAAGAGATGAGTTATAAGCTTATGGGGGGAATTCTCAAAAAATATGATCATAAGAATATTGTTAAGTTTTGCTTGTATTTTAAATTTTATTCACTTTATAAGAATCAGATTACTAAGAACCCATGACTGTAGAAAAATAATGAACCATTATTTATATCAACTGAAGGGGGTGGTATAGATCTTCCGAAAGTAATTTGATTCCTTTCTGTGTAATACAGCAAATTCATCATCCTAATTATAGTTCACGAGTCAATATTAAAATTGCTCCACTTTCCCATACATATCTGACACAGGGGACTCTGAAGCACTGAGTGAGGATAAATGAAAGGTTGTATTTTAAAAATGAACACAATCTGAGGATGAGGAGGGTGGGTGAGTAAAAGTTACAATTTTGCAGACCCCTCTTCCTTTCTCTGGGTGAGCACTAAGTAACCAGCGCGCATTAGGAGGATCACTCACCTCAGTGGTACTGCCACTGTATTTCTGCAGCCTCCTGTGGGGCTGCCTTCACCCCGCCCGCAAGCCCTGGTGGAAGAGTGCTACACTCGGGAGCGGGGAGGTAGACAGAGAAATGTGAGCCATGGTCCCTGACTCCAGGTGCTTAGAGTCTAAGTGGAAAGATGAAACACCCATAAGGCCATCCAGGTCCATTATGATGACCAAAAGCAGTCAGATCAATGGGAGTCTGCTGGTGGAGACAGGGAAGGCCTTGCAGAGCCCCTGGACCTTGAGTGGATCTAGAAGTTGCAACAGGCTGACTGGGCAGAGAGAGGGCAAGGAGCAGGGGAAGGCTTGACTTTAGGGATGAAGATGATTTGACCAGGAAATGGTGAGGAGACTTCGCTCATGGCCAAACTACGGACATATCCAGTAAGTGAGGAATTCCACAAGGAAGAGCTTAGATTTTAGATTTTTTTCCCTCTTGACACTGGGATATTTAAAAAGATACAAGCAAAGGGTTAAGCATAGTATCGGACACATGGTAAAGGCTCAGTAATTGTTAACCTTTACTATTTCTGGATTCCACTGGTAGGTTTCAAAATGAAAAACTTCGCAGAAGGTTTGGTCATTTTACGGGCACACCCTGCTTGACTCAAACGCCATCAGCCAGTGTAATCAGCCACGCCTCATTTAGCAGCCATGCTTATCAGAAACACTTTTCGTAGTTTCCAAAACACAATCCACTTCAAAAACATATGACAAGGCCAGCCTACTTGAGGAAGTCCTTCTTACTTAAAAATAATGAACCTTTTTTGAAGGGGTGGTATAGATCTTCCGAAAGTAATTTGATTCCTTTCTGTGTAATACAGCAAATTCATCATCCTAATTATAGTTCACGAGTCAATATTAAAATTGCTCCACTTTCCCATACATATCTGACACAGGGGACTCTGAAGCACTGAGTGAGGATAAATGAAAGGTTGTATTTTAAAAATGAACACAATCTGAGGATGAGGAGGGTGGGTGAGTAAAAGTTACAATTTTGCAGACCCCTCTTCCTTTCTCTGGGTGAGCACTAAGTAACCAGCGCGCATTAGGAGGATCACTCACCTCAGTGGTACTGCCACTGTATTTCTGCAGCCTCCTGTGGGGCTGCCTTCACCCCGCCCGCAAGCCCTGGTGGAAGAGTGCTACACTCGGGAGCGGGGAGGTAGACAGAGAAATGTGAGCCATGGTCCCTGACTCCAGGTGCTTAGAGTCTAAGTGGAAAGATGAAACACCCATAAGGCCATCCAGGTCCATTATGATGACCAAAAGCAGTCAGATCAATGGGAGTCTGCTGGTGGAGACAGGGAAGGCCTTGCAGAGCCCCTGGACCTTGAGTGGATCTAGAAGTTGCAACAGGCTGACTGGGCAGAGAGAGGGCAAGGAGCAGGGGAAGGCTTGACTTTAGGGATGAAGATGATTTGACCAGGAAATGGTGAGGAGACTTCGCTCATGGCCAAACTACGGACATATCCAGTAAGTGAGGAATTCCACAAGGAAGAGCTTAGATTTTAGATTTTTTTCCCTCTTGACACTGGGATATTTAAAAAGATACAAGCAAAGGGTTAAGCATAGTATCGGACACATGGTAAAGGCTCAGTAATTGTTAACCTTTACTATTTCTGGATTCCACTGGTAGGTTTCAAAATGAAAAACTTCGCAGAAGGTTTGGTCATTTTACGGGCACACCCTGCTTGACTCAAACGCCATCAGCCAGTGTAATCAGCCACGCCTCATTTAGCAGCCATGCTTATCAGAAACACTTTTCGTAGTTTCCAAAACACAATCCACTTCAAAAAACATATGACAAGGCCAGCCTACTTGAGGAAGTCCTTCTTACTCCAGATATGCTGTCTACATTGCACCACAGCTCAGAAGAGGAATAAACACACACACAGATGCATTTTTCCTTTGTGTACTAGAGGAGGGACTAGCGAGAGCTTCCTCAGCTGTGGTTTTCTAAACCTACAGAGTTGAGAAAGGGGTGTTTAAGCAAAGGGAAAGAGGCATTTATGCTTAAGCCCTTGGGTCTGGCCAATGTCTCACTCATCTTTCTGGCTCCAGAGCAGTAAGTGATGCCTGGACTACAGCAGGAATGTGACAGCGGTTATGAGTGAATCCTGTTTTGTGTCCCTACAGAACCAAGTGGTCGTTGCTGCGGGAAGGAGTTCTCTGGGAGCCCGACTCTCTGGGGCGCTTCATATCTATAGCCTTGGCCAAGATTAAAGGTTTCCCTCCACTCTCCTAACCCGCCCCTCTCGTGCTGAGTCATCTCCAGGGTGAGCATTCTGCGGGACAAAGTGGCACATTCACAGGAGCCTTGGTAGCGCCCAGGACCGGTGGGGCTCCTAGGGGTGGAGACACAACACACTAACAGCGGGACTCTCCGCCACCAGGGCACAGGACGTGGTGACAACATCCCAAGTACGTGAAATAGCAAATGCTCAGGTTATTCATGTCTCCTCCTAACGCTTCCTTGTTTCCTTTACACCTAAACTTACTCCTACCTTGCTTCCTGCGCTCAGACCTGCTGCACAACCTGTTTCCTCTTCCCCTTGAGGACCTGTGTCTGATGGGGATGAAGATGATTTGACCAGGAAATTTGGGAGAAAATTCCAGTAAGTGAGGAATTCCACAAGGAAGAGCTTAGATTTTAGATTTTTTTCCCTCTTGACACTGGGATATTTAAAAAGATACAAGCAAAGGGTTAAGCATAGTATCGGACACATGGTAAAGGCTCAGTAATTGTTAACCTTTACTATTTCTGGATTCCACTGGTAGGTTTCAAAATGAAAAACTTCGCAGAAGGTTTGGTCATTTTACGGGCACACCCTGCTTGACTCAAACGCCATCAGCCAGTGTAATCAGCCACGCCTCATTTAGCAGCCATGCTTATCAGAAACACTTTTCGTAGTTTCCAAAACACAATCCACTTCAAAAAACATATGACAAGGCCAGCCTACTTGAGGAAGTCCTTCTTACTCCAGATATGCTGTCTACATTGCACCACAGCTCAGAAGAGGAATAAACACACACACAGATGCATTTTTCCTTTGTGTACTAGAGGAGGGACTAGCGAGAGCTTCCTCAGCTGTGGTTTTCTAAACCTACAGAGTTGAGAAAGGGGTGTTTAAGCAAAGGGAAAGAGGCATTTATGCTTAAGCCCTTGGGTCTGGCCAATGTCTCACTCATCTTTCTGGCTCCAGAGCAGTAAGTGATGCCTGGACTACAGCAGGAATGTGACAGCGGTTATGAGTGAATCCTGTTTTGTGTCCCTACAGAACCAAGTGGTCGTTGCTGCGGGAAGGAGTTCTCTGGGAGCCCGACTCTCTGGGGCGCTTCATATCTATAGCCTTGGCCAAGATTAAAGGTTTCCCTCCACTCTCCTAACCCGCCCCTCTCGTGCTGAGTCATCTCCAGGGTGAGCATTCTGCGGGACAAAGTGGCACATTCACAGGAGCCTTGGTAGCGCCCAGGACCGGTGGGGCTCCTAGGGGTGGAGACACAACACACTAACAGCGGGACTCTCCGCCACCAGGGCACAGGACGTGGTGACAACATCCCAAGTACGTGAAATAGCAAATGCTCAGGTTATTCATGTCTCCTCCTAACGCTTCCTTGTTTCCTTTACACCTAAACTTACTCCTACCTTGCTTCCTGCGCTCAGACCTGCTGCACAACCTGTTTCCTCTTCCCCTTGAGGACCTGTGTCTTTCTGATGTCTGGAAAGGCCTCTCTCTAGTTATTTTAGGAAAAGCTCTGTAACACAATTCTCGATAAAAACATCCTCTTAAAATTGGTGACCCATTTAAATCAAAGTGAAACAGAAAGCACAATATACAGGAAAAAGCAGAAGGAGGAAAGGCAGTGAGGAGAAAAGTACGGGGCTGAGGCATAACCTCCCAATCCCACAATAATGTTGCAAATGATGTGGTCCTTTCTTAGGAGGATTATGGTATTTTCGGTGTCTCATATAGTGAAGGACAAATACAAGAAGGAAAATATTACCTTACTGTGCCCTCAGATGCTTTTGGAGGAAAGACTGTCCTAACAGCCGACACACCTAGTGCTCGTCCACTTGTCTGAGGTCATCCCAGGAAGCCTGGGGGTAGCAGGCTGCTGCAGGCCTAGCCAGCAGCACTAGAGCAGGAAGAAGAGAGAGCTGTTTTGAGCTGAAGGCGACTGTGAGGGACGCAGAGGCATGAGGCAGGCGTGGCCTCCCTCGTTCCCGGGGTGGTCTCAGAGCAGCAGACCTCACCTGCCAGGCCTGGAGGGTGGCGTAGTTAAGGGCAAGGAATGTGCCATAGCATCTCAGCTGCACTGAAATTCTGCAGGCACCGTGATCCGTAAACTGTTACTAGCTCATTCTCTATGGGGGTAGAACCTCTCTTTCTTCTGACACTAGCGGAATGATACTAAACCCAGTAGAAAAATAATCAAAGCCCTTCTCTTAGCTTTTCTTGAGGCCGTATACAGGAATTCGGCTAAATGTAACAGACTAAATTAGGAACCAAAGGAAAAGTCAGCCACAAGTGTGGGCACAAGGCGAGTGTGTACACAGCTGAGCAGCATCAACAGGCACACACCTAGACAGGGCCTCTGCCCCACCCAGGACTGCCACCTTTCTTAGAGAGCTACAGTAGCTGCATGGCTCCTAGGGTGTGGCTAAGAGCACTGGTGTTTGGTTAACAGCTATTGGCAGCTCAACCTATTAATAAATTTTGTTTTTATTAAAGCTTATTTTTAGGGGACCAGAAGTTACTTACTCGTATTCCCTTCTGAGCTGAAAAGTCTGAATGACAAGCTGGTGACACTGCATCTCAGTAAAGACGTGCTCTCTGTACTGCATCTGTTAGAAGGAAGCATGTCTCCTGCCATAGGGCCATTTCAGTTCTGCTTTACTACATGACAGCATGAGTTTAAACAGGATTATTCTTTACTGAGGGTGGACTGACTTAGACTTTTCTTAGTGCCTGAACATAACAGACAGCAGGAGGAGATGGTTAAAATTTACTAAGTTAGAGGCAGGTCTTCATATAGAATATTTAACTATAGTAATCCCGTATTTAAAAAACTATATAAATTATACTACTGCATATATGGAAAATACATAAAAACTTGGCATACAGGAAAAAAAAAATCTAATACCTGACAGACTAATGTATTATTCCAACAGGTGGATTAAATTTTCATCCTACACTAAGTGAACTGTAATTCTAAGCACTGATTCTGACATACTTAAAAATACCTTAAAGGGTCTAAATCTGTGAACACAAGTCTGTACTTACACAACAATGTAATTCAAAATTACCTTTATTTTATGACATCAGAACACATTTACATTTTTGTAATTTTTGTCTATTACCTGTGTATTACCTGCAAAGACTTTCTTCCAGACTGGAATAGGTTTATGCCTTTGTACCACAGACCTAAAGATTTGAGGAGTTTGGGAATAAACTCAGGCCTCTGAACTCCCTATTCCATGCTCCATCTACATAACTATTACTGAAGTAATGACAAGAAGCCCTGAGTTTAAAGTGAGTTTAATATTAAAAATTAATATTCAAAAACAAAGCTGCATACAAATCTTGGAATAACTCACCAAAATACACAGACTTGAACCAAAGGAAAAGTCAGCCACAAGTGTGGGCACAAGGCGAGTGTGTACACAGCTGAGCAGCATCAACAGGCACACACCTAGACAGGGCCTCTGCCCCACCCAGGACTGCCACCTTTCTTAGAGAGCTACAGTAGCTGCATGGCTCCTAGGGTGTGGCTAAGAGCACTGGTGTTTGGTTAACAGCTATTGGCAGCTCAACCTATTAATAAATTTTGTTTTTATTAAAGCTTATTTTTAGGGGACCAGAAGTTACTTACTCGTATTCCCTTCTGAGCTGAAAAGTCTGAATGACAAGCTGGTGACACTGCATCTCAGTAAAGACGTGCTCTCTGTACTGCATCTGTTAGAAGGAAGCATGTCTCCTGCCATAGGGCCATTTCAGTTCTGCTTTACTACATGACAGCATGAGTTTAAACAGGATTATTCTTTACTGAGGGTGGACTGACTTAGACTTTTCTTAGTGCCTGAACATAACAGACAGCAGGAGGAGATGGTTAAAATTTACTAAGTTAGAGGCAGGTCTTCATATAGAATATTTAACTATAGTAATCCCGTATTTAAAAAACTATATAAATTATACTACTGCATATATGGAAAATACATAAAAACTTGGCATACAGGAAAAAAAAAATCTAATACCTGACAGACTAATGTATTATTCCAACAGGTGGATTAAATTTTCATCCTACACTAAGTGAACTGTAATTCTAAGCACTGATTCTGACATACTTAAAAATACCTTAAAGGGTCTAAATCTGTGAACACAAGTCTGTACTTACACAACAATGTAATTCAAAATTACCTTTATTTTATGACATCAGAACACATTTACATTTTTGTAATTTTTGTCTATTACCTGTGTATTACCTGCAAAGACTTTCTTCCAGACTGGAATAGGTTTATGCCTTTGTACCACAGACCTAAAGATTTGAGGGGAGTTTGGGAATAAACTCAGGCCTCTGAACTCCCTATTCCATGCTCCATCTACATAACTATTACTGAAGTAATGACAAGAAGCCCTGAGTTTAAAGTGAGTTTAATATTAAAAATTAATATTCAAAAACAAAGCTGCATACAAATCTTGGAATAACTCACCAAAATACACAGCTTCTTACTATGATTATTTAGTGGTTATCAGTCTATTGAGAGTAAAGCAAATATAAGTAGTATCTTAAAATGACATCTACTTTTGCCACATTTCCTTAGAGGCCTTACACTGACAATATGTTAAGAATATCATTCCCTGTACATGTTAAAGAGGATACGATTGCCTGCTTACTCAAAAGTGAATATTTGGTATTCTTTCACCTTACTTAGAAATAATTTATATACTCCATCTATTTAAATTCAAAATTGAAAACTGCTGTACCTTTTTCTTTTTGGCACAGGCTGTTTTACTGTTTGACAGCTCTTTAATGTAGGAAGAGCGAGCTGTCTTATCACCAAAGCAGAGGCAGCTGACATCTAGAAGCCAACCAGATTTAATCACCTGCAAGAACTTTAAAAACCATTACTACCTTCCCTTTATCAGACTCATGAGGTAGTTGCATTTATTTTCCCTTTCATTGATGAGACTCAAACATTTTTTACCTAAGTCCACAAACTAAAATCAGAAAGAAAAAAAGGCCAAAATTCTATCCTGTGCCTGATCTTAACCCAATCACATTTTGAAGCCCCTTGGACTTCCAATTTTTATGTCACAGTTAAGTAACATTTATTAATATTACCTATGTTACAGTGATAACCTAAGATCAAAACCAGCAGAGTGCTCTGAGGTATACCAAAGAAGAGTGCCCTGTGAAATATAAGTATTATCAAAGACACTTTATCTTGAAAAGCAAACAGATGCATGATGTTATTTACATCCCAGCAACCACATTATGAAGCGTGCTACTTAAAAATACCTTAAAGGGTCTAAATCTGTGAACACAAGTCTGTACTTACACAACAATGTAATTCAAAATTACCTTTATTTTATGACATCAGAACACATTTACATTTTTGTAATTTTTGTCTATTACCTGTGTATTACCTGCAAAGACTTTCTTCCAGACTGGAATAGGTTTATGCCTTTGTACCACAGACCTAAAGATTTGAGGGGAGTTTGGGAATAAACTCAGGCCTCTGAACTCCCTATTCCATGCTCCATCTACATAACTATTACTGAAGTAATGACAAGAAGCCCTGAGTTTAAAGTGAGTTTAATATTAAAAATTAATATTCAAAAACAAAGCTGCATACAAATCTTGGAATAACTCACCAAAATACACAGCTTCTTACTATGATTATTTAGTGGTTATCAGTCTATTGAGAGTAAAGCAAATATAAGTAGTATCTTAAAATGACATCTACTTTTGCCACATTTCCTTAGAGGCCTTACACTGACAATATGTTAAGAATATCATTCCCTGTACATGTTAAAGAGGATACGATTGCCTGCTTACTCAAAAGTGAATATTTGGTATTCTTTCACCTTACTTAGAAATAATTTATATACTCCATCTATTTAAATTCAAAATTGAAAACTGCTGTACCTTTTTCTTTTTGGCACAGGCTGTTTTACTGTTTGACAGCTCTTTAATGTAGGAAGAGCGAGCTGTCTTATCACCAAAGCAGAGGCAGCTGACATCTAGAAGCCAACCAGATTTAATCACCTGCAAGAACTTTAAAAACCATTACTACCTTCCCTTTATCAGACTCATGAGGTAGTTGCATTTATTTTCCCTTTCATTGATGAGACTCAAACATTTTTTACCTAAGTCCACAAACTAAAATCAGAAAGAAAAAAAGGCCAAAATTCTATCCTGTGCCTGATCTTAACCCAATCACATTTTGAAGCCCCTTGGACTTCCAATTTTTATGTCACAGTTAAGTAACATTTATTAATATTACCTATGTTACAGTGATAACCTAAGATCAAAACCAGCAGAGTGCTCTGAGGTATACCAAAGAAGAGTGCCCTGTGAAATATAAGTATTATCAAAGACACTTTATCTTGAAAAGCAAACAGATGCATGATGTTATTTACATCCCAGCAACCACATTATGAAGCGTGCTCCAAGCCCAGCCCAGCCTGTTTCACGCTATTCTAACATCCTTTCAAAACCACACATGGGAGCAGGGAAAACTTCATTTGTTTTCATTCAAATCAGCTACTGGAAGAGCATTTTTATTTCTAGCACCAAACCACCTGGTCAGTGGACCCTGTTTTGTTTACTAATTTTGTAGTGATCTGGATACTCTAGAATCTTCTATGTATGCTACTTTTGGAGACAAATATAATTTTAATGTCCTACCGCATAACTAACCTCCAGAAGACATAAACAAGGTAGAAGATTGTTAAACTGGGTAGGTGGCTTGGGACGTACAAATGTTAGCCCCTTGTTTTAAACCTGACTCTGAAAACAAAAAGGCATCACAATTTTCAAGTTTATCAACCCTCCTGTTTTGGAAGGCCCATCAGTTAACCTCTGAGGTGTAGCCAAATAGACTAACTAGGCTACACATTTTCCTTTTTGGGGTGGTGACCTGTCTGTTCTAAAAACCAAGGAATAACCAGCACACTTACAGAACAGTAACAGAATGGAAATACTTTCTTTCAAGCCTATATTCAAAGGTGTTAATTACAGCCAAGCAAAGAAAAATAGTTTCATGGGCTGAGGAAGTAAAATTCTGATTAAACAGAATCTCTACAAAGCTGATGTTAAAATACTACACTTCCACTGCACGGGGCAGGGGATCAATCCCTGGTCAGGGAACTAAGGTCTTGTGTGCTGTGTGAAGCAGACAAAAAAAATAGGAGGAAAAAAAGGGTGGGGAGTGACAAATACAAGAAAATAAGGTTATGTCAAAAAGCACAAATTCCCAGAGTTTGGTTTAAGGTTAATATGTATTCTGCTAGCTTTTGAGTCACCTGAAAGTCTGCTAGTTCACAAGAACGTGACTCTCTATACAAGGAACTGTGGTTACCTGATCTCACAGCTGTGGGCTTGTCAAGTTTCCAGGCTTCAGTTGGCATGAGGTTGCACTTCTGTTAACATGTATAAATTAAATAAAATTGATACCACAACCTAATCCTGGATTAAGACAATTTCTCCATGCCTTACGTCTATAAAAGCAGCTTTTTACGCTTGTAGGAAACAGAATTTTGGCCTTTTACAAAGCAAGCACGTATCTTTAAACTCAGAATTCTGAGAATACAATTACATCCTAGTACTGTGACTGCTGTATCTTTATCCTCAGACATAATTTAAGTGTCAGTGATTTTCTTTCAAGTCTGACTCTTTAAGGTAATAAAAAAATCAGACATAATTTTGGTCAGTTTTTGGACCCTGTTTTGTTTACTAATTTTGTAGTGATCTGGATACTCTAGAATCTTCTATGTATGCTACTTTTGGAGACAAATATAATTTTAATGTCCTACCGCATAACTAACCTCCAGAAGACATAAACAAGGTAGAAGATTGTTAAACTGGGTAGGTGGCTTGGGACGTACAAATGTTAGCCCCTTGTTTTAAACCTGACTCTGAAAACAAAAAGGCATCACAATTTTCAAGTTTATCAACCCTCCTGTTTTGGAAGGCCCATCAGTTAACCTCTGAGGTGTAGCCAAATAGACTAACTAGGCTACACATTTTCCTTTTTGGGGTGGTGACCTGTCTGTTCTAAAAACCAAGGAATAACCAGCACACTTACAGAACAGTAACAGAATGGAAATACTTTCTTTCAAGCCTATATTCAAAGGTGTTAATTACAGCCAAGCAAAGAAAAATAGTTTCATGGGCTGAGGAAGTAAAATTCTGATTAAACAGAATCTCTACAAAGCTGATGTTAAAATACTACACTTCCACTGCACGGGGCAGGGGATCAATCCCTGGTCAGGGAACTAAGGTCTTGTGTGCTGTGTGAAGCAGACAAAAAAAATAGGAGGAAAAAAAAAGGGTGGGGAGTGACAAATACAAGAAAATAAGGTTATGTCAAAAAGCACAAATTCCCAGAGTTTGGTTTAAGGTTAATATGTATTCTGCTAGCTTTTGAGTCACCTGAAAGTCTGCTAGTTCACAAGAACGTGACTCTCTATACAAGGAACTGTGGTTACCTGATCTCACAGCTGTGGGCTTGTCAAGTTTCCAGGCTTCAGTTGGCATGAGGTTGCACTTCTGTTAACATGTATAAATTAAATAAAATTGATACCACAACCTAATCCTGGATTAAGACAATTTCTCCATGCCTTACGTCTATAAAAGCAGCTTTTTACGCTTGTAGGAAACAGAATTTTGGCCTTTTACAAAGCAAGCACGTATCTTTAAACTCAGAATTCTGAGAATACAATTACATCCTAGTACTGTGACTGCTGTATCTTTATCCTCAGACATAATTTAAGTGTCAGTGATTTTCTTTCAAGTCTGACTCTTTAAGGTAATAAAAAGATAACTAGAATTTTCCTGTGAGTACCATAAAAAAATAATTCCGTTTCTACCGGGTTGTTCCTAACGGTTTGTTAGGACACTCCTGCTTGATCCCAGTCCATCTGGCCTGAAGCTGTGTTTCACTTCCAGTCGTCTGTCTGCCTGCAGTGTCTTCTTAGGTAGCGAGGCCATCTAAGTCAAGTAGAAAAAAATTCATAATTTTAGTTGCGTCTGTTGGTAAAATGATTCATTAACTACGACAGGAGGCAGGGACTGCCAGCCATGTACCATTGTCTGGAGAACCTGCTCCAGGAGTGTAAACTACAAGTGGACGGGCGTGAAAAAGAGGTAAACGGTGTGTCTTTTTCTAATGAGAACACTAGAGAGAAATGTTTTCTACATTTCACTTTTGGTTTTGACAAAATCTGGGCCAGAACTGTCTGAAGCACAGTGCCTGTCGCAGCGTCCACACAAGATACATTTCTCACTTACGTACTCTGCCAGTGCTTTCCACGGAACACCTCATTCCCCTTTCACTACGTGACGCAGGCGGCACTGACCTAAGGGACAGGGGAGGAAGCTGCGCGAGGCTTGGAGAAGTGAGGTAACCTGCTCGGGGTCACGAAGCCTGTGGCCGCAGGACCTCAGGGCCCAGGACTGCAGCCCCTCGGTGTCCCTGTGCAGAGCCAGACCCTTCGTACCAGAGGAGGCAGAGGGGCTTCCAGCTGCCGTCCGAGGAATGACAGCAAGCGCCTCCAGATGAGGCCGCTGCCCATAAACATGATCCCCGTGATCAGCCAGAACACTCTATGGTCCTAGAAGAGAACACACAGTCAGTTTCAACCATGAAAGGATACTTTCCTTCGGGGTAAAATTTCTTGAACTTACTGTTGCCCCAAAGTTTAAAAGGAACCCTCTGTTATGTGTGCTGTTTTTTCCTATAGGAACTGAGAACAAAGGTCCCAACAGCATCCAGAGACCAAGAGACAAAAAATGTGTCACAAGACATGACTGAAGAGACTATTTTATGATCAATAAGCCAACACAACTGCTTTTACTTTGTATTTTCTTGTTTACATTCACACAGATCTGAGCAGTTATATAGGACATACAACTTAGATTTTCTGCTCACAGCCACCACTGCCCACCTGTGAGCTGAGGCGTCCTGGCATTACAATACCACCAAATATTTTAAATTTTCAAGGAGAACACAGTGCCCGTGGAACACCATAAGAACTGCTACTCTTCAACTGTTTTTCATAAAAGAAACTATTAGGTAACATGACAGAAACGCTAATAAAAGAAACCCATGGTCTAGGGGATGCTCTGAAAAAACTTGTTCAGTTGTTGTCTCTCTGTTAGCAACCCCACAGACTGTAGTCTGCCAGGCTCCTCTGTCCGTGGGAGTTCCCAAGCAAGACCACTGGAGTGTTCTTTCCTTCTCCAGGGACTCTTCCTGACCCAGGGATCAAATCTATGTCTCCTGCACTGGTAGACGGATTCTTTACCACTGAGCTACAAGGGAAGCCCCCAATGACTAAGACACTAAAAGCATCATGAACCACGGAAGTTTGGCAACCTCTGACTCACAGGCAAACATTTTCCCTCAGTGTCATTTTCTTCTTCTTTTTTTTTTTTGTAGCCATTTTGCATGGCTTGTAGGATCTTGATTCTCTGACCAGGGAATGAACTCGGGTCCAGGAAGTAGAAGCTCAGACTCCTGACTGGACTGAAAGGGAATTCCCCTGTCATTGTCAGAATTGTATTATTTTTGGCAGTGCAATGCTTTTGAGTTCACATGTGAATGTACAGAATCACAGAATTTATATTTAGTCTCCCACATGTTAGGAGTCGCGGTTACAGGAATGCCATTGTTTATTATCGACAGTGGCTTCGTGAATTAGATGTTAGATGTGATTTATCAAGACAGGTGCTATTGTGATCTAGCTGTTTGGATGGATATGTTCCCCGTCACTCTAAAAGTGACCCTCATTTATTAAGTAAAGATGATATTTAAATGAGATTTAGCATACCTAGATTACTGTTGTTCTTTCCTGTAGACTGGTTCTTTAATGCCCTACAAATCAAATCTGGGAATGCTAAAATGTGATAAACGTGAGAGGTAAGCAACTTAAAACTTGCACGTGTCACAAAATATACCCACAGCACAGTGTGCGACGTCTGGGAGATGAAGGGAGAAGATAGGTGGCTGGGAGCGGGGCTCTCGAGGCCCGCTGCTCCGGGCGCTTGCTGTAGTGCTGCATGTGGAAGCTTCTGTGTTCTGAGCTCTTCCGCTCCACTGTTCAGGCTCTCTACTCCTTAGAAACAAGATGCCTACAACACCTTGATGTGCCAAAGGCTTAAAGAGCCCTAAAACCGATAGGGACGTGTCAAAAGAACCTAGAAGGTGGCATAAAAGGAACAATTTAAACATCAAGAAAAATAATGAGGGCCGTGCCAGAGTATAACACACTGACTACAGTAAGAGTCCATAACTGACCCAAATGAACAGACTAGGGAGAAGGAAAGCTCTGGCAAACAAAAGTCGGAGGAGTGACAGAATCAGAAATCACCACATGATAATCATCTGTGTAGCATCTGATTCAGGCGCAAAGCATTTTTAGATAAATAGCAGATACTAAAACTAGACAGTGCAAATTATTACAGAAGCGCAAATCAAGACTACAATTAGGCATTAGCCTGCACTACTCAGAATGACCACGTTAAAAACTATGATTAACAAATGCTGGAGGGCTTCCCAGGTGGCGTCAGGGCAGGAGACGTCAGAGATGCAGGTTCAATCCCTGGGTCAGGAAGATCCTGTGGAGCAGGGTGTGGCAACCCACTCCAGTATTCTTGCCTGGAAAATCCCATGGACAGAGAGTCTGGTGGGCTGCAGTCCATGGGGTTGCAAAGAGTCAGACTCAACTGAGCGACTAAGCACACACATGGCAAGTGCTGGAAAGGGTGTGGAGAAAAGGGAACGCACCTACACTGCTGGAGGAGTGTAAGCCGGTGCAGCCTCTATGGAAACCAGTATGGAGGCTCCTTAACAAGCTAAAAACAGAAGTGCCACATGATCCAGAAATCCCACTCCTCAGTATATATCCAGAGGTAACTGTGATTCAAAAAGATACATGCACTCCATTGTTAGCTGCAGCACTACTGATAACGGCCAAGACATGAAGACAACCTAAAAGTCCATCAACAGATGAATGGATAAAGCTATGATATGCATATATAGCAGATATTACTCAGCTGCAGGAAATAATGAAATGATGCCATCTGCAGCAACACAAGTGGACCCAGAGATGACCACAGTAAGTGAAGTCACAAAGACATGATACCACTTTTGTGTGGTATGGTATCTAAAACATGACACAAATGAACCTGTCTACCAAACAGAAACAGACTCAGAAGTAGCGAACAGACTTGTGGTTGCCAGTGGGCCTGGGGGAGAGATGGGAGCGGGAGTCTGGGGTTAGCAGATGTAAACTACTGTGCACAGAATGGACAACAAGGTTCTGCTGTACAGCATAGAAAAACTATGTCCAAATAGTCTATTATAAGCCACTGGAAAAGAATATCTAAACATGTACATATACATGTATAACTGAATCACTTTGCTGTACAGCAGAAATGAATATAATATTGTAAATCAACTATACTTCAGTTACAACAAAAACAGGTGGAGGGTACAAACTGGATGAATAGCAGGGTTCTTAGAAGATACTTAATCGCACAGAAAAGAGAGAAACTTTACAGGAGAGAAAACTGGCAGGCACCACCTCAACCAAATGATCAGAGTTACTACTAGTAACAAGACAAACTGCTGTCACGGGTCTCCTGATGGGATTCGATGTGAAGAGCACTGGCAGCTATGCGGCGGCATAACCAGAGTCCAGTCATGAAGAGCAGGCAGGAGCCAAGCAGCTGACCTGCATTCTTTGTGAGCGTCAAGGCCATTAAAGACAAAGACCGAAAAACAGGCCTAGATGAAAGGAACCTAAGGAGACATGGTAACTATCAACACATGCAACACATGAGCCAAGACTTTCTATGAGGCCAAGGGCTCTACTGAGTCACGTGGTGACACCTGACCAGGGTCCACAGGTCAGAAACTGTTGTTTCAATGCTGATTTTCTGATTTTCACAAGAGAATGTCAGTGTTTTGGGAAACATACACTGAAATATCTAGACATAAAGGAGCATCACATTTGTTGTTTGCTCTCAAATAGGAACATAGTAATGATAGAATAAATGTGATAAAATGTTGCTGTTTGAAGAATCTGGGTAATTGTTTTACTATTCTTACAATGGGAATTCTTTTACTATTCTTGAAATAGTCTGGTATCTTAAAAAGGAAAAATGTTTCTCCTACCTGAGATTCACCACTGTACATATTAACCCTAACTATAGACAAGCACAGGGAGACCTTTGATATTTGCAGACTAAATGAACATGTTTAAACACTTCTCCAGGAAACCTAGAGAGGCACCTGGGTGAGAGACTAATCTGAATCTTGCTGAATCTTGGTGGCAAGTCTAGCTCACGTCTTTCTACTCATATCTCATTACAACCAGGATGCATATGCTGGAACTGTAAGAAAGGAATTTCTAAATATTCTTTTTAAAAATTAAAACAGGCATTTAGAAAAAAATACTAGAATAAGCCTAAGGTACAGTTAGCTTATAGAATGAGTATGTGTACATAAACATAGTTCTTAATGAAAATGATTAGGACAGGAACTTTTAAGAGTTCTGCAGTCACGAATGGGGAATTTGCAAATCTCTTTGAAAAGCATCTTCTGACAATGTCCAGGGCTGATCTGTGTCCCACAAGATAGCTTAATGAAGTAAGTGTGAGTAAGAATACTGATGAATTAACTGACAGGGCAAGAAGGCTGGAGACAAGCTAGGGATGTAGGCGCAGCAGACCAGGAAAAGCCCTGCAGGCTAAGCAGCTTGAATTTTTATTGTAAGGAAAATCAAAATCCTCCTGAGTAGTTTTACACAGAAGAGTGACCATCAGGTTTGCTTCTTTTAATGACCACGGGCTTCCCTGGTGGCTAAGCTGGTAAAGAATCCAACTGCAGTGCAGGAGACCCTGGTTTGATTCCTGGAGAAGGGATAGGCTACCCACTCCAGTATTCCTGGGCTTCCCTGGTGGCTCAGATAGCGAAGAATCCGCGTGCAATGTGGGAGACCTGGGTTGGGAAGATCCCCTGAAGGAGGGCATGGCAACCCACTCCAGTATTCTTCCCTGGAGAATCCCCACCGACAGAGGAGCCTGGCGGGCTACGGTCCGTGGGGTCACAAAGAGTAGGACACGACTGAGTGACTAAGCACAGCACCGTGCTGTCCTGATGAGATGATGTGGGTTGGACTAGGGCAACTGCCTTAGAGAAGAGACCTGTCAATTAGGACCCAGAATTCAGCACAGAGCCTGCCTGCTGAACACAAATGCAAATGCATTTCCAGGAGTCTCACAGTAGGACATCTTCTGAAAATACAAGGCTACAATGACATGAAAACTGCCAGTTCAGTGTTATGTGAATATGCAACAAAGCGAAAGGTGCAAGTCTTGGAGTCTAAATCCTAGTTCTGTCATTTGCTACCCCTGTGCTCTTGGGCAAGTTTCATGTACTTTCTGAGCCTCAGTTGTCTTACCTATAAAGAAGAGGAAATAGATCCATTTATCTCATTACAACCAGATGCATATGCTGGAACTGTAAGAAAGGAATTTCTAAATATTCTTTTTAAAAATTAAAACAGGCATTTAGAAAAAAATACTAGAATAAGCCTAAGGTACAGTTAGCTTATAGAATGAGTATGTGTACATAAACATAGTTCTTAATGAAAATGATTAGGACAGGAACTTTTAAGAGTTCTGCAGTCACGAATGGGGGAATTTGCAAATCTCTTTGAAAAGCATCTTCTGACAATGTCCAGGGCTGATCTGTGTCCCACAAGATAGCTTAATGAAGTAAGTGTGAGTAAGAATACTGATGAATTAACTGACAGGGCAAGAAGGCTGGAGACAAGCTAGGGATGTAGGCGCAGCAGACCAGGAAAAGCCCTGCAGGCTAAGCAGCTTGAATTTTTATTGTAAGGAAAATCAAAATCCTCCTGAGTAGTTTTACACAGAAGAGTGACCATCAGGTTTGCTTCTTTTAATGACCACGGGCTTCCCTGGTGGCTAAGCTGGTAAAGAATCCAACTGCAGTGCAGGAGACCCTGGTTTGATTCCTGGAGAAGGGATAGGCTACCCACTCCAGTATTCCTGGGCTTCCCTGGTGGCTCAGATAGCGAAGAATCCGCGTGCAATGTGGGAGACCTGGGTTGGGAAGATCCCCTGAAGGAGGGCATGGCAACCCACTCCAGTATTCTTCCCTGGAGAATCCCCACCGACAGAGGAGCCTGGCGGGCTACGGTCCGTGGGGTCACAAAGAGTAGGACACGACTGAGTGACTAAGCACAGCACCGTGCTGTCCTGATGAGATGATGTGGGTTGGACTAGGGCAACTGCCTTAGAGAAGAGACCTGTCAATTAGGACCCAGAATTCAGCACAGAGCCTGCCTGCTGAACACAAATGCAAATGCATTTCCAGGAGTCTCACAGTAGGACATCTTCTGAAAATACAAGGCTACAATGACATGAAAACTGCCAGTTCAGTGTTATGTGAATATGCAACAAAGCGAAAGGTGCAAGTCTTGGAGTCTAAATCCTAGTTCTGTCATTTGCTACCCCTGTGCTCTTGGGCAAGTTTCATGTACTTTCTGAGCCTCAGTTGTCTTACCTATAAAGAAGAGGAAATAGATCCATTTTCAGAGTTTTGATGATTTTTCTGAATGTGTAGTTATATGTTTTGGTAAGCCTAGCCCATTCTACATTTTAAAAGGATCTAACGATACTGCTTGAATTTTAAATGATTTAGGCTATATGTTTTATTCTAAAACATAATTGTACATGTTAAAACTTTCTTTTAAAAATCCATGAAAGGGACTTTCCTGGTAGTCTAGAGGTTATGAATCCACCTTGCAATGCAGGAGACACAAGTTCAATTCCTGGTCCAAGAACTAAGACCCCACATAACTTGGAGCAACTAAACTTGCATGCCTCAATTACTGAGCTGATGTGCTCTGGAGCCCGCAGGCCACAACCAGAGAGTCCGTGCACTGTCACACAAGAGCCTGCATGCCACAACAAATATCTCAAGTGCCACAGCTAAAATTCGATGCAGCCAAAATAAAATCCATTAAAAAATGATCTTTGAAACATTAAAAACCCCGAGATTATTGAAATAATACATTCTCACCTCTTCAAGGGATGATTCCAAATTCATTCCAAAAGCAACTCCCATTAGTCCAAAGAGTGAAAGAGAGAAGGTTCCCATGGTCAGCTGTAGGTTCAACCTCATCATCACATTACGGTGGCTAGGGAGGAGAATGACTGCTGAGATCAGAAGGGCCCCCAGCTATGCACAGCAAGTCCACCAGGTAGCCTTGTTAAAGACCAGGTGGGTTAACCACACACTTTCCAAAGACACTCCCATGTAGTAGTTATTCTTTTCAAAATGGAGAAACAAAGCCCTATTACCATGTAACACTTGTTATAAAGAAAATACTGGTTGTTTTATATGCCACCTTACCTGTCCAGGTTGATGAATATGATACTCTGTGAATCATCGATCAGTGCCCTGAGCTCCCGAGAGGCATTGGAAAGGTCCTCGGCTAATCGGTAGTAGTTCTCCAACAGCAGTTCCATCTCCTCTGCATGGTCAATCCCAGCGCTGCTCTTTTCACTTTAATTAAAAGAGCTGACATAACTAACATGCCCCCAAAACATGTGTTATACACTCAGCACCACAAAGCTTCCTCAATTAGCACGTAATATTCAGCTATCCTCCACTCCTCGCAGCTCCTGGTGGCGAGTGGCAGCAGAGAGGCCTGGGAGCCCTCAGCTCCAGGGCATCCTCCAACATCCATTGGTCTCAGCCTTCCCCGGAACCCCTTCCCAGCAACACTAGTAGGGCCTTTGCCCAGGCTTCCGGGCAGCACACTGACCAACACCCAGCGGCTGGTGAAGGTTGACACACTTGAGAGGACCAGCAGTCAGACAACCAGGGCACCGGGCATGTGGTCCGGCTACGTGGACTGGCTCAAGGGCATGTTCCTGATCGTCAGGGCCTGACAAAACGGGGTCCACTGGAGAAGGGAATAGCAAACCACTTCAGTATTCTTTTCCTTTTTTTACTTATTTGTATTTTTTACAGAGTTTTGTTGTTTACTGCCACACACTTTGATATTCTTGCCTTGAGAACTCCATGAACAGTAAGAAAAGGGGAAAAGATACGACACTGAAAGATGAGCCCCCCAGGTCCGTAGGTATCTAATAGGCTACTGGGGAAAAGCAGAAAATTAGCTAAAGGAAGAATGAAGAAGCTAAGCTGAAGTGGAAACGATGCCCAGTTGTAGATATGTCTGGTGGAGAAAGTAAAGACAAATGCTGTAAAGAATAACATTGCATAGGAATCTGGAATGTTAGGTCCATAAATCAAGGTAAACTGGATGTGGGAATGGAGAATTTACTTCAGGTGGCCTTGGAGTACAAATGAAGCAGGACAAAGGCTAACGGTTTCGCCAAGAGAAGGCACTGGTCATAGCAAACACTTTCTTCCAACAGCATAAGAGACAACTCTACACGTGGCCATCACCAGATGGTCAATACTGAAATCAGACTGACTATATGCTTAGCAGCCAAAGATGGAGAAGCTCTCTACAGTCAGCAAAAACAAGACCAGGAGCTGACTGTGGCTCAGATCATCAGCTTCTTACTGCGAAATTCAGGCACAAATTGAACAAAGTAGGGAAAACCACTAGGTCTGTCAGGTATGACCTACATCAATTCTCTTATGATTGCACAGTGGAATTGACAAAGATTTAAGGGATGAAATCTAGTACACAGGGTACCTGAAGAGCTATAGACAGAGGTTCTTAACATTATACAGGAGATAGTGATCAAAACTGTCCCTACACAAGAAAGCAAAGTGGTTGTCTGAAGAGGCTTTACAAATAACTGAGAAAAGAAGAGAAGCAAAAGGCAAAGGAAAAAAGTAAAGGCAAACCCAACTGAATACAGAGTTTCAGAGAATAGCAAAGAGAGATAAGAATGCCTTCTTAGGTGAGCAATGCAAAGAAATACAGGAAAGAATACAGGAAAACAAAAGAATGGGAAAGATTAGAGATCTCTTCAAGAAAATTAGATATAGCAAGGAAACATTTCATGCAAACATGGGCACAAGAAAGGACAGGTACAGCAAGGACCTAACAGAAGCAGAAGAGATTAAGAAGAGGTAGCAAGAATACACAGAACTGTATTTTTAAAAAGCTCTTAATAACCCAGATAATCACAATGGTGTGGTCAATCATTTAGAGTTAGACATTCTGGAATGTGAAGTCACTGGAAAAGACTCTGATGCTAGGAAAGACTGATGAAAAGGATAAGGGGGTGACAAAGGATGAGATATGGCTGGATGGCATCACTGACTCAATGGACATGGGTTTCAGAGATAGTGAAGGACAGGGAAGGCTGCCATGCTGCAGTTCATGGGCTTGCAGAGGTAGGCACAACTTAGTGACTGAACAACAATTCAGCTATCGCTAAAATATTAGTGTCTGCCTTTTCTATTATTGTGATTGAGGCCAGTCTGACCGACTTTGGTAACTAACTGATCCTAAACATGACACAGATAAGCTAAGGACATAAAAAAAGAAGACAACTCTACACGTGGCCATCACCAGATGGTCAATACTGAAATCAGACTGACTATATGCTTAGCAGCCAAAGATGGAGAAGCTCTCTACAGTCAGCAAAAACAAGACCAGGAGCTGACTGTGGCTCAGATCATCAGCTTCTTACTGCGAAATTCAGGCACAAATTGAACAAAGTAGGGAAAACCACTAGGTCTGTCAGGTATGACCTACATCAATTCTCTTATGATTGCACAGTGGAATTGACAAAGATTTAAGGGATGAAATCTAGTACACAGGGTACCTGAAGAGCTATAGACAGAGGTTCTTAACATTATACAGGAGATAGTGATCAAAACTGTCCCTACACAAGAAAGCAAAGTGGTTGTCTGAAGAGGCTTTACAAATAACTGAGAAAAGAAGAGAAGCAAAAGGCAAAGGAAAAAAGTAAAGGCAAACCCAACTGAATACAGAGTTTCAGAGAATAGCAAAGAGAGATAAGAATGCCTTCTTAGGTGAGCAATGCAAAGAAATACAGGAAAGAATACAGGAAAACAAAAGAATGGGAAAGATTAGAGATCTCTTCAAGAAAATTAGATATAGCAAGGAAACATTTCATGCAAACATGGGCACAAGAAAGGACAGGTACAGCAAGGACCTAACAGAAGCAGAAGAGATTAAGAAGAGGTAGCAAGAATACACAGAACTGTATTTTTAAAAAGCTCTTAATAACCCAGATAATCACAATGGTGTGGTCAATCATTTAGAGTTAGACATTCTGGAATGTGAAGTCACTGGAAAAGACTCTGATGCTAGGAAAGACTGATGAAAAGGATAAGGGGGTGACAAAGGATGAGATATGGCTGGATGGCATCACTGACTCAATGGACATGGGTTTCAGAGATAGTGAAGGACAGGGAAGGCTGCCATGCTGCAGTTCATGGGCTTGCAGAGGTAGGCACAACTTAGTGACTGAACAACAATTCAGCTATCGCTAAAATATTAGTGTCTGCCTTTTCTATTATTGTGATTGAGGCCAGTCTGACCGACTTTGGTAACTAACTGATCCTAAACATGACACAGATAAGCTAAGGACATGGGTTTATCCCCACACAGGTTTTGCTGTATTTCACACCCCTGAACCCAGAGACACTCATGCAAATACACAGTACCATTTACAGGAAAATGCAGACATGTGAATGCTGACAAACTGTGCAAACCTCAAATCACTATAAGGTAAAACAAACCCAAAAAGTAAAAATGAACGTAAGGAGCATTTCCTTTCCAAGGTAAACATAGAATATCACTTCCATATAGGAAGAAAACTGTTTCTGAAAAATGTAAATACAGTCAGAGGGTTCAAGATGGCAGCTGAGCAGTATGTGGATCTCATCTTCTCGCAAATACATCTACATAGGACACATCTCATAGAACTGAACACTGCAGAAGAAAAACAGTAAGAAAATCTTCACATAACTGGGTAAGACAAAAGAACAAAGAAAAACCCAAAAAGTGAGGGGAGGAAAGAGAAAGGAATTAGGATGCGACCAGCTTCTGGGAGGGACTGGTGCAAGAGGAAAGGTTTCCACCTGCAGGTTAAGTCCCCTCACTGGTGAAGAGATCAGCTGGGACAGAGGGGGAGCCTCAGAGGAGAGCACAGCAATGGGCTTGGTGGGGGGCAAAGTGGAGACAGAGCCGGCAATTTCCAGCCTGAAAAGTTGCTCCAAAGTGGCAGGTGGAGGCTGGGTGCTGAGGCTCAGGCTTCGTCATGAAATTTACCCCATCAAAAAAAGAAGAAAAATCAAATGGAAAACCAAATAAAAAAAAAAAAAAGGAGGGGAAAAGCAATATAAAAGACCTATGGGATAAAATAAAGTGTGCCAATCTATGCATAACAGTGATTCCAGAAGGAGAAAAGGGGATTAAAAATATATTTGACAAAAAAATATATATATATATATTTGACGAAATTATGGCTGAAAACTATCCAAACCTAAAGAAGGAATTAGATATCCAGACATAGAAGCACAGAGGGTCCCAAACAAGATGAACCCAAACAAATCTGTACCAACAAATATTATAAAAAAAACAGCAAAAGTTAAGAGTTCTAAAGTCAGCAAGAGAAAAACAGACTTAATTACAAGGGAATGACCATAAGGCTATCAGGCTGATCACTTTACAGAAATGATGCAAGCCAAAAGGAAGTAGTGAAATATGTTCAAAGTTTAAAAAGGGAAAAATCTGCAACCTGAAGTACTCTACCCAGCAAGAATATCATTAGGAATAGTATGGGAAAATAAAGAATTTCTCTGATAAGGAAAAACTGAAAGAATACAGCAATACTAAACCTATCCTGAAAAAAATATTGAGAGGTCTTCTCTAAATAGAAAGGAAAAAGATATAGGAAAGGGGAAATCACAGTTGGAAAGTTAATCACTTAAGTCAGCCAAAAATAGAGATCAAAAAGAAAAGACTATTTATGAAAGGAAGACAAACATAAGAAACAGTAAAAAGATAAAAAAGACGTAAAAAAGGACATCAAAGTCATAAAATGTGGGGAAGGAGAGTAAGAACAAGTAGATTCCTATTTTTTACAATGTGTTTGAGACTATATGACTTATAGGCTAAAGCAAGTAAATATAGGAAGGTGTTAACATACTTGAAAAACACGGCAACCACAAATCAAAAATATAATAGATTAAAAAAAAAAGGCAAATAGAAAATACAAGGGTAAGAGAAAAGGAAATCATAAAGCCACAAAAAAAGAAACATAAAAAAGACAAAGGAACAAAAAAGAAACAGAATCAACTGGAAAACAAGGTTTAAAATGGCAATAAATATATATGTATCAATAACTACCATGAATGTCAATGGACTGAATACTCAAATCAAACAGAGTGTCAAACTGGATAAAAAAAATAAGAACCTATGATATGCTGCCTACAAGACAGTCACCTTAGGCAAAGAACACACAAAGATTGAAAGTGAGGGTTTAGAAAAGATATTTCATGCAAATGGAAATGATAAGAAAGCAGGAGCTACAGTACTCTTATCAGACATATAGACTTTAAAACAAAAGCCATGAAGAAAAAGGACAATATATAAAGGTAAAAGGATCAATGTAAGAAGAGAATCTTACACTTATCAACATATATGTACTTAAACACATAAAATACTAACAGACAGACAAGGAGAAATTGATGAGAATACAATAATAGGAAATTTTAACACCCCATTCACATCAATGGGCAGATCTTCTATACAGAAAAATCAGTGAGATCCTAAATAACAGATGTAATTGCTATTTTCAGGAGACTACTTCCAAAAAACCCAGAATATACATTCTTTCCAAGGGCACATGGAGCATTCTCTAGCACTGACCACATACTAGGATACAAAACTCACCTCAGAAAAGAAATTATTTCAAGCATTTTTCCTAAACACAACACCATGAAACTAGAAATCAAGCACAAGAAATCTATACATTATTTAAAAAAACCCAACAGGTCAACAAGAAAATCAAAAAGAAAATTAACACACCTTCCTCAAAAAAACAAGAAAAAAATTCCAAACAACCTAACATACCACCTAAAAGAATTAGAAAAAGAACGAAAACCAAAATCTTAAGTCAGTAAGAAGAAAATAATAAAATGTGGGGAAGGAGAGTAAGAACAAGTAGATTCCTATTTTTTACAATGTGTTTGAGACTATATGACTTATAGGCTAAAGCAAGTAAATATAGGAAGGTGTTAACATACTTGAAAAACACGGCAACCACAAATCAAAAATATAATAGATTAAAAAAAAAAGGCAAATAGAAAATACAAGGGTAAGAGAAAAGGAAATCATAAAGCCACAAAAAAAGAAACATAAAAAAGACAAAGGAACAAAAAAGAAACAGAATCAACTGGAAAACAAGGTTTAAAATGGCAATAAATATATATGTATCAATAACTACCATGAATGTCAATGGACTGAATACTCAAATCAAACAGAGTGTCAAACTGGATAAAAAAAATAAGAACCTATGATATGCTGCCTACAAGACAGTCACCTTAGGCAAAGAACACACAAAGATTGAAAGTGAGGGTTTAGAAAAGATATTTCATGCAAATGGAAATGATAAGAAAGCAGGAGCTACAGTACTCTTATCAGACATATAGACTTTAAAACAAAAGCCATGAAGAAAAAGGACAATATATAAAGGTAAAAGGATCAATGTAAGAAGAGAATCTTACACTTATCAACATATATGTACTTAAACACATAAAATACTAACAGACAGACAAGGAGAAATTGATGAGAATACAATAATAGGAAATTTTAACACCCCATTCACATCAATGGGCAGATCTTCTATACAGAAAAATCAGTGAGATCCTAAATAACAGATGTAATTGCTATTTTCAGGAGACTACTTCCAAAAAACCCAGAATATACATTCTTTCCAAGGGCACATGGAGCATTCTCTAGCACTGACCACATACTAGGATACAAAACTCACCTCAGAAAAGAAATTATTTCAAGCATTTTTCCTAAACACAACACCATGAAACTAGAAATCAAGCACAAGAAATCTATACATTATTTAAAAAAACCCAACAGGTCAACAAGAAAATCAAAAAGAAAATTAACACACCTTCCTCAAAAAAACAAGAAAAAAATTCCAAACAACCTAACATACCACCTAAAAGAATTAGAAAAAGAACGAAAACCAAAATCTTAAGTCAGTAAGAAGAAAATAATAAAGATCGGAGAGGAAATAAATTGAGATTAAAAAAAAAAAACAGAAAAAAAAGTCAATAAAATCTGGCTTCCCTGATAGCTCAGGAGTAAAGAATCTGACTCTCAATGGAGGAGACACAGCATGGGTTTGATCCTTGGTCTGGGAAGATTCCACATGCTGTGGAGCAACTAAACCTGCATGCCACAACCATTGAGTATGCTCCAGAACCCAGGAGCTGCATGTACTGAGGCCCCACATGCCAGAGAGCCTGTGCTCCACAAGAGAAGCCACTGCAATGAGAAGCCTGTTCACCTCTCCTAGAGTAATCCTCACTTGTCACAACCAGAGAAAACCCATGCAGCAATGAAGATACAGCACAACCAAAAATAAATACATTAATATTTTTTTTAATCAATAAAGATCAAGAACTGAGTCTCTGAAAGGATTAACAAAATCAGCAAGCCTCTGGTCAGGCTCACCAAGAAGAAAAAGAGACAGAATCCCCCAAAATTAGGAAATGAAGAAGGAGAAATTTCACCAATACTGTAGAAATATCAAAAAAAGTTAGGAGAATACTATGAACAATTACATGCTAACAAATTTGACAACCTATAAGAAATGGACAACTCTCTTGAAAGATACAGTCCACCAAAACTTAATCAGGAAGAAAAAGATAATTTGAACAGCCTGATCACTTGAAGTGAAACTGAATCTGTAATTAAAAAAAAAAAAAAAAAACTTCCTAAAAAAAGTCCAGGACCAGGTGACTTCACGGGAAAATTCTTCCAAACATACAAAGAAGAACTTCTTACACTCACCTCAAACTCTTCAGAAAGACTGGAGAAGGGCACATGGAGCATTCTCTAGCATACATAGGATACAAAACTCACCTCAGAAAAGAAATTATTTCAAGCATTTTTCCTAAACACAACACCATGAAACTAGAAATCAAGCACAAGAAATCTATACATTATTTAAAAAAACCCAACAGGTCAACAAGAAAATCAAAAAGAAAATTAACACACCTTCCTCAAAAAAACAAGAAAAAAATTCCAAACAACCTAACATACCACCTAAAAGAATTAGAAAAAGAACGAAAACCAAAATCTTAAGTCAGTAAGAAGAAAATAATAAAGATCGGAGAGGAAATAAATTGAGATTAAAAAAAAAAAACAGAAAAAAAAGTCAATAAAATCTGGCTTCCCTGATAGCTCAGGAGTAAAGAATCTGACTCTCAATGGAGGAGACACAGCATGGGTTTGATCCTTGGTCTGGGAAGATTCCACATGCTGTGGAGCAACTAAACCTGCATGCCACAACCATTGAGTATGCTCCAGAACCCAGGAGCTGCATGTACTGAGGCCCCACATGCCAGAGAGCCTGTGCTCCACAAGAGAAGCCACTGCAATGAGAAGCCTGTTCACCTCTCCTAGAGTAATCCTCACTTGTCACAACCAGAGAAAACCCATGCAGCAATGAAGATACAGCACAACCAAAAATAAATACATTAATATTTTTTTTAATCAATAAAGATCAAGAACTGAGTCTCTGAAAGGATTAACAAAATCAGCAAGCCTCTGGTCAGGCTCACCAAGAAGAAAAAGAGACAGAATCCCCCAAAATTAGGAAATGAAGAAGGAGAAATTTCACCAATACTGTAGAAATATCAAAAAAAGTTAGGAGAATACTATGAACAATTACATGCTAACAAATTTGACAACCTATAAGAAATGGACAACTCTCTTGAAAGATACAGTCCACCAAAACTTAATCAGGAAGAAAAAGATAATTTGAACAGCCTGATCACTTGAAGTGAAACTGAATCTGTAATTAAAAAAAAAAAAAAAAAACTTCCTACAAAAAAAAGTCCAGGACCAGGTGACTTCACGGGAAAATTCTTCCAAACATACAAAGAAGAACTTCTTACACTCACCTCAAACTCTTCAGAAAGACTGGAGAAGGGGAACATTCCCAAAGACATTCTAGTAATATGAAGCCACCACCAATCACCCTGATAGCAAAACTAGACAAATAACAACCAAAAAAGAAAATCACAGGCAAATATCTTCAATGAACATAGATACAAAATTCTCAATAAAATATAAGCAAACTGAATCCAGCAACACATGAAAAAGATCACACATCACAACTAAGTGGGATTTATTCCAAGTTCATAAGGATGAATACATATCCAATATATGCAATCAATCCACTATGTAAATAAAACCATATGATCATCTCAGTAGATACAGAGAAAGCATCTGACAAAATTCAATCCATTCATTATAAAAATGTAGTAAAAGCCACTTATAACAAATCCAAAGCCAATAAAATACTCAACGGTGAAAAGCTGAAAAGTCTTTCCACTAAATCTGGAATAAGACAAGGAGGCCTACCTTTGCCATTTCTATTCAACACAATATTGGAAGTCCCAATCACAACAATCAGACAAGAAATAAAAGGTAGTCAGATTGGAAAGGAAGAGGTAACAGTGTCACCATATGCAGATGACATGAAAATGTGTAGAAAACAATAAGGTAAGTAGATTCTTCAGGAATCCAGGAAAAGAAAACTAAATCTATAAATGAATTCAGCAAAGCAGCAGTATGTAAGATTAACATTTGGATATCAGGTGTTTTTTTTTACACTAAAGATGAAATATTAGAAAAGGAATTTTAAAAAAAGACCTTTCAAAATCACACCAAATGGTAAGATATCCCATGCTCTTGGACTGGAAAAATATTATTTAAATGGCAATATTATCCAAAACAATCCACAAATTTAATGAGATCCCCATCTAATTACTCATCATGTTTTTTACAGAATTAGAATAGTCCAAAAATTTATGTGGAACCATAAAAGGCCCAGAATTGTCAAAGCAATCCCAAGAAAACAAAAACAAAGCAGGGGTCATAATTCTCTTAGACTCCAAATAATACTATGAAGGTACAGTAATCAAAACAATGCGGTAACTGGTACAAAAACTACTGAAGCCTGTGTGCTTTAGGACCCGAGCTCCACAACAAGTCACCGCAACAAGAAGCCTGCTCACCTCAACTAGAGTAGCCCTCACTTCCCCAACTAGAGAAGAGCCTGTGGCAGCAGTGAACACGCAGAATAGCCAAAAATAAATAAATAAATAAACATGAATTTTAAAAAAAAACAAGAAAAAAAATAGGATGTAAATTTACAAGCTTTTGCACAGGAAAGGAAACAATAACAAAAAAAAAAAATCCAAAAAGACAACCTACAGACTGGAAGGCAATATTTGCAAATGATGCAACTGACAAGGGCTTAATTTCCAAACAGCTCATACAAGTCAATAACCACAAAAGTCACATAACCCAATTGCAAAATGAGCAGAAGACCTTAAGTAGACATTTCTCCAAAGACATGAAATGGCCAGTAGGCACATGAAAAGATACTCAACATCACTAATTATTTGAGAAATGCAAATCAAAACTACACTGTGGTACCACCTCATACCAGTCAGACTAGCCATCATCAAAAACTCTACAAATAACAAAAGTTGGAGAGGGTGTGGAGAACCCTCCTACTCTGTTGGTGGAAATGTAAAATGGTGCAGCCACCATGGAAAACAGTATGAAGACTTCTTAGAAAACTAAGAATAAAATTACTGTATAGTCCAGCAATCCCAGTCCATACAAACCTGGACAAAACTATAATCCAAAAAGATACATGCACTCCTATGTAGCATATTCATAGTGTAGCAGCATTATTTATAACAGCCAAGACATCACAACAACTTAAATGTCCATGAACAGGTGAATGGATAAAGATGTGGCACATGCATAAAATAGAATACTAAAAAAGAATGAAATAACGCCATCTACAGCAACATGCATACAACTACAGATTATCATACAAAGCAAAGTCAGAAAAACAAAACGTATCATTTATGTGTGGAACATAAAATATGGCATAGATGTGCTGTGTGCTAAGTTGCTTCAGTCATGCCTGAGTCTGTGCTACCCTATGGACTGTAGCCCCCCAGGCTCCTCTGTCCATGGGATTCTCCAGGCAAGAATACTGGAGAGGGTTGCCATACCCTTCTGCAGGGGATCTTCCCCACCCAGGGATCAAACCTACATGTCTTAAGTCTCCTGCATTGGCAGGCAGGTTATTTACCACTAGCACCACCTGGGAAGCCCACGGCACAAATGAACCTATCTATATAACAGACAGAGAACTGACCTGTGGTTACCAAACAGGAGGAGGGGAGAGGAGGAGGGACTGGGAGTCTGTAGTAGATACAAACTATTACATATAGAATGGCTAATGACAACAAGGTCCTGTATAGAACAAGGAACAATATCCAATCTCCTGGGATAAATCACAATGGAAAAGAATATTACAAAGGAATTATGTATGTGTATAACCGAGTCACTTTGCTGTATGGCACGAAATTGTAAATCAACTATATTTCAGTAAAAAGCAAAGTTAATAGTACCCCTACACTTTAGTTACACCTCCCATCCTACCAAAGATGGTAAGTAGAAATGAAGCACTCTGTAAAAGACACTTAGAGACAGACTGGCTTAAGAAGCAAATCAAAACTACACGTGGACCACCTCATACCAGTCAGACTAGCCATCATCAAAAACTCTACAAATAACAAAAGTTGGAGGGTGTGGAGAACCCTCCTACTCTGTTGGTGGAAATGTAAAATGGTGCAGCCACCATGGAAAACAGTATGAAGACTTCTTAGAAAACTAAGAATAAAATTACTGTATAGTCCAGCAATCCCAGTCCATACAAACCTGGACAAAACTATAATCCAAAAAGATACATGCACTCCTATGTAGCATATTCATAGTGTAGCAGCATTATTTATAACAGCCAAGACATCACAACAACTTAAATGTCCATGAACAGGTGAATGGATAAAGATGTGGCACATGCATAAAATAGAATACTAAAAAAGAATGAAATAACGCCATCTACAGCAACATGCATACAACTACAGATTATCATACAAAGCAAAGTCAGAAAAACAAAACGTATCATTTATGTGTGGAACATAAAATATGGCATAGATGTGCTGTGTGCTAAGTTGCTTCAGTCATGCCTGAGTCTGTGCTACCCTATGGACTGTAGCCCCCCAGGCTCCTCTGTCCATGGGATTCTCCAGGCAAGAATACTGGAGAGGGTTGCCATACCCTTCTGCAGGGGATCTTCCCCACCCAGGGATCAAACCTACATGTCTTAAGTCTCCTGCATTGGCAGGCAGGTTATTTACCACTAGCACCACCTGGGAAGCCCACGGCACAAATGAACCTATCTATATAACAGACAGAGAACTGACCTGTGGTTACCAAACAGGAGGAGGGGAGAGAGGAGGAGGGACTGGGAGTCTGTAGTAGATACAAACTATTACATATAGAATGGCTAATGACAACAAGGTCCTGTATAGAACAAGGAACAATATCCAATCTCCTGGGATAAATCACAATGGAAAAGAATATTACAAAGGAATTATGTATGTGTATAACCGAGTCACTTTGCTGTATGGCACGAAATTGTAAATCAACTATATTTCAGTAAAAAAAAAGCAAAGTTAATAGTACCCCCTACACTTTAGTTACACCTCCCATCCTACCAAAGATGGTAAGTAGAAATGAAGCACTCTGTAAAAGACACTTAGAGACAGACTGGCTTAAGAAGCAAACCAAACACGAGTTCAAGTGTTCAAGTTTCTGCGACTATCTCTGTTGTAATATCAAGCATTACAGACCCATTTTTATTTTAATGTTTCCTTATTAAAATATAGACAATTTCTCAAAATAATTAAAAAACCTGTACACACTATGAAAACTATGAGCATTACAGAGGCATCTGTTATTAATCTGATTTTGATCTACAAAGAACAGTAATATTTAAAAAGGTACCATTTAAACTTGAGTATACACAAGAAGCATAAACGATTTCTAAATTCATAAGAGATGAAAGGTTTGTAAGATGAGAGTGTGTTTATATTAACCAGACTTAGAGAATCTGCGCAGTGTCTCTCTCACCTTCCTGCACTCCATCCCCCCCCACCCCCCGCCACTGACCTCTCCAGCTATGCTGCTGGAGGTCACTTCGCTGGTCAGGCCCATGAAAATAAAGGCAGTGGTGAGTCTGTCTTTATAGTTGCTGTACACATAGCATGCAGGTAAAAAGTCTTCATTAAATAAAGTTAGATGCCCTATGGTACAGGAAACAATGAAAGGTGCCTATACCCTCTAACCCAGAAAAATGTTGTTCTTTATAAAAAGTTACCCTAAAGAAGAAAAGACCACTGAACCTGAGAGAAAAACTAGCAGAGCACCCGTGTCCACTTACAAGACTTGTGGGTCACTCCACTTGGTCAGACAGAGCTCTTCCAGCAGCTCCTCTTCATCCAAGATCTCCAAAATGGACTCTTTGAAGATTTTAATATCTGTTTCTAACTCCGACAGGCTATAGGAGTAATTGCATAGAAATGATCAACAACATAAACCTATACACACATTTCCCAACCAGAGCAGTCCCTTTCCAGCCTGTCTTGTCAGGTAGACACCCTTCTACTTTCATGGTAAACACTGACTTGTAAAAATTTTTTGACATTTACTACGCAGTTTGAGAATCAATTCCCAACACAAGAACTATTACTGTATTAAGTGGTAAAATTAACCAATGATACAGTTTTCAGCATATATTATTCATCTCAGAAACATACAACACTATGATATAACATTTTGGGTCCAGAAATTTACTTTTATTCTTCACAGGTATGGCAGTGATAATACAAGAACAGACTGTCAATTACCTTTAATTGATAAAAACACCCTAATATTTCTGAAGAAAGAACTACTGACACAGGAATTTTAACTGTTAACTCTTGAAGGGATTTTAAGGGGTACAAATCCTGAGGGCATGATCATTCAATTTGTAATACAAACTAACTAAAATGTTAAATTCTGGAATGCATTATGATCAACAAACAAAAAACCCATGAACTTTGGAGGGAAAAAGTACGATTTGAATACAGACCTGTCACTTAGTAGCTATTAAAGTTTAGACAAGTTACTTAGACCTCAATTTTCTAATCTTCAAAATGAGGACCATGTCAACAGGCCTTCTGACAGGATGAGATGAGATCATGCATATAAAAGAGCCTGATACAGCATTTCAGGCAAAATAGCTTTTCCCTGAACATTAGTCTGTGTGCCCCCCTTTAGCTCAACTTCCTACCTAGGCTACTTTTCAACTTTATAGTTATGAAAGACAGATGTTAAAAATAATGAAAACCATATTCGGCAATGAAGGCATTGAGTGTAAGTTACAAAGGAAAAAATGACTAGTTGTCATTAGCAAGACTAGTTGGTATTCTTAAGATAGCTAATAATTACACTAATTTTGGACCTGAATTTACATGAAACATTTCACTCCTAAGACTACTGAAGAACAAGTTTAAGACATTTGTGTCCAACTCCCAATTTGGTAAATCACCCATGTTTACCTTTTGCCATTTTGTAGCAAGATGTGCAGTTTGCTTCTGTCTACAGAAGAATGTTTGGGATCCACTAAAGCTTCCAGCGTCTCAAGGATCAGTGGCTGCAAGATGCTAAGTTTCCCCTGAAGGGTGCTGATCTAGATAACAACATGACCTTTCATAAGAATTAAAACAATCTTTTTAGAACACTTGAGGTCAGTGAATCCTCTGATTCAATACAGAAATCCTCTGAATTCGACATTTCAGAAATCCTTTACTACGCAGTTTGAGAATCAATTCCCAACACAAGAACTATTACTGTATTAAGTGGTAAAATTAACCAATGATACAGTTTTCAGCATATATTATTCATCTCAGAAACATACAACACTATGATATAACATTTTGGGTCCAGAAATTTACTTTTATTCTTCACAGGTATGGCAGTGATAATACAAGAACAGACTGTCAATTACCTTTAATTGATAAAAACACCCTAATATTTCTGAAGAAAGAACTACTGACACAGGAATTTTAACTGTTAACTCTTGAAGGGATTTTAAGGGGTACAAATCCTGAGGGCATGATCATTCAATTTGTAATACAAACTAACTAAAATGTTAAATTCTGGAATGCATTATGATCAACAAACAAAAAACCCATGAACTTTGGAGGGAAAAAGTACGATTTGAATACAGACCTGTCACTTAGTAGCTATTAAAGTTTAGACAAGTTACTTAGACCTCAATTTTCTAATCTTCAAAATGAGGACCATGTCAACAGGCCTTCTGACAGGATGAGATGAGATCATGCATATAAAAGAGCCTGATACAGCATTTCAGGCAAAATAGCTTTTCCCTGAACATTAGTCTGTGTGCCCCCCTTTAGCTCAACTTCCTACCTAGGCTACTTTTCAACTTTATAGTTATGAAAGACAGATGTTAAAAATAATGAAAACCATATTCGGCAATGAAGGCATTGAGTGTAAGTTACAAAGGAAAAAATGACTAGTTGTCATTAGCAAGACTAGTTGGTATTCTTAAGATAGCTAATAATTACACTAATTTTGGACCTGAATTTACATGAAACATTTCACTCCTAAGACTACTGAAGAACAAGTTTAAGACATTTGTGTCCAACTCCCAATTTGGTAAATCACCCATGTTTACCTTTTGCCATTTTGTAGCAAGATGTGCAGTTTGCTTCTGTCTACAGAAGAATGTTTGGGATCCACTAAAGCTTCCAGCGTCTCAAGGATCAGTGGCTGCAAGATGCTAAGTTTCCCCTGAAGGGTGCTGATCTAGATAACAACATGACCTTTCATAAGAATTAAAACAATCTTTTTAGAACACTTGAGGTCAGTGAATCCTCTGATTCAATACAGAAATCTGAAACAGCTAGGCTGGTAACGTTTCAGAACATGGTTACTGCAGAATGCCTATCACCAATGATTAAAAAACTAGATCTCCTAGGTTAAAAGATAACCATGCAAAATGTTGTCACTAGGCTCCCATTTGGGTGAGAGGGAATTTACTTCCTTAAGAGTCTTCCCCCTATAAACGCTTAGTATGAAAGGAATGGAGGGCTGATTAAAAGAAAAGCTGCCATTCCATGGTTAAAACGAACTTTACATCTGGTAACCAGTACCTATGTTCTTCGTAAACAGAATGGGATATAGTTCAAAACTCCTATGAACAAAGCTCTTAAAAAAAAAAAAAAAAAACTCTTTTGGAAGCCAAAACATAACTTAAACTTTAAAAAATAAAAAACTTAAAAAGTAAATGTATACCATTATTCCGGTTAATACAGGCACAGCAGGAGTTAATCAGCAGGTAGGCACTGATATAGCTATATTAGTTGTTAAAATATTAAAATACTTCCATATCTGCTAGTAAACAGCATAACAGGTGAATGAAGTAGTAAAATTAATTAACAGTGTAAATTCAAACATATACTCTCCACCCCAGCATGAGCTCCTAAGAGCTGACCCAGTCTGTGTAGCTTTGCCACTGACCACTGTTTATATACCTTCATTTCTTTTTTTTTGTTGTTATTTTTTCCTTTTTAATAATTATTTTTATTTTACTTTTTACTCTTACAGAGTTTTGTTGTTTATAGATATGTATAATCCCAGATTAGTCATATGTATATCCCTGGCCCCCTCTTTCCCCCATCCCACCCCTCCAGGCCATCACACAGCACCCCTGCAGGACCCCCTATTCCCACAGCGCAATGACAGTAGTTATCTTTTATATACCTTCATTTCTTTCCTCCTATTTTTTCCCTGCTTAGTAAGTGGGCTTCAACTAGGCACCATCTCATTGGCTGGTGCTATTGCCTCATTAACCCCAGTAAGGAATGGAGCCATCTCCTACTACCTCAACAGAGCAAGGCAGACGAAGAGAAGGGTGCCAGGTTACCCTAACGTCCACCCGCTGCATGCCCCCTTTCCTCTCTCTCCTCGTCTTCTCCCACTCTGGTCAAGATGCTCATAGCACTGGCTCGCTTGCAGCCAGGTCCTGAACAGTGCTGCCCTGACCGATGGGGCTGAACAGATGATGAAAGGTTTGTCATGGTTACTGCAGAATGCCTATCACCAATGATTAAAAACTAGATCTCCGATAACCATGCAAAATGTTGTCACTAGGCTCCCATTTGGGTGAGAGGAATTTACTTCCTTAAGAGTCTTCCCCTATAAACGCTTAGTATGAAAGGAATGGAGGGCTGATTAAAGAAAAGCTGCCATTCCATGGTTAAAACGAACTTTACATCTGGTAACCAGTACCTATGTTCTTCGTAAACAGAATGGGATATAGTTCAAAACTCCTATGAACAAAGCTCTTAAAAAAAAAAAAAAAAAACTCTTTTGGAAGCCAAAACATAACTTAAACTTTAAAAAATAAAAAACTTAAAAAGTAAATGTATACCATTATTCCGGTTAATACAGGCACAGCAGGAGTTAATCAGCAGGTAGGCACTGATATAGCTATATTAGTTGTTAAAATATTAAAATACTTCCATATCTGCTAGTAAACAGCATAACAGGTGAATTAAGTAGTAAAATTAATTAACAGTGTAAATTCAAACATATACTCTCCACCCCAGCATGAGCTCCTAAGAGCTGACCCAGTCTGTGTAGCTTTGCCACTGACCACTGTTTATATACCTTCATTTCTTTTTTTTTGTTGTTATTTTTTCCTTTTTAATAATTATTTTTATTTTACTTTTTACTCTTACAGAGTTTTGTTGTTTATAGATATGTATAATCCCAGATTAGTCATATGTATATCCCTGGCCCCCTCTTTCCCCCATCCCACCCCTCCAGGCCATCACACAGCACCCCTGCAGGATCCCTGATTCCCACAGTGCAATGACAGTAGTTATCTTTTATATACCTTCATTTCTTTCCTCCTATTTTTTCCCTGCTTAGTAAGTGGGCTTCAACTAGGCACCATCTCATTGGCTGGTGCTATTGCCTCATTAACCCCAGTAAGGAATGGAGCCATCTCCTACTACCTCAACAGAGCAAGGCAGACGAAGAGAAGGGTGCCAGGTTACCCTAACGTCCACCCGCTGCATGCCCCCTTTCCTCTCCTCTCTCTCCTCGTCTTCTCCCACTCTGGTCAAGATGCTCATAGCACTGGCTCTCGCTTGCAGCCAGGTCCTGAACAGTGCTGCCCTGACCGATGGGGCTGAACAGATGATGAAAGGTTTGTCAGGGCCAAGAAAGCAGTGACCATCCTTGCTTAGAGCTTGACAGGATTCCCAGACACTCAATGACTGTCAATTTAACGGAGGAGCTGTTATAAGTATACACAATTCCTGTCAAACTAGGTTTCAAACAGAGGCATCAAACAAAGGACTGTATACACAAATCAAAGAATGGTTTGGAAAGTATCAGAATGATTTGATGAAATATGTGTGCTGTAATATTTATCATGTGTAAGCAGTTACACAACATGCAATTTAGTTACAGAATCAAACAGAATACAGTTCAAATGTTTTGGTATGTTTGTTTATATCATATTTAAAGTAAGTATTTTGAATTAGCACCCCTGAATAGATGTCAGGATAGACAATCTGAGATGTGCGTCACTGAATGTCATAACATGACTGTCAAACAGACTATGTACTATATCTAGAGTGTTTAGATCAATTTGAGTCATAAAGTTTAAGAATTAAGTACTTGTGCATATAAGACCCTGAGATGTTACTCTATTTGGGGGAAGGGTGAGGTTAGGGAATGAGCCATTAAAACAATACCAGGGCTACCCTGATAGCTCAGGGGTGAAGAATACACCTGCTAATGCAGGAGATGTGGGTTTGTTCCCGATCTGGGAAGATCCCACATGCCGAGAGGCAACTCAGCCTGTATACCCCAACTACTGAGCCTGCACTCTAGAGACTGGGAGTCACAGCTATGGAACCCAAGCACCCTAGAGCCTGTGCTCAGCAACAAGAGAAGTTACCACAATTAGAAGTCTGCTCAGCACAACTAACGAGTAGCCCTCACTTGCCACAGCAAAAGAAAAGCACATGCAGCAATGAAGACCCAGGAAAGCCAAAAAAAGAAAAAAAACTAGAGCGTCTTTCTCCTCAAGAGCTTTGTAAAACCAGAAAACATTCAAGAAGCCAAATAAACAGAGGCTTACCCGATACTGCAGGAGTGCTTCTATAGCTCTAAACTCAAAAGGTAAAGGGTATGTGACAAGTTGACCCTCTCCAGCCAACTGCGAAGGGAGTTCCCGGAAAAGCCACTGCTCTAAATTTAAATTACGATAATCTAGTATCAGAAGACACTCTGGAGTTATCACAGCCTTCAAATACTGTAAAAAAAAACAAACAAAACATACATATGCAGATAGACATATGTACATACATGCATATATGTAAGTTGTAGAGCTGAAGGAAAAAATAGCATTCATGAAATATTTAGGATATAACACTCTATTAATTAAAAAAATATTTATTTGACTGTAACAAGTCTTTTTTTTTTTTAACTTTTATTTTACTTTTAACTTTTACAGAGTTTTGTTGTTTAGAGATATGTATGTTCCCAGATGTACCAAATCTTAGTTGCAGCATGTGGGATCTAGCTCCCTAACCAGATACCAAACCCAAGGCCCCTGCATTGGGAGTGTGGAGTCTTAGCCACTGAACCACCTGAGAAATCCCAATATTCTATTAATTTTGGACTAAGCGTAAATCAAATTATAGTCCATTTGGTTTTCAAAAACAAACCAACAAAAAACAAAGAGTCAAGACTTTTTTAAAGAAAGAAAACTAACCCAAAATAAATCCAAGTCTTGAAACCTTTAACTCAGTCTCAACAGAACTAGAATTAAACAAATTATGTATTTACTAGGACTTGCAGGGTAATCAAGAAAAATATACAGGAAAAAGGAAACAAGACAAGGTCTTCTTAAAAGTCAAGCATTCAGAAAACTTTTAGAAAAGATTTGGTTTAATCATGATTGGTTTGGGTGAAATGGGGAAGTTAGTTCCCTTTTCAAAATATCACCAAAACCTATTAAGCTAATTTGAAATCCTCGAGCGTAGCCTTAGTGCTCTAATTTAGAACACTACGAAGTTAAAATTTTATTCTAAAGAGAAGGACGAACATCTTTTGTGTTTGAAGAGAAACACAGAAGGGGAGCCTGTGCCTGTGGACCAGTGATATGAAGATCAGAAATTCTTCGTCTACCTTTTCCCCAACACTATACAGCTAGCCCTTGAACCACGGGGGTCCGCTTACACACAGGTTTTTTTCTGTAGTGACCACCACAGCGCCACACGCTCTATGGTGGCTGAGTCTGAGGACGGGAAACAGCAGGTACAGAGGAACTGTTCCTGACCGTGAGTTACAGGTCTGCTTTTGACTGAGGAGGTTGGGTGTCCCCACCCCAACATGTGGCTCTAGGGCCAACTGTAATATGAACCTTTTCATTCAGAAAAGTTGAAAAATTACACAGATAGAACATATAGTCAAAACATACATATGCAGATAGACATATGTACATACATATATGTAAGTTGTAGAGCTGAAGGAAAAAATAGCATTCATGAAATATTTAGGATATAACACTCTATTAATTAAAAAAATATTTATTTGACTGTAACAAGTCTTTTTTTTTTTTAACTTTTATTTTACTTTTAACTTTTACAGAGTTTTGTTGTTTAGAGATATGTATGTTCCCAGATGTACCAAATCTTAGTTGCAGCATGTGGGATCTAGCTCCCTAACCAGATACCAAACCCAAGGCCCCTGCATTGGGAGTGTGGAGTCTTAGCCACTGAACCACCTGAGAAATCCCAATATTCTATTAATTTTGGACTAAGCGTAAATCAAATTATAGTCCATTTGGTTTTCAAAAACAAACCAACAAAAAACAAAGAGTCAAGACTTTTTTAAAGAAAGAAAACTAACCCAAAATAAATCCAAGTCTTGAAACCTTTAACTCAGTCTCAACAGAACTAGAATTAAACAAATTATGTATTTACTAGGACTTGCAGGGTAATCAAGAAAAATATACAGGAAAAAGGAAACAAGACAAGGTCTTCTTAAAAGTCAAGCATTCAGAAAACTTTTAGAAAAGATTTGGTTTAATCATGATTGGTTTGGGTGAAATGGGAAGTTAGTTCCTTTTCAAAATATCACCAAAACCTATTAAGCTAATTTGAAATCCTCGAGCGTAGCCTTAGTGCTCTAATTTAGAACACTACGAAGTTAAAATTTTATTCTAAAGAGAAGGACGAACATCTTTTGTGTTTGAAGAGAAACACAGAAGGGGAGCCTGTGCCTGTGGACCAGTGATATGAAGATCAGAAATTCTTCGTCTACCTTTTCCCCAACACTATACAGCTAGCCCTTGAACCACGGGGGTCCGCTTACACACAGGTTTTTTTCTGTAGTGACCACCACAGCGCCACACGCTCTATGGTGGCTGAGTCTGAGGACGGGAAACAGCAGGTACAGAGGAACTGTTCCTGACCGTGAGTTACAGGTCTGCTTTTGACTGAGGAGGTTGGGTGTCCCCACCCCAACATGTGGCTCTAGGGCCAACTGTAATATGAACCTTTTCATTCAGAAAAGTTGAAAAATTACACAGTGAATACCCATACACATACCAATTAGAGGCTACAATTAACGTTCTGCTAAACTTGCTTTATCACATACTTTGCTATCTCCTTATTAAAGAGGCACTGTTTTGAAAGACGCTAGTTATTGACAGTAAAAGTGAAGAATGTGGTTTTGGAGAAAAATCACTTGAGAAAAGACTGTTTCCCTTTTGAACTTCTTTTTTTTTTTAAAATTAATTCTAGCTAAATGACAAAAACCTGCCATCAAAGACTTTCTGAAGAAAGCAAATCTTGCATCCACTTCTGGAGTGATACCACTGAGACCTGTGTCCCCTTATTTATTTCCAAGCCTTAAATGTTAGTCCACCAAAATAACTTTGAGCTTTCCATAAAAATAAAAACTTAGGGGCTTCCCTGGTGGTCCAGTGGGTAAAGAGTCTACCTTGCAATGCGAGGGGCACCGGTTTGATCTCTGGCCCGGGAGGATCCCATGTGCCACAGAGTGACTGAACCGGTGTGTCCAATTACAAGCCAGCGCTCTGGAGGGCGTGTGCCCAGAGCTGGTGCTCCGCAATGAGAGGCCACTGCAATGGGAGGCCCACACAGGCCAAAGTACAAAGACGGATGAAAATAAATAAATAAAAACCCAATAAAAGTTGCCAAAATTAAAACAAACAAAAAACCAAAACCCTTAAACTAAGATTAACTTTAGGGACTTTCCTGGTGGTCCAGGGGCTAAGGCTCTGCACTCCCAGTGCAGGGGCCTCCAGTCCACTCCTTGGTCAGGGAACTAGATCCCATATGCCACAAAGCTGCAACTAACATTCAGCACAGACAAATAAATAAATATTTAAAAACCAAAAGATAACGAACTTTAAAGGCTATTTCTAGGCTATTTGGAAAATCAGAATATATTCTTAGTAGCTGAAGTTACAATGAAATTAAATATATACTATATACGATTAAAAAAGTTACTATAAATCAAGAATCTCTTATTTCAGAAACTAGCGACTAAATTCAAACAGAATGAAGACAGCAGTCAGACCTTTTCCATTATAAATAGAGCAGCTCTAGGCCAGCTGAGCACAGGCATATAATCCATGTAAAATGAGTTCTGCTCCTAACAACATACCATATTATAAAATAAGTTTGCACATCTATATGTTTATTACAAAATTACTTTTAACCTAGTTACTGATCAAGATAGTAAAGAAGTAGCTTTTCTAAGACTGCAGTGAAGAAATGTAGATGAAATAAAATCCTGTACCTCCATTCGCATGATAATCCTATTGTTTCTGGTTGTGATGCTCATTAAATGTTGAAACCTCAGATCTCTGGCTTGAAGACCTAATTCTTGATATAAGTCTGTTTTCTTCCTTTCTAAAAAAGAAACATGTTTAACAAAAAAGAGTGGGTAAACCAATAAGCAAAGAGTTTAGCTTTTATATCGAGAGTACCCCTTCCACCACCATTGAGATAATCTTCTATTACTACCAGAAACAAGAGCTAAAAGAAGTCTTTTTTTTTTCTTTTTTGCAACTTATGCCACAGTACTTTATTTTTTATTTCTTTGGAACTTTTTGTTTGGTACTGGGGTATGGCCAATAAGCAATGCTGTGACAGTTTCAGGTGAACAGCACAGGGCCTCAGCCATATATGTGCACATGTATCCATCCTCCTCCAAATCCCCCTCCAGGCCAGGTGCCACGTGACACTGCGCTGAGTTCCATGTGCTATACAGTGGGTCCTTGTTAGTTATCCATTTCAAATACAGCAGTGAGTACATGTCCATCCCGAGCTTCCTAAATGTCCTTTCCCCCGATGCTCCCCACCCCTCCACAACCATAAGTTTGTTCTCTTAAGTCTGTGAGTCTCTGTTTTGTAAGTTCACCGCATTTGTATCATTTCTTTTTAGATTCCACCTATCACAAGGTAGTTCTCATCTGTTTGACTTCACTCAGTATGACAATCTCCATATCCACCCATGTTGCTGCAAACAGTAGTATTTCATTCTTTTTAATAGCTAAGTCATTAATATGGGTCTTTTTAATACCCATTTCTGCCTCAAAAATAACCATACTCAGGCTACACCCGGTCAAACTAGCTTTCCTTAGAACTAGTTTGACCAAATGTCAAACCAGTTTTCTCCTCTTGACCATTCTCTGTACTTAGAAAAGCCCCTTGGGACCAATATAAAAACCACAGCTACACATCACTAGGACTTACAGTAACAATTCCCAGCTCATGGATTTTTAAATATGAATAATACATAACTAAATTTTCTAATTTTTTCCTTACTACATTATCAACTTAAGCATTTTAATTCTATGAACAGAAAATTAAAGCTAAAATTTATGACCTGAAAACTAAATTTATTACCTAAGAGAAAGCAAAACGGATGAAGAAACTCAAGAAATGACGCTGCTAGTAGGAGCATCTATCCTTGCAGCTCAAGCCACACCTGTGACACAGCTCTACGTGGAACAACCTTTAGGGAGACACTGACCCAAAAGACGCCCACGATTCTCTGCTAGGATCTCAGCGACAGCAGGGGCAGGACTACAGGGTGGGAAGGAGAGGAAGGCCTGAAACCTGCACCTGAGGTTGGATGGTAAAGTAAGGCTTGGTTTCCCTTAAAGAAGTCACTGTCCATGAGAGCACCGATGCCCATCAGAGCCCTGCTCCCGTCTGCTGTCACCCACTGCCACCTCGATGGCCATGGTATTCCTCGATCCTGCCTTCAACATGGCCCAGGAGGAGATGAACGGGAGGACCAGGGCAGTGCAAAGGAGACTAAGGAAGAGAAACAAAAGGGAAAAGTGTTCCTGTCTCAGCTGCACACCAGCCGCCACTCTTCCTTTAACGCCTGTTAAGGAAATGAAAATCCTACGTGGTCCGATTCCCGGGGCTTCCTAAATGTCCTTTCCCCCGATGCTCCCCACCCCTCCACAACCATAAGTTTGTTCTCTTAAGTCTGTGAGTCTCTGTTTTGTAAGTTCACCGCATTTGTATCATTTCTTTTTAGATTCCACCTATCACAAGGTAGTTCTCATCTGTTTGACTTCACTCAGTATGACAATCTCCATATCCACCCATGTTGCTGCAAACAGTAGTATTTCATTCTTTTTAATAGCTAAGTCATTAATATGGGTCTTTTTAATACCCATTTCTGCCTCAAAAATAACCATACTCAGGCTACACCCGGTCAAACTAGCTTTCCTTAGAACTAGTTTGACCAAATGTCAAACCAGTTTTCTCCTCTTGACCATTCTCTGTACTTAGAAAAGCCCCTTGGGACCAATATAAAAACCACAGCTACACATCACTAGGACTTACAGTAACAATTCCCAGCTCATGGATTTTTAAATATGAATAATACATAACTAAATTTTCTAATTTTTTCCTTACTACATTATCAACTTAAGCATTTTAATTCTATGAACAGAAAATTAAAGCTAAAATTTATGACCTGAAAACTAAATTTATTACCTAAGAGAAAGCAAAACGGATGAAGAAACTCAAGAAATGACGCTGCTAGTAGGAGCATCTATCCTTGCAGCTCAAGCCACACCTGTGACACAGCTCTACGTGGAACAACCTTTAGGGGAGACACTGACCCAAAAGACGCCCACGATTCTCTGCTAGGATCTCAGCGACAGCAGGGGCAGGACTACAGGGTGGGAAGGAGAGGAAGGCCTGAAACCTGCACCTGAGGTTGGATGGTAAAGTAAGGCTTGGTTTCCCTTAAAGAAGTCACTGTCCATGAGAGCACCGATGCCCATCAGAGCCCTGCTCCCGTCTGCTGTCACCCACTGCCACCTCGATGGCCATGGTATTCCTCGATCCTGCCTTCAACATGGCCCAGGAGGAGATGAACGGGAGGACCAGGGCAGTGCAAAGGAGACTAAGGAAGAGAAACAAAAGGGAAAAGTGTTCCTGTCTCAGCTGCACACCAGCCGCCACTCTTCCTTTAACGCCCTGTTAAGAGTGAAAGTGGCTCCTAACCCCCCATTACAGTACGGGTCAGGTGTTGTCAGTTCCAATTAGGGCTAATGGGCAAATGCTGAATAAAGATCGTCCCCAACACACTCACATAGGCAAGCAATTTCTACTCAAAACACTATAATTTCTTGACTTCCAGTGCATTCACTCTTTCTAAAAAAGTGATTTAGAAGAAAATTCCAGATACTCACCAAAAGAAGTGACCTTTCCTTCTTTGTCAAATTTTGTCTGGAGACAGATAATGAAAACAAAATATTATTTTCTCCCAAATCAGCACATAATTTGTGGTATCATATCATCTGGTATTATGATGATAATCTCTCTCAAATAATGAAATGTAGATATAAACATCACTGAATTAAATCTGGTTACGAGTTCAGGGTTAAAACAAAAAATCCCCTTTCCTTTGCCAGGACAAATCTGACTCTGGATTAGCTAGCTTGGATCCTCTGGAGATCTGATAAAGGAATGTCAGCTGTGATACTAGGCAACACAGCTTATGATAAAAATGCCCAAGGACTGGTAGACAGGCTGCATCAGGAAGACTGTTCGGGGCCACAGTTCAGTCTGTTCCGAGGACAGCGGCTTTTGTAACTGACTGTGACCCTTGCAGGAGCCAGGGCCGTGCCTGCGGATGGTGACAAGAGACACTGGCACTAGAGGGCCTGGGGAGGGAGCTCTAAGCCAAGGTGGATCTTGCACCCACCTTTGACACTATCCTCTGTCTCACACCTAAGCTGTCAGAGGACGGGAGGGCAGGACTACAGGGTGGGAAGGAGAGGAAGGCCTGAAACCTGCACCTGAGGTTGGATGGTAAAGTAAGGCTTGGTTTCCCTTAAAGAAGTCACTGTCCATGAGAGCACCGATGCCCATCAGAGCCCTGCTCCCGTCTGCTGTCACCCACTGCCACCTCGATGGCCATGGTATTCCTCGATCCTGCCTTCAACATGGCCCAGGAGGAGATGAACGGGAGGACCAGGGCAGTGCAAAGGAGACTAAGGAAGAGAAACAAAAGGGAAAAGTGTTCCTGTCTCAGCTGCACACCAGCCGCCACTCTTCCTTTAACGCCCTGTTAAGAGTGAAAGTGGCTCCTAACCCCCCATTACAGTACGGGTCAGGTGTTGTCAGTTCCAATTAGGGCTAATGGGCAAATGCTGAATAAAGATCGTCCCCAACACACTCACATAGGCAAGCAATTTCTACTCAAAACACTATAATTTCTTGACTTCCAGTGCATTCACTCTTTCTAAAAAAGTGATTTAGAAGAAAATTCCAGATACTCACCAAAAGAAGTGACCTTTCCTTCTTTGTCAAATTTTGTCTGGAGACAGATAATGAAAACAAAATATTATTTTCTCCCAAATCAGCACATAATTTGTGGTATCATATCATCTGGTATTATGATGATAATCTCTCTCAAATAATGAAATGTAGATATAAACATCACTGAATTAAATCTGGTTACGAGTTCAGGGTTAAAACAAAAAATCCCCTTTCCTTTGCCAGGACAAATCTGACTCTGGATTAGCTAGCTTGGATCCTCTGGAGATCTGATAAAGGAATGTCAGCTGTGATACTAGGCAACACAGCTTATGATAAAAATGCCCAAGGACTGGTAGACAGGCTGCATCAGGAAGACTGTTCGGGGGCCACAGTTCAGTCTGTTCCGAGGACAGCGGCTTTTGTAACTGACTGTGACCCTTGCAGGAGCCAGGGCCGTGCCTGCGGGATGGTGACAAGAGACACTGGCACTAGAGGGCCTGGGGAGGGGAGCTCTAAGCCAAGGTGGATCTTGCACCCACCTTTGACACTATCCTCTTCTCACACCTAAGCTGTCACACAGGTGCAGAGGAGCCCCTGGATGGCTGTAACAACTTTGGAAGAGAACACACCTAATACTGCACCCATGAATTTCCTATCCTTGTGCCTTATCTTGGGAATCTAAGTATGAATATCTATGGGAGGCTGTGAGGTCTCTGGTGGGTGCTGCAGAATCAATAAATATTTACAGAAAAGGGGGCTTCCCTGGTGGTCCAGTGGGTAAGGACACCGCCTTGCAGGGGGTGCCGGTTCGATCCCTGGCCTGGGAAGATCCCACGTGCCGTGGAGCGGCTGGACTGATGTGTCCAATTACCGAGCCGGAGCTCTGGAGCACATGCGCCCAGAGCCAGTGCTCTGCGACAACAGAGGCCACCGCAATGGGAGGCCCACATGGGCCAAAGAACAAAGATGGATGACAAATAAATGAAAGACCAATAGAAGTGGCCAAAAAAAAAAAAAAAAAAAACAAAAAACTTACAGAAAAGACTTCTGATAGTGAAGAGAGGACACAATGCAGAAACTGTACTTATCTCCTATTAGGCAGGGGAAATGTTTTGTCCACAGTCAAGTCTGAAGATGTCACATGGATCACTGTATGCTCGGCTGTATTAATTACTATGAAACATGCATTTTCAGAAGACATACTCTAAGATATAGATGAGGTACAAGTCCTAAATATGCCTGCTATGTTAAGAATACCACAATAAAACTGCATAATGTATTTCAGTTTGCTTCTGTGAGCAAAGATAACATCAAAAATTATGCACCAAAACCATCAGAGTGAAAGGAAATAAAACCACACTAACCTTGGTTTTCCGCATTTTTTGCCAGGACAAATCTGACTCTGGATTAGCTAGCTTGGATCCTCTGGAGATCTGATAAAGGAATGTCAGCTGTGATACTAGGCAACACAGCTTATGATAAAAATGCCCAAGGACTGGTAGACAGGCTGCATCAGGAAGACTGTTCGGGGCCACAGTTCAGTCTGTTCCGAGGACAGCGGCTTTTGTAACTGACTGTGACCCTTGCAGGAGCCAGGGCCGTGCCTGCGGATGGTGACAAGAGACACTGGCACTAGAGGGCCTGGGGAGGGAGCTCTAAGCCAAGGTGGATCTTGCACCCACCTTTGACACTATCCTCTTCTCACACCTAAGCTGTCACACAGGTGCAGAGGAGCCCCTGGATGGCTGTAACAACTTTGGAAGAGAACACACCTAATACTGCACCCATGAATTTCCTATCCTTGTGCCTTATCTTGGGAATCTAAGTATGAATATCTATGGGAGGCTGTGAGGTCTCTGGTGGGTGCTGCAGAATCAATAAATATTTACAGAAAAGGGGGCTTCCCTGGTGGTCCAGTGGGTAAGGACACCGCCTTGCAGGGGGTGCCGGTTCGATCCCTGGCCTGGGAAGATCCCACGTGCCGTGGAGCGGCTGGACTGATGTGTCCAATTACCGAGCCGGAGCTCTGGAGCACATGCGCCCAGAGCCAGTGCTCTGCGACAACAGAGGCCACCGCAATGGGAGGCCCACATGGGCCAAAGAACAAAGATGGATGACAAATAAATGAAAGACCAATAGAAGTGGCCAAAAAAAAAAAAAAAAAAAACAAAAAACTTACAGAAAAGACTTCTGATAGTGAAGAGAGGACACAATGCAGAAACTGTACTTATCTCCTATTAGGCAGGGGAAATGTTTTGTCCACAGTCAAGTCTGAAGATGTCACATGGATCACTGTATGCTCGGCTGTATTAATTACTATGAAACATGCATTTTCAGAAGACATACTCTAAGATATAGATGAGGTACAAGTCCTAAATATGCCTGCTATGTTAAGAATACCACAATAAAACTGCATAATGTATTTCAGTTTGCTTCTGTGAGCAAAGATAACATCAAAAGGAATATATAAGCACCAAAACCATCAGAGTGAAAGGACAATCTACATGAAGGGAAGCGTTGCTTTGTGTAATATACACTAGCTTTCCTCCTTATACTAGCTTATTTCACAAATACACACACTTGCTGCAGAAAATTGGCAAATAAAACTATGTACTCACAAGTTTTAGAGCAAACCATGCTAATATTTTACTAAATATCCTTCCAGACTCATTCCTGTTAAATACATGCATGTTACACACACTTCTTTGCAGTCTCTCCTCCACTTTCAACTTAACAAGGTATGGCGGAATATTTTTGCATCTCAGTATTTATCATTTTTAATGGGAGGTTTTATTTAAAAAAAAAAAAAAGAGAGATCATGGGCTTCCCTGGTGGTCCAGTAGGTAAAGAGTCCACCTTGCAGTGCAAGGGGCACCAGTTTGATCCCTGACCTGGGAAGATCCCACATGCTGCAGAGTGGCTGGACCAGTATGTCCCATTACGACCCAGCGCTCTGGGGTGCATGTGCCCAGAGGCTGTGCTCTGCAGTGAGAGAGGCCACTGCAACGGGAGGCCCACACAGGCCAAAGAATAAAAGGATGAAAATAAGTAGAAATAAAAGAGGCATTATGGGGAAAAGAAAAAAAAAAGAGATCATACACACTGATTTTTTAAAATGTTTATTATTCCTTATAATGGAACTCACATTATTTCAAATAGCATCAACTGATTTTCTTAAGTGTTCTTGGTAGACTTATTTCTCCTGCAAAGAACCTTCCTACAATATTTAACACTGACTTTGTGCTGTTTACACTGGCTAACTCTCCCAGAACAGTAACAGTGGTAACAACACAAAACAGTGGGAGTAATGTTGTTCTGTATAGTTTATAAAGAAAAGTTCCTAAGTTAAAGAGCCTCAATAATAATGATGATATATGGCTAATACACATTGAACGCGTTTACCATATGTGAGGTATTATTTTTAAGGGTTTTACATATTTGAATTAATTTAAATCTCAGAACAAATTCTATAAGGTAGGTACTACTGCCCCTAGTTTACAGATGAGAAAACTAAAGCACAAAGCGAATACCATAACTTGTCCAAGTCCATCCAGTTAGTAAGAGATAGAGCTGAGATCAAAAGGAATATATAAGCACCAAAACCATCAGAGTGAAAGGACAATCTACATGAAGGGAAGCGTTGCTTTGTGTAATATACACTAGCTTTCCTCCTTATACTAGCTTATTTCACAAATACACACACTTGCTGCAGAAAATTGGCAAATAAAACTATGTACTCACAAGTTTTAGAGCAAACCATGCTAATATTTTACTAAATATCCTTCCAGACTCATTCCTGTTAAATACATGCATGTTACACACACTTCTTTGCAGTCTCTCCTCCACTTTCAACTTAACAAGGTATGGCGGAATATTTTTGCATCTCAGTATTTATCATTTTTAATGGGAGGTTTTATTTAAAAAAAAAAAAAAGAGAGATCATGGGCTTCCCTGGTGGTCCAGTAGGTAAAGAGTCCACCTTGCAGTGCAAGGGGCACCAGTTTGATCCCTGACCTGGGAAGATCCCACATGCTGCAGAGTGGCTGGACCAGTATGTCCAATTACGACCCAGCGCTCTGGGGTGCATGTGCCCAGAGGCTGTGCTCTGCAGTGAGAGAGGCCACTGCAACGGGAGGCCCACACAGGCCAAAGAATAAAAGGATGAAAATAAGTAGAAATAAAAGAGGCATTATGGGGAAAAGAAAAAAAAAAGAGATCATACACACTGATTTTTTAAAATGTTTATTATTCCTTATAATGGAACTCACATTATTTCAAATAGCATCAACTGATTTTCTTAAGTGTTCTTGGTAGACTTATTTCTCCTGCAAAGAACCTTCCTACAATATTTAACACTGACTTTGTGCTGTTTACACTGGCTAACTCTCCCAGAACAGTAACAGTGGTAACAACACAAAACAGTGGGAGTAATGTTGTTCTGTATAGTTTATAAAGAAAAGTTCCTAAGTTAAAGAGCCTCAATAATAATGATGATATATGGCTAATACACATTGAACGTTTACCATATGTGAGGTATTATTTTTAAGGGTTTTACATATTTGAATTAATTTAAATCTCAGAACAAATTCTATAAGGTAGGTACTACTGCCCCTAGTTTACAGATGAGAAAACTAAAGCACAAAGCGAATACCATAACTTGTCCAAGTCCATCCAGTTAGTAAGAGATAGAGCTGAGATCTGAATTTAGAAAGTTTGGCTCAGAGCAAGCACTTTCTCTAAAAATAAAGCCTACAGAAATATTACAAGTGCATTACAACCAATTTCCCTGTAATCCTGACCTAGAGTTGCCCTTTGTTAACACGTGCCCTAGTGGCCTTATTGCACTATGTGTGTAATACACACCATTTATGTTATGTTCAAGTTTTTTCTTTATACCATTTCAGAGAAAGTTGCAGAGATTGAGATCCAGCAAAGCCTGCAGTTTAAATAAACGGTGCCGCCTTCAAAACGCTTCTACATATAGTATATTGCATAGCACAAGTTTGAACCATTTTGTGGCTAACAGCCTTCAAGGACTTCTGGAGAAATTTTGACTATTCAACGAGGAAGCTCTAAACTGTGATTTGAGCCACCTGTTCTAGTACTAAAGCTCTGCAGTCATTAGCAAAGACTCACGAGTGCTGGGGAGCAAGTCAGCTGGCGCTCAGGTCACTGGCTAAGGAGAAGACAATGACTTACACGTGTAAGCCTTCATCATAAAACTAAGCAGTACCATGGCTGATCAGGCCAGCCCAGTTAACTTAATAAGTATGGAAAGTACTCGCTGTAAGTCACCTGATACTCACCACAGTGAACACCGGGGCCACGCTGGCTAAAGTGGCTTGAGAGACATCAGAAGTTCTACACGGTGAGTTTCACCTGAAGGATAAATTAGAGAATTTCTAGTAAGCATATGATTTGCTTTTCACAATATTTAACACTGACTTTGTGCTGTTTACACTGGCTAACTCTCCCAGAACAGTAACAGTGGTAACAACACAAAACAGTGGGAGTAATGTTGTTCTGTATAGTTTATAAAGAAAAGTTCCTAAGTTAAAGAGCCTCAATAATAATGATGATATATGGCTAATACACATTGAACGTTTACCATATGTGAGGTATTATTTTTAAGGGTTTTACATATTTGAATTAATTTAAATCTCAGAACAAATTCTATAAGGTAGGTACTACTGCCCCTAGTTTACAGATGAGAAAACTAAAGCACAAAGCGAATACCATAACTTGTCCAAGTCCATCCAGTTAGTAAGAGATAGAGCTGAGATCTGAATTTAGAAAGTTTGGCTCAGAGCAAGCACTTTCTCTAAAAATAAAGCCTACAGAAATATTACAAGTGCATTACAACCAATTTCCCTGTAATCCTGACCTAGAGTTGCCCTTTGTTAACACGTGCCCTAGTGGCCTTATTGCACTATGTGTGTAATACACACCATTTATGTTATGTTCAAGTTTTTTCTTTATACCATTTCAGAGAAAGTTGCAGAGATTGAGATCCAGCAAAGCCTGCAGTTTAAATAAACGGTGCCGCCTTCAAAACGCTTCTACATATAGTATATTGCATAGCACAAGTTTGAACCATTTTGTGGCTAACAGCCTTCAAGGACTTCTGGAGAAATTTTGACTATTCAACGAGGAAGCTCTAAACTGTGATTTGAGCCACCTGTTCTAGTACTAAAGCTCTGCAGTCATTAGCAAAGACTCACGAGTGCTGGGGAGCAAGTCAGCTGGCGCTCAGGTCACTGGCTAAGGAGAAGACAATGACTTACACGTGTAAGCCTTCATCATAAAACTAAGCAGTACCATGGCTGATCAGGCCAGCCCAGTTAACTTAATAAGTATGGAAAGTACTCGCTGTAAGTCACCTGATACTCACCACAGTGAACACCGGGGCCACGCTGGCTAAAGTGGCTTGAGAGACATCAGAAGTTCTACACCGGTGAGTTTCACCTGAAGGATAAATTAGAGAATTTCTAGTAAGCATATGATTTGCTTTTCACATAGACCTAAGATACAACTCCCATAGTCTGTAGAGGTGTTCAAACTATTTCACTGTGCTTTGAACTTTATTCCCCAGAGGGAAATAAGAAACACTTAATACTTGTAGGTGCTTATGTTAGGTTTGGCAAAAACTTTTTAAAAATAACAGTTTAGTGAGGCATTATAGTAAATTATGGGTTTCAGCCACCCTTTTCCTAATTATTGTATCTTGTAGTTGGAGAAACAAATGTGTAACAGTGTCCTGAGATTAAAATAAAATGCCCATTCTTTTTTTTTTTTTTTAAGATTTATTTATTTATTTACGGTGTGGGTGGGGAGGGAGGGGAGCAGGCGGGCTACTTCTATTGGTCTTTCATTTGTCTGTTTTCATCCATCTTTGTTCTTTGGCCCGTGTGGGCCTCCCATCGCGGTGGCCTCTGTTGTCGCAGAGCACCGGCTCTGGGCGCATGCGCTCCAGAGCTGGGTAATTGGACACATCAGTCTAGCCACTCCGCGGCACGTGGGATCTTCCCAGGTCAGGGATCCAACCGGCGCCCCTTGCACTGCAAGGCGGTGTCCTTACCCGCTGGACCACCAGGAAAGCCCAAAATGCCCATTCTTTTCCCATGTACTTTAGAAAGGTTCTTAATGCAAGTTACACTGGTAGACATAGCTTAGAAAACAAACATTCCAAGAACCACTGACCTTCAGTTTGACTATTCAACGAGGAAGCTCTAAACTGTGATTTGAGCCACCTGTTCTAGTACTAAAGCTCTGCAGTCATTAGCAAAGACTCACGAGTGCTGGGGAGCAAGTCAGCTGGCGCTCAGGTCACTGGCTAAGGAGAAGACAATGACTTACACGTGTAAGCCTTCATCATAAAACTAAGCAGTACCATGGCTGATCAGGCCAGCCCAGTTAACTTAATAAGTATGGAAAGTACTCGCTGTAAGTCACCTGATACTCACCACAGTGAACACCGGGGCCACGCTGGCTAAAGTGGCTTGAGAGACATCAGAAGTTCTACACCGGTGAGTTTCACCTGAAGGATAAATTAGAGAATTTCTAGTAAGCATATGATTTGCTTTTCACATAGACCTAAGATACAACTCCCATAGTCTGTAGAGGTGTTCAAACTATTTCACTGTGCTTTGAACTTTATTCCCCAGAGGGAAAATAAGAAACACTTAATACTTGTAGGTGCTTATGTTAGGTTTGGCAAAAAACTTTTTTTAAAAAAATAACAGTTTAGTGAGGCATTATAGTAAATTATGGGTTTCAGCCACCCTTTTCCTAATTATTGTATCTTGTAGTTGGAGAAACAAATGTGTAACAGTGTCCTGAGATTAAAATAAAATGCCCATTCTTTTTTTTTTTTTTTAAGATTTATTTATTTATTTACGGGGTGGGGGGGGAGGGAGGGGAGCAGGCGGGCTACTTCTATTGGTCTTTCATTTGTCTGTTTTCATCCATCTTTGTTCTTTGGCCCGTGTGGGCCTCCCATCGCGGTGGCCTCTGTTGTCGCAGAGCACCGGCTCTGGGCGCATGCGCTCCAGAGCTGGGTAATTGGACACATCAGTCTAGCCACTCCGCGGCACGTGGGATCTTCCCAGGTCAGGGATCCAACCGGCGCCCCTTGCACTGCAAGGCGGTGTCCTTACCCGCTGGACCACCAGGAAAGCCCAAAATGCCCATTCTTTTCCCATGTACTTTAGAAAGGTTCTTAATGCAAGTTACACTGGTAGACATAGCTTAGAAAACAAACATTCCAAGAACCACCTGACCTTTCAGCATTTCAAGTACCAGGGTTATCTGAGTTAACCTATAATTATGAAGTCTATGGATTTTAACTCTATATTTAATTTCTTTTCCACGGATATACTTTAATTTTTTAATTTTTAAAAAATGGAGTATAATTACTTTACCATGTTGTGTTGGTTTCTGCTCTACCTCAATCAGCTATGTGTATACATAGATCCCCCACCTCTTGAGCCTCCCTGCCCCCATCTCACCTCTCTAGGTCATCACAAAGCACCAAGGTGAGCTCCCTGTGATATACAGCAGCTCTTCGAGAGAGGTATGTATTTCACACGTGGCAGTGTGTATCTGTCAGCACTAATCTCTCAGCGCTTCCCACTCCCCTTGTGTACCCACCGTGTCCACAAGTCCGTTCTCTACATCCACTTATACATTTCCTAGAGCGAATACTTGTGGAACAACCCGCTGCATTGGAATGAAGATCTCAGTGAATTGGAATAAAGGCAAATCTTTACTTGAATATAGATCTATTTAAAACATGGGATTAGACTGAGTAGAGGTAAGCTCTCAAATATAACCAAGTAAATTTAATGCCTGGCAAAGGATACTGTTTACAATACTAAATAAAAGAGACATGTGCAGAATTCCGATCTATAGACTATGTAACCACATTCTCATTTCTGATCTTATTCTTCCGTATACATACAAAGACGTAATTTGTTACCATCTGAGGTTAGGTTCCTACAAAACACAAATTACCTTATGAGGATCAGCTGAATAAAGTTACAGAGTTACAAATCAGCATTTGCTAGTAAATCACAAATTAAAAGTGTTACCAGGAGGCAGCTTCTGAATCTCAGTGCTGGTCTTAGAAGGTTAGGTGGGCTTAACCTGGGATTCCAGGCAGTTATCAAACAAAGAAAGGAATATGAACTGTAACCCAATTTGGAAAGACTCTCTTAACGAGTACGGTGAAGCAGGTGGAGACGGGTGAGTTTCTTAGGAAGCGTTTTGAGAGTCAACTCAGAAAACTTGTTTGCGGGCCTTCTGGAGAACCCGTATATATTAATATCTTTGATTTTTGAGCAGTATTAGCACCCACGCTGTCACATCTGTGAAAGTGCCAACGAACCATAGTGCTTTATCATTTAGGGGGGGAAAAAAAACAAACTCAGACGTCTACCCCAATCTTACTATAATGGCTATGGATTTTAACTCTATATTTAATTTCTTTTCCACGGATATACTTTAATTTTTTAATTTTTAAAAAATGGAGTATAATTACTTTACCATGTTGTGTTGGTTTCTGCTCTACCTCAATCAGCTATGTGTATACATAGATCCCCCACCTCTTGAGCCTCCCTGCCCCCATCTCACCTCTCTAGGTCATCACAAAGCACCAAGGTGAGCTCCCTGTGATATACAGCAGCTCTTCGAGAGAGGTATGTATTTCACACGTGGCAGTGTGTATCTGTCAGCACTAATCTCTCAGCGCTTCCCACTCCCCTTGTGTACCCACCGTGTCCACAAGTCCGTTCTCTACATCCACTTATACATTTCCTAGAGCGAATACTTGTGGAACAACCCGCTGCATTGGAATGAAGATCTCAGTGAATTGGAATAAAGGCAAATCTTTACTTGAATATAGATCTATTTAAAACATGGGATTAGACTGAGTAGAGGTAAGCTCTCAAATATAACCAAGTAAATTTAATGCCTGGCAAAGGATACTGTTTACAATACTAAATAAAAGAGACATGTGCAGAATTCCGATCTATAGACTATGTAACCACATTCTCATTTCTGATCTTATTCTTCCGTATACATACAAAGACGTAATTTGTTACCATCTGAGGTTAGGTTCCTACAAAACACAAATTACCTTATGAGGATCAGCTGAATAAAGTTACAGAGTTACAAATCAGCATTTGCTAGTAAATCACAAATTAAAAGTGTTACCAGGAGGCAGCTTCTGAATCTCAGTGCTGGTCTTAGAAGGTTAGGTGGGCTTAACCTGGGATTCCAGGCAGTTATCAAACAAAGAAAGGAATATGAACTGTAACCCAATTTGGAAAGACTCTCTTAACGAGTACGGTGAAGCAGGTGGAGACGGGTGAGTTTCTTAGGAAGCGTTTTGAGAGTCAACTCAGAAAACTTGTTTGCGGGCCTTCTGGAGAACCCGTATATATTAATATCTTTGATTTTTGAGCAGTATTAGCACCCACGCTGTCACATCTGTGAAAGTGCCAACGAACCATAGTGCTTTATCATTTAGGGGGGGAAAAAAAACAAACTCAGACGTCTACCCCAATCCCCTTCTATCTGGTGACCCAGCACTTGATAAAAAGTCAGACCTTTTTCAGAAGCAGTTTCAGTTTCTTCGGCTTCACTATCCCTTTCCTGAGCAACGAGACAAATGCATAAGGGAGGATAAATACTTATAAAAACATTTCAGGTAAATAAGCCTAATCTTGGCTTCGGCACTATCACGATGAATGGAAGCGAAACTCTAAAAGATCGTCTCACAAACGCACTCAGGCTTGGAGAGCTGCAGCCGGGGCTGGTGGGGAGGACAGAGAGCTGGCGGGACCGGCTCTAAGCAGAGTCCAGGGGGAAGTGCTCAGTCGCGTTCAGGGCTGGTGGGACACAGCTCGGCCCGCGGACCTGTGCAAAAGCGCTGGACCTCGGCGCCCTAGGGCCGACTCGGAGGCCGAGGACGAAGCAGGCCGAGGGGCTGGTAGGCACAGACACGTGGGCTTGGAGGTTCAGGTCTGAGCCCTGGGGTGACCGCAAGCCCGGCGTCCCGGGGCTGCAGGGCGGGAAGGGCGGTACCTGCCACAGGGAGCCGGCGGGGCCAGCACAGCGGCGCGGCCCACCTCCTTCTGAGCGATTCGGTGGCGCGGCAGCAGGCGACGACTGGGCGAGTCCCGGGGGTCAAACCCAAGGCCAGAGCGCAGAGGGTGCGCCGGGGCGGCCCCACCGCGCGGGGAAGGAGCTGGGCCAGGCTCCGCAGGCATTCCATGGCGTTGGAGCGAAGGGGAGGCAGCTGCAAGACCCCAACCCTTCATGCCGGACAGTGGCTGAGCGGCCGGCCCTCACTGACCCCGCGCCGGCGCCCAAGCTGCGCCGGAGACATCCTGCGCATGCGCGAGGGACGCCGCGCCTGCGCCTAGCTTCCCGCGCATGCTCCGAAGGTGCCTCTGCGTGCGCGTCTCGCGTCGCTCGGCCAATCAGAGCTTCGCCTCCTGCACCGGTGTGTGCACCTGTAAAGCGCGTAGGGACCGGCTCTGCGGTGGGTGCGGGCGCGTATACACGCGTGAGTCGAACTGTCTTACCCAACCCTTGGGACTTTGGTCGGCGCGTAAAGTGTTATTTCTATTAGCTAGTCATTAAATTTGAAAAAACACGCTGATGTTTTGCAGTTTCTGGAGCATTTTCATACAAATGATTCAATCTGCAGATTGGAAAAGTGAGGAAGTTACGTCCATTCCCAACTCAGCTAATGCAGCAAAAATAAACTGTCACGTGGAATGATATATTAAACATGTTAGTGAAGCTGGAGGAACATGAACGTGTCAGCTTTATATCCTGTTTTTAATCAAGTGTAAGATAGTATTCATTTCAAGGTGCCATTATTTTATGTCACCAAGAAAGAAAAGTCGTTGATAAACTTTGCTCTCTAATTATATCATTTAAGAGTCACTCCAATTTTAGTCTTCCAAATGTGAAAAAAACTGAGGTTTAGAATTGATTAAATGCAGCATATAAGCATATTTTTAAAGTATGAATTAATGGACTTGCCTAGTAGACACAAGTTTCACAGATTTCCATTCAATCACAACTCAGGAAACATAAGAGAGAATTCCTCTAGGGTATTGAGATTCTTCGTGGATTAGGAGACCAGTAGACAGAGGTGTGTCCCGATTTATTTGTTTCCATTATCCCAAATCCAAATCCCAGATTTTAAAATCATGTTCTTGTTACATATAGCACCTACAATGGTAATGGCTTCTCCAGGGTTTGGGTCCACAGCACACCTGGGGTCTGCAAGAGACCGCGTTCCTTTGTTGGAAATTTTCAAGGAATTTGGCCACAAGAGGGAGCATTGTTCCTAGGGTTGCTTATTTATTGACTACTATTACATTCTCATCCCACAGAGTTCAGCAAGGCAGGAAATTCCTAATATAGAAATCCGAGACACTGCTGGTATGCTTGTTAAGATTTTTCAGAGCACTATAACCTAAAGGACAAAAGAAGATTTATTACAAACAGTTGCCCCATACCTAAGAAGTTTCATGACCTGCCATCTGTAGGCTAGAGACCCAGGGAAGCTGGGGAGACAGGTCAGTCTTGAGTCTGAGGCCTGAGAACATAGGCACAATGAGGCTGTAAATGCCAGTCTGAGGGCAGGAGAAGATGAGAGTAGACATTCTGCTCAAATAGTAAAGCAGAAAAAAAAAAGGTGGAGAATTCCTCTGCCTTTTTCTTTTCTAGTCCAGCCCTCAGTGGATTGCATGACACCCACCCACACTGGGGAGAACAACTTACTGAGTTCATTGATTGAAATGCGAGTTTCATTTGGAAGCACCTTCACAGACACCCAGAAATAATGTTTAACTTGCGGGGCCTGTTTCAAGTTGACTAATGAAATCAACCGTCACAACTAGTTCATACATTGAGAATCTAATTTAAAATTGAACCTCAGATCCTCTTGCCGCCTACATTTATTTTTTCAATTATACTTTTTGAAACTAGACTCAAAGCTAAAGAAAGAGCCCAGGGTCAGCAATCAGACACATCAGAGGTTTACCGGATAGGGGACTTACTCGTCCAAAGCAAAATCTTGAAGCGACACCCCACTGTGTGCTGTGGGAGGGGGCGTCGCTTCTGGAGTCTCTGATCCTCTGGGGAAGGGGTGATTACCAGTTATAGGGGTTATTAGCTATTACCAGTTGGGCTTATTAGTTATCAGGGAAACCAGCAGAGGGGCACACACCTCATGGCCCTTGAGATAAGCTAGCGATAGCTGGGGCCTGGGGTGAATTCCTAGGAAGGTCAGTCCTGTGACTAGGGTGTGGGTGAGGCACCCATCTGCCAGTGCGGGTACAGAGAGAAAGAGGACAGCCATCTTGAGTGGACTGGCCCCGCACACCTGTAGATGAAAGACGGTGACACCATACAGAGGGTTTAAAGGATTTCTCAGAATAAAAGCGTGAGAACGACCATCTCTGGAGAAAACACACAGTGACGTCTGATAACTGCTGCAGTCTCCACCTTTACGTAGGGGTATTGAGAAGGTGTTTCATGTAAAGGAGCAGTTTAAAACTGTGTTTAAACAGTTAGCATCCGTCAAAATGTTTAACAAGACTTCGGCTTGTGAAGAGAATAGATTTTATTCTGTATTTTTCCAAAACAAATGTATATGTACTTCATACCTAAGTTTCACTGAGAACCCAGAAGCTGGGGAGACAGGTCAGTCTTGAGTCTGAGGCCTGAGAACATAGGCACAATGAGGCTGTAAATGCCAGTCTGAGGGCAGGAGAAGATGAGAGTAGACATTCTGCTCAAATAGTAAAGCAGAAAAAAAAAAGGTGGAGAATTCCTCTGCCTTTTTCTTTTCTAGTCCAGCCCTCAGTGGATTGCATGACACCCACCCACACTGGGGAGAACAACTTACTGAGTTCATTGATTGAAATGCGAGTTTCATTTGGAAGCACCTTCACAGACACCCAGAAATAATGTTTAACTTGCGGGGCCTGTTTCAAGTTGACTAATGAAATCAACCGTCACAACTAGTTCATACATTGAGAATCTAATTTAAAATTGAACCTCAGATCCTCTTGCCGCCTACATTTATTTTTTCAATTATACTTTTTGAAACTAGACTCAAAGCTAAAGAAAGAGCCCAGGGTCAGCAATCAGACACATCAGAGGTTTACCGGATAGGGGACTTACTCGTCCAAAGCAAAATCTTGAAGCGACACCCCACTGTGTGCTGTGGGAGGGGGCGTCGCTTCTGGAGTCTCTGATCCTCTGGGGAAGGGGTGATTACCAGTTATAGGGGTTATTAGCTATTACCAGTTGGGCTTATTAGTTATCAGGAAACCAGCAGAGGGGCACACACCTCATGGCCCTTGAGATAAGCTAGCGATAGCTGGGGCCTGGGGTGAATTCCTAGGAAGGTCAGTCCTGTGACTAGGGTGTGGGTGAGGCACCCATCTGCCAGTGCGGGTACAGAGAGAAAGAGGACAGCCATCTTGAGTGGACTGGCCCCGCACACCTGTAGATGAAAGACGGTGACACCATACAGAGGGTTTAAAGGATTTCTCAGAATAAAAGCGTGAGAACGACCATCTCTGGAGAAAACACACAGTGACGTCTGATAACTGCTGCAGTCTCCACCTTTACGTAGAGGGGTATTGAGAAGGTGTTTCATGTAAAGGAGCAGTTTAAAACTGTGTTTAAACAGTTAGCATCCGTCAAAATGTTTAACAAGACTTCGGCTTGTGAAGAGAATAGATTTTATTCTGTATTTTTTCCAAAAACAAATGTATATGTACTTCATACTAGAATGTGCTTCAACTGGCTCCAGGCAACGGCCAAGGATGATATGGCAAATTTGGTGAAAATTCACTCTCGAGAAATTTTAGAATCGGGGAGCGAGAGTTAAACAGAGGAACACCTTGTAGGATATGGTATACAATTTGTTACATTTTATCATTTTATCCTTTTAAGAAGGGAGCTTGCGTGTCTTAACACGCTCTGCCAGCACAAAGGGAAGCCATGTTCAGATATGAATCATCCAGGAAGGTGTTAGAAGGACTTAAGCACACTTTCTCGGGAAGGTAGAATATGTTCTAGACCTTTCCCAGTTTACCAGACCTGGAAGTGAAGTTCTGAAACTGACATCCATCCATCCATCCATCCATCCATTTTCAGTATGACCCTAATGCCTAGGGAAAGGCCTAACAGGATCCAGTTTATAACACAGAATGGCATAATTTAAGTTTACCTGGACATGTAGGGAATGACTTTCAGATTTAGCTGATGATGAGTTAGCTAAACCCCATAACCCTTCTTAGGGAGAATGTTTCTAAGCTATATGATTATTTTCTGCAATAGTAAATGAATCTTTGGTAATCAGGGTCATGATTCTAAATGTAATTTCTTTTTTTTGGCTACTTCTATTGGTCTTTCATTTATTCATTTTCATCCATCTTTGTTCTTTGGCCTGTGTGGGCCTCCCATCGCAGTGGTCTCTCTTACTGCAGAGCTCCAGCTCTGGGTGCATGCGCTCCAGAGCTCCGGCTCGGTAATTGGACACGTCGGTCCAGCCGCTCCACGGCACATGGGACCTTCCCAGGCCAGGGATTGAACCAGTGACCCTTGCACTGCAAGGCGGTGTCCTTAGCCACTGGACCACCAGGGAAACCCCTAAATGTAATTTCTTACTGATTAATACGCTAGCACTAGGACAAGGTAGATTTCCTTTTGTGTTCCATATTATTTTATAATCCAAGCTGAGTGATGAGAGTAAGGTGAGCTGGATATGCAGTTCGTGTTTAAACAGTTAGCATCCGTCAAAATGTTTAACAAGACTTGACTTGTGAAGAGAATAGATTTTATTCTGTATTTTTCCAAAAACAAATGTATATGTACTTCATACTAGAATGTGCTTCAACTGGCTCCAGGCAACGCCAAGGATGATATGGCAAATTTGGTGAAAATTCACTCGAGAAATTTTAGAATCGGGGAGCGAGAGTTAAACAGAGGAACACCTTGTAGGATATGGTATACAATTTGTTACATTTTATCATTTTATCCTTTTAAGAAGGGAGCTTGCGTGTCTTAACACGCTCTGCCAGCACAAAGGGAAGCCATGTTCAGATATGAATCATCCAGGAAGGTGTTAGAAGGACTTAAGCACACTTTCTCGGGAAGGTAGAATATGTTCTAGACCTTTCCCAGTTTACCAGACCTGGAAGTGAAGTTCTGAAACTGACATCCATCCATCCATCCATCCATCCATTTTCAGTATGACCCTAATGCCTAGGGAAAGGCCTAACAGGATCCAGTTTATAACACAGAATGGCATAATTTAAGTTTACCTGGACATGTAGGGAATGACTTTCAGATTTAGCTGATGATGAGTTAGCTAAACCCCATAACCCTTCTTAGGGAGAATGTTTCTAAGCTATATGATTATTTTCTGCAATAGTAAATGAATCTTTGGTAATCAGGGTCATGATTCTAAATGTAATTTCTTTTTTTTGGCTACTTCTATTGGTCTTTCATTTATTCATTTTCATCCATCTTTGTTCTTTGGCCTGTGTGGGCCTCCCATCGCAGTGGTCTCTCTTACTGCAGAGCTCCAGCTCTGGGTGCATGCGCTCCAGAGCTCCGGCTCGGTAATTGGACACGTCGGTCCAGCCGCTCCACGGCACATGGGACCTTCCCAGGCCAGGGATTGAACCAGTGACCCTTGCACTGCAAGGCGGTGTCCTTAGCCACTGGACCACCAGGGAAACCCCTAAATGTAATTTCTTACTGATTAATACGCTAGCACTAGGACAAGGTAGATTTCCTTTTGTGTTCCATATTATTTTATAATCCAAGCTGAGTGATGAGAGTAAAAGGTGACGGCTGGATCCTGAGAGAGTGGCTGCCAGCTTCACTCCCTCCTTTCCTGAAAGCTCTGACTTTGGTGCTGGAGAAACAGTGGTGACCACAAGGGCAGAGATTTGTCAGCAAAGATTCCGTGGTGGGGAATTCCAGCTGTACGTGTAAAGCTATAGGAGTGATTAGCGAGTATTAACCTTGCAGACTGGAATAACAGTATTTCTTTCAATTAAGAGACTGTTTTCTGGGGTTGTTACCCTGGCTGTTGTCCTCCGGCTCTAACCATTCCCCTCCTTTGTGGGAATATAAGCTGTGGACAAGTGTTGGTTTGGTCTTACAGGAAATCACCAGAAGAGAAAAATAAGCGGCCAAATCCAAGATGGCAATTGACTTGGCCTCGAGCAGACCCTGAGCCCCATTCCACACTCACTGTACTACGTCCGCATGCTAAATGACACACTTACTGGGCTTCCCTGGTGGCTCAGAGGGTAGAGAGACCACCTGCAATGCAGAAGACACGGTTTGATTCCTAGGCTGGGAAGATTCCCTGGAGTGGCAACCCGCTCCAGTATTCTTGCCTGGGAAATCCCTTGGAAGGAAGAGCCTGGGGTCACAAAGAGTTGGACGCAACTGAGCGACCATAGGAGGAAGAAAGGTTGCAGCCAGTTCAGGAAACACCCCACTCGTTCCCAGAAAACCAGTGCATATGCCTCCCCTTCACTGACCTCACCTTTACACTCTGATCCTCCCTTGATGAAAAGTTAATTTGTAAACAAAGTTCCCACTTCTTCCATTCTCCGGCCTTTGAAGTAAGCGTGTGCTATTTCAGTCTCAGCATCAGTTTCATTATTGGCTGTGTGAATCCAAGCAGGAAAATAAGAGGACTTGGCTGGCCTAGGGACCACGTCATAGCCCCCGGGACCAATTTGGTAATGTGACCGCAGGATGCACCATTATTTTATGTATCTCCAACAAAGAAAAAAATTGAATTCAATTAAACGACGATACAATGCTTTCTTATAACATAATTTTAAAAAAACTGTAAATATTGTAAGCGTATTGAAAGTGCTCCTTTAGACTTAATTAGATATAACTATCACATGACATTCTTGTATAAGCAAAATACTGATTAAGGCATTTATAAAATGTTTTTGTTTCAATGCTACATTATAATGTAATCTTTTTAAAAACCTTAAATTGTTTTTTTCTAAAGTCAATTTAACTTGACCTCCGAGGTACTAACCATGAACATATCTCAAGTGGTGACATGGTGAACAGTATGACCAGGTTCTTCTGAGCTCACGCTATGCACCAGCTTGTCAAGGACAAGTATAGGACTTGTACACTGACTGTGAGGCACTCCTTCATTTCAGAGATGTAAAGATGGTGGGGAAAAAATTGCATCTGAAATCACGTCATGTTGTGGTTTGTTTCTTTTGTTCCTCTCCCTTCTGGCTTAAGTAAAATTTCTGAAATTATTCTGTCAGTTGTCTCTTTCAGATTAAATTTGAGTTAATCATGGGAAAAAATTAGTTAGGCAGGGTTCAGGGTGTGCTGGGTTCTTTCTTTCTTAAGACATCGCGCCATCTGCAAGGCTTGAAAGGTCTTAGTTCTCCAACCAGGGATTGAACCTGGGCCCTCGGCACTGAGTGTGCACAGTCATAACCACTGGGCAATGAGGGAATTCCGAGGGTTCTTATAAGGAAAGGTTTTTACCGCATTTTAATTTGAATGGTATTTAACCCTTGTGGTCCTTTCACACGGATGTTTTAAGAAGTACTTTTCAGGGGCTTCCCCTGGTAGTCCAGTGGATAAGGACACCGCCTTGCAGTGCAAGGGGCGCCGGTTCCATCCCTGGCCTGGGAAGATCCCACGTGCCGCAGAGCGGCTGGACTGATGTGTCCAATCACCAAGCCGGGGCTCTGGAGCACATGTGCCCAGAGCTGGTGGTCTGTGACAACAGAGGCCACCGCGATGGGAGGCCCGCAGGAGCCAAAGAACAAAGACGGATGAAAACAGAGAAATGAAAGAACAATAGAAGTGGCCTGCCCGCTCCCCTCCCTCCCCAACCCGACCCCCGCCCCCCCAAAATAAGTGCTTTCAAATCTGCACTCGGTATGGTTTTTGCTCCATAATTTGAACATGTCATTGGGAAGTGATCAGATAGGTCATAAAAAAGAGTTGAAAAAATGTTACATTGTGCAATTGCTGAAACTTCTGTAGTTTATAATTAAGTTAGAAATTGACACATGTGAGTAGAAATCTTTCGGGTGCCTAGCCTTAGTAATGCTGTCTTCTATGATGTGGCATATGTGCTCAGTTGCATCCAACCCCTGGTAACCCTATGGACTGAAGCCCGCCAGGCCCCTCTGTCCATGGGATTTTTCCAGGCAAGAATACAGGATTTCCTTCTCCAGCAGATCTTCCCAACCTATGTCTCCTGAATTAGCAGGCAGATTCTTTACCACTGAGCCACCTGACTTTGATGCTAGTCATGGTCTTACTGAGTGATAAAAATTTTTTAAATTAGATTCCCCAAATTTTAAATAACCTGCCTAGTCCCAAATTTCTAACAGAAACTCTGTTTGTTCTCTTTCAGATTAAATTTGAGTTAATCATGGGAAAAATTAGTTAGGCAGGGTTCAGGGTGTGCTGGGTTCTTTCTTTCTTAAGACATCGCCATCTGCAAGGCTTGAAAGGTCTTAGTTCTCCAACCAGGGATTGAACCTGGGCCCTCGGCACTGAGTGTGCACAGTCATAACCACTGGGCAATGAGGGAATTCCGAGGGTTCTTATAAGGAAAGGTTTTTACCGCATTTTAATTTGAATGGTATTTAACCCTTGTGGTCCTTTCACACGGATGTTTTAAGAAGTACTTTTCAGGGGCTTCCCCTGGTGGTCCAGTGGATAAGGACACCGCTTTGCAGTGCAAGGGGCGCCGGTTCCATCCCTGGCCTGGGAAGATCCTACGTGCCGCAGAGCGGCTGGACTGATGTGTCCAATCACCGAGCCGGAGCTCTGGAGCACATGCGCCCAGAGCTGGCGCTCTGTGACAACAGACGTCACCGTGATGGGAGGCCCACAGGAGCCAAAGAACAAAGACGGATGAAAACAGAGAAATGAAAGAACAATAGAAGTGGCCTGCCCGCTCCCCTCCCTCCCCAACCCGACCCCCGCCCCCCCCAAAATAAGTGCTTTCAAATCTGCACTCGGTATGGTTTTTGCTCCATAATTTGAACATGTCATTGGGAAGTGATCAGATAGGTCATAAAAAAGAGTTGAAAAAATGTTACATTGTGCAATTGCTGAAACTTCTGTAGTTTATAATTAAGTTAGAAATTGACACATGTGAGTAGAAATCTTTCGGTGCCTAGCCTTAGTAATGCTGTCTTCTATGATGTGGCATATGTGCTCAGTTGCATCCAACCCCTGGTAACCCTATGGACTGAAGCCCGCCAGGCCCCTCTGTCCATGGGATTTTTCCAGGCAAGAATACAGGATTTCCTTCTCCAGCAGATCTTCCCAACCTATGTCTCCTGAATTAGCAGGCAGATTCTTTACCACTGAGCCACCTGACTTTGATGCTAGTCATGGTCTTACTGAGTGATAAAAATTTTTTAAATTAGATTTCCCAAATTTTAAATAACCTCAGAACACCATAGCTCCCTAACACAGCTCTTCCCATGAATCCAGAAACTGAGCTGAAGTTAACCAGTAACTTCTGTATTAGTGACATAATTTCCTGCAAAATCGTTCCTTTGTAATGGTTAACTTCTCTCTTGCTTGTTCACAGCAGGGGGTAGTTTTCTTTCATCAAAGTCTTCTGTTTATTCTAAATTCACTGTAGCTCACCACATGTGACCCTGAAACAAAACAAGACCCTCCCAGGTATGAAGAGAGAGGACTGTTTTACCGCAGTAATTATCAGCAACCTAAGGAACATCCTTTAAAACACTAAAAAAGTTGTTAGTCCAAACTGGACACCTAAGATTTCCTCAGTAGCAACCTTTCCATGACAATGGAGGCAGACAGCCACTGAAGCTCATTCATTGGTGTTAAAACACAGTGATTAAAGACAGTCATTTTCATTTTGCTATGAAAAAAAAAGAAAACTGTTTTGAGTGTGTGGAGAATCAAGATCTGTGGAGAAATGTAGCCTAAAAGTAGTGTGAAAATATGAAAGAAATCCCCAGACTGTTGAAGACAGAACCAATTTACTTTCCTGGTGTTGCTCTATTACTCCAAATTTGAATTACAAAAGGATTAGCATAGTTTACCAACAAAAATGTCAACCTCAGGTGTGCCTTATTCTAATTTTCACTTTAATGAAATCTGCTAATAACTTGAGAGGTAGTAAGCTGCTCAGAGACCAAAGTACCTTGAATTCTTCAGGGTCTGAGGGCTTGGGGAAGGTATTAACTGAAATTTGTTTTTGTTTATTTCTTTATATTAAAATATAAATATGCTGCTGAGGAAATTGACACATGTGAGTAGAAATCTCGGTGCCTAGCCTTAGTAATGCTGTCTTCTATGATGTGGCATATGTGCTCAGTTGCATCCAACCCTGGTAACCCTATGGACTGAAGCCCGCCAGGCCCCTCTGTCCATGGGATTTTTCCAGGCAAGAATACAGGATTTCCTTCTCCAGCAGATCTTCCCAACCTATGTCTCCTGAATTAGCAGGCAGATTCTTTACCACTGAGCCACCTGACTTTGATGCTAGTCATGGTCTTACTGAGTGATAAAAATTTTTTAAATTAGATTTCCCAAATTTTAAATAACCTCAGAACACCATAGCTCCCTAACACAGCTCTTCCCATGAATCCAGAAACTGAGCTGAAGTTAACCAGTAACTTCTGTATTAGTGACATAATTTCCTGCAAAATCGTTCCTTTGTAATGGTTAACTTCTCTCTTGCTTGTTCACAGCAGGGGGTAGTTTTCTTTCATCAAAGTCTTCTGTTTATTCTAAATTCACTGTAGCTCACCACATGTGACCCTGAAACAAAACAAGACCCTCCCAGGTATGAAGAGAGAGGACTGTTTTACCGCAGTAATTATCAGCAACCTAAGGAACATCCTTTAAAACACTAAAAAAGTTGTTAGTCCAAACTGGACACCTAAGATTTCCTCAGTAGCAACCTTTCCATGACAATGGAGGCAGACAGCCACTGAAGCTCATTCATTGGTGTTAAAACACAGTGATTAAAGACAGTCATTTTCATTTTGCTATGAAAAAAAGAAAACTGTTTTGAGTGTGTGGAGAATCAAGATCTGTGGAGAAATGTAGCCTAAAAGTAGTGTGAAAATATGAAAGAAATCCCCAGACTGTTGAAGACAGAACCAATTTACTTTCCTGGTGTTGCTCTATTACTCCAAATTTGAATTACAAAAGGATTAGCATAGTTTACCAACAAAAATGTCAACCTCAGGTGTGCCTTATTCTAATTTTCACTTTAATGAAATCTGCTAATAACTTGGAGAGGTAGTAAGCTGCTCAGAGACCAAAGTACCTTGAATTCTTCAGGGTCTGAGGGCTTGGGGGAAGGTATTAACTGATTACTAAGTTTGGCATTATTTTTAGTTTATTTCTTTATATTAAAATATAAATATGCTTAGTCATTCAGTTGTGCCCGACTCTGTGCGACCCCATGGGCTATAGCCCACCAGGCTTCTCTGTCTTTGGGATTTTTCAGGCAAGGATACTGGAGTGGGTTGCCATTTCCTTCTCCAAGGGATCTTCCCAACCCAGGGATCGAAACTGTCTCTTCGGGCTTCCCTGGTGGTCCAGTGGGTAAGGACACCGCCTTGCAGTGCAAGGGGCGCCGGTTCAATCCCTGGCCCGGGAAGATCCCACGTGCCATGGAGTGGCTGGATCGGTGTGTCCAATTATGAGCCAGCACTCTAGAGCGCATGTGCCCAGAGCCAGTGCTTTGCAACGAGAGAAGCCACTGCGATGGGAGGCCCACACAGGCCAAGGAATAAATATGGATGAAAATAACTAAATAAAAAATCAATAAAAGAGGCCAAAATTAAAAAAAAGAAAGAAACTGTCTCTTCTGCACTTCAGTCGGACTCTACCCAATGAACCATCAGAGAAGTCCCCACAAACATACTTATTTTAAATTTATTTCTTTATATTTAAATATAACTATTTTGGGCTTCCCAGGTGGTGGTAGTAGTGAAGAACCCACCTGCTAATGTAGGAGATATAAGAGAAATGAGTTTGATCCCTGGGTGGGGAGGATCCCCCGGAGGAAGGTATGGCAACCCACTCCAGTGTTCCTGCCTAGAGAATCCCATGGACAGCGAAGCCCGGTGGGGTACCGTCCAAGGAGCCACAAAGAGTCAGATATGACTGAAGCAACTTAGCACAGACACACTTACTTTATACATATCACTTCTGACTTATGTAAATAAGATAGTTATATCCAGTTACTTAATGATTATGCATATAGGTAATTGAAGACCGGGAGATGAAAAAACAAACTTAGTTAGGCATAGTAAAACTATTCCTAAAGTCTTTGCTAATTTGTAGCATCAAGTTGAAGAAAATGAGTTCCTAATTTTATTAACTTGACATCAAAGAGAGTTTTTGCTTCTGATGAGAGTGACAAAAATAATTTAAGTTGAAAAAAATGGAGAATTGCCTGGACTGTGGGATGGATTTTGAGCTTAAGTTACCTAGGTTTGTGAAAGCTTTTCTTTCTCTCCCTATAGTTGGACTGGTAAATCACCCTGGAGGAGAAATTTCTTTGTCTAAACAGCTTTCTGTTCTAGGAATCAAACTATCACAACAGACTCCTTGTAGGGGTAGATGGTGTTGTAAGTGGAATTACTTAAAAGTATCAACATTTTCAGCTGTCCTGCAGGCAAGCAAAGTCAGCCTAGCAGCTTCTTACACCTCCCACTGAGGCAGAAATCCTTTCAAAAGCTAAGATCTTTGCTCTAGTCCTCAGATGTCAAAACTGATCAAGTCTCATGGGGATTCTGGTTTTCTGTAAAATAGTGTACTACTTAATTCTTCAGTTTCCAGAAACACTAGTGCATGAGAACAAAACAAATCCATAATACAAATGATGTATATTGCCAACGGACACACTGAAACAAATCAAAGCCTGAGTAAATTTGGTAATGACTTGACTGAATGAATTGAAAATCACTATAGTTCCAATTGCGCCATATCCCTCACTGGAACCTCATGCTGCTGAACTAGCATTTAAAGGCTTATTGGACACACTTGACGGTTAGTGTTTTCCACTCATCACCAGCTTTAAACTCAGCTTGGGTGCACTCTGAGACCTGTGGGTTTGTCTGCGCGCATGCGTGCGCATCAGCCATGCCTGACTCTTTGCGACGCTATGGACTGCAGCCCACCAGGCTTTTCTGTCTATGGGATTTTCCTCGCAAGAATACTGGAATGGGTTGCCATGCTCTCCTCCAGGGGAGCTTCCCGACCCAGAGATCGAACCTGCGTCTCTTTTGTCTCCTGCATGGGCAGGTGAGTTTTTTACCATGAGCACCATCAACTTAACTGTTATATTCTACTGAGTCTGGTGAAATGTTGTCTGTGTAATATCTAAAATTAGCCAAGAGAAGAAAGATTTATCTTAAAAAGACAAGATAATATTTATTTGGTACATACTATGTGTCAGGTATTCCTGTAGACATTATGGATTCATGATTATCTTTCTTAATCCTATATGGGCTTGGTTGCTCATTTTATAGATGAGGAAACTAACACTTATAAAAGTAAAGTAACAGACTCCTGGTCACACGGCTATTCAGTGATGGGGCCAAGATTCAAAACCAGGTTTTAAGTATCATGTATAGATAAAACCACACAACCAATCTACATTGAAGTATATTGATTTTTAAAAATTATTTATTTTTGGCTGTGCTGGATCCTCGTTGCTGCGGGGGCTTTTCTCTAGCTAGGGAGAGCAGGGGTTCCTCTTTAGTTGTGTCCTACAAGCTTCTCACTGCAGTGGCTTCTCTTGTAGCTGAGCACAGGCTCTTGGCATGCAGACTTCAGTAGTTGTGGCTCCCGGGCTCCAGACAGAAGACTCAGTGGTTGTGGGGCATGGGCTTAGTTGCCCTGGGGCATGTGGGATCTTCCGGGATCAGGGATCGAACCTGCATCTCCTGCACTGGCAGGCAGATTCTCTACCACTGAGCCACCAGGAAAGTCCCATATTGACTTTTTGAAGTATATTGATATTTTCAGTGAAGCAAGTTAAAGTCAATTTTGACACCATCCCTGTGTAATGGATGTCAGGCTTTCCTAAATTCAGAGATTTAAACAATCTTATGACAGCATTGCAACGTGTATACATTTTAAAATATGGAACATCCCTAGTTAGCAATTTTCTTCACTTCTCTTTTATAATAAAATTCTCTGAGGAAGTCAGTTTCAGAGGTTAGATGGTCTATATCTGGAATATATGACTTTTGATCATATCTATCTGCTTTCTTAAAGAAGGCAGAACACCAAAGAATTGATACATTTGAACTGTGGCGCTGGAGAAGATTCCTGAGAGTCCCTTGGACAGCAAGGAGAGCAAACCAGTTAATCCTAAAGGAAATCAGTCTTGAATATTCACTGGCATGACTGACATTAAAGCTAAAGCTCCAGGATTTTGATCATCTGATGAAAACAGCCAACTCATTGAAAAAGTCCCTAATGCTGCAAAAGACCGAGGGCAGAAGGAAAAGAGGACATCAGAGTATGAGATGTCTGGACAGCATCACCAGTGCAATGGACATGAATGTGGGCAAACTCCGGGAGATGGTGAGGGACAGGGAGGCCTGATGTGCTGCAGTCCACGGGGTGGCAAAGAGTTGGACACGGACTGGGCAATTGAACAATAACAACCTGCTTTCTAGTATAGGGGAAAAAAAATCCTTCAAGAGTAAAGTTTTGTATATAACCAGCCTGTGGCAGCTACATGGGCTATCTGACATGTTTATTGACTCCAGTGAGTTTGAGTGGTTGGAAACCTCAGGCAATTTTTTTCTTCCTTGCTGTGAAATAATTGTCTAGAGACAGGGGAATCCTCCAGGTGGCTAGTTAAATGCCTCCAGAAGGTACAGGGCACTGGTGAATCCCTCTGGGGATTTCTGTAGTTTACGAGTTGGCCTTATTGGCCAAAGAATCTAATTAGCCATACCCCTTAGAATGAGATCTCCAGAAGTGGCATGTGTGAAGCAATCATAAAGCAGATGTGGCTCATAATTACGCTTTTGCCCTGTGTGACCCATGGGATCGAACCTGCATCTCCTGCACTGGCAGGCAGATTCTCTACCACTGAGCCACCAGGAAAGTCCCATATTGACTTTTTGAAGTATATTGATATTTTCAGTGAAGCAAGTTAAAGTCAATTTTGACACCATCCCTGTGTAATGGATGTCAGGCTTTCCTAAATTCAGAGATTTAAACAATCTTATGACAGCATTGCAACGTGTATACATTTTAAAATATGGAACATCCCTAGTTAGCAATTTTCTTCACTTCTCTTTTATAATAAAATTCTCTGAGGAAGTCAGTTTCAGAGGTTAGATGGTCTATATCTGGAATATATGACTTTTGATCATATCTATCTGCTTTCTTAAAGAAGGCAGAACACCAAAGAATTGATACATTTGAACTGTGGCGCTGGAGAAGATTCCTGAGAGTCCCTTGGACAGCAAGGAGAGCAAACCAGTTAATCCTAAAGGAAATCAGTCTTGAATATTCACTGGCATGACTGACATTAAAGCTAAAGCTCCAGGATTTTGATCATCTGATGAAAACAGCCAACTCATTGAAAAAGTCCCTAATGCTGCAAAAGACCGAGGGCAGAAGGAAAAGAGGACATCAGAGTATGAGATGTCTGGACAGCATCACCAGTGCAATGGACATGAATGTGGGCAAACTCCGGGAGATGGTGAGGGACAGGGAGGCCTGATGTGCTGCAGTCCACGGGGTGGCAAAGAGTTGGACACGGACTGGGCAATTGAACAATAACAACCTGCTTTCTAGTATAGGGGAAAAAAAATCCTTCAAGAGTAAAGTTTTGTATATAACCAGCCTGTGGCAGCTACATGGGCTATCTGACATGTTTATTGACTCCAGTGAGTTTGAGTGGTTGGAAACCTCAGGCAATTTTTTTCTTCCTTGCTGTGAAATAATTGTCTAGAGACAGGGGAATCCTCCAGGTGGCTAGTTAAATGCCTCCAGAAGGTACAGGGCACTGGTGAATCCCTCTGGGGATTTCTGTAGTTTACGAGTTGGCCTTATTGGCCAAAGAATCTAATTAGCCATACCCCTTAGAATGAGATCTCCAGAAGTGGCATGTGTGAAGCAATCATAAAGCAGATGTGGCCTACATCCCAGAATCTCCACATGAAGCTCTCTAACAGAGAGTTGTTTATCTTGAAAAAGACCTGTGTGGGTGTGTGCTAAGTTGCTTCAGTCATGTCCCACTCTCTGCAACACTATGGACTGTCGCCTGCCAGGTTCCTCATATTCAAAAGTTACTCTCTTGTCTTCTTCAGCATGACTAGGTTCTATTATTTTATTTTAATTTTTTGCATATACCTCTCTCCCTCACTTGCAAGGTCTCAAACCCCTATATGTTCTCAGGCCATATGAGGCCAGGGGGTGAAACTGGTCAAAATGATTAAGGCACAGTTTGGCAGGTTCCAGCTTTCTATGAAACACACATGTGTTTGTATGTCCCCCTGAAATGTACCCCAGTTACTTCGAGGAGTTCCTAGGGAGTGAGATCTTAAAGTGTGTCCAGTCTCTGCATGTTCCTCTTTCTCTGCTCAAGCCCCTCTTGGTATTCTTTCTTACTGAGGCCTCTACTGTTTGTGAAAGCAGGTACTGCCTCCTGCATACCGTCTCCTCTGTGGGGTGATGCTGTGTCTTCCCAGGCCCCAGCACCACGGACGCTATGTTACAGTTCACAGGGCCCAGGGAGGCACTGCCAGGGGGACCCTGCTCCCCACGCCAGCATGCCTCTCTTCTCCAGAGCCCTTCCACATCATATTTTACACACAGTACAAAAGAAGAGCTGTTTGTGCTCTATAGAATTTTTAGAGAAAGATTTATTTCTAACTTTTCGGATAGCCATGTCCAATTCTCTGTGATTGAACAATAACAACCTGCTTTTGTATAGAAATTAAAAAACCAGCCTGTGGCAGCTACATGGGCTATCTGACATGTTTATTGACTCCAGTGAGTTTGAGTGGTTGGAAACCTCAGGCAATTTTTCTTCCTTGCTGTGAAATAATTGTCTAGAGACAGGGGAATCCTCCAGGTGGCTAGTTAAATGCCTCCAGAAGGTACAGGGCACTGGTGAATCCCTCTGGGGATTTCTGTAGTTTACGAGTTGGCCTTATTGGCCAAAGAATCTAATTAGCCATACCCCTTAGAATGAGATCTCCAGAAGTGGCATGTGTGAAGCAATCATAAAGCAGATGTGGCCTACATCCCAGAATCTCCACATGAAGCTCTCTAACAGAGAGTTGTTTATCTTGAAAAAGACCTGTGTGGGTGTGTGCTAAGTTGCTTCAGTCATGTCCCACTCTCTGCAACACTATGGACTGTCGCCTGCCAGGTTCCTCATATTCAAAAGTTACTCTCTTGTCTTCTTCAGCATGACTAGGTTCTATTATTTTATTTTAATTTTTTGCATATACCTCTCTCCCTCACTTGCAAGGTCTCAAACCCCTATATGTTCTCAGGCCATATGAGGCCAGGGGGTGAAACTGGTCAAAATGATTAAGGCACAGTTTGGCAGGTTCCAGCTTTCTATGAAACACACATGTGTTTGTATGTCCCCCTGAAATGTACCCCAGTTACTTCGAGGAGTTCCTAGGGAGTGAGATCTTAAAGTGTGTCCAGTCTCTGCATGTTCCTCTTTCTCTGCTCAAGCCCCTCTTGGTATTCTTTCTTACTGAGGCCTCTACTGTTTGTGAAAGCAGGTACTGCCTCCTGCATACCGTCTCCTCTGTGGGGTGATGCTGTGTCTTCCCAGGCCCCAGCACCACGGACGCTATGTTACAGTTCACAGGGCCCAGGGAGGCACTGCCAGGGGGACCCTGCTCCCCACGCCAGCATGCCTCTCTTCTCCAGAGCCCTTCCACATCATATTTTACACACAGTACAAAAGAAGAGCTGTTTGTGCTCAATGCTCTATAGAATTTTTAGAGAAAGATTTATTTCTAACTTTTCGGATAGCCATGTCCAATTCTCTGTAATGAGTGCATGGGGACTGAAGCCTGGCAGAGGAGGTGCTGAGCTTCAGATTGCCCCTCTCCCACAATCTAGCCTTTGCTATTGAGTTGACTTCTCTTATAATCTTTTTACTTTATGAGGAATTTATTTTCAAAAGATGCCTTAGTTTTTCATAAGAATACATTTCTGGTGCATCCACCAGACACACTCAGACACACGTGAATTCCTGTAGGGAGAGAGTGGAGACCTGAGCTAGGACACCTTCCTTCCTTTGCCCTCTCCCTTTTCTCCTTCCCTCTTCTCTCCTACTCCGCTTTCTCTCTTTTCACACACACACCACACACAATATTCATTTGCTCACCCCTATGCCAGGCACTGTTCTAGGTACTTCCTACAGAGCAGTGACAATCAGACAATGCCCCACTCTCCTGAACATGCTACAGAATGGCAAATGCTACAAACAGGAAACAGAAGGTGTGCTGTGACCTACAGCGACCAAGGAATACTTTACATAAGGTTATCAGGGAAGGCCTTTCTGATGAGCAGGACATGATGACAAGAAACACTCAACTGGGCTTCCCTGGTGGCTCAGTGGTAAAGAATATGCCTGTTAGTGCAGGAGACACGGGTTCAATCCCCAGTCTGGGAAGATGCCAAGGAGCAACTAAGCCTGTGTACCACAACTATTGAGCCTATGTTCTAGAGCCTGGGAGCCCAGACTACTGAGCCCATATGTGGCAACTACTGAAGACTGTGTGTGGCCTAGAGCCTGCACTCCACAACAAGAAAAGCCACCACAATGAGAAGCCTGCACACCATAGTGAGCGTAGCTCCTGTTCGCCATAATTAGAGAAAAGCCTGTATAGCAGTGAAGACCCAGCACAGCCACAAGTAAATTTTTACTGAGGCCTCTACTGTTTGTGAAAGCAGGTACTGCCTCCTGCATACCGTCTCCTCTGTGGGGTGATGCTGTGTCTTCCCAGGCCCCAGCACCACGGACGCTATGTTACAGTTCACAGGGCCCAGGGAGGCACTGCCAGGGGGACCCTGCTCCCCACGCCAGCATGCCTCTCTTCTCCAGAGCCCTTCCACATCATATTTTACACACAGTACAAAAGAAGAGCTGTTTGTGCTCAATGCTCTATAGAATTTTTAGAGAAAGATTTATTTCTAACTTTTCGGATAGCCATGTCCAATTCTCTGTAATGAGTGCATGGGGACTGAAGCCTGGCAGAGGAGGTGCTGAGCTTCAGATTGCCCCTCTCCCACAATCTAGCCTTTGCTATTGAGTTGACTTCTCTTATAATCTTTTTACTTTATGAGGAATTTATTTTCAAAAGATGCCTTAGTTTTTCATAAGAATACATTTCTGGTGCATCCACCAGACACACTCAGACACACGTGAATTCCTGTAGGGAGAGAGTGGAGACCTGAGCTAGGACACCTTCCTTCCTTTGCCCTCTCCCTTTTCTCCTTCCCTCTTCTCTCCTACTCCGCTTTCTCTCTTTTCACACACACACCACACACAATATTCATTTGCTCACCCCTATGCCAGGCACTGTTCTAGGTACTTCCTACAGAGCAGTGACAATCAGACAATGCCCCACTCTCCTGAACATGCTACAGAATGGCAAATGCTACAAACAGGAAACAGAAGGTGTGCTGTGACCTACAGCGACCAAGGAATACTTTACATAAGGTTATCAGGGAAGGCCTTTCTGATGAGCAGGACATGATGACAAGAAACACTCAACTGGGCTTCCCTGGCGGCTCAGTGGTAAAGAATATGCCTGTTAGTGCAGGAGACACGGGTTCAATCCCCAGTCTGGGAAGATGCCAAGGAGCAACTAAGCCTGTGTACCACAACTATTGAGCCTATGTTCTAGAGCCTGGGAGCCCAGACTACTGAGCCCATATGTGGCAACTACTGAAGACTGTGTGTGGCCTAGAGCCTGCACTCCACAACAAGAAAAGCCACCACAATGAGAAGCCTGCACACCATAGTGAAGCGTAGCTCCTGTTCGCCATAATTAGAGAAAAGCCTGTATAGCAGTGAAGACCCAGCACAGCCATAAGTAAATAAAAATTAAAAACAACAACCACAACAACCTAGCAACATCCTTTCCTCTATTAAAAAATAAAAGAGAGAAAGAGAGGAAGACACAACCAGACTTAAAAACCTGGTACTTAAAGCATGCTGTGCAGAGAAATAGCAGTACTTACACCTTTATTTTATATTATCTTCTGCCTTTGGGAGACCCTCATTCCCCCTAAACATGCAAGTAGTGGGACTGTACCCTGAACCCACCCCTGGCTGACCTGTCCCACTCACCGAGGCAACACGTTGGGATGCTTCTTATTGTTGGGGTCACCCTATGAGTGACCCTGTCTCACAGGGCCCTCGGCTGGAGGGATCCTCTGTAGTTCCCTCTTGGGGTGCAGACATAATCCCAGTTCACTGCGCACTCTAATGGGGCCTCTGGGCATATGGTTTTCAGGGTTTGTAACTTCACCCCACAGGGAGGGGAGCTTCAGGGAAGTCCCAGCCGGGGTGCAGGATCGCATTGAGAAGGCAGTGGGAGCCTACATCCGCCTCATTCTCAGGGAATTCCAGACTCCACAGAGTTCAATACTAGAAGATAAAAAGCGGGGATTTCTCCAACCAGCAAGGGGCATTTCTGACAGAGTGGGAGCATCGAACCTGGATTCCTCGAGATGGCAAAGGAACTCAGGAAGCTCTGGCACACTGCTGGGGGTCAAAGGCTTACCTTCAAGTCAGAGTGGACATTGGCCACCACAGCTGGGCTTCCTCAGGCAGCCTCTGATTTTCTCTGGCTTCCGGGGCCCTCTGTGTTGGGGCTCTGCCATCCAGCATCACTGTCCATCACCCCAGACTCTCCCAACACAGGCCTCCCTACCCACCATCTCCTGAGCCAGGCTCGAGTCAGAGACAAAGATCTGCTCTTTGGGTTCTTCCCTGGCTTATTCTTTCATATTGTCTTTGTTCATCTTCTTTTCCTCATGAAGATTCCTTTCCTTACCTTTCCATCTCTTCAGTGTATCACATCTAACCACTTCTTCAAGGCCCACGTCAAGATTCATCTCCCGGGGAGGCCCCACCCAATTGCTAGGATCCCATTAATCTTTTCTTTGCTGAATGCCGGCAAGCACTCCTTCCCAGGTGGCGCTCGTGGTAAAGAGCCTGTCTGCCGATGCAGGAGACAAGAGACGCAGGTTTTGACCCCTGGATCTGGAAGATCCCCTGGAGAAGGAAATGGCAACCCACTGCAGTATTCTTGCCTGGAGAATCCCATGGACTGTGGACCCTGGTGGGCTACCATCCTTGACGTCTCAAAAGCTGGGCATGACTGAAGCGACTCAGCATGCGTGCACAAATACTCCAAATCTTTGTCTCCCTCCTTCCCTGCTTCTTCTCCTTCTCTTATTTCTCTCCTCCCTCTCCCTTTTTTCCATCTCTTCCTTCCTTGTAAATAAGAATTCACTTATTTACTAATATGAATGTTCCAGCTTGAATGAATAGGGTAGATGATGGAGGGTCCATTCATAGAGATAAGGACCTTAGGAAAAGAAAAGGTTTTGAGGGAAACATCAGCTCCTATGAACATTTTGAGTCCAGGCCTGCTTGTCACTGGCACTCTAATGGGGCTTAAAGGTTTTAACTTCGCCCCACAGGGAGGGGAGCTGCAGGGAAGTCCCAGCCGGGGTGCAGGATCGCATTGAGAAGGCAGTGGGAGCCTACATCCGCCTCATTCTCAGGGAATTCCAGACTCCACAGAGTTCAATACTAGAAGATAAAAAGCGGGGATTTCTCCAACCAGCAAGGGGCATTTCTGACAGAGTGGGAGCATCGAACCTGGATTCCTCGAGATGGCAAAGGAACTCAGGAAGCTCTGGCACACTGCTGGGGGTCAAAGGCTTACCTTCAAGTCAGAGTGGACATTGGCCACCACAGCTGGGCTTCCTCAGGCAGCCTCTGATTTTCTCTGGCTTCCGGGGCCCTCTGTGTTGGGGCTCTGCCATCCAGCATCACTGTCCATCACCCCAGACTCTCCCAACACAGGCCTCCCTACCCACCATCTCCTGAGCCAGGCTCGAGTCAGAGACAAAGATCTGCTCTTTGGGTTCTTCCCTGGCTTATTCTTTCATATTGTCTTTGTTCATCTTCTTTTCCTCATGAAGATTCCTTTCCTTACCTTTCCATCTCTTCAGTGTATCACATCTAACCACTTCTTCAAGGCCCACGTCAAGATTCATCTCCCGGGGAGGCCCCACCCAATTGCTAGGATCCCATTAATCTTTTCTTTGCTGAATGCCGGCAAGCACTCCTTCCCAGGTGGCGCTCGTGGTAAAGAGCCTGTCTGCCGATGCAGGAGACAAGAGACGCAGGTTTTGACCCCTGGATCTGGAAGATCCCCTGGAGAAGGAAATGGCAACCCACTGCAGTATTCTTGCCTGGAGAATCCCATGGACTGTGGACCCTGGTGGGCTACCATCCTTGACGTCTCAAAAGCTGGGCATGACTGAAGCGACTCAGCATGCGTGCACAAATACTCCAAATCTTTGTCTCCCTCCTTCCCTGCTTCTTCTCCCTTCTCTTATTTCTCTCCCTCCCCTCTCCCCCTTTCTTCCATCTCTTCCTTCCTTGTAAATAAGAATTCACTTATTTACTAATATGAATGTTCCAGCTTGAATGAATAGGGTAGATGAGGGAGGGTCCATTCATAGAGATAAGGACCTTAGGAAAAGAAAAGGTTTTGAGGGAAACATCAGCTCCTATGAACATTTTGAGTCCAGGCTGCCTTTTCAGTGCTTTAGGGATGCTGTCCAGGAGCAAAGATGTGCTGAGAACCATCTTCCACTGACTTGCAAGGCTCAATTGTTAAATTTCTAGGAATTTTAAACACAGTCATTATTAAAAATTAAATTGCATAAATGTACAATTAATTACATTTAAAAAAAGGTAATAATGACTCAAAATTCAGCGCCACCTCCATTTAACTGTTGTCTCTGAGGTTATGTCTATTGCAGCTGTACGGTGGAAATACCATACACACAACTACGCATCTCAGGTCTTTAGTGATGTCAGACTGGAGCTGGGAACTAGCCCGGTTTGTGTGACTGAAATGAGAAAAGTGGGCAAATGTTGTAAATCGAGGCCTTCTCCACTCTGCAAACCAGTAGTTAAACATTCATCACCATATCACTGTCTAAGAGGCAACTGGATCAATGAGGAGACAAACCTGGGCTGGAGATACTAGCCCAAACCGGGGCTAGCCCAAATTTGGGGGAGACATCAGAATTCACACTGAGAGGTCTTCACATGCTTAATTTATTGTTCCGTGGCTGCCATCCGGAAATTCTGAATTTTTAAACAAGAGGCCACATGTTTTTATTTTGCTCTGGGCTGGTATAGGTGTAGGGAGATTTAGGTGGTCTGCGGGTGATTAGATCTACTGCTTTTCTCTTCTCAAAACAGTTTTCTGTCCTATTTACCCACTTGGTGGCTTGTACCGAAATTGTCACCGACATTTTCCCCTCAACCTGTGTATTCTTAATAATCCTTTTTTTTTAAAAAATATTTATTTATTTGGCTGTGTTAGGTCTTTGTTGTTGCACCTGGGCTTTTTCCAGTTGTGGCTCTCCGGTCCTAGAGAGCATGGGCTCAGTAGTTGAGTGAGCCAAGTCAACTACTCATGGCCCGTGGAATCTTCCCATGTCCCCTGCACTGGCAGGTGGTTAAAGTGGTCTTGGGATCACAGGAAACTGGTTTTTTTTTTTCCCGTGTGACCAGATGCCTTTCTACCTCTGTTTCCTCATCTAAAGAAAGAATACTGACCTCTGAAGGATGTGAGCATTAAATTAGATAATCTATGTATAGTGCCTCACACAATACACATATAAGTGTTCAATTAGTGGTAGTTAGTAGGACCATTATTTTTATTCATAGATGAATTAGGAACAGCCTGTAATATTTGCATGTGACACATAGTACTGACAGCTTAGGAGGAATAGACAGAGAAGACCTGAAAGGGTTCACCTTTTTTTTTTTTTTTTTTTTTTATCTTCATGCCATGAGCTCTTTCTTAGGTATTTATTGTTTTCATCCATCTTTATTCTTTGGCATGTGTGGGCCTCCCATCGCAGGGGCCTCTCTCGTTGCAGAGCACCGGCTCCGGGCGCATGCGCTCCAGAACGCTGGCTCACAATTGGACACACCGGTCCAGCCGCTCCGTGGCACGCGGGATCTTCCCAGGCCAGGGATCGAACCGGTACCCCTTTCCCTGCAAGGTGGACTCTTTACCCACTGGGCCACCAGGGAAGCCCAAGGGGTTCACCTTTTTAAAGAGAATTTCCTTGTTCCACAATAAGAAGCTTGGACAAGCAGCCCTTTACTGAAGTTCTCCCCCTCCCTACCCTGCGCATTTGTTACCCATACACAGATTTAATATATACCAACAACATGGATGTGGGCTCCTTTTTCTTGGTATCAAGCTACACACGCACATGGTAGGGACTCAAAACACTAGGTTTTTCTCTGCACCGCTGTATCCCCCAACTTCGAGCCCAGGGTCAGGCACCCAGCAGGCGCCCATTTATAGAGGGGCTGCGCGACACAGCCACCCAGGCTTCCCCTTCTACTCCCCCAGAACACTCCCTTCTCGAGGCTCGGCCGGAGGCGGCGGGCCAAGCCCATGGGATCCTGTAGCGCTCCAGGCCTAGTTCGCCGACTCCACTCCCTGCGCGTGGCTGCAGTTGCTATGGAAACGGCGGGAAATAACAACTCAGCTCCCCCTCGCCCCCCGGGGGATGAGGGAGGCCCGCAGAGGCAACGGCAGCCGGAGGAACAGCAAGAGCGACGCGTGGCCAGGGGCGAGTTCACCACGGTGCCAGCCGAGCCGCAGCGCGGCGCCCCTGCCCCACCCTCACCCAGCTCGAGCCACCCCTCCCCCCACCCGCCCTACGGCGTCATCGGTACACGGGCGGCGGGCGCCTCCCTGGGACCCCCCACTGCCTCTACCCCGCCCCCACCCCTCCGGGACTCGTTGTGCGCCCCAGTTTGCAAAGGATTCCCGCGAGAGCTTCGCTGGGGCCCTAGCAGGTCACGGCGTTGTTGGGGGCGGGGGCGAGGGGTCTTGGACGCTGGACTCTTGTTGCACTTTACGCATTTCTCTCTCGGCGAAGAAAAATCCAGGCAATTTCAGCCCCAATCCTAATTATCGGAGGAACAAACAGGAGGCGGAGAAGTGAGAGGCAGGCGAGGAAAAAGAAGTTTCATTCTATTTTCAGTTTGACAGTTCGTGTCTGCGTGTTCCCACCTCTTCCCATCCACCCCTTCCCGCGGGGCGCACGCAGGGTGCCGGTTTCAAGCCCCCCCCTCCCCGCGGCCCCGGTGCAGAGGTGGTTCCACTTTGATGCCGCCGGTAGCGAGAGGAACAGGTGTGTGCGCGCCCGGCGAGCGCTGATTGGCGGGGGAGACTCGAGTAAACTCCTCGAGCGTGCACGGTGCGTCCAGCGGCTGCGGGGTCCTGGCGGGGTGGACGCCCGGCGCACGCGGCGGCGGCGCCAGCCCCGGTGGGCGTGTCTTGGCGTTTCGCGTTCGTTGCAGGACGAGACCCCTGCGCCGCGGGTGCGGTGGTGAGGCCGCCGAGGGAGCCGCGGTGCCTCCGCCCTGAGCAGCGAGCCGGGCGCGCGTTCCCGAGGGAAAGATGAGCGGCACCCGGACCAGGTCCAGCTGCCTGTCGCAGCCGGTCGTGAAGAGCGTGCTGGTGTACCGCAACGGGGACCCCTTCTTCGCGGGCCGCCGCTTCGTCTTCCACGAGAAGAAGGTGTCCAGCTTCGATGTCTTCCTCAAGGAGGTGACGGGCGGCGTCCAGGCGCCCTTTGGAGCGGTGAGAAACATCTACACCCCGCGGACCGGGCACCGCGTCCAGAAGCTAGACCAGATCCAGAGCGGGGGCAACTACGTGGCCGGGGGCCAGGAAGCCTTCAAGAAACTCAAGTGAGTCCGTCCACCCCCACTGCCCATCGTTTCCGAGGGTCCTAAGGTGGTGAGGACTAGCTCCCGCCTCATCCCACAGCTTGGTGGGCCCAAGGGCTGTGACTGCGCGGGCTGGGATGTCCCTCAAAGCTTCTGCTGCAGTGGGATTAGAGGTGGAAAGCGTGCTTGGAGAAGCAGGCCCTCCGGGACTCGTTGTGCGCCCCAGTTTGCAAAGGATTCCCGCGAGAGCTTCGCTGGGGCCCTAGCAGGTCACGGCGTTGTTGGGGCGGGGCGAGGGGTCTTGGACGCTGGACTCTTGTTGCACTTTACGCATTTCTCCCCGGCGAAGAAAAATCCAGGCAATTTCAGCCCCAATCCTAATTATCGGAGGAACAAACAGGAGGCGGAGAAGTGAGAGGCAGGCGAGGAAAAAGAAGTTTCATTCTATTTTCAGTTTGACAGTTCGTGTCTGCGTGTTCCCACCTCTTCCCATCCACCCCTTCCCGCGGGGCGCACGCAGGGTGCCGGTTTCAAGCCCCCCCCTCCCCGCGGCCCCGGTGCAGAGGTGGTTCCACTTTGATGCCGCCGGTAGCGAGAGGAACAGGTGTGTGCGCGCCCGGCGAGCGCTGATTGGCGGGGGAGACTCGAGTAAACTCCTCGAGCGTGCACGGTGCGTCCAGCGGCTGCGGGGTCCTGGCGGGGTGGACGCCCGGCGCACGCGGCGGCGGCGCCAGCCCCGGTGGGCGTGTCTTGGCGTTTCGCGTTCGTTGCAGGACGAGACCCCTGCGCCGCGGGTGCGGTGGTGAGGCCGCCGAGGGAGCCGCGGTGCCTCCGCCCTGAGCAGCGAGCCGGGCGCGCGTTCCCGAGGGAAAGATGAGCGGCACCCGGACCAGGTCCAGCTGCCTGTCGCAGCCGGTCGTGAAGAGCGTGCTGGTGTACCGCAACGGGGACCCCTTCTTCGCGGGCCGCCGCTTCGTCTTCCACGAGAAGAAGGTGTCCAGCTTCGATGTCTTCCTCAAGGAGGTGACGGGCGGCGTCCAGGCGCCCTTTGGAGCGGTGAGAAACATCTACACCCCGCGGACCGGGCACCGCGTCCAGAAGCTAGACCAGATCCAGAGCGGGGGCAACTACGTGGCCGGGGGCCAGGAAGCCTTCAAGAAACTCAAGTGAGTCCGTCCACCCCCACTGCCCATCGTTTCCGAGGGTCCTAAGGTGGTGAGGACTAGCTCCCGCCTCATCCCACAGCTTGGTGGGCCCAAGGGCTGTGACTGCGCGGGCTGGGATGTCCCTCAAAGCTTCTGCTGCAGTGGGATTAGAGGTGGAAAGCGTGCTTGGAGAAGCAGGTTCATTTAGGGAGCAGTAGGAACAGACTTGAAAAGTGTGATGAGGGGTGAGAATCTTAAGAAAAAGTATTCAATGACTAGCTGTTTGGAAAGAATAGCACAAACGTCCTGTTAGATATTTGGCGTTTCTTGTTCTTTTTCTCGGAACCATTCATTTTGTTTTATTTTGGATTGAAGTAGAGTTGATTTACAATGTTGGAACGCATCGTTTTAGTTGAAATAAAGACTTCTTGAAAATGACTCGGAAGAACTGGATACGGGATTGTCACCGGTGGAGATAGTGCTCTCTGAATAGTCTCCTCACTGTTGAAGTCTCAAACTTCCATTCCGGGTAGAGCTGACCACGCCCCCACCTTGTGCCCCTCTTCCCACCACTTGCATGTTAATACGGATTGCCTTGAAGCTTGGAGAAGTTTTCAGGTTTTATTGTGTTTGTCTACAAATCGGCTGTCAGATAACTGAGGGTTAAACCTTCGAGGACAGGGGTCGTTAATGGTGCTTATCCCCTGTTCCCGGCGAGGAGCTTACTAATTGTGGATGTTCAGTGAATTGCCAAGCTGTGCCTTGGCCTGCGAAGGGAACAGAGATAAGACACGACTTGTTCCATTTGGAGTTCACAATCTAGCAGGAGACAGACTACATGCACACCAGTAATTTTAATGCGAAGTACAAAGGAATGTGTGCAGTTAGGAAAGTAAAGTTATATAGGGGTTCAGAGAAGTTAGAGGTAGAATGCAATATTCCATAGGGTCGTGTGTGTGGTTTTATTTTTACAGTTTTAGCGCCCTTTGGAGCGGTGAGAAACATCTACACCCCGCGGACCGGGCACCGCGTCCAGAAGCTAGACCAGATCCAGAGCGGGGGCAACTACGTGGCCGGGGGCCAGGAAGCCTTCAAGAAACTCAAGTGAGTCCGTCCACCCCCACTGCCCATCGTTTCCGAGGGTCCTAAGGTGGTGAGGACTAGCTCCCGCCTCATCCCACAGCTTGGTGGGCCCAAGGGCTGTGACTGCGCGGGCTGGGATGTCCCTCAAAGCTTCTGCTGCAGTGGGATTAGAGGTGGAAAGCGTGCTTGGAGAAGCAGGTTCATTTAGGGAGCAGTAGGAACAGACTTGAAAAGTGTGATGAGGGGTGAGAATCTTAAGAAAAAGTATTCAATGACTAGCTGTTTGGAAAGAATAGCACAAACGTCCTGTTAGATATTTGGCGTTTCTTGTTCTTTTTCTCGGAACCATTCATTTTGTTTTATTTTGGATTGAAGTAGAGTTGATTTACAATGTTGGAACGCATCGTTTTAGTTGAAATAAAGACTTCTTGAAAATGACTCGGAAGAACTGGATACGGGATTGTCACCGGTGGAGATAGTGCTCTCTGAATAGTCTCCTCACTGTTGAAGTCTCAAACTTCCATTCCGGGTAGAGCTGACCACGCCCCCACCTTGTGCCCCTCTTCCCACCACTTGCATGTTAATACGGATTGCCTTGAAGCTTGGAGAAGTTTTCAGGTTTTATTGTGTTTGTCTACAAATCGGCTGTCAGATAACTGAGGGTTAAACCTTCGAGGACAGGGGTCGTTAATGGTGCTTATCCCCTGTTCCCGGCGAGGAGCTTACTAATTGTGGATGTTCAGTGAATTGCCAAGCTGTGCCTTGGCCTGCGAAGGGAACAGAGATAAGACACGACTTGTTCCATTTGGAGTTCACAATCTAGCAGGAGACAGACTACATGCACACCAGTAATTTTAATGCGAAGTACAAAGGAATGTGTGCAGTTAGGAAAGTAAAGTTATATAGGGGTTCAGAGAAGTTAGAGGTAGAATGCAATATTCCATAGGGTCGTGTGTGTGGTTTTATTTTTACAGTTTTATTGAGGCATTTATTTAAAAAATAATTTTTATTTTACTTTTACAGAGTTGTTTGCTGCTATACATAAACCCAGTCATAGGTATACACGTGACCCCCTCCCACTTGAACCTGAACTTCCCTCCCATCTCTCTCCCCATCCCCCCCACTCCAGGTTGTTGCATAGACTCTGTGTAAGTTCCTTTAGTCTTACAGCACGTTCACATAGGTTGTCTCTTTTACATATGGTAATGTAAGTTTCCATGTTACTGTTTCCAAACCCTTCACCCATTCCTCCCTCCCCTGCAATGTCCACAAGTCTGTTCTCTACGTCTGATTCTCCATTGCTGCTCTGCGTATGTATTTATCAGTACTATCTTTCTAGATTCCATGTATATGTGTTAGTGTACTATACTTATCTTTCTCTTTCTGACTGACTTCATTTTGTATAATCGTTTTATTGAGATATATTTCACACAACATAAACCACAGTGGTTTTTAGTATATTAATAGTTTTGTAACCATCACCAGAGGCTAACGCTGGAACATTCCCATCACTCCCCAAAGAAGTCCTCTACCTTCCAAATTTCCCCTTCTCCCCTTCCTCTCAGTTCAGTTCAGTTGTTCAGTTGTGTCCCGCTCTTTGCGACCCCACGGACTGCAGCACACCAGGCTGCCCTGCCCTTCACCATCTCCTGGAGCCTGCTCAAACTCCTGTCCATTGACTCAGTGATGCCATCCAACCATCTCGTCCTCTGTCGTCCCCTTCTCCTTTTGCCTTCTATTTTTCCCAACAACTTCCTCTAGTAACAGCCTCCTCTGGTAACCACTAATCAGTAGTGGCTACTTTCTCTGTCTTCATGGATTTGTCTCTTTTGGGCATTTTATGTACAGATGGACCTTGGAGATATTCCACGCTCTGTTCTGGACCACTGCAGTAAAGTCATTATTGCAGTAAAGCCACTTGCAGGATATTTTTGGTTTACCAGTATAAAAGTTATGATTACAGTATATTGGAGTCTGTTATGTGTGCATTATGTCTGAAAAAATATATGCCTCATTTAAATAGTATCTAATTGCTAAAAAATGCTAACCATCATCTGAGCCCTTAGTAAATTGCAGTAGTAACATCAAAGAGCACTGATTACAGGTCCATAACAAAATACACTGTTAATGAACAAGTGTGTAATATTGTAAGAATTGCCAGAATGTGACACAGAGACCTGAGTTGAGCAAATGCTGTTGGAAAAATGGTGCTGATAGACTTGCTCCATTCAGGGTGGTCACGAACCTGGTTCACTTGGTAGAAAAACACAGTATCTGTTAAGTGCAATGAAACAAGGTCTGCCTGTAACAGTAATCATACAATATGTGACTTTTTATGTTTCTGTCTTCCTTCACTTAGTGTGATGTTTTGAAGGCTCATCGTGTTGGAGTATGTATCAGTACTTCAGTCTTTTTATCACTGACTAATATTCTGTAATAGGACTATAGCACATTTTGTTATCCATTAGTCAGTTGGTGAATACTTGATTGTTTTCCTTTTGGCTATTATGAATAAGCTGCTATGAACAACTGTGTTTAAGTTTTCCTTTCTCTTGACTATGTAACTAGGAGTGGAACTGCTAGATTGTAACTCTGTGAGTACCCGTCCCACATAGTTTTTAATATATTTTAATTAAAATTCAGCTTGGGCTTCAGGATGGCAAAAACTCTTTACCATGAAATATGTGCTGGTGAATTCTGTCTGATATGAACTGTATAGGACTATTTCCTCAAATATCTCTACATTTGCATACTATATTTCCTTGTACATTTGTTTAGATGAATTCTAAGTGTTTTTTTTTTGTTGTTGTTCTTATACCAGGTATTCTTCTTATGGGAGGGGAGGGATACATTTGGCTTTAATTTCCCTTCTCTGAAACCTCCTTGAATATGCTTTATCTGACTTTCTCAGAAAAAAGCTAAATGAAACTGTGCTTCACAGAAACTTAGAACTTAATGCTAAGAGTCAGGAGACTGGAGACAGAGCTGTTTATTAGCTCCGTATCCTTGTGCAGTTCAGTCGACACAGCTCATCAGTTTCCTGACACATAGGCATCCCTGCCTCACAGGGTTATTGTGGGAAGTCAGTGCTCTGGATGTGAAGATGTTTTGTAAACACTGAACTGTTGTATGAATGCAAAGCATCTCTGTGTCCAGTTCCTTTCATCATATACTTCATTAATTTTTAAAATTAAAAACCTTTCATATAAAGCAATTTCATGGGCATGGAAACCTGCTTCAGAATCTGTTAGCAACTCAGAATTCCAGACCCACTTTCATAATCATTCAGATTCTCTTTTTGTTTATTTAGCGTTCATCAAAGAGCACTGATTACAGGTCCATAACAAAATACACTGTTAATGAACAAGTGTGTAATATTGTAAGAATTGCCAGAATGTGACACAGAGACCTGAGTTGAGCAAATGCTGTTGGAAAAATGGTGCTGATAGACTTGCTCCATTCAGGGTGGTCACGAACCTGGTTCACTTGGTAGAAAAACACAGTATCTGTTAAGTGCAATGAAACAAGGTCTGCCTGTAACAGTAATCATACAATATGTGACTTTTTATGTTTCTGTCTTCCTTCACTTAGTGTGATGTTTTGAAGGCTCATCGTGTTGGAGTATGTATCAGTACTTCAGTCTTTTTATCACTGACTAATATTCTGTAATAGGACTATAGCACATTTTGTTATCCATTAGTCAGTTGGTGAATACTTGATTGTTTTCCTTTTGGCTATTATGAATAAGCTGCTATGAACAACTGTGTTTAAGTTTTCCTTTCTCTTGACTATGTAACTAGGAGTGGAACTGCTAGATTGTAACTCTGTGAGTACCCGTCCCACATAGTTTTTAATATATTTTAATTAAAATTCAGCTTGGGCTTCAGGATGGCAAAAACTCTTTACCATGAAATATGTGCTGGTGAATTCTGTCTGATATGAACTGTATAGGACTATTTCCTCAAATATCTCTACATTTGCATACTATATTTCCTTGTACATTTGTTTAGATGAATTCTAAGTGTTTTTTTTTTGTTGTTGTTCTTATACCAGGTATTCTTCTTATGGGAGGGGAGGGATACATTTGGCTTTAATTTCCCTTCTCTGAAACCTCCTTGAATATGCTTTATCTGACTTTCTCAGAAAAAAGCTAAATGAAACTGTGCTTCACAGAAACTTAGAACTTAATGCTAAGAGTCAGGAGACTGGAGACAGAGCTGTTTATTAGCTCCGTATCCTTGTGCAGTTCAGTCGACACAGCTCATCAGTTTCCTGACACATAGGCATCCCTGCCTCACAGGGTTATTGTGGGAAGTCAGTGCTCTGGATGTGAAGATGTTTTGTAAACACTGAACTGTTGTATGAATGCAAAGCATCTCTGTGTCCAGTTCCTTTCATCATATACTTCATTAATTTTTAAAATTAAAAACCTTTCATATAAAGCAATTTCATGGGCATGGAAACCTGCTTCAGAATCTGTTAGCAACTCAGAATTCCAGACCCACTTTCATAATCATTCAGATTCTCTTTTTGTTTATTTAGCGTTACCAACTCAAAAGATAAAAACAGGTACAGTTCCAAATCAAATAGAAAGGACACTTCAAATAGTTCTTTACACATATATATAAAATAAGAGATTTGCACGGCTGTTTTTACTTTTAACTCACAGACAAAAACCCTGAGTTTGTTATAACAGTGTCCATGGTTAGTTTTCGATGCTGACAGATGAATCATTTATTTATTTGTGTTAAAGTGGTAGTATCTATGGTTATTAATGATAGGAGCCAAGAAGATTTAAATGCTGAATATATTTGCTGAATATACAATTAGCAATTTTAAGTTTATGTAACAAATGAAGAAACTGGCAGAACAAAGAAAAGCCCAAAGAACTGAGAATCATTCATGTCAGGTAGACCCTGAAGGATGATGGGGAAGATAGCAATGGTGGAAAACAGATTGTTCAAATGAAAATAATCAACTTTCTTCTTAAATATCTTTTATTTGTATTTCTTCTAAAATTTTGAAACCATGATTAAACTTCAGGTAGCTGTTAAACCCTTTATTTTATAGTGGGGGAATCTAGAGATTGTTATTGTCCCCCGAGTTTTCCGTATGCATTTTTGGAAGTTGACTGTCAAACATGAATCTTGTGGATCTGAGATCACTTTCCTGCACAGGACAGTTAGAATGTGTTGTTATTTTGTCAGAAATCAGTCCCTGAAGATTTCCAAAAGCCCCATTTGATTGCTAACCAGAGGGAGAATTTGCACTCTTTTATGCAAGTAATACTATTTATGTAAGGGAAATAGATGGTAATTTCCAGAGACATGACTGACTGAAGTGTTCTATCCAAAAAAATAAAAAATAGAACATAATCAAAATTAGTACTAAAATAAACTTTTTTATTTGCAGCTCAGCAATTATGGTAGTTGAGGTAGAAAATGTATCTATCTTTCTAAGGTTGTAAATTAAGTGCTAGATTTATGTTTATTTTTAATATTAAAATATTATTAATAATATTAATATTAAAGCATAAGAAAAACATTTATTTAGCACCTTCTGTGTGAAACCCAGTGGGATCACGGATCTCACAGTGATAGACAAAGGAATAAAGTTGTTAGGTTGTGCTTATGCTATAGCTGAAGAATGATCACTAGTTAATATATGCAGCAAACAGTAATGGAATAATAGGGGTCTCCAGAGGTCAACTAGCTCACCCATCTGTGTCTTAGCTGAACCAATGCCTAAACCATCCCACATGGCTGAGCGTTTCTGGATCATTAAAGTGCTTTCCTAGGGAAAAAGATTTCTCAGCCTTTCACAGTTGTTACCCTAATACATGGGCTCTGGGCTGTTTTCTTTGGCCTAAAGTCTATGATTAATAGAACCATTAAGCAGCCTTATACGCAAACTGCACCTTGTATCAAAATTGATATAAAAATAAGAAATAATGTACATGCGGTAAGGAGCTAACCATTGTGGGGAAAAAGGTTTCCCAATAGAACTATGTGCCTCTAAGATTTCAATTTCATTCAAGTATAGCGTAGACATGTGTCAGCTCTGAAAGCTGCATCTGCGACTCTAATGGCTTTAAATTAGTAGCTATTGATTTTTGCTTTTGGCTTAAGCATTTCCTATGGCTTGATTCTTAGCAATTTTTAAAAAGAAATGTATATAGCTGATACAAAAGAAATAAAAAAACCCTATTTTTTTTCCCCCTAGTTACTTGAACATAGGAGAAATCAAGAAAGGACCAATGGAAGCTGTGAATACAGAGGTAATGCAAATAATAGTGATGGCTCCACTTTGTGGTGTGTCTTAGAGATTTGGATGACATTCTGATCGTAAGAGTTGAATTGTCTATAATGTGTGTACATAAGTCGTTTGATGTTTTAAGGCAAAGATAATCCTTTCTTTGGACTAGCAGAAACAAACAGATCGAGTGATTGTCCTCAGACATGTAGGACTGGATAACATGCTTTTATTCTTCCATTAGAACATAATCAAAATTAGTACTAAAATAAACTTTTTTATTTGCAGCTCAGCAATTATGGTAGTTGAGGTAGAAAATGTATCTATCTTTCTAAGGTTGTAAATTAAGTGCTAGATTTATGTTTATTTTTAATATTAAAATATTATTAATAATATTAATATTAAAGCATAAGAAAAACATTTATTTAGCACCTTCTGTGTGAAACCCAGTGGGATCACGGATCTCACAGTGATAGACAAAGGAATAAAGTTGTTAGGTTGTGCTTATGCTATAGCTGAAGAATGATCACTAGTTAATATATGCAGCAAACAGTAATGGAATAATAGGGGTCTCCAGAGGTCAACTAGCTCACCCATCTGTGTCTTAGCTGAACCAATGCCTAAACCATCCCACATGGCTGAGCGTTTCTGGATCATTAAAGTGCTTTCCTAGGGAAAAAGATTTCTCAGCCTTTCACAGTTGTTACCCTAATACATGGGCTCTGGGCTGTTTTCTTTGGCCTAAAGTCTATGATTAATAGAACCATTAAGCAGCCTTATACGCAAACTGCACCTTGTATCAAAATTGATATAAAAATAAGAAATAATGTACATGCGGTAAGGAGCTAACCATTGTGGGGAAAAAGGTTTCCCAATAGAACTATGTGCCTCTAAGATTTCAATTTCATTCAAGTATAGCGTAGACATGTGTCAGCTCTGAAAGCTGCATCTGCGACTCTAATGGCTTTAAATTAGTAGCTATTGATTTTTGCTTTTGGCTTAAGCATTTCCTATGGCTTGCTTTTTAGCAATTTTTAAAAAGAAATGTATATAGCTGATACAAAAGAAATAAAAAAACCCTATTTTTTTTCCCCCTAGTTACTTGAACATAGGAGAAATCAAGAAAGGACCAATGGAAGCTGTGAATACAGAGGTAATGCAAATAATAGTGATGGCTCCACTTTGTGGTGTGTCTTAGAGATTTGGATGACATTCTGATCGTAAGAGTTGAATTGTCTATAATGTGTGTACATAAGTCGTTTGATGTTTTAAGGCAAAGATAATCCTTTCTTTGGATCACTAGCAGAAACAAACAGATCGAGTGATTGTCCTCAGACATGTAGGACTGGATACCACATGCTTTTATTCTTCCATTTTCTAGCCCCGTGTTCTCTGACTGGAATCTGTAGGAATTTCCCGTATCTAGTGGGAAGAGATTCTTAGTAACCATGATACCAAGTTTTCCCAAAACTACATCCCCTGTCCTAATGGCTTCTTGAGTGTCTGGAATGGCCAGGATCACCCTGACTGACCCTGAGGCTTTCAAAGGAGCCTGTAATATCAGGAAAACACCTCCATTTTGACTTGCATTAAAATTTACCTGAGTGGTGTCACCAAAAGCTTGCATAAAGACTGGCAGTGGGTCTGGAGAAATAGATATTCACAACACTGTGTTCCATATAGCATCTGGACCCCTAGTGAGATCATCCCTGGTGGATATTCTATAGGCCGTATTCTTAGCTTATGGATGAAAAAATATATTAAAACAAAATTAAGGCAACAGCCTTAAGTGTTCCAGTGAGAGGGAAAGCGATAGTTAGTTAAACCCAGATTGGGATTCTGTTCACCAGAGCAGACTTGACCTCCACTTTGTCAAGTGTTCCCAGAGGGGGTGTTCAGCCAGTAAAGAAATGGCTAGGAGTAAAAGTAATTTTTCCTCTTTGTAGTGCAGAGCTCCAGGAGAATCCTCAGCTCTCTCCATTTCTTCTTATACCGTGTTTTTGCCCAACAGGATCATATAGGTCTCTCTAGAAAAAAAATGCATAGAACTATGTGCCTCTAAGATTTCAATTTCATTCAAGTATAGCGTAGACATGTGTCAGCTCTGAAAGCTGCATCTGCGACTCTAATGGCTTTAAATTAGTAGCTATTGATTTTGCTTTTGGCTTAAGCATTTCCTATGGCTTGCTTTTAGCAATTTTAAAAGAAATGTATATAGCTGATACAAAAGAAATAAAAAAACCCTATTTTTTTTCCCCCTAGTTACTTGAACATAGGAGAAATCAAGAAAGGACCAATGGAAGCTGTGAATACAGAGGTAATGCAAATAATAGTGATGGCTCCACTTTGTGGTGTGTCTTAGAGATTTGGATGACATTCTGATCGTAAGAGTTGAATTGTCTATAATGTGTGTACATAAGTCGTTTGATGTTTTAAGGCAAAGATAATCCTTTCTTTGGATCACTAGCAGAAACAAACAGATCGAGTGATTGTCCTCAGACATGTAGGACTGGATACCACATGCTTTTATTCTTCCATTTTCTAGCCCCGTGTTCTCTGACTGGAATCTGTAGGAATTTCCCGTATCTAGTGGGAAGAGATTCTTAGTAACCATGATACCAAGTTTTCCCAAAACTACATCCCCTGTCCTAATGGCTTCTTGAGTGTCTGGAATGGCCAGGATCACCCTGACTGACCCTGAGGCTTTCAAAGGAGCCTGTAATATCAGGAAAACACCTCCATTTTGACTTGCATTAAAATTTACCTGAGTGGTGTCACCAAAAGCTTGCATAAAGACTGGCAGTGGGTCTGGAGAAATAGATATTCACAACACTGTGTTCCATATAGCATCTGGACCCCTAGTGAGATCATCCCTGGTGGATATTCTATAGGCCGTATTCTTAGCTTATGGATGAAAAAGTATATTAAAAACAAAATTAAGGCAACAGCCTTAAGTGTTCCAGTGAGAGGGAAAGCGATAGTTAGTTAAACCCAGATTGGGATTCTGTTCACCAGAGCAGACTTGACCTCCACTTTGTCAAGTGTTCCCAGAGGGGGTGTTCAGCCAGTAAAGAAATGGCTAGGAGTAAAAGTAATTTTTCCTCTTTGTAGTGCAGAGCTCCAGGAGAATCCTCAGCTCTCTCCATTTCTTCTTATACCGTGTTTTTGCCCAACAGGATCATATAGGTCTCTCTAGAAAAAAAAATGCATAGGAAAATATTTTAATTGTGCAGTATTTTTAATAACGTGAGGTCACATTCATTATTCAAATAATTTGTGAGAAGAGGCGGCAGTCCCCAACATTGTCTAACATAATATTGTTTGTATTTTTGATTTTCAGTATGTGAAAAATGAACTGTTCATAAAAGTGGTAAGATATATGGCTGAAAGTAGACAAAAATAGAAATATTTCCGATGGTACTTATGTTACAGGTAAAGAATGACCAATGGTTAATATCTGTAGCAAGTAGTGAAAAAAGACCTTAGGATGTTAGTTCTGGATATAATTTTGTTTGAAGGCCACGCAACTGTTGGAAGTAAGTCACCTTGCTTAAGGTTGGTGACTAAAGCTGACTTTCTGCATTAGAATTTAAAATGGGTGGACTCCTAAAAAAAAGTGTGAGCGTATGTTTACTCTGGATTCCAATGTCTTTGATGAATATATTATGTCTGGTCAATTGCAAGAGGTATGCAAAAAATTTCTGGAATATGCTTTAAAAAAGAAAGATTATCCTTAATAAAAGAAGCATTTGCAAGGACTCTGTAGTTAACTTCATTTGCTAATTGTTCTTCCACTTTGGAGCCATTACTATTTTTTTAAAATATTTTATTTATATTTATTTGGCTGCATTGGGTCTCAGTTGTAGCATGTGGGCTCTAGTTCCCTGACCAGGGATCGAACCTGGGCCCCTTGCATTGGAGGCACAGAGTCTTAGCCATTGGACCACCAGGGAATTCCCTGGAGCCGTTACTACTGATGTCTCTTTACTTTGGGCCAGTGCTTGGGCTGCACAGACAAGGCTTTGATTGCTGAATGCACATGTTACATGTGACAAACCCACCTCTCATGTCCAGCTAGAAGTCAGCATCTCTCCCTTTTCTGGAACACTGCCTCTCTCCCACTTGACTTCTTCCCGGTGATCCCTATCCCCTCATTGCCTCCAACTGCCTGGGATGTACTGGAGTCCTCCAAAGGGGATCCAAAAAAAAAAAAAAAAAAGCGAAGACATTTTGAGGATGTAAAGGAGATGGAAAGAATTGATGAGAAACTGTTTGTCTGTGACCTTCAGCACTTTCCCTCCTCTACCCAAGCCCCAAGCCCCACTTACCCTCTTTCGTTCCTCTCCCCTCCCCCCTGCCACCCTGCCCCCACGCCCCAATCTGTCCTCCCAGTCTGAACAGAACAGCAGTGTTTTCACTTCCTCACCTTGCATTTCCACTCCTTTCTTTTGGCCACACCTTTGCTGTGCGTGCCAGATCTTAGCTCCTCACAAGGGATCAAACCCGTGTCCCTGCAGTGGAAGCTCGGAGTCTTAACCACTGGACAGCCAGCGCAGTTCTGTGCATTTCCAATCTTGATGTTCACAGAGACCTCCCCAAAGTCCACACGCATGACCACACTCAAAGCCTGCTTTGAGCAAGGAAACCCCTGCTTTCATTGCCAGAAAGGGAGAGGTTGGGGTTCCTGGCATCCAAAACGGGAACTCTGAATGTATTTCTCTAGAGAGGTACACTTTCTTTGTTGGTTCTGTAGCCTCATTGCTGCTGTCTTAGGTGGAGCAGAAGTCAGAAAAGCGTTTGTGGGCTGAGAACCTCCCCGTTTTGTGTGCAGTTCTTAGTGGAAAGAAATACCTCTCTCTTTTCTACAGGTGGTTTATCATCAAATGCATAGAGTTCCACAAGTTAGTAAGTTGGGAATAATCTATTTTCAAAATCTGAGAACAAACTTGACAGAATCTGGCCTTTCACAGATATTACAGATTTTATTTTCTCAGTCTACGGTGGTGATTTCCTTTCAACACTTGTGTCTACTGAGAAATGAACACACACCTGGTAAAATACTGTTGATGACCCCCGTTCCTTGCTGTCCAAGGGATTTTCAAGAGTCTTCTCCAGCACCACAGTTTGAAAGCATCACTTCTTCAGCACTTAGCTTTCTTTATGGTCAAACTCTCACATGTGTACATGACTACTGGAAAAACTATAGCTTTGACTGTAGGGACCTTTGGTGGCAGAGTGGTCTCTGCTTTTTAATATACTGTCTAGGTTTGTCATAGCTTTTCTTCCAAGGAGTAAGCCTCTTTTAATTTTGTGGCTGCAGTCACCATCTGCAGTGATTTTGGAGCCCAAGAAAATAAATAAAATCTGTCATTGTTTCCATTGTTTGCCCATCTATTTGCCATGAAGTGATGGAACCAGATGCCATGATCTTAGTTTCTTGAATGTTGAGTTTTAAGCCAACTTTTTCACTCTCTTCTTTCACTCTCATCAAGAGGCTCTTTAGTTCCTGAAATAAGCACATGATTTTGTTTGGCCAGCATTTTTTTCCATTAGGAGGAAAAGGGAGGAAGCAGGAGGATAGAGGGAGAAGAAAAAGGGGATGGGAAAAAGAAAAACAAAAACGTGACACGTGGTTTGCACCTGCTTCAAAGTTGGGCAGTGCTATGGGTTCTGAGCCAGTGGCCCTTCTTTCCTGTCTACACACAGCTCCTGCTTTTACTAATACCCAGCTCAAAAGATCCTCTAGGCTGTCCTTGGACTCTCGCGTCTATTCCTCAGTCATTGTGCTGAGCTGTATTTTCATCTTTCTTTCCGCTTTCCCTGTACCAGTGGGTTTAATGAAGATAGTGTTCTCATCTTCTGACTTTGGTGTTCATCTCTTTTTTGTGTCTTTATTTGTGACCCTCTCTCTGCTTCATTTCCCCCCTACTCTCCACCCAGTTTCAGATCTCAGTTCTATGTTTCCATGTTCCAGCTTCTTCCTAACCTCTGCCAGGGAAGCCAGCAGTCTTGGAAGCCCTCTGTCCTCAGGCGCTGGGGCCTCTGATCTGCATGTAGATCCCTTTCTTCCGCCTTACCAGCCCACATTGTGCTTTGACCCTTTTGCCTTAACTGAACGAGGTGCTTGTTTTTCTACTTTATCCTCTTTGCTTTCACGTGATCGAACACCCGTATTGTGCAGCATGATAGGCAGTGGGCAGGGGAGCAAGATTAACAAGATATAAATAACCTCACCTCCAGGAATTTCCAGTGTTGCTGAGAAGACAGATACGTGAACATTACCATTACTGCACACAAAGCAATTCGGGGGTCCAACTCCATTTGTGTTGAGCTCTTTATTTCAAGTGCTTTTCACTATCAGGTGGCAACAAAGTCAACCATGAACTTGTCAAAGAAAAGCTTCCTTCTTCTTTGACCTGGAGTTGTAGATGTTGCTGGTCAGCTCCTCCATGTCTCAGATGTGTAGTGAATCCTTTAAATGATGACATTCTTTAATAGTCCCAAATCTGTTTCACTGTGCAAGAGGCCCTGGAACACACTCTCTCTAGAGGAGACAAGCCGACAGCTTGGCTGCAGAGCACTTAGGATGTGCTAGAAACTGCGACTTGGCAGGTGTAAAATGAGTACTTTTAGGAGTTTGGAGTCTAGAGGAGGAGACAGAAAAGTAAATCAATTGTTCTTACTGGGACCACGTGTGCCGGGCGAGACGATGTTTAGAAGACCAAGGAAGGGTAGATGGGTTATATATATAAAACACATAACCCGTACATTTATGGATTAGCCAGGTTTGGAATGGTTTCAAATAGAATAGAACCTTACCTTTCATTTTTGGCTCATTTCTCTTAGATTCAGGCTTTGAGAATGCCTCTTTCTACTCGTTGATTAAAGAGGATTATGTAATACTATATAGGGGTCAAAGCCTGTCTCTGGTAGAAATAGTGAAAATCAACTGGATGGAAAAGCAACCAAGGTAACCTTGCCACGAGTCAGACTGAGAGGACAGGTGCATCGCCGGCCATCTGCAGAGTTCATAGGGAATACTGCTGCTCCCAGCCCTGCTGCAGCTGCAAGACGCCCTATGGGGCTCCCTTTCTGTGGCTGCTGCCTTCCTGGGACGACCCTCCAGACCTGCTGTACTCCTCCGATAGCCTCCTGGGCATCTTTATTTTGTGTTATTTTTTGGCTGTGCCACACAGCTTGTGGGATCTTCGTTTCCCAACCAGGGATTGAACTCAGGGCACAGCAGTGGATGTGCCAAGTCCTCACCACGGATTGCCAGGGAACTCCCTACTGGGCATCTTTAATTGCTCAACCACCCTCGCCTCATAACAGCCCCTGGTTAATCCCCACTTTTAACTTCACCTCCACACTGCCCTCCGTCCAGAAGTGAATCTGCTGCCTTTAGATGCACCTCAGAATCCTTCAGTGAGAACCCAAACCTTTTAAAAGATGAGTCCCTGCTCCCTCTTTTTCGGCATTGTTCTGTGACTCCTCCAAGTGCCGTCCCTCTCAGAACCAAATCAGCAAATTCAATTTTCTCCAACTACAAGTTTGTTCCTGTTCCTGATAGTCTTTGCATGATGTGGCTTTAACATGCGTGCCAGAGCTACGTGTTAGACTGTCGTCTCTAGGAGGTCTGCTCATTCTGTATAATACCCTGTCCTTCTGGAGGTGACTGCTCTTTTTTTGTTTTGTTTTTAAAACATGTATTTATTTATTTATTTTGGAGGGGGGGGTGGGGAGGGAGGGGAGCAGGCGGGCCACTTCTGTTGGTCTTTCATTTGTCTATTTTTCATCCATCTTTGTTCTTTGGCCCATGTGGGCCTCCCATCGCGGTGACCTCTGTTGTCGCAGAGCACCGACTCTGGGTGCATGTGCTCCAGAGCTCCAGCTCGGTAATTGGACACATCAGTCCAGCCGCTCCGCGGCACGTGGGATCTTCCCAGGCCAGGGATCAAACCGGCGCCCCTTGCACTGCAAGGCGGTGTCCTTACCCACTGGACCACCAGGGAAGCCCTGACTACTATTTTTTTTTTAAATTATTATTTAATATATTTTTTTTTTGCCTCTATGTCATCATTTATTTTCCATCCATCTTTTATTATTCTTTGGTCTCTGTGGGCCCCCCATCACAGTGGTCCCTCGTGTTGCAGAGCACTGGCTCTGGTTGCATGCACTTCGGTGCTGGCTGGTAATTTGACACACCGGCCCAACTGCTCCTTGGCACACGGGATCGTCCCAGGCCGGGGATCGAACCGGTGCCCTGTGCACTACAAGGCAAACTCCTTACCCACTGGGCCACCAGGGAAGCCCAGGTGACTGCTCTTAAGCCGTCCTTGCTTGTCATGCCTTATTCTTTACTCTGCTAATGTTGATCTTTGCTACAGAACTTGTAGAGTTCTTTGGCTCAAACCCCTATATTTTAAGGGTTAAATAGGTCTTGAAGAAAAATCGGGGCTCTGCTTGGTTTTCCTCTTCACTTGCGTGTTCTTCCTCATTTGCTGGTGGAGGACCGGCCGTTGGTGCAGTGACAGACGAGCAGAGAGAGCTGGTCAGGCTCTCCATCTTCTAAGTGATCCACCCATGATGCGGAACTGCTCTCTTAAACAGAAATCTTCAAAGTAAGATCTGAAGACACTAATGAATGTTTTCTCAAGGAGTGGAAACTTCCTCTTTGACAAAGCATCCTGTTGGATCCTTTTGAATACACTTCTCTCATTTTAGATTTTCACGTATGAAGTATTTGGATAAACTTTGTTTCTTCTTTATGGGGTAGAATATTGCAGGAGGACCTTGGAGAGGAGGAAACAAAGGAAGTGAGGTTTTGAAACCTGAGAACTTGGCCTGGTCTGAAAAGTTTGTGGGAAAGAATGTTGTCTCCCAGGTCAGCCACTCAAGTGGGTGTCTTTGATTTTGAGTATCATTATTAAAACTTCATGTTTCAGTTTAATCATTAGGCATCATCACCAGTAAAACATACCGTGAGGTTTGCTACTTAAAGGCTTTGGATTGGAAATGGGTTTCTAGACATTAAATTGGGTGTAATTATTAACTTTGCTATGGGAAAGCATGGGGCTGTGTGGTTTAGCTCACTAATATTTAGCCTGGGAGTTCTGTGTTCAAAGAGGGAACTGCGAAATAGTTCAACTCCTAAGTGTTTCTTTCTTTATCTTGGGGAAAGATTTCCAGATTATGTTAGTGAAGTTTACTAATTTATCAAAGCATCAAAGAAAATGAAACTCACTTTTATGAGTTCTTCCAACAGTAATTGAAGCCCCTTTCCAATCTTTTTTTTTTTTTTTTAAAGATTTATTTATTTATTTTGGGCGGGGGTCAGGTTGGGGAGGGAGGGGAGCGGGCGGGCCACTTCTATTAGTCTTTCTCTATTTTCATCCGTCTTTGTTCTTTGGCTCCTGTGGGCCTCCCATCGTGGTGGCGTCTGTCGTCGCAGAGAGCCGGCTCTGGACGCATGCGCTCCAGAGCTCCAGCTCGGTGATTGGACACATCAGTCCAGCCGCTCCGCGGCACGTGGGATCTTCCCAGGCCAGGGATCGAACTGGCGCCCCTTGCACTGCAAGACGGTGTCCTTACCCACTGGACCACCAGGGGAAGCCCCCTTTCCAATCTTTTATTTTACATCTTTCCCTCATGTCTCTAATGTAACTGCAGAGTAGGAAGCATTCTTATTTTTTTTTTTCCTGAGCTATTTGCCATGGTATTCTGCTGCTGTATGTTCAATACTTGGCATCAAGCAACTGTGCAAGAGAAATAATTCAAATACTATTGATCAATGTATTCTTTTTTTTTTATATTTTTTTAAATGTATTTATTTGGTAGCACTGGGTCTTAGTTATGGTATGTGGAATCTAGTTCCCTGACCAGGGATCGAACCCAGGTCCCCAGCATTGGGAGCACAGGGTCTTAGCCACTGAACCACCAGGGAAATCCCCAGTCAATTCTTTTAAGGACAGCCGGTTCACATCCGTGGTCAAGGTGATTCCAAGTGTGGAGAGGGGCAGGGGGAACAAGAGGAAGAAACAGACAAGTGTTAATGTCGACCTAGAAAATATTTATCTAATGAAAAATATCCATTAATAACCCTAATCAACTCTGAGCATGAGCAAAGTTAAAGGGCTGGGGTCTTAGTTTATCCATTAACACGTGCCGTGGAATTTGTCCCAAGTATTTTGCATTCTCTTTTTGGCATTTAAATACAATTTTAGAATGTCTATGAAATTAAAAGATGTGCAAATTTGAGCATGTGTAGCTCTTATTTATAGTAAGCAATAAGTTGTCCTATGTAAAGACAGACATAAGAAAACATTTATGAAATATTATCAGTCTTTTAAGAAAGATATCTGATAATAGTATCTAATAAAATGGTTAAATTACTAGCTAATTGTGTTGAAAAATACCACTTAATCAAAGTAATGAACTACTCTCAATAAGACATTTCATTTGTCCCCGCTATAAGAAAGTCCTTTTGCCAACATCAGCAGCAGCCCCTATGGAACAGAGAAGAACTTCTTGTTCTTATAATGCATGTGATTTGGAAAACACAGAAGATGAAATTTTAGGCACATGTATTATGATTTGGAGTTCTGCCAAGGTATACCAGGCTTCTACAAGAAAATCAATACTTAGGTTCACATTTTGGGACCATTGTTATGATGAGCTTATTGCTTCCTTTTGTGAGCCAAAGGGATGATTCATGATAGAACCATGATTATTTCCACATGGTAAGAATAATAAGAAAATGTTACCAAATAAAAAGTGTACATAAGGAAGACAAATTATGCTCAGCCATTCATTAAATGCTGTTCAATTATGCTTTCACATTGAGAATATTTATCAAGAGCCTGCTGAATGCCAGGTAGTGGGCAGGATTCTGGCCACACTATATGAAAAGACATTCAATATGTGCCAATCAACTTACAACAAGGTAATTGTCGTTGGAGGACACTGAAGAGAGTTTTGAAAGAAAAGCTATGTGAAAAAATAGGAAAGGACGGAAAAATCATATTAGAGATTGTTCATCCAAGGGAAGACATTATTTGTTTAGACCTAATTAATACTTGGCTTCAGTGCTTATAAAGGAATATGGTGACTTGATCTTTTTTCCATCTTGACTGGATACTAAAAAAGAGGAAAACAAAATTAAGCTGTGGTGTGAAGTTTGAAGAATTTTGGTCAGATTGAAAGCAAGATTTTAAAAAATTGATAAAAGAGGACTAGGCATTTACTGGAGGAAGACGCCTTATCTCTTTTTCATCTATTTTAAAATACAAGCCCATTTGTTCCTTGGGCACATTTCAGTTGTATACCAAGATGACGGGGTGAACTGCGAAACCTCACCTAAGGTTTCATGGGCTGGGTGGCCGGCAGAGTCTTCCATGGGCCACGGGCCAGGCTGTCACACTCCCTTGTGGAGGAGGCAGTGTGTGGGAACGAACTTCCGCGGCGACTGGCCGCAGCTGGAGTTGGCACCTTCTGTCGTGACCTCTCAAGTGTAACAGTTCTTCAGCATCAGTAAGCAAGCAGTGCTGTAATTTGCTAGCCTTTCCAGTCTGAATTTTGAAAAAGCAACGGAATTTGAAGCCAGACCATGAATGTAGAAGGTTTAGAGGATATTCCTGTTTTGGAGTGTGAGTTTTGTATTTATAACTGGAGTTAGCCCAATATCCTGACAGATATAGCAGCCATCCAACGAGATGTTTCCCTTTCTTTCCATACACGGTACATCCAGAAAAGAAGACTTGAGAGTGAGGTGTTAAAGGAATACAGGATGTGAAGCTCAGAGGAATCAGTAATAAGAAACTAAGTATATGAGGTCATCTGTGATGATGCCTCCACTTTTGATTAAGAAACAAATTATGCTCAGCCATTCATTAAATGCTGTTCAATTATGCTTTCACATTGAGAATATTTATCAAGAGCCTGCTGAATGCCAGGTAGTGGGCAGGATTCTGGCCACACTATATGAAAAGACATTCAATATGTGCCAATCAACTTACAACAAGGTAATTGTCGTTGGAGGACACTGAAGAGAGTTTTGAAAGAAAAGCTATGTGAAAAAATAGGAAAGGACGGAAAAATCATATTAGAGATTGTTCATCCAAGGGAAGACATTATTTGTTTAGACCTAATTAATACTTGGCTTCAGTGCTTATAAAGGAATATGGTGACTTGATCTTTTTTCCATCTTGACTGGATACTAAAAAAGAGGAAAACAAAATTAAGCTGTGGTGTGAAGTTTGAAGAATTTTGGTCAGATTGAAAGCAAGATTTTAAAAAATTGATAAAAGAGGACTAGGCATTTACTGGAGGAAGACGCCTTATCTCTTTTTCATCTATTTTAAAATACAAGCCCATTTGTTCCTTGGGCACATTTCAGTTGTATACCAAGATGACGGGGTGAACTGCGAAACCTCACCTAAGGTTTCATGGGCTGGGTGGCCGGCAGAGTCTTCCATGGGCCACGGCCAGGCTGTCACACTCCCTTGTGGAGGAGGCAGTGTGTGGGAACGAACTTCCGCGGCGACTGGCCGCAGCTGGAGTTGGCACCTTCTGTCGTGACCTCTCAAGTGTAACAGTTCTTCAGCATCAGTAAGCAAGCAGTGCTGTAATTTGCTAGCCTTTCCAGTCTGAATTTTGAAAAAGCAACGGAATTTGAAGCCAGACCATGAATGTAGAAGGTTTAGAGGATATTCCTGTTTTGGAGTGTGAGTTTTGTATTTATAACTGGAGTTAGCCCAATATCCTGACAGATATAGCAGCCATCCAACGAGATGTTTCCCTTTCTTTCCATACACGGTACATCCAGAAAAGAAGACTTGAGAGTGAGGTGTTAAAGGAATACAGGATGTGAAGCTCAGAGGAATCAGTAATAAGAAACTAAGTATATGAGGTCATCTGTGATGATGCCTCCACTTTTGATTAGGATACAAAAACTTGTCAGTTTAAATCATATTGTCTTTAATTTAGAACAGTTTTGCATGTGTATATTTAATCTTTTTAAAAAATTAATTTATTTGTTGGCTGTGCTAGGTCCTCGTTGCTGTATGAGCTTTCTCGAGTTTCTCTATTTGCAGTACATGGGTTTCTGATTGCAGTGGCTTCCCCTGTTGTTGAGCACAGGCGCTAGGCACACAGGCTTCAGGAGTTGTAGCTCATGGGCTGGATAGTTAAGGCTCTTGGGCTCTAGAACTCAGGCTCAGTCGTTGTGGTGCACAGACTTAGTGCTCTGAGACTAGTGGGATCTTCCTAGACTAGGGATCAAACCCGTGTCCCCTGCATTGACAGGCAGGCTGTTATCCACTGTGTCACTAGGGAAGTCCCATATTTAATCTTAAATTAGTCTTTAATCTATCTTGTGGAAACTTCGTTTCAAAGACCCAGAATAGCATAGGACAGTGATAGATCCTTGGACTGTTTCCTGGTGGAGCAGCATGGTGAGAACCCTGTGCTGATAAAGCCAGGGACTCCGACTCCAACCCCATGGTCCCCTCTCAGTTCTACTGGGTCCTCAGCCCCAGATTGTCCTCTGAACATCCAGGTTGTCCTCTCAAGTGTGGCATTGGTTAAAGCATAGGTGAGAATATATGTGAAATTCAGCTTACATCTGTCACCCTATCAGAGAACAACTATAAAGGTCTGTGTTCTGTTGTACATTATCTTAATGTACAATATAAAACATCTTTCATTGTACATCAGAATGGATGGATGGAGGCATTATTTTTTTAAAGGTAGGGCGATTTGTTTGCATTTGGTTGATTTCAGCATGAAGAACAGAGGTGTATCTAGCTTGGTGAACAATGAAATCTCCTATTTATTATTGTGAAAGCCTCCTTTTTATGCAGCCAGCCAGATCAAGCTCAGATGTCATCCCATGATTACATAGTTTGGATGTTTGGTTTGTTGAAGAAGCAACGAGATGTTTCCTTTCTTTCCATACACGGTACATCCAGAAAAGAAGACTTGAGAGTGAGGTGTTAAAGGAATACAGGATGTGAAGCTCAGAGGAATCAGTAATAAGAAACTAAGTATATGAGGTCATCTGTGATGATGCCTCCACTTTTGATTAGGATACAAAAACTTGTCAGTTTAAATCATATTGTCTTTAATTTAGAACAGTTTTGCATGTGTATATTTAATCTTTTTAAAAAATTAATTTATTTGTTGGCTGTGCTAGGTCCTCGTTGCTGTATGAGCTTTCTCGAGTTTCTCTATTTGCAGTACATGGGTTTCTGATTGCAGTGGCTTCCCCTGTTGTTGAGCACAGGCGCTAGGCACACAGGCTTCAGGAGTTGTAGCTCATGGGCTGGATAGTTAAGGCTCTTGGGCTCTAGAACTCAGGCTCAGTCGTTGTGGTGCACAGACTTAGTGCTCTGAGACTAGTGGGATCTTCCTAGACTAGGGATCAAACCCGTGTCCCCTGCATTGACAGGCAGGCTGTTATCCACTGTGTCACTAGGGAAGTCCCATATTTAATCTTAAATTAGTCTTTAATCTATCTTGTGGAAACTTCGTTTCAAAGACCCAGAATAGCATAGGACAGTGATAGATCCTTGGACTGTTTCCTGGTGGAGCAGCATGGTGAGAACCCTGTGCTGATAAAGCCAGGGACTCCGACTCCAACCCCATGGTCCCCTCTCAGTTCTACTGGGTCCTCAGCCCCAGATTGTCCTCTGAACATCCAGGTTGTCCTCTCAAGTGTGGCATTGGTTAAAGCATAGGTGAGAATATATGTGAAATTCAGCTTACATCTGTCACCCTATCAGAGAACAACTATAAAGGTCTGTGTTCTGTTGTACATTATCTTAATGTACAATATAAAACATCTTTCATTGTACATCAGAATGGATGGATGGAGGCATTATTTTTTTAAAGGTAGGGCGATTTGTTTGCATTTGGTTGATTTCAGCATGAAGAACAGAGGTGTATCTAGCTTGGTGAACAATGAAATCTCCTATTTATTATTGTGAAAGCCTCCTTTTTATGCAGCCAGCCAGATCAAGCTCAGATGTCATCCCATGATTACATAGTTTGGATGTTTGGTTTGTTGAAAGAAGGTTGATTTCAACCCACCTGTTAGCTGGGGGCAAAACTTAAGTGGTGAGGGCCTGTGGGAGAATGAAAACTAAATGGGCTTGGTGTATTTGCAGTGTCTAATGTTTAACCTGGGACCTTTCTCTCTAGGAAATTTCTAGTAGCAGTCAGTCCATGCTGCTTTTTGTTTTCTTTCCTCACCTTCTGGCAGTATTTTTGAGTTTCAAAGATTTATGAACCTCCGTGCCCGTCTTTGCTATTTCAAATTAAACAACTTAATGTAACCAGCCTGCCAGCTTTTAGCAATATTTGTAAAAGGAGTCATTGGGGGCTTCCCTGGTGGTCCAGTGAGTAAGGACACCGCCTTGCAATGCAAGGGCCGCCGGTTCAATCCCTGGCCTGGGAAGATCCCACGTGCCGCAGAGCGGCTGGACTGATGTGTCCAACTACCAAGCCAGAACTCTGGAGCGCATGTGCCCAGAGCTGGTGCTCTGCAATGAGAGAGGCCACTGTGATGGGAGAACAAAGATAAATAAATGAAAGTTCAATAGAAGTGGCAAAAAAAAAAAAAAAAGGAGTCATCGGATGCTGCCCAGGTTGTGTTTTGTAAATTATATTCTGATTGATAAAACTCCATAGTTGCAGCTTATTTTTCTAGAGAGAGAACAGAAAACTTACTTTCCAGTACTATGAGTTTTGCATTAGCTTGCATGAGATCTCCCACAGCTGATTTTAAAAAATGATTTGAAATATCAATTTAAAAATTATAGATATATATACATATATACAATAGCAGAGAGTTTTTAGTGAGACTTTTGCAAATGAAGCTGATTTCTCATGAACTCTTGGCTTATATTTAAATTAGTCAAACAGCATATGGAAATTGAATTGAATTAACGTTCCTCTAGCAGCACCTCTTTGAATCAGGCTGCTATTCCATTGTGTTATTCCTGTTTCAAGCATTTTATCAATAGCATTCACATTGTCTGACTCTTCTTACCTGTTATCTGCAGATGCGTTCATGGAGATGTGTATAATGAGGAACAGACAATGTGATTTCTCAGCATTTTACCTAGCAACTCTTTTTTATCCCTAAGCTCCCTTCCTCTCTTCCACTTTCCTAATTCACCAACTTGTATAGAACCACTTTCCTTAATTCCTGATTTCAACCCATGTAAAAGTGGTGAGGGCCTGTGGGAGAATGAAAACTAAATGGGCTTGGTGTATTTGCAGTGTCTAATGTTTAACCTGGGACCTTTCTCTCTAGGAAATTTCTAGTAGCAGTCAGTCCATGCTGCTTTTTGTTTTCTTTCCTCACCTTCTGGCAGTATTTTTGAGTTTCAAAGATTTATGAACCTCCGTGCCCGTCTTTGCTATTTCAAATTAAACAACTTAATGTAACCAGCCTGCCAGCTTTTAGCAATATTTGTAAAAGGAGTCATTGGGGGCTTCCCTGGTGGTCCAGTGAGTAAGGACACCGCCTTGCAATGCAAGGGCCGCCGGTTCAATCCCTGGCCTGGGAAGATCCCACGTGCCGCAGAGCGGCTGGACTGATGTGTCCAACTACCAAGCCAGAACTCTGGAGCGCATGTGCCCAGAGCTGGTGCTCTGCAATGAGAGAGGCCACTGTGATGGGAGAACAAAGATAAATAAATGAAAGTTCAATAGAAGTGGCAAAAAAAAAAAAAAAAGGAGTCATCGGATGCTGCCCAGGTTGTGTTTTGTAAATTATATTCTGATTGATAAAACTCCATAGTTGCAGCTTATTTTTCTAGAGAGAGAACAGAAAACTTACTTTCCAGTACTATGAGTTTTGCATTAGCTTGCATGAGATCTCCCACAGCTGATTTTAAAAAATGATTTGAAATATCAATTTAAAAATTATAGATATATATACATATATACAATAGCAGAGAGTTTTTAGTGAGACTTTTGCAAATGAAGCTGATTTCTCATGAACTCTTGGCTTATATTTAAATTAGTCAAACAGCATATGGAAATTGAATTGAATTAACGTTCCTCTAGCAGCACCTCTTTGAATCAGGCTGCTATTCCATTGTGTTATTCCTGTTTCAAGCATTTTATCAATAGCATTCACATTGTCTGACTCTTCTTACCTGTTATCTGCAGATGCGTTCATGGAGATGTGTATAATGAGGAACAGACAATGTGATTTCTCAGCATTTTTACCTAGCAACTCTTTTTTATCCCTAAGCTCCCTTCCTCTCTTCCACTTTCCTAATTCACCAACTTGTATAGAACCATATTCAAATTATAGTTCCCTGTTGACGAACTTCTTTTTCTCTGGCTTATGGTATCAAGTTAAGGGAGTTGTGAGCGTCAAATTGGGTGTCAAGAGAACTTGTCCAGTGCTTATTAGAAATAAATTTATCCTAGGAAGGCGGTCTTGGTTAGATGTCTGCATTGTAATCTGTACCAGTGTCAGTTTAGTGTGTGTCCCAGGCCCCTTGGGATTGCTCTGAGTATGCAGACAGAATTATAAAATCACAATGGCAGTCCTCCTGCTCCATCTAAGTGATCCTCAAGGATTATATTAATAGAACAAGTCTTTGTGGATTCTGGAGAAGGGGAGTCTGGCAATGAGTTGCTCTATGTCTCTGCTATTATTTTAGGCCTCCTTATGTGGGGTAGGGTTTAGAGTTCAACGTAATGACACCAATCACAAAGTTACGTGTCTCACTTTTTTTTAAAACTTGGAATTGGCTTTTATTTATTTATTTTTGACCTTTACCGAGTGGCAGGTCGGATCTTAGTTCCCCAATCAGGGCTTGAACCCCTTCCCCTGGATTGGAAGCGTAGAGTCTTTTTTTTGGGGGGAAGGTGGGTTGGGGAGAGAGGGGGACGGGCAGGCCACTTCTATTGGTCTTTCATTTATCTATTTTTTTCATCCATCTTTGTTCTTTGGCCCATGTGGGCCTCCCATCGCGGTGGCCTCTGTTGTCACATAGCACTGGCTCTGAGCACATGCGCTCCAGAGCTCTGGCTCGGTAATTGGACACATGGGTCCAGCCGCTCCATGGCACTTGGGATCTTCCCAGGCCAGGAATCGAACCGGCGCCTTGCACTGCAAGGTGGTGTCCTTACCCACTGGACCACCAGGGAACCATGCGCTCCAGAGAATAGCATTCCATTGTGTTATTCCTGTTTCAAGCATTTTATCAATAGCATTCACATTGTCTGACTCTTCTTACCTGTTATCTGCAGATGCGTTCATGGAGATGTGTATAATGAGGAACAGACAATGTGATTTCTCAGCATTTTACCTAGCAACTCTTTTTTATCCCTAAGCTCCCTTCCTCTCTTCCACTTTCCTAATTCACCAACTTGTATAGAACCATATTCAAATTATAGTTCCCTGTTGACGAACTTCTTTTTCTCTGGCTTATGGTATCAAGTTAAGGGAGTTGTGAGCGTCAAATTGGGTGTCAAGAGAACTTGTCCAGTGCTTATTAGAAATAAATTTATCCTAGGAAGGCGGTCTTGGTTAGATGTCTGCATTGTAATCTGTACCAGTGTCAGTTTAGTGTGTGTCCCAGGCCCCTTGGGATTGCTCTGAGTATGCAGACAGAATTATAAAATCACAATGGCAGTCCTCCTGCTCCATCTAAGTGATCCTCAAGGATTATATTAATAGAACAAGTCTTTGTGGATTCTGGAGAAGGGGAGTCTGGCAATGAGTTGCTCTATGTCTCTGCTATTATTTTAGGCCTCCTTATGTGGGGTAGGGTTTAGAGTTCAACGTAATGACACCAATCACAAAGTTACGTGTCTCACTTTTTTTTAAAACTTGGAATTGGCTTTTATTTATTTATTTTTGACCTTTACCGAGTGGCAGGTCGGATCTTAGTTCCCCAATCAGGGCTTGAACCCCTTCCCCTGGATTGGAAGCGTAGAGTCTTTTTTTTGGGGGGAAGGTGGGTTGGGGAGAGAGGGGGACGGGCAGGCCACTTCTATTGGTCTTTCATTTATCTATTTTTTTCATCCATCTTTGTTCTTTGGCCCATGTGGGCCTCCCATCGCGGTGGCCTCTGTTGTCACATAGCACTGGCTCTGAGCACATGCGCTCCAGAGCTCTGGCTCGGTAATTGGACACATGGGTCCAGCCGCTCCGCGGCACATGGGATCTTCCCAGGCCAGGAATCGAACCGGCGCCCCTTGCACTGCAAGGTGGTGTCCTTACCCACTGGACCACCAGGGAAGCCCGGAAGCGTGGAGTGTTAACCATTGGACTGCCAGAGAAGTTCCAGCTCTCACTTTTTGATGGTAAGAAATAAATATCACAGAGTTTTTCATCAAAAGAAGTTCCAAGCACCTGTTTATGTGTCAGGCATAGTGATAATTGGATTTACAACAGCAAGGAAGAGAGACAAGGCCACAGGCTTCACAAAGCTTATGTACTCAGGACATCAGCAAACAAGCCATTGTAATGACAACCTGCTGGATAGGAGGGTGTGGAGGGGGTGCTGGAGGGACGGTTACCATCGAAAATCTTCAGAGCTCCCCAGAAGAATTGACATTTGAGACCTAAAAGGGTTGAGTAGATGTCAGCCAGGCACACGAGGGGAGGAAGAGTGTTCCAGGCAAAGGGAATGGCATGTGTGAGTGTCTGCAGGTGAGAGATTATGGCACATTTGGTAAATTTACATGCTTTATACCTGGCTGATGCGTGGGACGGAAGGATAGGAATGGATATTTATGAGCAAAAGAGACTTGGGAAGTAGAAAGGTTTTTAAAAGAAGTTTTGATTTTCTCCTAAAACCAGTTGAAAATTATTGATGGGGCTTCAGTGGAGAATGGATATAATCCCTTTTGCTGCCACAGCAAGGTTGGATTAGAGCTCAGAAGACGCGTTAACGGGGATGAATGTGGTACCCATGATGGGACAGGCTGTGGAGATGGTATAAGGATCAGAATGAAGAGACAGGACTGTGATTACTTGGATGTGGGAGTAAGGAGGAGAGACTAATGGAATACTTCTTCAGTTTATGGCTTAGGCAGCTGGTATTGCCCTTCATTGAGATGGGGGAATGGTTTGTTTCTTGATAACACTGACATTCAGACATATTTGAGGTGTTAATTGTTTGAACATTGAGCCAACATGCCTGTTAAAAGCTGCACCCACTCAGAACTCATTGTGAGTGTGAGTGTGTTTGTGTTTCTTTACTGTGTGCTTAGTAGTGTTCTTGTTCTTGTTCTTGTTTAGTCATTGAGTTGCGTCCAACTCTTTTGCAACTGTGTGGATGGTAGCTCATCAGGCTTCGCTGTCCATGAGATTTCCCAGGCAAGATTACCGAAGTGGGTTGCCATTTCCTTCTCCAGGGGATCTCTGACCCAGGATCAAACCTAAGTTTGCTGAGTTGGCTCTTTACCACTGAGTCACGTGCACCCGGGAAGCGTTAGGAGTATTATAAGCACGTGTCAGGCATAGAGATAATTGGATTTACAACAGCAAGGAAGAGAGACAAGGCCACAGGCTTCACAAAGCTTATGTACTCAGGACATCAGCAAACAAGCCATTGTAATGACAACCTGCTGGATAGGAGGGTGTGGAGGGGGTGCTGGAGGGACGGTTACCATCGAAAATCTTCAGAGCTCCCCAGAAGAATTGACATTTGAGACCTAAAAGGGTTGAGTAGATGTCAGCCAGGCACACGAGGGGAGGAAGAGTGTTCCAGGCAAAGGGAATGGCATGTGTGAGTGTCTGCAGGTGAGAGATTATGGCACATTTGGTAAATTTACATGCTTTATACCTGGCTGATGCGTGGGACGGAAGGATAGGAATGGATATTTATGAGCAAAAGAGACTTGGGAAGTAGAAAGGTTTTTAAAAGAAGTTTTGATTTTCTCCTAAAACCAGTTGAAAATTATTGATGGGGCTTCAGTGGAGAATGGATATAATCCCTTTTGCTGCCACAGCAAGGTTGGATTAGAGCTCAGAAGACGCGTTAACGGGGATGAATGTGGTACCCATGATGGGACAGGCTGTGGAGATGGTATAAGGATCAGAATGAAGAGACAGGACTGTGATTACTTGGATGTGGGAGTAAGGAGGAGAGACTAATGGAATACTTCTTCAGTTTATGGCTTAGGCAGCTGGTATTGCCCTTCATTGAGATGGGGGAATGGTTTGTTTCTTGATAACACTGACATTCAGACATATTTGAGGTGTTAATTGTTTGAACATTGAGCCAACATGCCTGTTAAAAGCTGCACCCACTCAGAACTCATTGTGAGTGTGAGTGTGTTTGTGTTTCTTTACTGTGTGCTTAGTAGTGTTCTTGTTCTTGTTCTTGTTTAGTCATTGAGTTGCGTCCAACTCTTTTGCAACTGTGTGGATGGTAGCTCATCAGGCTTCGCTGTCCATGAGATTTCCCAGGCAAGATTACCGAAGTGGGTTGCCATTTCCTTCTCCAGGGGATCTCTGACCCAGGGATCAAACCTAAGTTTGCTGAGTTGGCTCTTTACCACTGAGTCACGTGCACCCGGGGAAGCGTTAGGAGTATTATAAGCACTATAGAAAGATTATCTAATTTATTCCTCACATCAGCCCTGTGAAGTAGGGGTTAGTAGTATTCCCATTTTATAGAGGAAGAAATTGATGGCCAAGGCATGGTCTTAACAGAGGTCACATTCAAGAGGGACTGTGAGTAAGTACATTGTGTTAGTGCAGAGGTAAGTATTTCCTTTAATTGAAGATGACCATTCAATGTCAGTGTCTTTTAGCTCTTGGAAGGACATTTGGAGGACAAAGCGTTTTGTTTATTTACTGTACTTTGACTTCTTTATGCTATGAAGAAAAAGATATACAAAGAAGGCTAGAAATTAGGAAGTAAGGCCTGAAGAGAGGTGCCATTTTCTTTTAATTTCCTTAATATCCTTATTTAACAAGTGATCATTAATCACAAGATCTTGCCTAGTTATTTCTGTTGTATTCTCAATTGACTTTTTTTGGCCTTTGCTAATATTCCCTATAGTACAGGTATTTATGTTGAATGTTTCCAATACAGTACTTGAAATGGCTTTTGGCATGTCTGCTTCTAAAAGGGTTCCCACAGGAAACTCAAAATATTTTTGCATGGAAATTTACTACAGAGTGGAAGAGATCGGAGAAAGAGGTAATGAGCCAAGAACCATGAATGAGCTTTTTTTTTTTTTTTTAATTTTTATTTTACTTTTGCAGAGTTTTGTTGTTAACAGATATGTATGATCCCAGATTAGTCACATGTATATCAATCTCCTCGCCCCCGCCCCCCCCACACCCCACCCCATCCCAACCCTCCAGGCCCTCGCACAGCGCCCCTGCAGGATCCCCTTTTCTCATAGCACAATGACAATAGCTATTTTTTTCACATATGACAGTATAGGTTTTCATTCTACTTCCTTTAAAGTTTTTAAACTTTCATTGTGTTCATTGTCAAAGGACCAGGCCAAGGTTCTGATGGCTTAGCTGATGGGACTGATGAAGTGAACTCCGGCCTTTTTCCCTTTCTGTGGCTGGTGGGTGGGGGGGTGTCTGTCACTCCCCAAGCTTCCTTTGGTGGAAACTCTGTTCATACAGAAAATGTGTTCAGATTCTGGAAAGCAAGCATTTGGCAAATAATTGTCACACATCTTTTAATGGTCCACCAGCAGCATATTTTTTGTTTCTGCCCAAATCATTGCTTTTCCAGGCAAGAGTACTGGAATGGGTTGCCATTCCCTTTTCCAGGGGATCTTCCCAACCCAGGGATCAAACCCCAGTCCCCCACATTGCAGGCAGATTCTTTACCATCTGAGCCACCAGGAAGCCCCCAGGTCAATGTTAATGTTTCTCATACCTCTGAAAACGTACTCCTCCTCTTCTTCAGGAGGAGGTTACCTATAGTCTCTAGGTATTTTCTCATAGTCCTAGCATGAAATGAAAATATCTCCTGGCATGTTAAGAAACAAGAAATGTCACAGCCATCAGCGATTTCTGGCCTCCAGTTGTGAATGAGGGCTCCCCAGACTGTAATCCTGAGGATGCTGCAACCCCCCATGGAGGTTGCTGAGAAGCTGGGGGGCCTGCAAGAAGCTAGGTGAACCAGGAAATGGGACTGGCCGCAGAGAGCTGAGTGCAAATGAAAGAAATGAATTCCGTGAGCCCAGAGGCGAAGCATCTTCCCATACATAGAATGCTAAATTCCTTAGCTTGATGCCACACCTTTGATGTTCAGACTACCTACTCCCTTCATTGCAAACTTGTATATAGCCTGACTTCTCAGCTGCCTTCCTGGAGCAGTTTTCTCAGAGCTACTGAGGTGCTGTCTCCTGGGCTCAGAGTCCTAAACATTCCCACCAAATAAAAGAGCTCTTTACTTTCAGGTTGCGAATCTGTTGTTTTAGTCGACACTAGTCAGGATGTCTGGGTGATGTCTGTTCTTTTCCTGGTTCTGCTACTATCCTAGTATTTTGATATAAAGGTAATTACTGTTATCTCAGGTAAGTCAGTGAGATAAAGAGGGTGGGGACGATGTTAGTTACAGACAGTATCCAAGATACACATGACATCACTAGAAAGGAAATGGTGTCTCTTCAGAGAATCATGAGACTAGAGATAGTATTCATGATTTCCTTTTCTACCATCCTTCTTACCTCTTTTTTTTTTTTTTTAATGTGGCCCATTTTTTTACAGTACTTATTAGATTCATGGCAGTATTGTTTCTGTTCTGTGTTTTGGTTTGTGTCTGTGAGGCATATGGGAATCCTGGCTCCTCAACTGGGGACTGAACTTTAATTCCTTGCGTTGGAAGGTGAGGTTTAAACCACTGGGAGGTCCCTCATCCTCACCTTTAATTAATACTTCATCTGCAACCCTAGGGACTTGTAGCCCACCAGGCTCCGGGATTCTCCAGGCAAAAATACTGAAGTGGGTTGCCATGCCCTCCTCCAGGGGATCTTCTCAACCCGGGGTTTGAACCTGTGTCTCTTAGTCTCCTGCGTGGGCAGGCAGGTTCTTTGCCACTAGCACCACCTGGAAAGCCCAACCAACAGCCTAACCTCCTCTTATTCAAACGGAATAGTGCCTGTTTAAAACATCATTGCTCTCAGATCCTATTTTCCTGCTCCTCTGTGGCGGTGGCCTGTTCTCCTGGCATGTTAAGAAACAAGAAATGTCACAGCCATCAGCGATTTCTGGCCTCCAGTTGTGAATGAGGGCTCCCCAGACTGTAATCCTGAGGATGCTGCAACCCCCATGGAGGTTGCTGAGAAGCTGGGGCCTGCAAGAAGCTAGGTGAACCAGGAAATGGGACTGGCCGCAGAGAGCTGAGTGCAAATGAAAGAAATGAATTCCGTGAGCCCAGAGGCGAAGCATCTTCCCATACATAGAATGCTAAATTCCTTAGCTTGATGCCACACCTTTGATGTTCAGACTACCTACTCCCTTCATTGCAAACTTGTATATAGCCTGACTTCTCAGCTGCCTTCCTGGAGCAGTTTTCTCAGAGCTACTGAGGTGCTGTCTCCTGGGCTCAGAGTCCTAAACATTCCCACCAAATAAAAGAGCTCTTTACTTTCAGGTTGCGAATCTGTTGTTTTAGTCGACACTAGTCAGGATGTCTGGGTGATGTCTGTTCTTTTCCTGGTTCTGCTACTATCCTAGTATTTTGATATAAAGGTAATTACTGTTATCTCAGGTAAGTCAGTGAGATAAAGAGGGTGGGGACGATGTTAGTTACAGACAGTATCCAAGATACACATGACATCACTAGAAAGGAAATGGTGTCTCTTCAGAGAATCATGAGACTAGAGATAGTATTCATGATTTCCTTTTCTACCATCCTTCTTACCTCTTTTTTTTTTTTTTTAATGTGGCCCATTTTTTTACAGTACTTATTAGATTCATGGCAGTATTGTTTCTGTTCTGTGTTTTGGTTTGTGTCTGTGAGGCATATGGGAATCCTGGCTCCTCAACTGGGGACTGAACTTTAATTCCTTGCGTTGGAAGGTGAGGTTTAAACCACTGGGAGGTCCCTCATCCTCACCTTTAATTAATACTTCATCTGCAACCCTAGGGACTTGTAGCCCACCAGGCTCCGGGATTCTCCAGGCAAAAATACTGAAGTGGGTTGCCATGCCCTCCTCCAGGGGATCTTCTCAACCCGGGGTTTGAACCTGTGTCTCTTAGTCTCCTGCGTGGGCAGGCAGGTTCTTTGCCACTAGCACCACCTGGAAAGCCCAACCAACAGCCTAACCTCCTCTTATTCAAACGGAATAGTGCCTGTTTAAAACATCATTGCTCTCAGATCCTATTTTCCTGCTCCTCTGTGGCGGTGGCTCTTTCCTCTCCAAATGCTCTCCGCCCCCAGCAGTCTCGAAAGATGTGGCCTGATGTGGAATTCAGAAGATAGCCTGCCTTATACACTCACAAAGCAAATTTACAGGAATTCCTAAGCATTCTTTTGGTGGTCCACTTTTAAAGGTCAACTGTTCAGATAGTTTGGGAGGCCAGATTCCTCCTTCTTTGAGGCTCGACTGGATGACTGTACCGCAAAGTTGTGTAAGGTTGGTCCCTGCCGGGTGTTTTAAAATGAGAGAGGAGGATGGGAATTGGTGAGGCAGACCAGGCTTTATTGGACGGCCGCTCTCCGGCGTCCCTCACGGGGAGGAGAGGAGAGAGGGAGTGAGGGAAAGCGCACACAAAGACTGGGAGGGCCCCCTTTATAGGTAAGGTGACGTGGTCAGCAGAGCCCCTGGCCAGGTTGGGGCACCGTCGACCTGATTGGTTGAGGCCAGGTGTTGGGGCGTTCGCAAATGGGGCAGTTTCATCTTTCCTTTGTCCAGTGAGAACTTCTGGCGGGGGCAGGGTGGTCTTCCGTTGGTGTCATGGCTGTTTTTCATTGGCCTTTTTTAATCTGGCACGAGGGGCCTTCTAGCCAAGGTCTTTCTTGTGTGTGGGCGGCGAGGGTAGGAAGTGGGGGAAGGGAGCCTCGGGACCAGACCTTACAAGTTGCCCAACCAGTATTGTTTGTACAGAGTGACCCTTCCCTTTGACTTATTATTCTAGTCCCCACAGGTGTGAAGATGACAGTTTTATCTCTGGATGCATATGGCAGGTTTTAGAATCTTTGGAACAGTATGTCTAGAAGTTACATGCACCCCAGAGTTGTTTGGTCGTCGGTAACCTGGAGTTAAAAACATGCACCCCAGTTGCCATGCCTCCTCCAGGGATCTTCTCAACCCGGGTTTGAACCTGTGTCTCTTAGTCTCCTGCGTGGGCAGGCAGGTTCTTGCCACTAGCACCACCTGGAAAGCCCAACCAACAGCCTAACCTCCTCTTATTCAAACGGAATAGTGCCTGTTTAAAACATCATTGCTCTCAGATCCTATTTTCCTGCTCCTCTGTGGCGGTGGCTCTTTCCTCTCCAAATGCTCTCCGCCCCCAGCAGTCTCGAAAGATGTGGCCTGATGTGGAATTCAGAAGATAGCCTGCCTTATACACTCACAAAGCAAATTTACAGGAATTCCTAAGCATTCTTTTGGTGGTCCACTTTTAAAGGTCAACTGTTCAGATAGTTTGGGAGGCCAGATTCCTCCTTCTTTGAGGCTCGACTGGATGACTGTACCGCAAAGTTGTGTAAGGTTGGTCCCTGCCGGGTGTTTTAAAATGAGAGAGGAGGACCGGAATTGGTGAGGCAGAGCAGGCTTTATTGGACGGGCGCTCTCGGGCGTCCCTCACGGGGAGGAGAGGAGAGAGGGAGTGAGGGAAAGCGCACACAAAGACTGGGAGGGCCCCCTTTATAGGTAAGGTGACGTGGTCAGCAGAGCCCCTGGCCAGGTTGGGGCACCGTCGACCTGATTGGTTGAGGCCAGGTGTTGGGGCGTTCGCAAATGGGGCAGTTTCATCTTTCCTTTGTCCAGTGAGAACTTCTGGCGGGGGCAGGGTGGTCTTCCGTTGGTGTCATGGCTGTTTTTCATTGGCCTTTTTTAATCTGGCACGAGGGGCCTTCTAGCCAAGGTCTTTCTTGTGTGTGGGCGGGGAGGGTAGGAAGTGGGGGAAGGGAGCCTCGGGACCAGACCTTACAAGTTGCCCAACCAGTATTGTTTGTACAGAGTGACCCTTCCCTTTGACTTATTATTCTAGTCCCCACAGGTGTGAAGATGACAGTTTTATCTCTGGATGCATATGGCAGGTTTTAGAATCTTTGGAACAGTATGTCTAGAAGTTACATGCACCCCAGAGTTGTTTGGTCGTCGGTAACCTGGAGACCTAATTGGAAAAACAAGTCATCCAAACAGAGTTATTCTTCTGAGTGCTCATAATGAAAGTAATACCAGGAGGGATCAGCCAGGAATGGACTAGACAGCCCCGACAAAACAAAACTGGCTTCTGGTTTATGGTTATCGCTAATTGGAGTAGGCTAATCCTGAAGCATGTTTAGTGGAACTTAAAAAAAAAAAAAAATTCCACAGTTCCTGGTAATGTGTTCACTGAAAACTTACTGGATGAAATATTATTTACAGGTTAAAATAGCTGTCTTTTTTTCCCGTCCATATCCAAGCAAGTGTGAGAATTTTGCTTTCTTAAATAAATGTGCTTTTTCTTCAGTATTTCATACAATCTAAGCACTGCAGTAAAATGGAAAGGAACACGGTGTGGACATTTGAACACCCCCTGCCCATTTTATTCATTTGTGTCTTCATTTTGGCACTGTAAATACAAACCCAAGTGGAAGAGAAGCCAGTACAGGGAAGACATTGCTTTACCTGGAAGGAATTTTGTGCCATCTCCTGGATTCCTTGAGTTATTTGCATTGAATATAATTAAGGCACAAAGTGGATAATAGGTGGATAATGTTGTTGCTTGTTTGTCTCCACTGTATTTTTAGTTCCAAGGTATTACCATTCTCCTTTAGCTTATCTTTATAACTTGGGAATTGCAGGGTGTCAACGAAGAGTTGAAGTAAAAATGCGGTGGTAATTTTTCAGGCTGATCTTTCAACACACTTGAGTTGATCAAACATTTCACTGAACCTGTTGATGCAGGAGATGCAGGTTCGATTCCTGGGTTGGGAAGATCTCTTAGAGGAGTACGTGGCAACCTACTCCAGTATTCTTGCCTGGAGACTCCCATGGACAGAGGAGCCTGGTGGGTTACAGTCCATGGCGTTGCAGAAAAGTCAGATAGGACTGAACAACTGAGCAGGCATGGGTGCCCTATCCACTGTATACATCTACATGCATTGTGGGTAGCCAGACTTACTGAGCCTAAATTGTCTGTCTACACTTTGTATGTTTCTGTTAGTAGATGAGTGCCCATCCATTTTTGTCTGAATGCTTCAGTTTAGCCTTATTTATCATGAAGAGAGGGCAGGGCTTAGTGGAAAGAGCATGGATTTTGGAACTGAATAGGCCAGAGTTTCAGTCTCACCCTGGGACCTAAAGCACTGTTTCCTCATTAGATAACTGGAAAAAGTTACTTCTGTCTTGATGTTGTAGTTATCAAGAAATATTAAGCAAATATCTGCCATGTGTCAGATGCTGAGCTGGACAATTGGGGTGAAAAATGAGAAGTATGTGACCCCCTACTTTCCAGGGAAGAGTTGTTGTCTCACAGGAATGATAGATATGCGCACAGGAAACAGTAGGAAAATGTGATAAATGCACACAGGTGTGTAAGCTCGTGGATGAGTGTACCAAGGGGAATGCAATTAATACTGTGTGGCAAGGGGGTCAGAGAAAGGACACCAGAGAGGAGCTTCATCTTGAAAAAGCAGTAGTTCAGTAGACATATTGAGGGTGAGACAAGAAGGCCAAGAGCAAGGACGTAGATGCACAAGATTTTGTAGCTGTGTTAGCCAGCAGAATGAGCATGGTAGGCCGTGGGCCTTGAAATGGACAGAAATGTGCCTTGGCAATAACAAATCCGCAAAGCAGTGATCTTCTCAACTCTTGGGTTATTCTAGCTAAACAAATTACCCTTCTGCCCAAAGATCATTTTGATACACAAGTTATGGCCACAATGAGTGGAATTTGTAAGCCATCAATGGGAGCACATTCTCCTTTAGCTTATCTTTATAACTTGGGAATTGCAGGGTGTCAACGAAGAGTTGAAGTAAAAATGCGGTGGTAATTTTTCAGGCTGATCTTTCAACACACTTGAGTTGATCAAACATTTCACTGAACCTGTTGATGCAGGAGATGCAGGTTCGATTCCTGGGTTGGGAAGATCTCTTAGAGGAGTACGTGGCAACCTACTCCAGTATTCTTGCCTGGAGACTCCCATGGACAGAGGAGCCTGGTGGGTTACAGTCCATGGCGTTGCAGAAAAGTCAGATAGGACTGAACAACTGAGCAGGCATGGGTGCCCTATCCACTGTATACATCTACATGCATTGTGGGTAGCCAGACTTACTGAGCCTAAATTGTCTGTCTACACTTTGTATGTTTCTGTTAGTAGATGAGTGCCCATCCATTTTTGTCTGAATGCTTCAGTTTAGCCTTATTTATCATGAAGAGAGGGCAGGGCTTAGTGGAAAGAGCATGGATTTTGGAACTGAATAGGCCAGAGTTTCAGTCTCACCCTGGGACCTAAAGCACTGTTTCCTCATTAGATAACTGGAAAAAGTTACTTCTGTCTTGATGTTGTAGTTATCAAGAAATATTAAGCAAATATCTGCCATGTGTCAGATGCTGAGCTGGACAATTGGGGTGAAAAATGAGAAGTATGTGACCCCCTACTTTCCAGGGAAGAGTTGTTGTCTCACAGGAATGATAGATATGCGCACAGGAAACAGTAGGAAAATGTGATAAATGCACACAGGTGTGTAAGCTCGTGGATGAGTGTACCAAGGGGAATGCAATTAATACTGTGTGGCAAGGGGGTCAGAGAAAGGACACCAGAGAGGAGCTTCATCTTGAAAAAGCAGTAGTTCAGTAGACATATTGAGGGTGAGACAAGAAGGCCAAGAGCAAGGACGTAGATGCACAAGATTTTGTAGCTGTGTTAGCCAGCAGAATGAGCATGGTAGGCCGTGGGCCTTGAAATGGACAGAAATGTGCCTTGGCAATAACAAATCCGCAAAGCAGTGATCTTCTCAACTCTTGGGTTATTCTAGCTAAACAAATTACCCTTCTGCCCAAAGATCATTTTGATACACAAGTTATGGCCACAATGAGTGGAATTTGTAAGCATCGTATATCATATCATGGCGGTCCACAGCACAGCTACTTTAATGTCCCTTGAAGTGCACTTTACAGGAATCCGAACTCCTTATTACCTTGAGATCTAATAACTGGAAAGGAGAATCTACACAGGGGAATCCACAGTAAAGTCCACAGTTGTCAACAACTCAGTGCCAATAGGCAGGGGACCTAGAATGACTCTGACTGAGCAGGTGAGCTTCTCAGGTTTCTGTCGGCGTGGAGGCATGCTCTTGGACAAAGGATTCCTCTTTGCTTCCTGAGCAGATAGTATTTGTTAGACATCGTCTGACTAGCAAACTATTCTTGTTCATTGCCAGGGAATTTATACTGCTCTCAGAAGATAGTCTATATTTTCTTCCTTGAAAATGGGAGGATATTCATCTAGACCTCATTTCCTGTGCTTGCCGCTTGTTGCAGAGTAACAAGTGTGGGGCGTTAACGTGGAAATCAAGCTGAATATATATTAAGCAGAAACGAATCAATGCAAATGGGAAGACATATTAGCATATTCACTAGGCTATATTTTTGTTGTTGTTAAAAGAATATTCATTTTGTTTGCTGGTGACACCTCATATCGCCACTGTAAGTTGATAATGTTGAGAGATTGATTTAAAGCGAATTGCTGTGTTGAAAACTAACGATTTATGTGAAATTCACATAAATCACATGCTATAGGTTGCTGAAGACACTGAAGATACTAGAAGAGACTAGTTTTCAGTGAGTAGGGTTTACAGAGAAAGTGTCAGTAGAAATGAAAACCCTATGATGTCAAGTAGGTAGGTCTCAGGAGGTAAAGTTGGAAGCCCTGGCTGGCTTGCTCTGTGGCTTTAGTTTCCTCAACTCTGAGTTGGTGATTACAGCAGTACCTGCTCTAACCTAGGTTTCCTTGTTAGCCAGCAGAATGAGCATGGTAGGCCGTGGGCCTTGAAATGGACAGAAATGTGCCTTGGCAATAACAAATCCGCAAAGCAGTGATCTTCTCAACTCTTGGGTTATTCTAGCTAAACAAATTACCCTTCTGCCCAAAGATCATTTTGATACACAAGTTATGGCCACAATGAGTGGAATTTGTAAGCATCGTATATCATATCATGGCGGTCCACAGCACAGCTACTTTAATGTCCCTTGAAGTGCACTTTACAGGAATCCGAACTCCTTATTACCTTGAGATCTAATAACTGGAAAGGAGAATCTACACAGGGGAATCCACAGTAAAGTCCACAGTTGTCAACAACTCAGTGCCAATAGGCAGGGGACCTAGAATGACTCTGACTGAGCAGGTGAGCTTCTCAGGTTTCTGTCGGCGTGGAGGCATGCTCTTGGACAAAGGATTCCTCTTTGCTTCCTGAGCAGATAGTATTTGTTAGACATCGTCTGACTAGCAAACTATTCTTGTTCATTGCCAGGGAATTTATACTGCTCTCAGAAGATAGTCTATATTTTCTTCCTTGAAAATGGGAGGATATTCATCTAGACCTCATTTCCTGTGCTTGCCGCTTGTTGCAGAGTAACAAGTGTGGGGCGTTAACGTGGAAATCAAGCTGAATATATATTAAGCAGAAACGAATCAATGCAAATGGGAAGACATATTAGCATATTCACTAGGCTATATTTTTGTTGTTGTTAAAAGAATATTCATTTTGTTTGCTGGTGACACCTCATATCGCCACTGTAAGTTGATAATGTTGAGAGATTGATTTAAAGCGAATTGCTGTGTTGAAAACTAACGATTTATGTGAAATTCACATAAATCACATGCTATAGGTTGCTGAAGACACTGAAGATACTAGAAGAGACTAGTTTTCAGTGAGTAGGGTTTACAGAGAAAGTGTCAGTAGAAATGAAAACCCTATGATGTCAAGTAGGTAGGTCTCAGGAGGTAAAGTTGGAAGCCCTGGCTGGCTTGCTCTGTGGCTTTAGTTTCCTCAACTCTGAGTTGGTGATTACAGCAGTACCTGCTCTAACCTAGGTTTCCTTGTAATTCCGTTCCGCTCGACTCATTAAACACATACTGTCTGGTTAAGTCTGAGCTCTGAGAGTCTAGGAACCCTGACTGAGTTGTTCACAGTTCTGTGGGGGGCTCCGTAGATGCTTGCCGTTGTTGATGGCTGCCACGTGCCAGGTCCTGGGCTGTGCTGGAGGAACAGAGATGTGGAAAGACACAGTCCCGCGGCTCACAGACTAAACTGGCTGTCTGAGGAGATGGCAGGCAACCAATCTTATAACCTATGGGTTAAATTAGAATGTAAGTCAGAGTTTTGCATACATTCTTGGTTTTTATTGGTGTGAAAGATACCATTTTTTGATACTGTGTTTTTTTGTTTTTCCCCACTAGCTGATTTCTTTCTCTTCTTTGTAGCTAAGATATATGTCAGACCTTTTCACAGCTCTTAATCTTTGCGTGATTTTCAATTTTATGGATCATCTACAGTAAACCTTAACATTTAGCCTTTTTTTTTTCTTTTACTATCCTAGGGGGCAGGAGGAGGGGGCAGTTTTCTGCTGGTTTATTTGTAACTGTTTATGGAGTAATTAAAGATGGTGGTGGTCTGTGAGTGGGTGGCTTTACCTGAGAAGGAAAGGGGCAGTATATGAGGACGTGACTCTCATGTTCCCTCACTCCTAGGTGGAGTATTTGAGTTTGAACTGTATGGATTCTCCAGAGATAATTGTTTGGGGTTATTCCAGTTTAGTTCAGGAACCTCCTGACTCCAAGACTTTCCCTGTAGTAGTCAAATTGGGAGTAGAATGAACTTGACCTTCTTTAATTACCTTGGGTATGAAGTCCTTTCTTCTTCCACTTGTGTTACAGCCCAGATATAGTTTAGATACTGGAATGACCCAAATGCCATTGCTCTTAAATGGGCTGCCCTTATCAAGCCGTCCAGATAGAGAAGGAAATGAAGTATGAAAAAGATGGGACAAAGAGGGGACGGACTTTCATTTTCTTGCTAACAGTGATTTACAAGCAAGACACAAAGTAATCCTAAACTGTTGGTTTTCTGTTTTTTGAGAATCCTCATACAGGCTCTGGGCCAAATACAGATTTTACGTCTTTGTGTGTTTTCTTAAAAGAATTACACCGCCATTTATCTTTGGTGTCTTTGGTTCTCAGGTGAAGGTTTCTGGGGGGGGGGGATGGTGCCTCGACTCATTAAACACATACTGTCTGGTTAAGTCTGAGCTCTGAGAGTCTAGGAACCCTGACTGAGTTGTTCACAGTTCTGTGGGGGGCTCCGTAGATGCTTGCCGTTGTTGATGGCTGCCACGTGCCAGGTCCTGGGCTGTGCTGGAGGAACAGAGATGTGGAAAGACACAGTCCGCGGCTCACAGACTAAACTGGCTGTCTGAGGAGATGGCAGGCAACCAATCTTATAACCTATGGGTTAAATTAGAATGTAAGTCAGAGTTTTGCATACATTCTTGGTTTTTATTGGTGTGAAAGATACCATTTTTTGATACTGTGTTTTTTTGTTTTTCCCCACTAGCTGATTTCTTTCTCTTCTTTGTAGCTAAGATATATGTCAGACCTTTTCACAGCTCTTAATCTTTGCGTGATTTTCAATTTTATGGATCATCTACAGTAAACCTTAACATTTAGCCTTTTTTTTTTCTTTTACTATCCTAGGGGGCAGGAGGAGGGGGCAGTTTTCTGCTGGTTTATTTGTAACTGTTTATGGAGTAATTAAAGATGGTGGTGGTCTGTGAGTGGGTGGCTTTACCTGAGAAGGAAAGGGGCAGTATATGAGGACGTGACTCTCATGTTCCCTCACTCCTAGGTGGAGTATTTGAGTTTGAACTGTATGGATTCTCCAGAGATAATTGTTTGGGGTTATTCCAGTTTAGTTCAGGAACCTCCTGACTCCAAGACTTTCCCTGTAGTAGTCAAATTGGGAGTAGAATGAACTTGACCTTCTTTAATTACCTTGGGTATGAAGTCCTTTCTTCTTCCACTTGTGTTACAGCCCAGATATAGTTTAGATACTGGAATGACCCAAATGCCATTGCTCTTAAATGGGCTGCCCTTATCAAGCCGTCCAGATAGAGAAGGAAATGAAGTATGAAAAAGATGGGACAAAGAGGGGACGGACTTTCATTTTCTTGCTAACAGTGATTTACAAGCAAGACACAAAGTAATCCTAAACTGTTGGTTTTCTGTTTTTTGAGAATCCTCATACAGGCTCTGGGCCAAATACAGATTTTACGTCTTTGTGTGTTTTCTTAAAAGAATTACACCGCCATTTATCTTTGGTGTCTTTGGTTCTCAGGTGAAGGTTTCTTTTGTGTGTGTGGGAGGTGGGATGGAAGGAGTAGGGGTAGAGGGCTGGTCCTGGAGATAAGCCCACAGAAGGGAGGGCTGCTCACAGAAGAGAGGGTCACTGCACCATCCACAGTCTTGAACGGTTGCCTTTTGAGAAAGAGAACTTCGCTGAACCTTGAACATTCTTCTTTATCTACATTTTGTGCTTTGACCTCCTGGATGTGCAGTTTTGATGTGGAGGTGAGGTTCTTTTGACCTAATTCTACCCTAAGGGATTGCAAATATTTCCCCAATTAAATGAGGTTCACTGGTTAACAACAAACCATTGTTTCTTATTGTTCTGAACTAGTAGGCCTGGTATGTGATACAAGAGCAGCCCTCTACCGCATTTTGCCAGTGAGGGACAAAATTCATGCCTGATCATTGGGAGATAACTGTGCTTTCTTCTCTGTTTTAGTGGCGCAAGAAATTAATAACTTAGTGTCAAATTTAGGGTGATTTTTTTGTTGTTCTTTCCAAGTCGTGTCTTTTGGTCAAGAGGGTCAAGTTTCTTTGTAACTAAACCAAAAACCAGATGTAATCCCGTGACCTAAGTGTCCTTTGCCCACGGGATTCTCCAGGCAAGAATAGTGGAGTAGTAAGGGATGTTTAAGATGACACTTGTGTAGCTTTTTATTTTGAAATCATTTAAGAGAAAATTTGCCAGACTACAGACAATTTCTTGTCCGCCTTGCTTCACCCAACTTCCTCTGTTAACATTCTACACAATCATAGTATTGTTACTGAAAGTAGAAAATTAAAATGGATACAGTGACTTAATTTACAGTCTTCTTCAAATTTCACCAGTTTATGCGCCAATGTGTTTTTTTTTTTCAGCGCCAGGATCCAACCCAGGGTCCTTACTGCATTTAATTTGTCATATTGCCTGAGTTTCTACTGGGTTACTGCTCCTCAGTATTTCATGACTTTCACAGCTCTGACTGTCAGCTGTTTTGTAGGATGTCCCTTTAATTTGGGTTTGCTTGATGTTTTCTTGTGATTGGGTTGAGGTTACTTACTTTTTGACAAGAATTTCGGGAAATAATCTTGTGCTCTGCTCAAGGCATCATAACAGAAGGTCCTATTGGAGAAATGCAATTGAAAACAAAATCTCTCAAATCATGAAATCCTCTACCACAAAGCTGGTATAGAAAGTACTTTTGTTACTGAATATACATTACATCAGAATATGACGTTAATCACCATCTGTTGACTTAGGGATTGCAATGACAGAAAGACATTTTACTGCTGTGCTGTCTTCAGCAGTACATAGACTAAAACTGGAAAAGAGAAGATTAGCATGGCCCCTGCGCAAGGATGACAGGAAGGCTTTGTAAAGCATTCCATATGAGAAAAAAATATTAATAAAAAAAGTTGAGCAGGTGCCACTTACAACAGATATACATGCTTTCAAGATAATAACTGATCCAAGTGGTGAGGACTTGAAAGCACCATTGGTTCCTCACAGGTCATTGTCAGCTCACCTGGTATTTGGGGTGCCTGTCTGTGTTAGTTGACTTTATCCAGAAGAAAAACGATAGTCCTCATATCTTTACGAAAGGAAGTAACTTTGCAACTTGGAGTCACATGTCCATAGAAATTAGGCTTCAGTCCTCCAATAGAAAGTAAAGAATAATGGTGTTTTCTCCCTTGATGTTTAGATCCTAGGTTTTTGAGAGAGACATTAATTAGCATGCCGTAATGTTAACAAAGGCCTCTCTTAATTGTCAGGAAGATTGTACATTGTATATATCTTTCAAAAAGAGGAGAACGGGCTTATAATTGCAGGTTTTCTAAAGTACGTGCTCTGAGAAGAAGTTGGGAAGGGAAATCTCATGATTTCATCACTGAGAATTCACCCTTTTTTAAAGTATATTTTTTCTTAGAGTACATAATGCTGATAGGTCTTCTTAACTGGTGATAACAGTTTTGATCTCTTGGTTAGGGTGGGAATTTAATAGTTTCCTCCACTGTAAAGTTAGTGTTTTTCCTTTGTGATTAGCAAGTATTTTGAGGGGAGATACTTTGAAATGATGCCAATATACTTTTTCTTATCATTCAGAATTTTACCCACAAATTTTATCATCCATGGATGGTTCTTGCTTGCAACAACTGTGCCAGGGGTGTTTGCCTAATGATAATTTTCTATGTCCTTTGTGCCTTCTACATTTATTCGTTGGAATTCTAGCATATGGGAGCGTTGTCCTTTCTCTCCCATTTATCTGTTTGTTCAGTCACTCATGTAGTTATTTCTTTGTATCAAGTTGGGCTCATGGATATTTACTTTATTATCTGGGTTAAAATCCAGCACCATCATTTTTCATTTTGTTACTTAAATTACTCCTGCTTTGCTGATGAGGACTGTTTCAAGGTGGCTCCTGTGTGTCATGGCTCAGAGAGTAAAGAATCCGCCCGCAATGCAGGAGACCCGAGTTCGACCCCTGGATGGCGAAGATCCCCTGGAGGAGGGGACAGCTACCCACTCGAGCATTCTTGCATGGAGAATCCTGTGGATAGAGGCCTGATGGGCTACAGTCCATGGGGCTGCAAAGCGTCAGACGTGACTGAGCGACTCACATGACATTAACATTTTGCTGAGCACTTCATTACTTTCTAGCACCACAAGATGTAGGTTAATCGCTTTCTTAGTGTTTATGAAGGACTGCGGGTAGATCCTGTGCAGTTGGCACATTCTTCAGTGGGAATCCTGGGGACTAAATAACTTATTTCAATGCAGGTGAGCGGTTAATCGGATTTCTTCATTTTTTAGACATTAATTAGCATGCCGTAATGTTAACAAAGGCCTCTCTTAATTGTCAGGAAGATTGTACATTGTATATATCTTTCAAAAAGAGGAGAACGGGCTTATAATTGCAGGTTTTCTAAAGTACGTGCTCTGAGAAGAAGTTGGGAAGGGAAATCTCATGATTTCATCACTGAGAATTCACCCTTTTTTAAAGTATATTTTTTCTTAGAGTACATAATGCTGATAGGTCTTCTTAACTGGTGATAACAGTTTTGATCTCTTGGTTAGGGTGGGAATTTAATAGTTTCCTCCACTGTAAAGTTAGTGTTTTTCCTTTGTGATTAGCAAGTATTTTGAGGGGAGATACTTTGAAATGATGCCAATATACTTTTTCTTATCATTCAGAATTTTACCCACAAATTTTATCATCCATGGATGGTTCTTGCTTGCAACAACTGTGCCAGGGGTGTTTGCCTAATGATAATTTTCTATGTCCTTTGTGCCTTCTACATTTATTCGTTGGAATTCTAGCATATGGGAGCGTTGTCCTTTCTCTCCCATTTATCTGTTTGTTCAGTCACTCATGTAGTTATTTCTTTGTATCAAGTTGGGCTCATGGATATTTACTTTATTATCTGGGTTAAAATCCAGCACCATCATTTTTCATTTTGTTACTTAAATTACTCCTGCTTTGCTGATGAGGACTGTTTCAAGGTGGCTCCTGTGTGTCATGGCTCAGAGAGTAAAGAATCCGCCCGCAATGCAGGAGACCCGAGTTCGACCCCTGGATGGCGAAGATCCCCTGGAGGAGGGGACAGCTACCCACTCGAGCATTCTTGCATGGAGAATCCTGTGGATAGAGGCCTGATGGGCTACAGTCCATGGGGCTGCAAAGCGTCAGACGTGACTGAGCGACTCACATGACATTAACATTTTGCTGAGCACTTCATTACTTTCTAGCACCACAAGATGTAGGTTAATCGCTTTCTTAGTGTTTATGAAGGACTGCGGGTAGATCCTGTGCAGTTGGCACATTCTTCAGTGGGAATCCTGGGGACTAAATAACTTATTTCAATGCAGGTGAGCGTTGTACTCTGCCCCCCTGGACTGCCCCTGCATGCTCGGCATTGCTAGCTTTCATCTTGTGTTGTTATGTATATACTTGCGACTGCGCTGCATTCTTAGTGGAAATTTTGCATTCCACTGCCTAGATTGGTTTGGCAACCAGAATCCCATTCAAGAAACTAAACCAAACAAAAATGACCGTGGTGAAACAGTAAGCAAGGGGTAGTAAGTTAGGAAGGAATATTAAAGAAAAGACAGACGATAAAAAAAAAAAATTTTTTTTCAGCGCTTTGTTGGAGGTGGTTCCCGTAATTTCTCCTAAGAGTTCTCTTGGGTTAATTAGTTATCTTTTAACTTAGGAGGCTCATATTATTCTCTTCAGCATAGCATTAGGGAAACTCATGCTGACTTACTTATGAATGCCTTAATAATGACTCAAGTCCTGTTTAGTTTTGCTATAAAATAGAGTTCCTGTTGCAAATAATTATTTTAGAATAAAGTTAGTTAATGTGAGGTTTGTTGTTATAAATTCAGAATGCTTAGGATTATCTGATCTGTTACAGTATTCCACGAAACACAGTAGAGAGAAAATTAGACCAGAATGCCAACAGTAAAAAATTGTGGTATGCTGGGAAATTAATTTGATGGTTCAAAATTTGATGAAAATTGGTGGTCATTTGTTTTTGAAGACAAAAAGATTTAGCAGTATGTACACATTTAATATATGCTTACACTCAATTTTTCAAAGAAGGTATCACTAATGATGGGTATATTACCTTTTGAGTCATGTAAATAAATTATTTTAGACATTATGTTTTAAAGAAATTTTATACTTCTACTCCCCACACGTGCACAGCCTCCCCCATTATCAATATCCTCCACCAGTGTGCTGTTTGTTACCAATGATGAGCCTACACTGACACATCGTAATTGCCCACCGTTCGTAATTGCCCACCGTTCGTAGTTTACACTGGGCTTCCCTGGTGGCTCAGATAGTAAAGAATATGTCTGCAGAGCAGGAGACCTGGGTTCGATCCTTGAGTTGGAAAGATCCCCTGGAGAAGGAAATAGAAACCCACCCCAATATTCTTGCCTGCAGAATTCCATGGACAGAGGAGGCTGGTGGGCTACAATCCATGGGATCACAAAGAGTTAGACATAACTGAGAGACCATGCACACACAATTTGCATTAGGGTTCACTCTTTGTGTTATGTATTCTCTAGATATAGACAAATGTGTAATGACATGTAACTTTGGTGTTACTTTTATTATTATTCTTTTTTTTTTTAGATTTTTTTTTTTGGGGTGGGGGTGGGTTGGAGAGGGAGGAGGGCGAGCGGGCCACTTCTAGTGGTCTTTCATTTATCTGTTTTCATCCGTCTTTGTTCTTTGGCCCGTGTAGGCCTCCCATCGCAGTGGCCTCTGTTGTTGCAGAGCACTGGCTCTGGGCGCATGCGCTCCAGAGCTCCGGCTCGGTAATTGGGCACATGGGTCCAGCCGCTCCGCGGCATGTGGGATCTTCCCAGGCCAGGGCTCGAACCGGCGCCCCTTGCACTGCAAGGCGGTGTCCTTACCCACTGGACCACCAGGGAAGCCCCACCTGTTGACCTTTATTCTCCTGAAGTTTGGAAGGAGATGCTGTGCTAAGAGTAAATGTGCCTGGAGAGGGATTTTAGGGTTTAGGATGAAAGGTGGAGATTTGGCCAATCCACTGTGGGAAACGTAAGAACTAGTTGATTTGGGAGGGGGAGGGGGTTGGCGGATGCCAAAGCCTTGTCTCAGGTGAGGGTGCCTGAAGGACCACGTGGTTCTTGACTCAGAAACTTGGACCCTGGAAACCAAAGGGATCAGAAAGCTGACCAGATCGACTCAGAGGCAAGGGAGTCTGGAAGGGAAGGTGCTGGTTAGAGTGCGGCTGGTGGCTAGGGGAGGAAGCGAAGCGGAGAAAAGTTGGTGGAGTCCGTCTTAGGAGAACAGACGAACCTGGTGACTAGGGAGCAGGTGGCTGGGGAGAGATAACCAAGCACTGTGTCATGGCTGGAGAGGGCTTCGTTCAAGATTTTATGCGTTTGGTCTTTTTTTGTTTTTTGTTTTTTTAAATTTTAGCCCTCTTATCAGTTTTTTAAAAAATTTTTTTTAATGATTTTTTGTTTTTAATTTTGTCCTCTTTTATTGGTCCTTCATTTATTTATTTTCATTCATCTTTTTACTGGACCACCAGGGAAGCCCTTGGTGTTACTTTTAAACTAAAGAGAAATCTTTTACCTTGCTGTTTTGAATAGCCATATTCTTTGTGAATATGTTTCAAACTGTTTTCCTGTTTCAGTGAAGAGACATTCATTTAGAGAATAGTTTAAAAGACAAATATGCAGATTGATGCTAAGACATCTGTTAATGGCAGAAAAATGACCCTGAATAAGAGATGGTTTGAGAGGGAGGAGGGCGGGCCACTTCTATTGGTCTTTCATTTATCTGTTTTCATCCGTCTTTGTTCTTTGGCCCGTGTAGGCCTCCCATCGCAGTGGCCTCTGTTGTTGCAGAGCACTGGCTCTGGGCGCATGCGCTCCAGAGCTCCGGCTCGGTAATTGGGCACATGGGTCCAGCCGCTCCGCGGCATGTGGGATCTTCCCAGGCCAGGGCTCGAACCGGCGCCCCTTGCACTGCAAGGCGGTGTCCTTACCCACTGGACCACCAGGGAAGCCCCACCTGTTGACCTTTATTCTCCTGAAGTTTGGAAGGAGATGCTGTGCTAAGAGTAAATGTGCCTGGAGAGGGATTTTAGGGTTTAGGATGAAAGGTGGAGATTTGGCCAATCCACTGTGGGAAACGTAAGAACTAGTTGATTTGGGAGGGGGAGGGGGTTGGCGGATGCCAAAGCCTTGTCTCAGGTGAGGGTGCCTGAAGGACCACGTGGTTCTTGACTCAGAAACTTGGACCCTGGAAACCAAAGGGATCAGAAAGCTGACCAGATCGACTCAGAGGCAAGGGAGTCTGGAAGGGAAGGTGCTGGTTAGAGTGCGGCTGGTGGCTAGGGGAGGAAGCGAAGCGGAGAAAAGTTGGTGGAGTCCGTCTTAGGAGAACAGACGAACCTGGTGACTAGGGAGCAGGTGGCTGGGGAGAGATAACCAAGCACTGTGTCATGGCTGGAGAGGGCTTCGTTCAAGATTTTATGCGTTTGGTCTTTTTTTGTTTTTTGTTTTTTTAAATTTTAGCCCTCTTATCAGTTTTTTAAAAAATTTTTTTTAATGATTTTTTGTTTTTAATTTTGTCCTCTTTTATTGGTCCTTCATTTATTTATTTTCATTCATCTTTTTACTGGACCACCAGGGAAGCCCTTGGTGTTACTTTTAAACTAAAGAGAAATCTTTTACCTTGCTGTTTTGAATAGCCATATTCTTTGTGAATATGTTTCAAACTGTTTTCCTGTTTCAGTGAAGAGACATTCATTTAGAGAATAGTTTAAAAGACAAATATGCAGATTGATGCTAAGACATCTGTTAATGGCAGAAAAATGACCCTCTGAATAAGAGATGATAATTCACGCCTGACAGATGAATCCTAACTCCCTCCTTCTGGGAATCAGCTCCTCAGCGGGGTACAGCAACACGGGGACCTGTAGAGGACCCAGGTAGAGAGGAGTGGTTTCATCAGATCAACTAATTGGATCCTTCTGGGAATGTTCTAAACAGCTGGTTCATTATAATTAATGACATCTCCTATAACTAGATTGTCATGAAGTTAGAGTGGTTGGAATTTTTCATTATTATATAACAATGCTGATGAAAATATTTGCGGGGCTTTGCTGATTTTGTCACCTTCCGTGCCTTTCTGGGATTTCTAAAATTTCAGGGGGTTAACAGATTTCAATTTTCATTCCATTGGAGTCCCATAAATAATACTGATATAATCATGTGGCATATTTGACAAATAGCAGTGAAGGTGAGGGAAACTTGAGTGATCTTGAGAGAATACTGGAACCACTGAATACGGGTGGTCTAGATACGCCAATATATAAAAATGTTTACAGATATTTAGTTGTAGATAATTCAAGAGGGAATCCAAGAAGTGACTTTCCTGGTGGCTCAGATGGTAACGATATCTGCCTGCAATGCGGGAGACCCAGGTACGATCCATAGATTGGGAAGATTCCCTGGAGAAGGGAATTGCAACCCACTCCAGTATTGTTGCCTGGAGAATTCCATGGACAGAGGAGCCTGGCAGGCTGCAGTCCATGGTCTTGCAAAGAGCTGGACACGACTGAGTGACTAACACACGGTTCCAGTAAGACCTTATTTCAGTGGGTGCAAATGTGTGTCTGCTATTTCTGCTAGTGGCCAGTTTCTGCCTTGAGCAACATTAGTAGAAATGAACCCCAGACAGGGAATCAGAAGTGGACCCTAGTGAATGCTTCTTTGTTTACTGTGTGACCTTGAGGACTGGAGAGCTCATCTTTTCCTTTCTATGTGGTTGGAATAAGACGAACCTCATAATGTTAATTTGAGGAACTTTATTTTCATTCATCTTTTACTGGACCACCAGGGAAGCCCTTGGTGTTACTTTTAAACTAAAGAGAAATCTTTTACCTTGTGTTTTGAATAGCCATATTCTTTGTGAATATGTTTCAAACTGTTTTCCTGTTTCAGTGAAGAGACATTCATTTAGAGAATAGTTTAAAAGACAAATATGCAGATTGATGCTAAGACATCTGTTAATGGCAGAAAAATGACCCTCTGAATAAGAGATGATAATTCACGCCTGACAGATGAATCCTAACTCCCTCCTTCTGGGAATCAGCTCCTCAGCGGGGTACAGCAACACGGGGACCTGTAGAGGACCCAGGTAGAGAGGAGTGGTTTCATCAGATCAACTAATTGGATCCTTCTGGGAATGTTCTAAACAGCTGGTTCATTATAATTAATGACATCTCCTATAACTAGATTGTCATGAAGTTAGAGTGGTTGGAATTTTTCATTATTATATAACAATGCTGATGAAAATATTTGCGGGGCTTTGCTGATTTTGTCACCTTCCGTGCCTTTCTGGGATTTCTAAAATTTCAGGGGGTTAACAGATTTCAATTTTCATTCCATTGGAGTCCCATAAATAATACTGATATAATCATGTGGCATATTTGACAAATAGCAGTGAAGGTGAGGGAAACTTGAGTGATCTTGAGAGAATACTGGAACCACTGAATACGGGTGGTCTAGATACGCCAATATATAAAAATGTTTACAGATATTTAGTTGTAGATAATTCAAGAGGGAATCCAAGAAGTGACTTTCCTGGTGGCTCAGATGGTAACGATATCTGCCTGCAATGCGGGAGACCCAGGTACGATCCATAGATTGGGAAGATTCCCTGGAGAAGGGAATTGCAACCCACTCCAGTATTGTTGCCTGGAGAATTCCATGGACAGAGGAGCCTGGCAGGCTGCAGTCCATGGTCTTGCAAAGAGCTGGACACGACTGAGTGACTAACACACGGTTCCAGTAAGACCTTATTTCAGTGGGTGCAAATGTGTGTCTGCTATTTCTGCTAGTGGCCAGTTTCTGCCTTGAGCAACATTAGTAGAAATGAACCCCAGACAGGGAATCAGAAGTGGACCCTAGTGAATGCTTCTTTGTTTACTGTGTGACCTTGAGGACTGGAGAGCTCATCTTTTCCTTTCTATGTGGTTGGAATAAGACGAACCTCATAATGTTAATTTGAGGAACAAGCATCACTATTAATGAAAGTATTTAATAAATTCTGATGTATTTCGTAGTGGTAAACTGACTTGAAAATAGCTAACATAAAGATATTGTGAAAAGTCAGGGTAAATGTAGAAAGTGTTTGACACAGTTCTGGGCATGGTACATGTGCCAAAAAAATTGGTCCTAATTTTGTTTAATTATTTACTGAAGATGTGTATACACACACACACACACACACACACACACACACACAGAGGAATATTATTCATCCATTAAAAAGAGTGAAATAATGTCATTTGTCACAATATGGATGGACCAAGAGATGATCATATTAAGTTAGACACAGTACTATGTAAAAAATAAATAGCCAACAAGGACTATTGTATAGCACAAGGAACTATATGCAGTATCTTGTGATAATCTATAATGGAAAGGAACATGAAAAAGAATATCTATATGTGTCTGAAGCACTTGCTGTCCATTTGAGACTAACACAACATTGTCAGTTACCTATACTTCAATTTCAAAAAAGTATTTACTGAGTGAATTCGATATCAAAGGCACCATGAATGGACCTTTGACTTATAGATGAGACTCTTTACTGAAAAAAAAAAAAACCCAAAAAACGGAGATGCAGTACATGAAAATATTGACAATATAAGGGGAATATATTATCCCTATGAAAAATTTTGTATGAGAGATTCAAGACAAGACAATAGGGGATTTCTGAGTAGAGAATTAAATCCAGATGAGAGAAGGGTTGGTGGTAGAATAGTGAGAAAAGAGGTTAGAGGATGAAAAAAATGGGACCAACTCAGATATGACCTCCGTACCCAAGTCCAAGACCCACTGGCTTCATAGATTGGGAAGACCGACTGAGTGGAAACTAACACTACGGTTCCAGTAAAAGAAACCTTATTTCAGTGGGTGCAAATGTGTGTCTGCTATTTCTGCTAGTGGCCAGTTTCTGCCTTGAGCAACATTAGTAGAAATGAACCCCAGACAGGGAATCAGAAGTGGACCCTAGTGAATGCTTCTTTGTTTACTGTGTGACCTTGAGGACTGGAGAGCTCATCTTTTCCTTTCTATGTGGTTGGAATAAGACGAACCTCATAATGTTAATTTGAGGAACAAGCATCACTATTAATGAAAGTATTTAATAAATTCTGATGTATTTCGTAGTGGTAAACTGACTTGAAAATAGCTAACATAAAGATATTGTGAAAAGTCAGGGTAAATGTAGAAAGTGTTTGACACAGTTCTGGGCATGGTACATGTGCCAAAAAAATTGGTCCTAATTTTGTTTAATTATTTACTGAAGATGTGTATACACACACACACACACACACACACACACACACACAGAGGAATATTATTCATCCATTAAAAAGAGTGAAATAATGTCATTTGTCACAATATGGATGGACCAAGAGATGATCATATTAAGTTAGACACAGTACTATGTAAAAAATAAATAGCCAACAAGGACTATTGTATAGCACAAGGAACTATATGCAGTATCTTGTGATAATCTATAATGGAAAGGAACATGAAAAAGAATATCTATATGTGTCTGAAGCACTTGCTGTCCATTTGAGACTAACACAACATTGTCAGTTACCTATACTTCAATTTCAAAAAAGTATTTACTGAGTGAATTCGATATCAAAGGCACCATGAATGGACCTTTGACTTATAGATGAGACTCTTTACTGAAAAAAAAAAAAACCCAAAAAACGGAGATGCAGTACATGAAAATATTGACAATATAAGGGGAATATATTATCCCTATGAAAAATTTTGTATGAGAGATTCAAGACAAGACAATAGGGGATTTCTGAGTAGAGAATTAAATCCAGATGAGAGAAGGGTTGGTGGTAGAATAGTGAGAAAAGAGGTTAGAGGATGAAAAAAATGGGACCAACTCAGATATGACCTCCGGTACCCAAGTCCAAGACCCACTGGCTTCATCTAAGGTAGTGGTGGCCTCTCAAGAAAAACAGAGTTTGAAGGTTCTTTGTGTGGGTTCTGCAAGTAAATAACTTCAGTATGTTTTTGTCTAAGTCTAAATGCTTAAGTCTATCATACAGACAGTTATAAAAATGTGATATATTTAGGAAGCAATTTAAACTGGAGTCTTTTAATTGACTCAGGAGTTTTTATAAGAGATCCTTAGATTTTCCTGATGGTCTTCTTTAACAGCATCATTTCCTCAGGTCCTTAGACCACTTGGACTTACTTGCCCTGGGGTTTCAAGAGGTGGCGAGTGCTGAGATTTGAGGCTGGTGGATTCTCTGAAGCATTCAGCCTAACAGCCCCAGGGAGTGGGACTGCCACTTCATTAATTAGTTCATGGAGCATCCCTTTGGGCTAGTTTAACAGGATTATCCCCATTTTTACAGAGCAAGAAAAAGCTGTGAGGCTTTGAATTGGCAGTCAGTCCTGGAGTTCAGAATTTCAGACTTTTAATCAGTGCCTCAGTTTGTATATCTTGATCTTATGAATCCCAAGTATATATTTTTACAACCATAATTTTAGTTTCATTGAATGTATTTTTTAATAAAAATTCATATTTTTAAAGTCATGCAGGTTTTCACTTGACCCAGGTGTGATATTGTCCAAATGTCACATGGAATTTGACCTTAAATGATAGACTTGTCAAATTCTCAAAACTTTTTTTCTGCTTGTTATTATTTTGTTTTGATATGGCCTTTATTCTGCTGTGATAATCTATAATGGAAGACACCATGAATTGGACCTTTTGACTTATAAAGATAAAGACTTACTTTGGGCTGAAAAAAAAAACCCAAAAAACGGAGATGCAGTACATGAAAATATTGACAATATAAGGGGAATATATTATCCCTATGAAAAATTTTGTATGAGAGATTCAAGACAAGACAATAGGGGATTTCTGAGTAGAGAATTAAATCCAGATGAGAGAAGGGTTGGTGGTAGAATAGTGAGAAAAGAGGTTAGAGGATGAAAAAAATGGGACCAACTCAGATATGACCTCCGGTACCCAAGTCCAAGACCCACTGGCTTCATCTAAGGTAGTGGTGGCCTCTCAAGAAAAACAGAGTTTGAAGGTTCTTTGTGTGGGTTCTGCAAGTAAATAACTTCAGTATGTTTTTGTCTAAGTCTAAATGCTTAAGTCTATCATACAGACAGTTATAAAAATGTGATATATTTAGGAAGCAATTTAAACTGGAGTCTTTTAATTGACTCAGGAGTTTTTATAAGAGATCCTTAGATTTTCCTGATGGTCTTCTTTAACAGCATCATTTCCTCAGGTCCTTAGACCACTTGGACTTACTTGCCCTGGGGTTTCAAGAGGTGGCGAGTGCTGAGATTTGAGGCTGGTGGATTCTCTGAAGCATTCAGCCTAACAGCCCCAGGGAGTGGGACTGCCACTTCATTAATTAGTTCATGGAGCATCCCTTTGGGCTAGTTTAACAGGATTATCCCCATTTTTACAGAGCAAGAAAAAGCTGTGAGGCTTTGAATTGGCAGTCAGTCCTGGAGTTCAGAATTTCAGACTTTTAATCAGTGCCTCAGTTTGTATATCTTGATCTTATGAATCCCAAGTATATATTTTTACAACCATAATTTTAGTTTCATTGAATGTATTTTTTAATAAAAATTCATATTTTTAAAGTCATGCAGGTTTTCACTTGACCCAGGTGTGATATTGTCCAAATGTCACATGGAATTTGACCTTAAATGATAGACTTGTCAAATTCTCAAAACTTTTTTTCTGCTTGTTATTATTTTGTTTTTTTGATATGGCCATTTGTAATATAAACACAATCTAAATAAGATACCAGAGGCAGAGTAATATATTGGAAGGTGTGTGTGATTTATATCCAGAGAGCTGGCTTGGTCCGTTCCAGCAGAATGAACATGGTTACGTTGCTTTTGCCACCTTTGACTCTGAAATATTTCCAAGAGAAATGTTAGCCCAATATTTAGTCTATCTGTTTATCTCTCTCTCTCTGCCTGCCTATCTAATTTTCACTCAGGGAATGACTTCTCTCTCTGATTCACCAGGCTAACCTTCCCATTGTCCAAATAAACTGGGTTTTCCAAGACAGCGTTGATCCCAGAGCAGAATCAAGACAAGAGGTCCGCTATAAGCATGTCCTGCGTTGGCCGGGTGGGGGTGCCCTCACTAACTGACAAAGCCAACCTTGAGTATGAGCTCTGTTGGGTCCAAAATGAAAATTTGAGTTTTGCATGGATGTCTTTTCATTTGACTTGCTGCCATAGTCACGGATCACACACCTAACCCTGGCCAGGGTGCTCACCACTGAGACATTCCTGGTATGTGGGGGTCCAAGTGGGAGTACCTCTACTTTGTCCTTTGGGGTCCACCCCTCTTTCACCAGGTGTATTGATGTGTAATGTTATTCTCATGTTTCAAACATTTTTTTCAAAGGTCATGGGAATGTGTACAGCTTAATAAGAAAATGTACATATTTTAAAAATATATTCTAGTTGATTATTATGTTTCCTGTATCTAAGCCACAATGCCTCTGGACTAGCACCAAGTGACCAACACTGAATTCCTGATGTGAACTCTGGGAAAGCTCCTCTTATGTATACATAGTTGATTTGCTTAATTCTTTTGTGAGTTAATTTATTATATAAAATAGCAATTAAAATGTATTTTTAATGAAAAATGGTATTTTTTCCCCTTAAAAGTCCTAATTGTTTCTACAATGGTCTTACATATTTTTTCCAATTCACATATATTACTTGGATTATTTTTTCAAATTCTTTTATTAGTATTTCTGGAAACTGAGTTACTTTAACTACGTATAATGATTCAAAGAAATACATGTTTAAGATTAATCATTTAAGATTAATCAATTCAAACTGGTTAATGATGAACATTTGGGGAATATTTTTGTCATACTAAATGAGGAAAACAACTTATTCAGGACAGATGGTTTGGTTTAATTCAAGCAACAACATATAGACTCAAGTGATATAATTATTCAAAAAATCATCCATTTGTGAATTTCTGGGTATAGTCACTGTAGACATGTATGCTCTAAAGAAACATAGCATATGTCAGGCAACCCACCAGCTGTTTCAAAATTACTGGTTTATAGAATGTATTCACCTTCATCTTTAATTCAACAATCTAGCAGGGTATTAAGCAATCAAGGTAGGTGAGGGAGGCATTTGAGAAAATAACAGTTGGTATCAAGTATGTGCTCAGTACATTTCTAGTTAATAATACTGAGTAACTATGAAGTAATAGTAGGGACAGTAAATTAAAAACTAGATTAGCGGGGGTGTCAAGAAAAAAACTAGATTAAGTAAAATGTATAATATATTAGATGATGGGAAGGGCTATTCAAGAGAAAAAGGCAGGAGAAGTCAGTAGAAAGTCAGCGATGTAGCAAAAGTTTTAAGACCAGTGGCCAGGGAGGCTGTATTCAGAGGTGGGGAGGAAGGGTTTCTTTGAGGAAGATCCCTTTGTACTGTGCAAGGCCAGGGTGCTCACCACTGAGACATTCCTGGTATGTGGGGGTCCAAGTGGGAGTACCTCTACTTTGTCCTTTGGGGTCCACCCCTCTTTCACCAGGTGTATTGATGTGTAATGTTATTCTCATGTTTCAAACATTTTTTTCAAAGGTCATGGGAATGTGTACAGCTTAATAAGAAAATGTACATATTTTAAAAATATATTCTAGTTGATTATTATGTTTCCTGTATCTAAGCCACAATGCCTCTGGACTAGCACCAAGTGACCAACACTGAATTCCTGATGTGAACTCTGGGAAAGCTCCTCTTATGTATACATAGTTGATTTGCTTAATTCTTTTGTGAGTTAATTTATTATATAAAATAGCAATTAAAATGTATTTTTAATGAAAAATGGTATTTTTTCCCCTTAAAAGTCCTAATTGTTTCTACAATGGTCTTTCATATTTTTTCCAATTCACATATATTACTTGGATTATTTTTCAAATTCTTTTATTAGTATTTCTGGAAACTGAGTTACTTTAACTACGTATAATGATTCAAAGAAATACATGTTTAAGATTAATCATTTAAGATTAATCAATTCAAACTGGTTAATGATGAACATTTGGGGAATATTTTTGTCATACTAAATGAGGAAAACAACTTATTCAGGACAGATGGTTTGGTTTAATTCAAGCAACAACATATAGACTCAAGTGATATAATTATTCAAAAAATCATCCATTTGTGAATTTCTGGGTATAGTCACTGTAGACATGTATGCTCTAAAGAAACATAGCATATGTCAGGCAACCCACCAGCTGTTTCAAAATTACTGGTTTATAGAATGTATTCACCTTCATCTTTAATTCAACAATCTAGCAGGGTATTAAGCAATCAAGGTAGGTGAGGGAGGCATTTGAGAAAATAACAGTTGGTATCAAGTATGTGCTCAGTACATTTCTAGTTAATAATACTGAGTAACTATGAAGTAATAGTAGGGACAGTAAATTAAAAACTAGATTAGCGGGGGTGTCAAGAAAAAAACTAGATTAAGTAAAATGTATAATATATTAGATGATGGGAAGGGCTATTCAAGAGAAAAAGGCAGGAGAAGTCAGTAGAAAGTCAGCGATGTAGCAAAAGTTTTAAGACCAGTGGCCAGGGAGGCTGTATTCAGAGGTGGGGAGGAAGGGTTTCTTGAGGAAGATTCTGTTAGTATAGATGCAGAATTGCAAGGCCTGTCCTTCACAGGCTCAAAAGACTCATTTGCAATTAAAAAAGGTAAGCCTCAAGGGAAAGCAGATCTGCTGGGAGAGGAGAGGGGTTTGTGTTGTCAACCACAACCCTGGCCACGAAGCTCCATTCCTGGTAAATCGAATCTATTTTCTTATGCTGCAGTATGAACTAGTAATACATTAAGGGACTTAGGATCCATCAAGAATAAAGGCTGCAATACATTCCATTTAATTTAAAAAAAATTGCCTTTTCTTTAAGCAAATTCTCAATTCTAATAAGGTATTCTACAGATACACTTATATGTTCATGCAAATAAATACTTATGAGGAACTCTATCATGGCATTATTTGCAACAGCAAAAGTTTATTGTTTTGGCCGCTCCATGTGGCATGCAGGATCCCTGACCAGGTATCCAGCCCATGGCCCGTGCAGTGGAAGCACTGAGGCCTAACCACTGGACCACCAGGGAATTCCCCATGAGAGTGAAAGTCTGGAAACAACCTAAAGGGTCGCCATTGAGGAACAGATTAAATAAATGATGGTACATTATTATATACATGACTTTTATAAAAAAGGAAGCAACCCTTACTCTACCAGTGTGGAACAATGGCCATGGTGAATTGTTAAGAGAAAAAAAACAAGGTGCAGAAGAACAGGTATAGCAGGTTATCCCTGTGTTTATAAATTACATGTATAAAATGTGCACATGAGACAGTGACAATCTGCATATGCATGTGTAGGGTGTCTTTGAATGAAGATTGTTAATTCTGGTTGTAGCTCCGTGGTTGGGGGACAGGAGGAGTGAGAATGGTTTAGGTATTCACCTTCATCTTTAATTCAACAATCTAGCAGGGTATTAAGCAATCAAGGTAGGTGAGGGAGGCATTTGAGAAAATAACAGTTGGTATCAAGTATGTGCTCAGTACATTTCTAGTTAATAATACTGAGTAACTATGAAGTAATAGTAGGGACAGTAAATTAAAAACTAGATTAGCGGGGGTGTCAAGAAAAAAACTAGATTAAGTAAAATGTATAATATATTAGATGATGGGAAGGGCTATTCAAGAGAAAAAGGCAGGAGAAGTCAGTAGAAAGTCAGCGATGTAGCAAAAGTTTTAAGACCAGTGGCCAGGGAGGCTGTATTCAGAGGTGGGGAGGAAGGGTTTCTTGAGGAAGATTCTGTTAGTATAGATGCAGAATTGCAAGGCCTGTCCTTCACAGGCTCAAAAGACTCATTTGCAATTAAAAAAGGTAAGCCTCAAGGGAAAGCAGATCTGCTGGGAGAGGAGAGGGATTTGTGTTGTCAACCACAACCCTGGCCACGAAGCTCCATTCCTGGTAAATCGAATCTATTTTCTTATGCTGCAGTATGAACTAGTAATACATTAAGGGACTTAGGATCCATCAAGAATAAAGGCTGCAATACATTCCATTTAATTTAAAAAAAATTGCCTTTTCTTTAAGCAAATTCTCAATTCTAATAAGGTATTCTACAGATACACTTATATGTTCATGCAAATAAATACTTATGAGGAACTCTATCATGGCATTATTTGCAACAGCAAAAGTTTATTGTTTTGGCGCTCCATGTGGCATGCAGGATCCCTGACCAGGTATCCAGCCCATGGCCCGTGCAGTGGAAGCACTGAGGCCTAACCACTGGACCACCAGGGAATTCCCCATGAGAGTGAAAGTCTGGAAACAACCTAAAGGGTCGCCATTGAGGAACAGATTAAATAAATGATGGTACATTATTATATACATGACTTTTATAAAAAAGGAAGCAACCCTTACTCTACCAGTGTGGAACAATGGCCATGGTGAATTGTTAAGAGAAAAAAAACAAGGTGCAGAAGAACAGGTATAGCAGGTTATCCCTGTGTTTATAAATTACATGTATAAAATGTGCACATGAGACAGTGACAATCTGCATATGCATGTGTAGGGTGTCTTTGAATGAAGATTGTTAATTCTGGTTGTAGCTCCGTGGTTGGGGGACAGGAGGAGTGAGAATTCCTCCTTTTCACCATATACCCCATTTTAGCACTTGAATTTTGGTCAGGTGTATACATGATATGGTAAAGTTTTTTTAAAGCCAGCATCACTGTAAATATTAGCTTAGGGCCAAGAATCTCTGGGTTTTAAATGTAAAAACAATTGTCATGATCGATTACAGATTTTTGCTCTAAATTACAGTTTTTTAATTAAATTTCAAAAAACGTTTCTTGTGCAACTAGCAGGCATTGCCAAGCACTGTTTCAGGCACTGGAGAGCCAAGAATTCTACCCCTTGTTCTTCTCAAAATGGCATAATTTGACAGAAGAGTCGCATACATTATTTGGGGTTAATTTATCTCTAAAATAACGACCGAAGTGCAAAGCAAGTAGAGTTTCTTAGGTATAGACAGACAACTCTGCCCCTTTAGTATGTGTGACTTTAGTCAAATTAAACAGTTAACTTCTGGTTTCTTTGTTTGTAAAACAGGGTTAAATAATAAATACTTCAGGGCATAGTTTTGATGTTTAAATGATATATATCCCATGTACTTAGTACAGAGCTTGTCATTAAATACAGTGCAGTAAATGCTGGCTTTTTTTTTTTTTTTTTTTTTAATTTTTGGCCACTTTTATTGGTCTTTCATTTATTTATTTTCATCCATCTTTGTTCTTTGGCCTTTTTGGGCCTCCCATTACAGTGGCCTCTCCTGTAACAGAGCACTGGCTCTGGGCACATGTGCTCCAGAGTGTTGGCTCGTAATTGGACACAGCGGTCCAGCCACTCCTTGGCATGTGGAATCTTCCTGGGCCAGGGATTGAACTGGTGCCCCTTGCAGTACAAGGCAGACTCTTCAGACTCTTTACCCACTGGCCCACCAGGGAAGCCCTTGACTATTTTTCTTGATCATGAAAATGTTACCTTTCCTAATCCCTTTCAGATTAGGAAGGAAAGAAAAAGCCCTCCAAACAAAAGTTTGGGAACTTCCCTGGTGGACCAGTGGCTAAGAGTTCATGCTGAAAATTCCGGGAACCTGGGTTCGTTCCTCAGTCAGGGAATAAGACCCATATGCTGCAACTAAGACCTGGCACAGTCAAATAAGTAAATAAATAAATTTTTAAGAAACAAAAGTTCAACCATCCATCCTACAGTAGCTGTAAGAGATTGAGACAGGAAGGTAAAGAAGGATGAGCGGGGCAGGACTGCTGATGACTGAACTGGGTGTTGGGTGTTGATTAGCAAGTGGAATTTCAGCAGTGGAAGAAGGGGGAGGGGATTTTAGGCACGGGCAAAATGAGCAGAGGTGTGGAAGAGGATTCAGGGTGTTTGGGGATTGAAGTTGGGGGTCAGCTGTTTCAGCCTGAGGTCATACCTAAGGATCGGGGAAGAAGGAGTATTGGTGAAAGATGAGGGAACCAGGTAAGCAGTGGCTGGTCACGAGGGTCCTAGTAGGCCAAGCTTAAGAGTTGTGATTTTGGGCTTCCCTGGTGGTCCAGTTGTTAAGAATCCGTCTGCTAATGCAGGAGACATGGGATCAAACCCTGGTCTGGGAAGATCCTGCATGCCATGGAGCAAGTAAGCCTATGTGCCACAACTACTGAGCCTGTGCTCTGGAGCAACTGCTGAGCCTGTGAGCTGCAAATACTGAAGCTCGTGCACCCTAGAGCCAGCGCACTGCAACAGCGTAGCCCCACTCACGACAACTAGAGGAAGCCTGAATGCAGCCATGGAGCCCCCTGGGAAGCCAAGAATAAATTAATCAATAAAATCAATAAAAAGAAAGAGTTGGGGTTTATCTTTCAATGGAAACCAGGTAGCAGAAGATGGAGGAGACGATGGGGTGTAAGGAAATAGGAAGAGGGATGATAAAAAGCAGAGAAAGGGCAGAGGGTCAAGGGGATGGGGGGAGTAGAAAGGATTGAACTGGTGCCCTTGCAGTACAAGGCAGACTCTTCAGACTCTTTACCCACTGGCCCACCAGGAAGCCCTTGACTATTTTTCTTGATCATGAAAATGTTACCTTTCCTAATCCCTTTCAGATTAGGAAGGAAAGAAAAGCCCTCCAAACAAAAGTTTGGGAACTTCCTGGTGGACCAGTGGCTAAGAGTTCATGCTGAAAATTCCGGGAACCTGGGTTCGTTCCTCAGTCAGGGAATAAGACCCATATGCTGCAACTAAGACCTGGCACAGTCAAATAAGTAAATAAATAAATTTTTAAGAAACAAAAGTTCAACCATCCATCCTACAGTAGCTGTAAGAGATTGAGACAGGAAGGTAAAGAAGGATGAGCGGGGCAGGACTGCTGATGACTGAACTGGGTGTTGGGTGTTGATTAGCAAGTGGAATTTCAGCAGTGGAAGAAGGGGGAGGGGATTTTAGGCACGGGCAAAATGAGCAGAGGTGTGGAAGAGGATTCAGGGTGTTTGGGGATTGAAGTTGGGGGTCAGCTGTTTCAGCCTGAGGTCATACCTAAGGATCGGGGAAGAAGGAGTATTGGTGAAAGATGAGGGAACCAGGTAAGCAGTGGCTGGTCACGAGGGTCCTAGTAGGCCAAGCTTAAGAGTTGTGATTTTGGGCTTCCCTGGTGGTCCAGTTGTTAAGAATCCGTCTGCTAATGCAGGAGACATGGGATCAAACCCTGGTCTGGGAAGATCCTGCATGCCATGGAGCAAGTAAGCCTATGTGCCACAACTACTGAGCCTGTGCTCTGGAGCAACTGCTGAGCCTGTGAGCTGCAAATACTGAAGCTCGTGCACCCTAGAGCCAGCGCACTGCAACAGCGTAGCCCCACTCACGACAACTAGAGGAAGCCTGAATGCAGCCATGGAGCCCCCTGGGAAGCCAAGAATAAATTAATCAATAAAATCAATAAAAAGAAAGAGTTGGGGTTTATCTTTCAATGGAAACCAGGTAGCAGAAGATGGAGGAGACGATGGGGTGTAAGGAAATAGGAAGAGGGATGATAAAAAGCAGAGAAAGGGCAGAGGGTCAAGGGAGAGACTGAAGACCCCAAGATGAAGGTGGAGGGTCCTAGACAGTCAGTGGAACAAGCAGAGGCATCAGGGGACACAATCAGGACATGTGAGCTTAGTTTTATAAAGGGATCAATCAGGCAGCAAAGGAGAAAAATGGAGATGATTTAGATGAAGTGAGTGTGGAGGGAAGGGACATTGAGAGCCTATTGACCTTTTTAAAATTTTTTTTGGGGGGGTGGGTTGGGGAGGGAGTGGGGCAGATGGGCGGCTTCTGTTGGTCTTTCATTTCTCTATTTTCATCCATCTTTGTTCTTTGGCCCGTGTGGGCCTCCCATCGCGGTGGCCTCTGTTGTTGCAGAGCGCCGGCTCTGGGCGCATGCGCTCCAGAGCTCTGGCTTGGTAATTGGACACATCCATTCAGTTGCTCCGCGGCACGTGGGATCTTCCCAGGCCAGGGATGGAACCGGCACCCCTTGCACAGCAAGGCGGTGTCCTTACCTACTGGACCACCAGGGAAGCCCCACCTGTTGACCTTTATTCTCCTGAAGTTTGGAAGGAGATGCTGTGCTAAGAGTAAATGTGCCTGGAGAGGGATTTTAGGGTTTAGGATGAAAGGTGGAGATTTGGCCAATCCACTGTGGGAAACGTAAGAACTAGTTGATTTGGAGGGGGAGGGGGTTGGCGGATGCCAAAGCCTTGTCTCAGGTGAGGGTGCCTGAAGGACCACGTGGTTCTTGACTCAGAAACTTGGACCCTGGAAACCAAAGGGATCAGAAAGCTGACCAGATCGACTCAGAGGCAAGGGAGTCTGGAAGGGAAGGTGCTGGTTAGAGTGCGGCTGGTGGCTACGGGAGGAAGCGAAGCGGAGAAAAGTTGGTGGAGTCCGTCTTAGGAGAACAGACGAACCTGGTGACTAGGGAGCAGGTGGCTGGGGAGAGATAGCCAAGCACTGTGTCATGGTTGGAGAGGGCTTCGTTCAAGATTTTATGCGTTTGGCCTTTTTTTGTTTTTTGTTTTTTTAAATTTTAGCCCTCTTATCAGTTTTTTTTAAAAATTTTTTTTAATGATTTTTTGTTTTTAATTTTGTCCTCTTTTATTGGTCCTTCATTTATTTATTTTCATCCATCTTTGTTCTTTGGCCTGTGTGGGCCTCTCATTGCAGTAGCCTCTCTTGCAGAGCACCTGCTCTGGGCACATGCGCTCCAGAGCGCTAGCTCGTCATTGGACACATTGGTCCCATGGGATCTTCCCAGGCCAGGGATTGAACCGGCACCCCTTGCACAGCAAGACGGTGTCCATACCCACTGGACCACCAGGGAAGCCCCGTTTGCTCAATTTTATTTGACAAAAAGGAATTGTTTTAAAAATATCCGTAAAATTCACACAGTAACTTAACAGATTCTGTTTTGGGCACAGATTGTGAGCAGTATGCCCAGGGCTTAAAGGAAAAATGTCTTCAAAGCTCTGTTAAGGCCCTATGCCATCGATAGAGGGTGAGCCCAGAGGGTTCATGTAAGTGGGGGAAAAAACAAAACAAAACAAAAGGTTTTAACAAAGGCATCACAGGGCCCAGCCAGTTCCCTGGAAACCTGTAGTTTCCCCTCATAGGAAAAAAACACCAACATAACCTCGATGGTTTGTATTTCTTTGCTTTGAAAGGTAAAACCAGTAGCCCACAGCAAGATCAATGTGCCAGCTCGCTTCAAAAAAGCACTTCTGGAACCCTGCACTATCTTGTAAGTTGGAGCCCTTATATTTTGGGTCACAATTGGGGTGGTGGTTTGTTTTTGCTTTGGGGTTTATTTTGTAGGTTTAAACGCATAACTGTGTCAAATGGTATGCCTCACTGGCTTTGCCTTTTTATTTTTTTTTCCAGCTTGATTGCAAATGGAGACCTCATCAATCCAGCCTCTCGACTCCTCATTCCTAGAAGAGCCTTGAAGCAATGGGATCATGTACTACAGTTGGTCACAGAAAAGATAACTCTGAGGAGCGGGGCTGTCCACAGGTATGTCTGAGTAATCTTCTGCTAGTGGGTGGGATTCAGAATTGTTGAGGATATTCCCGGGAGGCTCTGAAACACTGGTCCCTCGATTTGAATTTCAGGTCACCAGTTAGTCTCTCTGTGCCTCAGTTTGGTCTGTCTGTAAAATGAGGATATAATTTGACCTTGTAGGGTTGTTTTCCAGTTTATGTTTTTGTTGCTCTTTACGTTGCTTTTCTCATATAGTTATGTTAAATTTTGAGGCAGTCAAATTTTCAATCTTTCATTATGATCATTACGTTCTATGATTAACTTGGGTCTTCCTCACTCTGAGATTATGAAAACTTCTCCCATATTTTCATCTTTCAGCATTTAAATTTCGTTTAAACCTTTGATCCTTTTGGATTTTATTTTGGCATTAGAAGTAAAGGCAGACCTCAATAATTAATATTGATTTTTTTTAAAAAGATACATTGCTTTGTCTTTTCACACACAGGCACAGATGTAAACCCACTCAATGAATGCTGTCATGCACACAAAGATATATACACACAATTGCATGCCCAGATATGCTTATTCATACGTATATTGATATGAACAGGTTGATAAATAGAAATAAAATATAGGCAAGGACAGAACACAGAAATGAGAATATAGTTATATGTCCCCTGAACACCTGAATCCTTGGAGAGGCTTAATTCTTTTTTTTTTTCACTTTTAATTTTGTTTTAGGGTATAGCCAGCAAGCAGTGTCATAATAGGTAAACAGCAAGGGGCCTCAACCACACATATACGTGTATCCGTTCTCCCCCAGCCTCCCCTCCCATCCAGGCTGCTACATAACACTGAGTAGAGGTCCATGTTGCAGAAGCTTTATTCTTAATGTAATGCCAGACATGAGTGAGACTTAGTTGCTGCTCACTTGGAACGCCCCACAGCCTCCTTTAATGGAGCTTTAGTAAGCCTTATGGTTGGACTGTTCCCAGGCACCAGTATATGTAGCAAAAGCACCCTGCTCTAATTGGTTCAACTCCCTGTTTTATAATTCTTGTGTTTTGTAGCAAAGGAAGAATGCAGGGGAACAAGAGTCATACAAATGAAGGCTCAATTCACGGGCTAGAATTTATTTACTATTCTTTACCTGTTGTAGAGGAAACCAGTCAAATCTTGGCTGTTTCCAGATCCACAACTCTGCTGCCTTTTAATTTCTAGCTGTAAAATTTAATGGCGGATTCAGGTCTTCCCATCTTGAAGGTAAATGAAAGGAGAAGAATGTCAGGGTCTAAGCCAGTGATTCTCCAGGAGCAGCTCTGCCCGAGGGCTGCTTGCCGTGTCCAGAGTCCTAGGAACAGAGATGGCTGCTTCTCCCATCTCATGGGTAGAGGCCAAGGGTGCTGTTGAGATCCTGTAATTCCCAGGACAGACTCCACCTCTCCTACAGTGATCGGATCCTATTTTTTAGAAATTTCGTTTAAACCTTTGATCCTTTTGGATTTTATTTTGGCATTAGAAGTAAAGGCAGACCTCAATAATTAATATTGATTTTTTTTAAAAAGATACATTGCTTTGTCTTTTCACACACAGGCACAGATGTAAACCCACTCAATGAATGCTGTCATGCACACAAAGATATATACACACAATTGCATGCCCAGATATGCTTATTCATACGTATATTGATATGAACAGGTTGATAAATAGAAATAAAATATAGGCAAGGACAGAACACAGAAATGAGAATATAGTTATATGTCCCCTGAACACCTGAATCCTTGGAGAGGCTTAATTCTTCTTTTTTTTTTCACTTTTAATTTTGTTTTAGGGTATAGCCAGCAAGCAGTGTCATAATAGGTAAACAGCAAGGGGCCTCAACCACACATATACGTGTATCCGTTCTCCCCCAGCCTCCCCTCCCATCCAGGCTGCTACATAACACTGAGTAGAGGTCCATGTTGCAGAAGCTTTATTCTTAATGTAATGCCAGACATGAGTGAGACTTAGTTGCTGCTCACTTGGAACGCCCCACAGCCTCCTTTAATGGAGCTTTAGTAAGCCTTATGGTTGGACTGTTCCCAGGCACCAGTATATGTAGCAAAAGCACCCTGCTCTAATTGGTTCAACTCCCTGTTTTATAATTCTTGTGTTTTGTAGCAAAGGAAGAATGCAGGGGAACAAGAGTCATACAAATGAAGGCTCAATTCACGGGCTAGAATTTATTTACTATTCTTTACCTGTTGTAGAGGAAACCAGTCAAATCTTGGCTGTTTCCAGATCCACAACTCTGCTGCCTTTTAATTTCTAGCTGTAAAATTTAATGGCGGATTCAGGTCTTCCCATCTTGAAGGTAAATGAAAGGAGAAGAATGTCAGGGTCTAAGCCAGTGATTCTCCAGGAGCAGCTCTGCCCGAGGGCTGCTTGCCGTGTCCAGAGTCCTAGGAACAGAGATGGCTGCTTCTCCCATCTCATGGGTAGAGGCCAAGGGTGCTGTTGAGATCCTGTAATTCCCAGGACAGACTCCACCTCTCCTACAGTGATCGGATCCAAAAGATCAATAATGTTCAGAGACCTCGGGCTAGGTCAAAGCAGGAAAACCAGATTATCTGGGTTAAGTGTTCATATTCAGATTTGTAGGGATAAAAGTAGGTTCCTTTAGCATCTTTATACTAACTAGGTAGCTGTTTCTATTTTACTTTCTTGACTCCATATGGTCTGGCTGTTCATATAATCAGTAAACAGACAGATAAGTGGATTTATTTTTCCTTACAAATGTCACTACCCTTAATTATGTGATATAAGAAGTCTGAGAACTTTTAAAGCCATCTTAAAATCCTTCCAGTTACTAACTCTTGTTTATCACCTTCAAAAACATGCATTGTTTTCTTGCCGGCGTGGTTTTATAGCCACGTGTTTTTTCTTAGTCTTTGAGCAAATTCTGTGGACACTTTCAGTCGTCTAGCAAGGTGATCACTGTTCTCTTAATAAGTAACATATTGTGGTTTGCAGCCACAGTTTTACAGTAAAGGGAGGTTCTTGTGAAATCACTTGATTCTGGGAAGATGACGGAAGGCAAAAAAAAAACAAAGCAGAGAAGCATGAGCGCTATGCAGTTCTGCATCATTAATGCTGGCTATGAGCACCTTCACCTCCTGCCCTCTCTCCTCCTGTTTCTGACCCAGTTCTCTGTGTTTGGATGTAACATGTTGGCTGAGGGCCGCTCTTGCATGGAGTGCAGTAAGCACTCGGTCAACCTGAACAATGCCTTAAGAAAATAACTTTTAAAAGTGCCCACAGCATTTGAGTCGGTTCTAATGAGGTAGATGAACCTAGAGCCTCTTATACAGAGTGAAGTAAGTCAGAAAGAGAAAACAGAGAGAGAGAGAGAGAACAGACTTATGGACATCCAGGGGAGGGAGGAATGGGCGAGATGTGTGGAAAGGGCAATATGGAAACTTACATTACCGTATGTAAAATAGGTAACCAATGGGACTCTGCTGGAAGACTCAGGGAACTCAAACAGGGGCTCTGTAGCAACCGAGAGGGGTGGGATGGGAAGGGAGACGGGAGGGAAGTTCAAGAGGGTGGGGACATGTGTATGCCTATGGCTGATTCAGGTTTATGTGCGGCAGTAAACAACAAAACTGTAAAAAAAGAAAAAAAAGGTGCTCATAGGGTATAAAGAGAAGGATCAAACTTAAGTGGAAGCCAAGCTTCGTTTAAAGGATGACATTCTCTGCAAGTTAATTCTTTCCCTCTAAAACCTAAATATGGCAGCAGTAGAGGATCCTTCTGTTGGACTGTCAGGTTTCTGTAGAGCTAGACAGTGACTGCATCTGCTTTATAGCATTGGTATTTATCTGTTTATCTGGATCTGTGACTTTAAGGCGTTTATAATTCAGTGCTTAGCATAGTATCAAATGAGCCAGTTCAGGAGTAGGGTTTTTAATTGACGGCAGTTTTAGCAGTTCTTGAAGTGCTTGCTAACATTTTAATTGCTGGCGTTCATATTTTGGCAGACTCTATACTTTAGAAGGAAAACTGGTTGAGAATGGGGCAGAGCTGGAGAACGGGCAGTTTTATGTGGCTGTCGGCAGAGATAAGTTTAAGAAGTTGCCTTACAGTGAATTACTTTTCGACAAGTCAACGATGAGGAGGTCTTATGGGTAAGCTGGCATCCTCATTCACTTCTCATATTTCAGTTGCCTTGAATCTTATGCTGGCGCCTGGTTGAGAATGATTGCAGAAAAATGTAATATTGAGGAATCTGTGATAGACTATACAGCATTTTTAGCTATTCACTTATGATTTATAATAAACATAAAGATTTATCTTTGTGAAAAAGATACAGGGCTTCTCTACAATATTCATTTGTATAAATTTTAATAACATCTTAACTGGTTAACTTGATTAATTTTTCAGTTGGTGCATAAGAGAAACATCTAAAGGTGATTAAAAACAGTATTTTCTACTTAAAAATACTAACAGTAAAATATAAAAATGATATTTCTTTTGTATAAATAAATGAGAAGCTGGGTGTGTATTATTACAGGCAGAATTTTATTTTATTTTTATTTATTTATTTTTTAATGCTACACATTTATTAGAAACGTCAAAAGTTTAACAAGACTAAACATAATGGGGAGAATATGGAAGACCTGGAAGTCCCAAGCTCTTGTGGTAGGAACACAAAAGGAAAAAACCACTTTAGAGCACAGTATGTGCTGATGTGCTCTGTTGTGGTCGACACTTTTGCAACCCCATGGGCTGTAACCTTCCAGGCTCCTCTGTGCATGGAATTTTCTAAGCAGGAATTATGGAGTGGGTTGCCATTTTCTTCTCCAGGGTAGGCAGAATTTTGAAGATGATACTTTTGTGCACAGAGATGATGCACAGTGCAGAGATTACCTTTTTGCTGTATGAGAGGTCACACATTTGTGAAGAGTGCCTTCTTTCAGCCCAGTAGATGGACTGCCCAGGCATGTGTTTGCATGAAGCACCTTGGCCCCTGCTGCAGGGACCCCTTGGTTTGTTCACGGTGCCCTGCGATCCATTGCTGCTGCTTTTCCATGCCCACTTCGCTAGGAAACTGACTTTTTGTAGTTGCCCTCTGCTAGGGTGATATGTGGCAGAGACAGAGGAGAATGTCACCAATTTGGCCTCCATTAATTTGGATTCTGTGTTAGCTTGATGGAGAGACTAACCAAAGGTTTCTAAATAAGAAATAGATGAAATGGAATTTCAGGGGCTGTGTTTGAAGTGTGCAAGAGTACATTGCTTTCTAGCACTTTAGAACTATTTGCCAGACTTATTGCTAACCATCCTTACCCATCCATGAAATCAAGTCCTTCACAACCTCTGCAAGGCAATACTGGTTAGGCTGCTGTGGGATCCAGACACACTGCAGTGAGAACTTGTACTTGATGGCAGTGAGAAAACCTGCTCATGGTAGCCTTTTGTAGGCATATCAGTGAGATGTACCTTTACCTTTGTGGCCTCTTATTTTCAGAGGTTCAGTTGAGTTTCAAGTTGGATCTTTTCCTGTAAAGAGATATCTGGGAAATATTTACTCTTAGAGCAGAAGAGAAATTAAAAAAATTCTTTTGATGAGAATGACTGGTTTAGAAACTCTCTGACTATAAATGCCAGTGTCTTATCCTTCTTGCATCTATCAGACATTATAGATGATAAAAAAAACTGTATCATTTATAATTTAAGTTTATAGTTTTAAGCTCAGTCTGACAAAATCTTTACTCAGCTTTGGAAATGATTGTTTTGAAATGCAAATAGAAAATTAAGGGATTTGATTTTAAATGGTATGAAAAAGTTAAAGGTGGTACTGAATTTATTTGTAAACATCAGGTAAAATGCTATATAAGAAAACATTAAGAATCTTTTAGGGGCTTCCCCTGGTGGTCCAGTGGGTAAGGACACCGCCTTGCAGTGCAAGGGACGCGGCTCGAGCCCTGGCCCTGGGAAGATTCCACGTGCCGCGGAGCGGCTGGACTGATGTGTCCAATCACTGAGCCGGAGCTCTAGAGCGCATGCGCCCAGAGCCGGTGCTCTGCAACGAGAGATGCCACCGCGATGGGAGGCCCACAGGAGCCAAAGAACAAAGACGAAAATAGAGAAATGAAAGACCAATAGAAGTGGCCCGCCCACTCCCCTCCCTCCCCAACCTGATCCCCGCCCAAAAGTAAAATAAATAAAAAAAACTTTAAAAAAAAAAAGAATCTTTTGGGTAGCAGCAAGCGTTATAAAGCAATTGTACACCAGTTTAGAAAAGAAGAATGTTTTGCAGTGGAATTTAGAGATGTTTTGGTGCTTTTTGTGAAATTGTGCAAGTCTCTGGTACTTTTTGTGGAACACCGATGTCCCTAAATAGTTGAGTTCCAAGCTGGGATGACAAACTGAGATGACAGTTCTCTTGCCTTGCAGCTTTTCAACCTCTCCACATAAATAGTCTTACTCTGCAAGGCAATACTGGTTAGGCTGCTGTGGGATCCAGACACACTGCAGTGAGAACTTGTACTTGATGGCAGTGAGAAAACCTGCTCATGGTAGCCTTTTGTAGGCATATCAGTGAGATGTACCTTTACCTTTGTGGCCTCTTATTTTCAGAGGTTCAGTTGAGTTTCAAGTTGGATCTTTTCCTGTAAAGAGATATCTGGGAAATATTTACTCTTAGAGCAGAAGAGAAATTAAAAAAATTCTTTTGATGAGAATGACTGGTTTAGAAACTCTCTGACTATAAATGCCAGTGTCTTATCCTTCTTGCATCTATCAGACATTATAGATGATAAAAAAAACTGTATCATTTATAATTTAAGTTTATAGTTTTAAGCTCAGTCTGACAAAATCTTTACTCAGCTTTGGAAATGATTGTTTTGAAATGCAAATAGAAAATTAAGGGATTTGATTTTAAATGGTATGAAAAAGTTAAAGGTGGTACTGAATTTATTTGTAAACATCAGGTAAAATGCTATATAAGAAAACATTAAGAATCTTTTAGGGGCTTCCCCTGGTGGTCCAGTGGGTAAGGACACCGCCTTGCAGTGCAAGGGACGCCGGCTCGAGCCCTGGCCCTGGGAAGATTCCACGTGCCGCGGAGCGGCTGGACTGATGTGTCCAATCACTGAGCCGGAGCTCTAGAGCGCATGCGCCCAGAGCCGGTGCTCTGCAACGAGAGATGCCACCGCGATGGGAGGCCCACAGGAGCCAAAGAACAAAGACGAAAATAGAGAAATGAAAGACCAATAGAAGTGGCCCGCCCACTCCCCTCCCTCCCCAACCTGATCCCCGCCCAAAAGTAAAATAAATAAATAAATCTTTAAAAAAAAAAAAAAAGAATCTTTTGGGTAGCAGCAAGCGTTATAAAGCAATTGTACACCAGTTTAGAAAAGAAGAATGTTTTGCAGTGGAATTTAGAGATGTTTTGGTGCTTTTTGTGAAATTGTGCAAGTCTCTGGTACTTTTTGTGGAACACCGATGTCCCTAAATAGTTGAGTTCCAAGCTGGGATGACAAACTGAGATGACAGTTCTCTTGCCTTGTATATTATTTGTGAATAATATTCAGATTTCTAAATTGTAATTTGTTTCCACAGTCAGAAAACCTCTTCACTCCCTCCTATTGTAGGATCCAGAAAGTCTAAAGGCAGTGTAAGTATCAGACACTTTACTCATTTATTTCTTTTTAGATGCTTTACTCATTAATGTGCTGTATTTCTGTATAACAGAAAGACTCTCCTTTGGGTTTCTATTAAATTTAAAGAAATAAACCTTAAGTCACCTTGTGGTATCTAAGCAATTACGTGAACCAACACTGTAATATTAATGTTACAAGTAAGTGTCTAAAAGAGAGTTAACATTTTAAAAATATTGGATTTCAAAATAGATACCTTTTTCATAGTATATAGACTTGATCAAATTTATACCAGTTTGAAATCTAGGCAATAATACATCATTGAGAAGAAATTTTGTATCAGGGCACATCACTGATATGCCCAATCTTGCTTTTGATCACTGATAAAAATTAGAAAGTGTTTGTAACAGAATGGTAATCCTGTTATATTCCCTAAAAAGATTGAGAATCATTCCAAGTACTTAGCTCCTCATCAAAATCTTTTCCATCCATCATTTACTGATTTACTTGTTAATTCAGCAAATGGCTATTAAATATCCATTATGTGGGAACTGTGACAAGCCTCTAGTAGATCACTTCTTAGCCTGTTTGTATTTTTGGTATGCACCCCCTCATGGGGACGAACTTCAAGTTCTGCTGGAATATTGCTTTGCCAGGTCTTCTTGGGTGAAACTTTTCAGAATTTCTGCTCTTTTGGTTGAATTTTGTGACCTGTAGAGGTCACAGTTGATCTGACATTTCCCCTTTCTGAGTTAAATAAGCAAAACTCTGACTCTGGTGTTTTGTAAAATAAGTGGGTGCTGGGCAATGATACCGTCTCCTAATGATGATTTGGATACACCTTCCCCATCCCCTATTCTGTAATATCATGTGAGATTCTTGAAAAAGGAAAACAATATTGCGCGAAAACATAGGGCTGAACTCGGCCAAGTTTCTGCGCTTGGATGCCTGAGAAAATGGTGGTACTGTGGCTGACTAGAGGGCAAGTAGAGGAAAGAATGACCTGCTTAATTTCTAACACATTGAGTTCCAAGTGTCATCAAGGAATCTAGTTGAAACTGTTCAGCAAGTAGTTGTAAATGGCAGAAACTGAGGACATCAGATGTGAATTTCAAGTTCATCCACGTGATGGTCATTGTTGAAGAGCCGAGATGTGTCATGTTCTAGTTCTTCCCTTGCATCCAGCGCAGCCTGGCAGGGAGCAGGCTTCATCACGCTGTCGAGTGGAAGGATGGGTAAGTGGGAGCAGAGAGGGTGGGGGAGAGCTCGCAGTGAGACCCACCAGAGGACCCATAACTTCATGGGTATAGAGAGCAAAGGGAGAGAGAGTATTCCAGTAACTGAGAAATGTATTTTAGCCATTATAAAGCTAAATGTGTGCTTGTGTGCTAAGTCGATTCAGCTGTGTCCTACTCTTTGCGACCTTGTGGACCATAGCCAGCCAGGCTCCTCTGTCCGTGGGATTCTCCAGGCAAGAATGCTGGAGTGGGTTGCCGTGCCCTCCTCCAGGGGATCTTCCCGATGCAGAGATCGAACCAGTGTCTCTTAGTCTCCTGCATTGGCAGGTGGGTTCTTTACCATGAACGCCATCTGGGAAGCCCCTAAAGCTAAATAAAGCCCAGGAATTTAGGGGCGGAAATTTTGCCCTCTTGCTCTTCTTTAGAACTCTGGAGTGGAGTCTCTTCCATGAACCAGGCACATAGGAGCTCATTAACCCTCACAGGACAACTGGAAAGATGATGGTTAAACAGAGACCAAGTGTTGCTGAATAACTGACCCAGGTCTCAGGGAAAGTTCATGTCAGAATTGAGGTCAGGGCTCCGCTCTTTACATTCACAATGACTGACCGTTGGGGTTAGGTGCTTACTCTTCTGAAATTTAGAGTGCCTAATTTTTTAAAATGTGTTTCTGATTTTAAAATTCACACACAGGAGACATATACGTACATCTTTCTTGCTCACTTATTTGGAAGTTCTTTCGAATCTGGGCTTTGAATATTAGCTGATCTAAGGATGATTGGCGATGCCTTCTGTGTGTCTGGCCTGAGAAAATGGTGGTACTGTGGCTGACTAGAGGGCAAGTAGAGGAAAGAATGACCTGCTTAATTTCTAACACATTGAGTTCCAAGTGTCATCAAGGAATCTAGTTGAAACTGTTCAGCAAGTAGTTGTAAATGGCAGAAACTGAGGACATCAGATGTGAATTTCAAGTTCATCCACGTGATGGTCATTGTTGAAGAGCCGAGATGTGTCATGTTCTAGTTCTTCCCTTGCATCCAGCGCAGCCTGGCAGGGAGCAGGCTTCATCACGCTGTCGAGTGGAAGGATGGGTAAGTGGGAGCAGAGAGCGCTGGGGGGAGAGCTCGCAGTGAGACCCACCAGAGGACCCATAACTTCATGGGTATAGAGAGCAAAGGGAGAGAGAGTATTCCAGTAACTGAGAAATGTATTTTAGCCATTATAAAGCTAAATGTGTGCTTGTGTGCTAAGTCGATTCAGCTGTGTCCTACTCTTTGCGACCTTGTGGACCATAGCCAGCCAGGCTCCTCTGTCCGTGGGATTCTCCAGGCAAGAATGCTGGAGTGGGTTGCCGTGCCCTCCTCCAGGGGATCTTCCCGATGCAGAGATCGAACCAGTGTCTCTTAGTCTCCTGCATTGGCAGGTGGGTTCTTTACCATGAACGCCATCTGGGAAGCCCCTAAAGCTAAATAAAGCCCAGGAATTTAGGGGCGGAAATTTTGCCCTCTTGCTCTTCTTTAGAACTCTGGAGTGGAGTCTCTTCCATGAACCAGGCACATAGGAGCTCATTAACCCTCACAGGACAACTGGAAAGATGATGGTTAAACAGAGACCAAGTGTTGCTGAATAACTGACCCAGGTCTCAGGGAAAGTTCATGTCAGAATTGAGGTCAGGGCTCCGCTCTTTACATTCACAATGACTGACCGTTGGGGTTAGGTGCTTACTCTTCTGAAATTTAGAGTGCCTAATTTTTTAAAATGTGTTTCTGATTTTAAAATTCACACACAGGAGACATATACGTACATCTTTCTTGCTCACTTATTTGGAAGTTCTTTCGAATCTGTGCTTTGAATATTAGCTGATCTAAGGATGATTGGCTATGCCTTCTGTGTGTCTGGCCTCGAACGGAACCCCCAGGAGATTGTATTGAGCCAAAAGACACAACACTTTCTCTTAGCTCAGGCTTACTGAGGGAAACAAAGGTTATACAGATGATACCACAAAGCAGTCTATAATTGCAAAGTGTGATTAAAATGAGTGAAAAGTACAGAACAATATGCAAGAAAATGAAAGGAGAGCTTAGATATGTGTGTCAGGAAAAAGCCTCTTTGAGGAAGTGACTTTGTAAGGACTCAAAGTTATATTTTGAGATGAGTTTCCATCTCATACACAAGCAAAGACCCCAGAGTATATTGCCATGCTAAGACTTAGAAAAATACGGGGATAGAAGAGTCTGTCCCTTTTCTCACAATGCTCCCTAAACACTATGTAGATTCATACATCCATTTATCTGGTCATCCAGCCATTCGTCCAACGTGTGCTTAGTGAGCACTCACTGGGTGTCAGGCACTCCTTCAAGCAGCTGGCACAGATGGGTGAAAAGCTTTCAGGAACTTTTGTTCTAGTGCCTATGTTTGTGGGTCGGGGAGGGTGGAAGAGTGGGGGTGGAGAGTCTCTAAACAAACAAATAACTTCAGGTGGTGATAAGTGCCATGAGGACAATGACATGTGGCAGAGCTCTAGTTGATATAGAAGTCTCTGAGACCTAGATCTTCGTGATGTAAAGGAGCCAGTCAAACAAGGTGGGGCAGCAGGGAAGAGCCCATTTAAAAAAGGGGCGGAAATTTTGCCCTCTTGCTCTTCTTTAGAACTCTGGAGTGGAGTCTCTTCCATGAACCAGGCACATAGGAGCTCATTAACCCTCACAGGACAACTGGAAAGATGATGGTTAAACAGAGACCAAGTGTTGCTGAATAACTGACCCAGGTCTCAGGGAAAGTTCATGTCAGAATTGAGGTCAGGGCTCCGCTCTTTACATTCACAATGACTGACCGTTGGGGTTAGGTGCTTACTCTTCTGAAATTTAGAGTGCCTAATTTTTTAAAATGTGTTTCTGATTTTAAAATTCACACACAGGAGACATATACGTACATCTTTCTTGCTCACTTATTTGGAAGTTCTTTCGAATCTGTGCTTTGAATATTAGCTGATCTAAGGATGATTGGCTATGCCTTCTGTGTGTCTGGCCTCGAACGGAACCCCCAGGAGATTGTATTGAGCCAAAAGACACAACACTTTCTCTTAGCTCAGGCTTACTGAGGGAAACAAAGGTTATACAGATGATACCACAAAGCAGTCTATAATTGCAAAGTGTGATTAAAATGAGTGAAAAGTACAGAACAATATGCAAGAAAATGAAAGGAGAGCTTAGATATGTGTGTCAGGAAAAAGCCTCTTTGAGGAAGTGACTTTGTAAGGACTCAAAGTTATATTTTGAGATGAGTTTCCATCTCATACACAAGCAAAGACCCCAGAGTATATTGCCATGCTAAGACTTAGAAAAATACGGGGATAGAAGAGTCTGTCCCTTTTCTCACAATGCTCCCTAAACACTATGTAGATTCATACATCCATTTATCTGGTCATCCAGCCATTCGTCCAACGTGTGCTTAGTGAGCACTCACTGGGTGTCAGGCACTCCTTCAAGCAGCTGGCACAGATGGGTGAAAAGCTTTCAGGAACTTTTGTTCTAGTGCCTATGTTTGTGGGTCGGGGAGGGTGGAAGAGTGGGGGTGGAGAGTCTCTAAACAAACAAATAACTTCAGGTGGTGATAAGTGCCATGAGGACAATGACATGTGGCAGAGCTCTAGTTGATATAGAAGTCTCTGAGACCTAGATCTTCGTGATGTAAAGGAGCCAGTCAAACAAGGTGGGGCAGCAGGGGAAGAGCCTCCATAGAAGAGGAAACAATCACAGAGTCCCTCGGTAAAGAGCTTGGCATAAACAAAAGGGACAGAAAGAAGGCTGGCTGGTCTGTGATGAAATTGGAGGGGCAGGCAAGGCCCGGTGGTGCAGGCCACATGTGGAGTCTGGATTTCATTCCTTTCTGGGGCACCATTTGAGGGGCGGAGGAAGAGTGAGAACACTTGGTTTATATTTGTAAAAGATCATTCTGGCTGTGGTGTCTAGAGAGAGGTGGGTAGGGCAAGAATAGAAGAAGGAGGCAGTGGGGTGGCTGGAGTGACTAGGACTGGAGGCGGGGGACATTGTAACTACCTGTTGTCAGTGATTCATTCGTCCCAATAGCCATTTACTGAGTCCAATATATTATGTTCCGAGCACTGTTCTAGTACCTGTGGGGAAGGGGAGGCAGAGATTCTGGGTGGTAGTGGTATAGTTGCTAAGTTGACCCATTGAACTGTAGCCCACCAGGCTCCTCTCTCCATGGGATTTTACAGGCAAGAAGACTAGAGTGGGTTGCCATTTCCTTCTCCAGGGATCTTCCAGACCCAGGAGTCGAACCCGGGTCTCCTGCATTGCAGGCAGATTCTTTACCAACCGAGCTAATAAGGGAACACCCAGAGACTCCAGAGAAACACATAAATGTATGAAGAATCCATTCTGGAGGAGGAAAAAGACAACCATATTGCCATGCTAAGACTTAGAAAAATACGGGATAGAGTCTGTCCCTTTTCTCACAATGCTCCCTAAACACTATGTAGATTCATACATCCATTTATCTGGTCATCCAGCCATTCGTCCAACGTGTGCTTAGTGAGCACTCACTGGGTGTCAGGCACTCCTTCAAGCAGCTGGCACAGATGGGTGAAAAGCTTTCAGGAACTTTTGTTCTAGTGCCTATGTTTGTGGGTCGGGGAGGGTGGAAGAGTGGGGGTGGAGAGTCTCTAAACAAACAAATAACTTCAGGTGGTGATAAGTGCCATGAGGACAATGACATGTGGCAGAGCTCTAGTTGATATAGAAGTCTCTGAGACCTAGATCTTCGTGATGTAAAGGAGCCAGTCAAACAAGGTGGGGCAGCAGGGGAAGAGCCTCCATAGAAGAGGAAACAATCACAGAGTCCCTCGGTAAAGAGCTTGGCATAAACAAAAGGGACAGAAAGAAGGCTGGCTGGTCTGTGATGAAATTGGAGGGGCAGGCAAGGCCCGGTGGTGCAGGCCACATGTGGAGTCTGGATTTCATTCCTTTCTGGGGCACCATTTGAGGGGCGGAGGAAGAGTGAGAACACTTGGTTTATATTTGTAAAAGATCATTCTGGCTGTGGTGTCTAGAGAGAGGTGGGTAGGGCAAGAATAGAAGAAGGAGGCAGTGGGGTGGCTGGAGTGACTAGGACTGGAGGCGGGGGACATTGTAACTACCTGTTGTCAGTGATTCATTCGTCCCAATAGCCATTTACTGAGTCCAATATATTATGTTCCGAGCACTGTTCTAGTACCTGTGGGGAAGGGGAGGCAGAGATTCTGGGTGGTAGTGGTATAGTTGCTAAGTTGACCCATTGAACTGTAGCCCACCAGGCTCCTCTCTCCATGGGATTTTACAGGCAAGAAGACTAGAGTGGGTTGCCATTTCCTTCTCCAGGGGATCTTCCAGACCCAGGAGTCGAACCCGGGTCTCCTGCATTGCAGGCAGATTCTTTACCAACCGAGCTAATAAGGGAACACCCAGAGACTCCAGAGAAACACATAAATGTATGAAGAATCCATTCTGGAGGAGGAAAAAGACAACCATTTACACAGTTGATATCAATCTCAGAGAAGCTTGAAGGAAAACACATCAGGCTATGGGAGGAGAAGGTGAGAGAGGGCGCAGTACCCTCTGGGTGGCCAGGGTGGGCCTCTTTGAGGAGGTTATATTCAGCAGAGAGGAATAACCCACTGGGCACACTGGAGGTTCCATGAATCCTGCCTAGTGGACGTGTGCGTGACTGGCTGTGAGCCACATGGGGAGAATATTCTTTACCAGGCGTTCCAGAGTCACAATCTCGATTTTTAAGAGAAGGATCAGTTTGCTCCTTTCCTTTAAATAATCGGTTCCCTGGAGAAAATGAATGGGTCTTTAAGATCACTAACCCCTTGGCACAGAGTTGGGGGTGAAGTGTGAGTGAAGGGGACTCTGGGAGAGCTGGTTTAAGATTTAGGAACTACTTACTGTTCAGTCAAAGGGAAAGCGTCCCTGGACTGGTGATGCGCATCACAGGGGACCCAGAACTAGAATTTTAGGAATTCATTTCTCCACATGCTTTGTAGGAATGGCTGTATTGCATAATGAGGGGGAATGTGGGTGAGGGCCTGATAGAGCTTAAAAAGGAGAGAAAGCTGCCATCCTCAGGACGGAGGTCTTGCTGTACAGAAGTGAGGGGTCAGCAAGGCCCCACCCTCTGGTAGGAAGTATGGGCAATGGTGGTGGGATGGGTGGAGGGGCTCCAGGGAGCCAGGGAACGCCCTGTGCAAAGCTGGGAGAGACCGGAAGTCACCCCTTGTACAGACAGAAGCCGCGGAAACGAGCATGTTGAAAATGACTTTACCTTGAGTTCCTAGCCTTGAAAACGGAAGGAAGGCAGAAGGGAATCTTCTGAAGTTCTATTAAGTTTGCAACGTTAAGCCATCAGCGGGAGGCTGTTCCCTCGCTGCGAGGTTTTAGCACACAGCATCTAAGCACCCTCTAGTGGAGGAGACGTGAAATCAGGGGTGTGCTTGAAAGCTGGAGCCAAAGGATGCCTTACTGTTGTCGTCAGCGGTCCTTATTACATTGTGAATAAAACTCACGTACCTTGTGGCCCGCGGTGTGCAGATTCAAATGTGGTCACTGCTGAGGTGTTGGTAAGAAAACAGGACGATCCCGGTAAAACAAAGTCCCGGTGAAAGGTCGAGTCTAAAGCTTCCAGAACTCCGTTTTGCCTTTCAGGGAACCGAGTCCAGTTTGGATAAGAGGGTTTCTCACACTGCCGGTCAGGAGATACAGTGAGAGAAACGCCAACGGAGTCTGGGTCTCGTCCCCTGATCTGAAGATCTCCTGGATGCTTCGCTGAAATAGACACACTGTGAAGGCTGCCGTGTGCGGCAAATCCCTCGCAAAATTACGTTATAAGGGATTTTGTGATGATTTATGGCTTGTCTGATTCTGGCACATGTTCATAGAGGCTGAAAGTGGTTTACCGTGGTAATGACAGACACCTAAGTTGATTGGATGTTGTTGGAAAGAGTCAAAGGAATTATTTGAAACATTTGTCACTTCAGTAGAGTATAAAGGGATGTGATCAGAGGGCTCTTTTTAGGTTTCTATTGTTGGTTTGAACCAGAAGTGTGCTCTATCAGATATTTTGATATGTGTGTGAGGGAAAAAAAAGAGTGGTTGAATTGTCACATAGGGTCTGGTTTTTGCATGGAATGCCCTGTAAAATTAGACTACTTCTTGATTTCTTCCACTTTGGGATAAAGTTGTAACCTATTACTTCCAGGTGATGTTTTTTTAGGGAACCAGACCATGTAACAGCTGTTTCTAGTGGCTTGGGTGCTAGGAAACTTCAGTGCAGTAGAAACATCAGACCTGGGTAACTTTGAGAAAGTTAATTGCTTTGTCTGAAAACTAGTAATAATATCTGTCTATGCATGTGGTCATCATGTGCGCTTATGAGTGTTTAACACACAAGAGGTACTCAACAATATTGTCTTACCAACTAGCATAACTGTATGGATTGACAGTCTTACTCTCTATGGCCCACAAATAGCAGTGACTATTCCAAGTTGAGTCATATGCAGACATCTCAAAGAAGAAAGGAAAAGCCCTTTTCCATTCATCTGCTCTTCCCTCTCTCTGTATAATTTGTCTATGTATTACCTATAATTTGTATAATGAACTATGTAAATAAATAAGTATATAATTTATATTTGTATTAATTTATTATATATGTGTTTTATATTTTTAGATGAATCATGGTTTCTTTTTTTTTGTTCTGTTAGAATTTAGTTGATTTACAGTGTTGTGCTAGTTTCAGGTGTACAGCCGAGTGACTCAGTTACGTATGTGTTTATACATACATTAGAGAAGGAAATGGCAACCCACTCTAGCATTCTTGCCTGGAGAATTCCCCGGACGGAAGCCCACCAGGGTGGGCTAAAGGCTCGGATATGACTGAGCTACTAACTTTACCTTTTTTTAATGCTTTTTTTTTTTTTCAAAATCTTTTCCCACTTAGGTTATCACAGAATACTGAATAGAGTTCCCTGCGCTCTACAACATGTTTCCTTTTTAAAATAGGAAACATTTAAATTCTTTCCAGTCTTCTAATTACAAAACACTCCCCCCTGTCCTGGCCCCGGGATTCCCTTGTAGCTCAGCTGGTAAAGAATATACCTGCAGAGCTTCCCCTGGTGGTCCAGTGGGTCCCCAGTGCCCGATTCACTGTCGCTCGATTGTTTTGAAGAGGGCTCTATCAGATATTTTGATATGTGTGTGAGGGAAAAAAAAGAGTGGTTGAATTGTCACATAGGGTCTGGTTTTTGCATGGAATGCCCTGTAAAATTAGACTACTTCTTGATTTCTTCCACTTTGGGATAAAGTTGTAACCTATTACTTCCAGGTGATGTTTTTTTAGGGAACCAGACCATGTAACAGCTGTTTCTAGTGGCTTGGGTGCTAGGAAACTTCAGTGCAGTAGAAACATCAGACCTGGGTAACTTTGAGAAAGTTAATTGCTTTGTCTGAAAACTAGTAATAATATCTGTCTATGCATGTGGTCATCATGTGCGCTTATGAGTGTTTAACACACAAGAGGTACTCAACAATATTGTCTTACCAACTAGCATAACTGTATGGATTGACAGTCTTACTCTCTATGGCCCACAAATAGCAGTGACTATTCCAAGTTGAGTCATATGCAGACATCTCAAAGAAGAAAGGAAAAGCCCTTTTCCATTCATCTGCTTTTCCCTCTCTCTGTATAATTTGTCTATGTATTACCTATAATTTGTATAATGAACTATGTAAATAAATAAGTATATAATTTATATTTGTATTAATTTATTATATATGTGTTTTATATTTTTAGATGAATCATGGTTTCTTTTTTTTTGTTCTGTTAGAATTTAGTTGATTTACAGTGTTGTGCTAGTTTCAGGTGTACAGCCGAGTGACTCAGTTACGTATGTGTTTATACATACATTAGAGAAGGAAATGGCAACCCACTCTAGCATTCTTGCCTGGAGAATTCCCCGGACGGAAGCCCACCAGGGTGGGCTAAAGGCTCGGATATGACTGAGCTACTAACTTTACCTTTTTTTAATGCTTTTTTTTTTTTTCAAAATCTTTTCCCACTTAGGTTATCACAGAATACTGAATAGAGTTCCCTGCGCTCTACAACATGTTTCCTTTTTAAAATAGGAAACATTTAAATTCTTTCCAGTCTTCTAATTACAAAACACTCCCCCCTGTCCTGGCCCCGGGATTCCCTTGTAGCTCAGCTGGTAAAGAATATACCTGCAGAGCTTCCCCTGGTGGTCCAGTGGGTAAGGACACCGCCTTGCAGTGCAAGGGGCGCCAGTTCCATCCCTGGCCTGGGAAGATCCCACGTGCCGCGGAGCAGCTGGACTGATGTGTCCAATTACTGAGCCGGAGCTCTGGGGCGCATGTGCCCAGAGCCGGCGCTCTGCAACAACAGACGCCGCCGCGATGGGAGGCCCACAGGAGCCAAAGAACAAAGACAGATGAAAAATAGAGAAATGAAAGACCAATAGAAGTGGCCCGCCCGCTCCCCTCCCTCCCCAACCCGACCCCCGCCCAAAATAAATAAATAAATAAATAAATCTTAAAAAAAAATTAAAAAAAAAAAAGAATATACCTGCAATGCAGGTGACCCTGGTTTGATTCCTGGGTTGGGCAGATCCTCTGGAGAAGGGACAGGCTACCCACTCCAGTATTCTTGGACTCCCCTGGTAGCTCAGTTGGTAAAGAATCCGTCTGCAGTGTGGGAGAAGACCTGGGTTGGGAAGATCCCCTGGAGAAGGGAAAGGCTGCCCTTCTCCAGTGTTCTTGCCTGGAGAAGCCCATGGCTCATCCATGGATCACAAAGAGTCAGACACGACTGAGCGACTTCACTTTCACTTTTTCTTTTCCCAAGTTTAATTTGTTCTTGCAGAGAGCCTGATGATTAGTCATGAATGGAATTTTGAGTGCATGACGGTCAGTTACCAAAGCCATGCCTCATATAGTTACTGGAATATGCTAGTCTTTCTTGATGCTCCAAAATTTGCTTTTGAGTTCCCTGATGCTCAAAAATATCTGAATCCCCAGGCACGCCAGGGTGGGTGGTCTGCTTCTTTTCCTTTGAGTTCCTGATGCTAAAGGCTCGGATATGACTGAGCTACTAACTTTACCTTTTTTTAATGCTTTTTTTTTTTTTCAAAATCTTTTCCCACTTAGGTTATCACAGAATACTGAATAGAGTTCCCTGCGCTCTACAACATGTTTCCTTTTTAAAATAGGAAACATTTAAATTCTTTCCAGTCTTCTAATTACAAAACACTCCCCCCTGTCCTGGCCCCGGGATTCCCTTGTAGCTCAGCTGGTAAAGAATATACCTGCAGAGCTTCCCTGGTGGTCCAGTGGGAAAGGACACCGCCTTGCAGTGCAAGGGGTGCCAGTTCGATCCCTGGCCTGGGAAGATCCCACGTGCTGCGGAGCGGCTGGACTGATGTGTCCAATTACCGAGCCGGAGCTCTGGAGCGCATGTGCCCAGAGCCGGCGCTCTGCGACAACAGACGCCGCGATGGGAGGCCCCCACGGGCCAAAGAACAAAGACAGATAAAAAATAGAGAAATGAAAGACCAATAGAAGTGGCCCGCCTGCTCCCCTCCCTCCCCAACCCGACCCCCGCCCAAAATAAATAAATAAATAAATAAATCTTAAAAAAAAATTAAAAAAAAAAAAGAATATACCTGCAATGCAGGTGACCCTGGTTTGATTCCTGGGTTGGGCAGATCCTCTGGAGAAGGGACAGGCTACCCACTCCAGTATTCTTGGACTCCCCTGGTAGCTCAGTTGGTAAAGAATCCGTCTGCAGTGTGGGAGAAGACCTGGGTTGGGAAGATCCCCTGGAGAAGGGAAAGGCTGCCCTTCTCCAGTGTTCTTGCCTGGAGAAGCCCATGGCTCATCCATGGATCACAAAGAGTCAGACACGACTGAGCGACTTCACTTTCACTTTTTCTTTTCCCAAGTTTAATTTGTTCTTGCAGAGAGCCTGATGATTAGTCATGAATGGAATTTTGAGTGCATGACGGTCAGTTACCAAAGCCATGCCTCATATAGTTACTGGAATATGCTAGTCTTTCTTGATGCTCCAAAATTTGCTTTTGAGTTCCCTGATGCTCAAAAATATCTGAATCCCCAGGCACGCCAGGGTGGGTGGTCTGCTTCTCCCTTGTTTTACCCCTTTTGTGAGTAAGACTTTTCCCTGAGAACCGTTAAAGCAAAACAAAGCAATCAAACGAACAAACAAAATCTCATGCGAGTTTCATTTTAGGTCTGGTAAGGTCAGCAGCGACTCTGAAGATTCTAGTAGGCTTGCTGGGAGGGTTACTCCTCTCATTCAAGCTTTTAAAGTTTTAAAATCTTGAGATAATTAGACTAATTTGGAAACAGACTCGCATGTGAGCCCTGACTGATGGTTCCTCCTCACATGATGGTTTTGGAATCTCCCTTTTAATCACGGTAGCCATTTCTTCTGCCTGACAGTTTATGGCCTTGCAAGAAAGAATCATTGAAGAAGAGGAAAGAAAAAAAACCAACCAACTCTGGTTGCGGTTAATGCAGTAATTAAGTGGAAACTGTATGTTTAAATTGCAGTTGGGATAGGAAATTAAATTATGCAAAAAAGTGTTATGGATTTGGACACATTTTCATACTGTTAATAAATCTGTGCATAATTCATTTTCTTGTGGGCTATGACAAAATAGCATAAATAACTTCATTTGCAAGGCTGTGGATTTTTCTATTCTTAATTGGGTGATAGCTAAAGCTGTTTAAATGCTTCCGGATGACTGAATATCTAAATGTTTAAAATGAGCAGTTATAATAAGTTTCTAGGCAGATTTGTTTATTTAATATTACTACATTTATTTTCAGATACTAGCATAGTACAGATGTTGCATAAAATTGCACCCAATATGGTGTAAGTTTGATGTGATTTTTAAGAAAAAGATATTAACTCTCTGTTCTTGGAAGCACTCTGATAGTCTTTGAACACAATTACACACCAGGCACTGTTTGTTTTGTTTAGTTGGTAAGTTGTCTGACCCTTTTGTGATTCCCCGGACTGTGGTCCGCCAGGCTTCTCTGTCCATGGGATTTCCCAGACAAATGGGAGTGGATTGCCATTTCCTTCTCCAGGGGATCTTCCTGACCCAGGCATCGAACTTGCGTCTCCCTCCTTGCGGGGAGATTCTTTACTAGTGAGCCACAAGGAAAGCCTGCCAGGCACTGTACTGGTTACTTTATAAATGTTACCACTTCATTTCATTCATTTCATGTAAGAGATAACAGCTGGCACATGGCCCCATTCAGCTGATAAGGAAATAGGCTCAAAGAAGGCAGGGATTAGTTACCCCAAGATCCCATTGGTGGTTGGTGGCAGTGCAGTGACTCTGAGCCAGAGTCCCTAAAACTTGCCTTGTGTCTGCTGCCTGCAGCCTCACACCTTACACACTCAGATAAGCGTAGCGTCTGAGTGTCCTAAGGCCAAGGCTGTCTTGTTAGGAGGGAGTTTGTTGCAATGGCCAAGCAGTGGCTGGAATCAGCACAGCTGCTTCTTGGGTCCAGTGGCCACCCTTGTAGTGGCTGTTATGTGGCTCTCCAGGAACTCTGCGTGCAGCCACGGAGCTCAGCTCACCTTCATGCTGGGAAGCCCTCTTTGCAGATGCCAAGCTGTTCATTTCTAGAGGCACTTGGGAATCAGAGGCAACCACCAGAGGTGTGATCAGTGGGGCTGCCTTGCAAGAATGCTGGGGCGGGTACGCGATTAGCAATTCACAGAGAAGTCACCACAGATGAGTAAATACCAGAGGTTTTCCATAAGCACAGTGTGTGCCTGCTTGTATGATGATAATATCTGTATGCTCACAGTGGTAACTTGTTACAAAGGTATTTCTAGATTAACTGATCAAGCTGTGTTTTGTCATCATTCCTCATTCTGTAGCTATCTGCTGATTCTTCTGAGAGGTGCAGGAGGGAGAGGATGGCTGAGACAGCAGACCAGCTCTGCTCCTTGCTGGCTGGCTGTATGCCTTTGGCTAGGCTTAACCTCGAAGCCTCATTTGCTTGTCTGTACAATGGAGTGATAACAATACCTGTCTCTCTGGTTATAAGGATTGAGTGAGACAGTTTCATCGAGTACCTGATGCATATTAAGTCCTCAGCAGTTGTCAAGTGCTATGATTTGTTTTAAATTTGTTTGATGTGAACCATTTCTTTAAAGTCTTTTAAATTTGTTACAGTATGGCTTCTGTTTTATGTTTTGGTTTTTTGACTGCATGTGAGAGATTAGCTCCCTGATGGGAGATTGAATCTGCATCCCCTGCATTGAAAGGCGATCTTTTAACCCCTGGACCACCAGGGAAGTCCCTCAAGGGCCGTGATTTTTACTCTCCTTCCGCTGGTAAACCCCTCCTGAGTCACCAGGAGGAGTTAATGTAGGTAATGGGCAGCGATCAGCACAGAACCCCTGTCTCCAGCCCCTGCCCGTTTTTTACCAAGTTAGTAGCCTGTACTTACAGCTCAAGGAGTTCATCGGCCAGTAGTTAAAAGAGTCTAATCTTTTGTAGGGAAATGATCGCCAGTCTAAGTCAACAGTTAGATCCAGCGACAACTCATCTCCTCAGCCGGCAAAGCGGAAAGGGAAAAAAGCAGCTGGGAATTCAGAAAAACCCATGAAAGGGAAACAAAATGTCAAGTCAGAGAATTCACCCGAAACAGTCCCGAACAGTGGTAAGTTTGTTATTATATTGTTATTATCCATGACCATTATCTTAAGGCTGTCATAACAATTTAAATTTGTAAGTAGATCCATTTGTTTTCCTGGGCTCACAGAAACTGCTATCGTTATATATGAGAATTTTCAAAGAAGACTTGCTGTGATGAGAGATGCTGGTGTTTTCGTGCTTATTTTTTAGTTACAATCAGTGATTGCGCTGCGAGGGTACATGTTCTGTGAGAAAGTATTTCTTGAGTGTTCTGAGAAAGGTGTATTTTACCATCCTGTGTTCCAGCCAAAAGTGCTTGAGTAACATTTTTACTTCCTGCCGTCGATCACTCTTGTGTGTCTACAACACTTGTTCACATGTATTATTAATTGCTTTCAGATCACTTTTTAAAAAAGATGTTTCACTGATACCCCCCAACATACATACACACAACTTTACCAGTAAACGGTATGTACCAGATTATTAAGAGTTACATATCTTGCATGACCAGGTGAGAGATGGTATAAAATAATTGAATGCATTTTGCATTCGTATAAGATTTCAGGATACAAGGGTGATAAACGAGGGACACATGCCGTCAGAATGGTGGCCTTTTCACATTAGTTTTTTGTGAAGACGGGCTCTTTTGGGTTTTCCTCCGAGCGTGGTCTCAGTGGGTTGCTCACAGGAGGGTGAGCTGGGCTGGCGGGGACGCAGCTGGAGGAGGGACTGCTTCTTCCTCCCCTTGGGGTCCTCTCTACCCTACAGGAAGACCAGCTGGGCTGCTCTGTAAAGGGGTGAATGGGATCAAGTTTCAGATGCATGGCCAGAGCTCCATCTTCCTTCTGGGAGCTCCAGCTGACTTCAGAGTCTATATGAAGCCTCACATTAGAATTATAGCTCCCGTAGGCTTCACAGCTAAGGAGGCAGCACGACCTTGTGAGAGGTTTAGGAGCTGCTGCTCAGATGGCTACAGGGTCAGAAGAGAAAACTGTGAGACTTAGGTTAAAAGAGCAGGAAATGAAAAAGCCAGTTCCATAGAAAAGAAAGCGGAGGGGGCTTAAATCTTCAGAGATTTAAATGATAATTAGCTGGAAGCCCAGAGTCCTAGATTCTTGTCCCAGTTCTGCTCTTGACTTTGGGCTGGTCACTGAACAGTTTTTGGTCCCATCAGCTTTCTGCAACATACAGATTCATATTAAGATTTATCTTGAAAGTTTTGCTTTTATCTTTTAAGTTTGTTCAGTCCGTTCCAGTGGCCACGGCACAGGGAAGCTAGGGTAAAATGCAGTCAACGAATGTTTATTGAATGCTGGCTGTATGAAAAACGTGTTAGTTGTGTCCAACTCTTTGCCACCCCATGGACTGTAGCCCGCCAGGCTTCTCTGTCCATGGGCAAGAACACTGGAGTGGGTCGCCATTCCCACTCCAGGGGATCTTCCTGACTCAGGGATTGAACCTAGGTCTCCTGCATTTACAGGCAGATTCTTTATCGTTGTTGTATGGCAGGCACCCAGAGAAAAAGCTAGTGTGAAAAAGCATGCCCACCTGTGAACATTCAGAATAATAGAGGGTTTATCTTAATCAGTCTATACTAGTTGCAAAGCCACCAAGGCCATGGGTTTTGTCTTCCTAGTTTGTTTCTTCAGTCTCTAATAACTAGCACAAGTCTGAGAGATGAGACACTTAATAAATATCGGTGAATGAGTGATGGACGTTACAAAAAAGCTGTCTCTGTAACATTTTAAAACCCACTAAGAAACAGGACGCATGTTCAACTTTTCATGAATTATTTTCAATTGAAGGCTTTTATGAGATGTTACTTGCTTATATCTGCAAGACTCTTATTAGCTTATGAAAATCCCAACTTCTGCTTCCAGTATATATTTTTTGAAAATGTTTGGATTTCGTAATTTTCCCTCAAGAGAAAGGGGATCATCATCTCTTCAGGTTATTTCATTCATGGAAACATGGAGACACAAGAGGCTGAATCAGCATCTCTATGTATCACAGAAAAGTAACCTTTATTAAAAAGTTGAATTATCAGTGTTTTTGCTTTTGTACTAATTATAGTGTTCTTTTTTTTTTCCTTTTAAGATATTTTTTCATATTTCAAGGATCTCTTTAAAAGGTGTTTTTTTTTTTGATGTGGATCATTTTTAAAATGTATATTGAATATGTTACAATATTGCTTCTGTTTGAGTTTTTTTGGGTTTTTTGGGGCCGCAAGGCATGTGGGAATCTTTGCTGTCTGACCAGGGATCAAACCCACAGCCCCCGCTTTGGAAGGCAAAGTCTTAACCACTGGTCCACCCCACAGAGAGTTCTCAACAATAGTTGTATCTGTGGGGACAGATATCAAACATCAAAACATGTGGAACACGGAAACAAGTCACGTTTTAAAAGTGCTAAGAGAATGTAAAAGCCCTCAGCTGTTCTTGCCAGTCTTTAGGGAATCTGCACTGGTTTTAATTGCCCACCTGAAGTGTATATTTTGCAGTGTGGTTTTGTAATGTGCAGAGATAAGGTTTGTCACTGCTGTATCTCAGTGTTACATAGAGCAGTGGCTGGCATCTTCTAAATGAAGATTTGGGGAATTTTTGTTCTGAGTAAGAGGTTTATACCAGGAATCCAGAAGCATGTATAAGAGTTTAGATGAAGGATCTTGTATCTTTTTATCTTGATAGAAAGGACATATGACCTAGAAAATAAATCTTGGCTTCCAAAACAATTTTCCCAGTGAAAATGAAAAAAAGATTTTGGGCAGTTTGCAAGATTAAACCATCACTTGGTAAGTTTAAGAATATTAGCTTAAATCCCTACTTTTGAAAATTGAGCTATTTCTCCTTATCAGATCTCCTTCCAGATATCTTCGGCTAAAGAAGATTTCCTAGGTTTATATTATCAAAAGTATCTGTCTTTAGTTCTCTCTCTCTCTTTTTTTAACTCCTTCAGCCTCCATATTCACTTATTTTGCAGTTGCTTTTTGCTTTAATAGCATCTGTTTTAGTAATTAAAACCAAGGGTGCCCTTTTGAACAGTCCTGCCTCCAGAGAGCTCTTATTCTTTGGAAACAGAAAAGCAATAAAGACTTGCAGCAAAACGAAAGGGAAGGTGTATGGTGAGTCAGGATAATGAGTCAAAAATACAGCAATTTCATTCTATATTGCATATTTCAAAGTTGCTAAGAGAACAGACCTTAAAAGTTATTACAAGAAGAAAGTTTTTGTCACCACGTATGGGGACAGACTTTTTTTTAATCCGTACAAGTTTTATTATTAATGTATTTTTTACATGGGGACAGATTTTGATGAGACTCATTGTGGTGATCATTTCTCATTGTATACAAATATTACTTTAAAAAATGCAAGAACTGTTGTTTTAGAGATGAAACAATTTTTACTGCTTAAAAATATTTGAAATCTGGAATTAAGTAATATATTCAATTTTATTTCTAAGTGTGAAAATTTTAAAGTTAGGATGCATATCGATGCTTCTTTCATAGCACATGTTAAATTGAACAGATTTTTATCAGTGTTCTTTACTGATCTCATATTAATTAGGAAAAAAGAGACGTCTCATAGGCTATTGTTACGATTGTAGTTACACATCTTGTCCTTTTATGTTATTGCTGATATTTATTCATATTCTGATATCTGATGCTTCAGGAATGAGCAGTGCAGATCAGGAATGAGCAGTGCTGATAACAGTCTGTAGATGGCAACCTGGGTCTAATTTCATTTCTTTCTCCTGTTTCTTCATTCCTCCCCACCCCACCCCACCCGACTCAGTTTCTCTCTATAAGAGTAAAGCTTAATAATTCAAGCAGAGCAGTGACATATTTCTTCAGGGAAACAAATCTCATTTTCTTTTGGTAGCCAAGATGCAAAGTACGATTGGCTGGTGATTGATGAAGTTGGGCATGAAATGCATTTTTAGTGCTGCATTTAAATACCAGCTTACCTGAGCAGCGTGTGTTTTCCTTACACTTTCCACCTGAGTGGTGCCTGAAGCTAGGTTTTAGAGGCTGTGAACTAAGCACAGTCTCCTCTCTGAGCAAAGTTCTAATGATGATTGCTTTGAAATAGTGTTTTTAGGATTGATTGTATTCATTGATATTTTTTGGTATTCATTGATATTTTTAATAATATTTTTTACATGAAAAAAATTTAGTGTTCTCAGAACTCATGAACACAGAAAGTATAGTGGGTTTGGGCTCCTTAGAAATATTGGAAAAGCTGTAGAGAATATAGCTTAGTCTGTATGGCTATGGTTTATGTAGTATGTAAGCTTCCCTGCTGACTGAGTGGTAAAGAATCCTCCTGCCAGTGCAGCAAGAGTAGGTTTGATTCCTGGGTCAGGAAGATCCCCTGGAGAAGGAAATGGTAATCCACTCCAGTATTCTTGCCTGGGAAATCCCAATCCCATGCACAGAGGAGCCTGGGGCTATAGTCCATGGGGTTGCAAAAAGACTGGGACACAATTTACCGACTAAAACAACAGCAATTAGAATGAAAGCGAAACCAAGATCTGGTTTTTCTTTCTTTCTTTCTTTTTTTTTTTGCCAGGGGGAAAGAGAGTGCTGTGCCACCCAGCAGGGGAGATCTTAGTTTCCAGACCAGGGATCATGCACCCTGCAGTGGAAGGGCAGAGTTCTAACCACAGGATTTACAGGGCATCCCCAAGGTTCATTTTCTTTTCTTTTCTTTTTTTAACATTTATTTTATTTATTTATCTTTTTTAGGGGGTGGGGTGGGGAGGGAGGGGGATGGGCGGGCCACTTCTATTGGTCTTTCATTTCTCTATTTTCATCCGTCTTTGTTCTTTGGCCCGTGTGGGCCTGCCATCGCGGTGGCCTCTGTTGTCGCAGAGCACTGGCTCTGGGCACATGTGTTCCAGAGGTCCGGCTCGGTAATTGGACACATCGGTCCAGCCGCTCTGTGGCACATGGGATCTTCCCAGGCCAGGGATCGAAGCGGCGCCCCTTGCACTGCAAGGTGGTGTCCTTACACACTGGACCACCAGGGAAGCCCGATTCATTTTCTTTTGAGGGAAGTGATTCTCTTTTTGTGTCCGTGTGTAGGCATGCGTGTGCATAGCCATGGGCTAGAACTGTTAATGCAGTTCCTGGCTCATTCCCAGCATCGTTCACTGAGTGTTTCCAAGGATCGTCTGTTTAGATTCATGAATGATGGGGAGTAAGTGCAGTGCTGGGGAAGGAGGTCTGAGTATTGTGATCTTGCTGGGTGACCGCGCTTGGGCAGTCATGCTCTTGAATTTTTCTAATAGCTGCAGCCTGCGCAGGGGTTTCTGTGTCACCCCGAGCATGAAGCGTCACAGCAGTCCGTCCTCAGAGTCGGATGAGGGGACCCGGAAACTTGTGCTGCTCTGGTGCAGCTGATGAGCCGGCAACAGCCCTTGCATGGTTCCACATCACAAGAGACTCCAGATAAAAACAGGAAGCAGGAGACTTCCTGGCGAACTCTGACATCAGGAAGAGTTGTGATGCTGTTGGAAGGAGGTGGGGCAGGGAAGGGAGGAGGAAGAAATAGGCGTGGGATTTATTATGTTTCCACCTCCCCATCATCCTCTTCCTATCGCGAGCCCTGCCATGAAATAAAACCCAGTGTGGGGCTTGGTCTAGGAGAGGGTCGGCAGTTCCCTGGCCGTTATTTACATGTAAGACATAGATAAGCCCTGGGTGTGGAAGATCCCTTGGAGGAGGGGATAGCAGCCTGCTCCAGTATTCTTGCCTGGAAAATCCCATGGACAGAGGAACCTGGCGGGGTGCACTCCACGGGGTGGAAAAGAGTTAGACACGACTGAGTGACTAACACATATAGCGCGCACACACACACACACACACACACACAGATAACCACCCAGCAATGTATTCTGCTCGGAGTAGCACTCCTTGTTGAGCCTGTATGTATGCGTGTGTAGGTCCATTATGCCTACCTTTGTGGTGACGATTGAAATTAAGGGTGACGAATTTCAAATGCTGAGTAATGGTACAGCTCTAAACTCTGTGTCCCATCAGTGCTGTGGCCTTTCTTCAAACATGGTCCCTCTTTCCCAGGCCAGGGATCGGCGCGCCTTGCACAGGTGGTGTCACACTGGACCACCAGGGAAGCCCGATTCATTTTCTTTTGAGGGAAGTGATTCTCTTTTTGTGTCCGTGTGTAGGCATGCGTGTGCATAGCCATGGGCTAGAACTGTTAATGCAGTTCCTGGCTCATTCCCAGCATCGTTCACTGAGTGTTTCCAAGGATCGTCTGTTTAGATTCATGAATGATGGGGAGTAAGTGCAGTGCTGGGGAAGGAGGTCTGAGTATTGTGATCTTGCTGGGTGACCGCGCTTGGGCAGTCATGCTCTTGAATTTTTCTAATAGCTGCAGCCTGCGCAGGGGTTTCTGTGTCACCCCGAGCATGAAGCGTCACAGCAGTCCGTCCTCAGAGTCGGATGAGGGGACCCGGAAACTTGTGCTGCTCTGGTGCAGCTGATGAGCCGGCAACAGCCCTTGCATGGTTCCACATCACAAGAGACTCCAGATAAAAACAGGAAGCAGGAGACTTCCTGGCGAACTCTGACATCAGGAAGAGTTGTGATGCTGTTGGAAGGAGGTGGGGCAGGGAAGGGAGGAGGAAGAAATAGGCGTGGGATTTATTATGTTTCCACCTCCCCATCATCCTCTTCCTATCGCGAGCCCTGCCATGAAATAAAACCCAGTGTGGGGCTTGGTCTAGGAGAGGGTCGGCAGTTCCCTGGCCGTTATTTACATGTAAGACATAGATAAGCCCTGGGTGTGGAAGATCCCTTGGAGGAGGGGATAGCAGCCTGCTCCAGTATTCTTGCCTGGAAAATCCCATGGACAGAGGAACCTGGCGGGGTGCACTCCACGGGGTGGAAAAGAGTTAGACACGACTGAGTGACTAACACATATAGCGCGCACACACACACACACACACACACACACAGATAACCACCCAGCAATGTATTCTGCTCGGAGTAGCACTCCTTGTTGAGCCTGTATGTATGCGTGTGTAGGTCCATTATGCCTACCTTTGTGGTGACGATTGAAATTAAGGGTGACGAATTTCAAATGCTGAGTAATGGTACAGCTCTAAACTCTGTGTCCCATCAGTGCTGTGGCCTTTCTTCAAACATGGTCCCTCTTTCAGTGTCAGAAACCTTGCATGCCCAGTACCAGGAAAGGTAAAAATGCATTAACATCTCAGATCAAAACAGAAGCAGAGCCATGGAACACCAACAAATTATAGCAAGAAAATTGATTTAAACTGTACTTAGGGATTCAAAGACAATGATAGTTCAGAATTCTAAAATTGTTTTTCTTGGGTATGAGGTGAAAATTTCATCGTCTGAAAATGAATGACTCTTCCACTATAAATGTAAAACTACCAAAAAGATTCAATTGAATGAATAAACAGTTCCCATGTCCGAGGAGCCAAGATGTATTAGGAACAAAAGAGAACAATGACTTTTTCTTCTTTAAAGAATACCTCTTTGCCTCTCATTGGCACCAAAGATCTCAACGGTTTCATCTAATTTTGGAATGAGTGGTGTGGGCTGTCCTTGTTCTGGTTAACCGTCTAGGACAAAAACTTAAAAGGAACCAGTAAGCATCGTTACTAACAAATGATCTTTGTATTTTCTCTGATACTTTTCGTCCTTGCATGTTTGGAATTTATTACACTTTGAATTAGGCAGGGTTTGCTAACTAAAACAAGAGTTTCAGGTCTAATTACGACAGCACCCGATAGCATTTTGATGGATGCATTCACCCCTTAGGAATTTTTATTTTCTGAGAAAACCTCAGAAGGGACAAAGGGAATAAAAAGTTTCAGTAGTAGAGATAGATATAAGGCAGTTTTTCACTTGTGAGGCAGGTTTGATGTTTAATTTTTAGGAATTAGTTGAGAGAATCATCAAATTCTCCTTAGACTTTATTCCCAAGTTCACCCTGAGGTTCTAATTTAGAAGCACGATTATGGTTATTTAGCATTTTTATCATAATGGAACATTAATGAAAATGAATGTGAAAACACTTTTATAAAGTACAAAGCGCCTGAAGAGGCTAGTGGTTAATGGAAGTGTCTATGTACGGAGATACAAATCTGTCTGAAATGGTCTCCCCAAGTCAGAAATGAGGAACTTCAGTCCCTAGAATTAGGGAGCCTGGAGATGGGAAAGTGAGGAAGGTACCTGTCATTTTTTAAATTCTTTAATTTTTAAATATTCTTGAAGTATAGTTGATTTACAATATTGATTTCTGTTGTACAACGAAGTGATTCAGTTATATATATATATATATATATATGCATACATATACTTTTTCATATTCTTTCCTGTTTTGGTTTTATCACAAAATATTGAATCTAGCTCCCTGTGCTATACAGTAGGGCCTTGTTGTGTATCCATCCTATATGTAATAGTTTGCATCTGCTGATCCTAAATTCCCAACCCTTCCCTCCTCTACCCTCCTCCACCTTTGCAGCCACAAGTCTGATTTCTACATCTGCGTGTTTGTTCCTTTTTTGTAGATAATTCATTTGTATCCATTTTAGATTCTAGGTATAAGTGATATCATCTGATATTTGTCTTTCTCTTTCTGATTTAATTTGCTTAGCATGATAACTCCTAGGTCCATCCACGTTCCTGCGAATGGCATCATTTTGTTATTTTTTTCACTGAGTGGTATTCCATTATATACCACATCTTCTTTATGCATTTGTCTGTCAGTGGACAGTGTCATAGGTTGTTTCCATGTCTTGGCCATTGTCAGTATTCTGCTATGAATGTAGAGATGCATGTATCTTTTTGAGTTGTAGTCTGGTCTGGATATATGCCCAGGAATGAGATTGCTGGATCATATGGTAGCTCTGTTTTTGTTTTCTAAGGAACCTCTGTACAGTTTCCTATGGTGGCTGCACCAGTTTACATTTGGGAGGGGCTTCATTATTAATTCATGTTGCCCCAGGTAGCTGCCTTCTTACTGCTTCCCTTCCTCTCCTTTTCAAGACTCACCTGTCACCCTGGTCTGAGGCTCAAAGCTAAGGAAGTCTTTGAAGAATGATGAAAACGTTAAAGAGGGTCAGTGGGCTTAGAAAGGAGTAAAAGGAAAGAGAAGAAGAAAAAGGTCAGCTGGGAGCTTCCCCTGTGGTCCAGTGGGTAAAGAGTTCACTTTGCAGTACAAGGGGCACTGGTTTGATCGTGCTGTGGAGCCGCTGGACTGGTGTGTCCAACTACAAGCCAGCACTCTGGAGGCATGCGTCTGGAGCTGGTACTCTGCAGTGAGAGAGGCCACTGCAATGGGAGGCCCACACATGCCAAAGAATAAGATGGGTGAAAATAAATATAAATAAAAAAGAGTCATGATGGGGAAAAGAAAAAAACAAAGAATAAAATCCTTAGAAAAAAAAAGGTCAGCTGGGAGGGGACAAGATCATCCCTTCTAAAGACATTTTTTTAGAACCCAAAATATCCTTGCTCATTCGTTCTCTTTCTCTACAGTCAGTTTTTAGGTTAATACCCTTACTCTACTTGCTCCATTGCATTTCGTTGTCAGCTCGATGAGTCTGCTTCTCAAAGGAGAGGCATAAAAATGGGGGAAAGCATGGTTTTCTTCTCATGAATATTAAAATTGAGTTGGAGACTCAAAAGTGTCTCTGGGGGCTTCCCCTGGTGGTCCAGTGGATGGGGACACGGCCTTGCAGTGCAAGGGGCGCCGGTTCGATCCCTGGCCTGGGAAGATCCCACGGGCCGCGGAGTGGCTGGACTGATGTGTCCAATTGCCGAGCCGGAGCTCTGCGACGACAGATGCCACCGCGGTGGGAGGCCCACACGGGCCAAAGAACGAGGACAGATAAGAATGGAGGAATGGAGGACCAATGGAGGTGGCCCGCCTGCTCCCCTCCCTCCCCAGCCCGACCCCTGCCCAAAATAAATAAATAAATAAATCTTTAAAAAAAAAAAAAAGTGTCTCTGGGTCAAGGTGAGATATGACAGGTAGCAGAATAGAGTTCACGGGAAGGGCTTTGAGAGCAGGGGTGGGAGGTTATCTCTGACGATTGAGATTGGGAATTGATATTTGAGAGAGGAGGTTCTGGGCATAGAATGGGGGTTGCGGGGAGGGAATACTAAGACTGAGTTCAGCATTTTTTAAAACTCAAATGCATTTTAAACCCTGAGTAGTTAAATGTTAATGAATCCTCCCAATTAGAATAGTAATTTAATTTGGCATGAGCAGGGAAGGACAGAGACTAAACAGATCTGTTTATTGGACAGTGGAGAATTGCTATAATTTTTTGTTTGTTTGCTGGTGAGTGGTTGGGAGGCTTTTCCTTGATTTCTTACTCTTACAATGTGATTTTATTTTTTATATCCTTTCTCAGATTAACTCAAAAGTGCTCACGTCCTCTTCTTAAAAACTATCATGGGGGGCTTCCCTGGTGGTCGAGTGGGTAAGGACACCACCTTGCAGTGCAAGGGGCGCCAGTTCGATCCCTGGCCTGGGAAGATCCCACGTGCCGTGGAGCGGCTGGACCGATGTGTCCAACTACCTAGCTGGTGCTCTGCAACAACAGACGCCACCGCAATGGGAGGCCCACAGGAGCCAAAGAACAAAGACAGATGAAAATAGAGAAATGAAAGAAGTGCCCCCCCCCCAAAAAAAAGTTAAAAAAAAAATCTTTAAAAAAAAACTATCATGGAGAGAGAGATTATCATAGTTTACACTGAAGGCCATTGCCCATAAATACAACAAAAACTGTGACTTCTCTCTTTTTTATTTTTAAAAAATATTTATTTATTTATTTCGCGGGGGGTGGGGGATGGGATGGAGAGTGAGCGGGGCGGGCGGGCCACTTCTATTGGTCTTTCATTTGTCCATTTTCTTCCATCTTTGTTCTTTGGCCCGTGTGGGCCTCCCATCGCGGTGGCCTCTGTTGTCTCAGAGCACCGGCTCTGGGCGCATGCGCTCCAGAGCTCCGGCTCGGTAATTGGACACGTCGGTCCAGCCGCTCCACGGCACATGGGATCTTCCCAGGCCAGGGATCGAACTGGCGCCCCTTGCACTGCAAGGCGGTGTCCTTGCCCACTGGACCACCAGGGAAGTCCTGTGACTTCTCTTTAAAGTCACTGAAGGGCTTTCATTTATCATTATTATGTATCCCTTGCCAAGAAAGGCCCTTAACGCATCCTAATGGACAGGACACTGGAATTTGTTCAACCACTTTTCTTAGACTAAGGGTCCAATTTCTGACTACTTTCAATGTCTACCTTGATTACTAAGACTGAGTAGCTTTTAAAACAACAACCTGAGTAGTTAAATGTTAATGAATCCTCCCAATTAGAATAGTAATTTAATTTGGCATGAGCAGGGAAGGACAGAGACTAAACAGATCTGTTTATTGGACAGTGGAGAATTGCTATAATTTTTTGTTTGTTTGCTGGTGAGTGGTTGGGAGGCTTTTCCTTGATTTCTTACTCTTACAATGTGATTTTATTTTTTATATCCTTTCTCAGATTAACTCAAAAGTGCTCACGTCCTCTTCTTAAAACTATCATGGGGGGCTTCCCTGGTGGTCGAGTGGGTAAGGACACCACCTTGCAGTGCAAGGGGCGCCAGTTCGATCCCTGGCCTGGGAAGATCCCACGTGCCGTGGAGCGGCTGGACCGATGTGTCCAACTACCTAGCTGGTGCTCTGCAACAACAGACGCCACCGCAATGGGAGGCCCACAGGAGCCAAAGAACAAAGACAGATGAAAATAGAGAAATGAAAGAAGTGCCCCCCCCCAAAAAAAAAGTTAAAAAAAAAATCTTTAAAAAAAAACTATCATGGAGAGAGAGATTATCATAGTTTACACTGAAGGCCATTGCCCATAAATACAACAAAAACTGTGACTTCTCTCTTTTTTATTTTTAAAAAATATTTATTTATTTATTTCGCGGGGGGTGGGGGATGGGATGGAGAGTGAGCGGGGCGGGCGGGCCACTTCTATTGGTCTTTCATTTGTCCATTTTCTTCCATCTTTGTTCTTTGGCCCGTGTGGGCCTCCCATCGCGGTGGCCTCTGTTGTCTCAGAGCACCGGCTCTGGGCGCATGCGCTCCAGAGCTCCGGCTCGGTAATTGGACACGTCGGTCCAGCCGCTCCACGGCACATGGGATCTTCCCAGGCCAGGGATCGAACTGGCGCCCCTTGCACTGCAAGGCGGTGTCCTTGCCCACTGGACCACCAGGGAAGTCCTGTGACTTCTCTTTAAAGTCACTGAAGGGCTTTCATTTATCATTATTATGTATCCCTTGCCAAGAAAGGCCCTTAACGCATCCTAATGGACAGGACACTGGAATTTGTTCAACCACTTTTCTTAGACTAAGGGTCCAATTTCTGACTACTTGCAATGTCTACCTTGATTTCTCACAGGTACCCTACATACACGTGTCTTAAAAAAAAAAAAAAAAATCCTCCAAGCCCTGAATTGCCTCTGCGTACTTAGTTTTCCTCACATATTCCTTGTCTCCCCTTACTGTGGAGCCAGAAACCTAGAGTGCAGTGCGTTGCTGGGCGGCGTCAGAGGAGGCGTCTCTAGTTCCTGGCAGCTGGCAGTGGAAATTCAGGACCCCACCCATCCCTGCTCCATTCCTTTCTAATCCCCTTCGCATCATCCCTCCCATCATTTTAATCAGCCTAGACTTTTCCTTGTCCCGCATTCTCTACACTCAGTCAGGACTCATTTGCACAGATTTGACCTCCTCAGAGTTTAAATGAATCTGGTCCTCCTTGCCCGCTCCTTCCTGATTTAAGCTCTCTGTTTTTCATGCAGACTCTGGCAGCCTTCTAGATCAGGGCTTCTGAGTGCCCTCCCAGCCTGTCCTTCATAACTCTGCCAGCCGTGTCCTAAAACCACAAACTGATTCTAGTGAAATTCCTTCAGGAGCTTCTCATGTTCACGGCCTTACTTTCCAGCTTCATCTTCCACCAGCTTCCTGCATGCACATCAGGCATACAAAACAAAAAAGAGTTTTCTTGATGGCATGAGCTGTTGCCACGTCCTCTGCGTGAGTCTAGAATTCCCTCCTAGTTCCCATCGGCTGTATCCTCTTTAAAATTCACTGTGGCATCTTCGCTTTTCTCACATTGGTCCCGACACTCTCAGAGTCGAGCCTTCCTGCCTGTGACTCCAACAGCAGTATGTGACTTGGCCACTGTGTATGTTGCACGGCCTCTTTTCGCTGGTCTGTGACCAGTTTGCGAGCCAGGATTCCCCCTTATCATTGCATCATTTATCTCCGCAAGTCCAGCATCTGACTTGGTTTCTAACACATACTAATAGTTAGCTCTCGATAAAATGTGATGAGAGGATGACAGAAGTTTTCCAAACACTGTATGACTTCTTTTTTTTCTTTTTTTTTTTTTTTGCTGTGCTTTTATCTTAAGTTAGGCATTGCAATTATTTATGATCATGGTTCTTGATCACAGTTAGCTTGTTACATCAGATTGACTAATCAGACATCTCCCAGTGACACAGAGATTCACAAGGTCTCTGTCTGCCTGAGCGTCTAGCCAAAAGAGAGCTACATCCATGTAAGTGGAGGTATTCTCTTTAAATTCAAGGAGGGGTAATAGATTAGAAAAAAGACTGCTTACTTAAGAAACCACTATTAAAGCTAAGGTACAATATATGGTCCTACGTAGGGAAAACTGAAAAATTAGTCTCATTATAATTTGATTTTTAAAAGACATCCACATGGTTGGGTGGCCCCTGAATTGGTGCACTGCGGTGCCGAGATAACAGTTTTAAGAAGGGACCACTCAACCACGGAGCCTGTAACACTAAGCTGAACTGATGAATATCCCTCACTTTATAATGTGAAAGTTTTCTTTGTGTAGGGCTGTCTGCATGATATCGGATTTTCCATTAGTAGAAGATTTAAAAGCCACTGTGGATTAGAGATTATTTACATTGCTAATTTCTCACTTTAAGTGGTGGGGCATAGCCTTCAATCAAGCCGCCTCCCCCAGCCCTGCCACAGAATTTTACAAAGGCTTGCTCAGCCTCCTGAGGATCCCCTCTTGTTCCTACAGACCCAGGCTGCTCACTCTTCTCTGTTGATCACTTTCTTGTGCTCTGTTCTCTTAAGCTCCAAGCAGCAGAAGTATCTGAAGGTTTGGAGCTCCTTCTCTTTCTTAGGGCATCCCAGGATCATCTGCCAGAAGAGCAGGTGGCTACCTAGAAACACACACTCTGGGCATATTTTCTAGAGAGGAACTTTTTAGGGACATACAACATACAGACACAAGAGTGCTCAGTTAAGTTGACATCTTAAGGCATCTTGCAGGTGGAGTAGCCACGCAACCAGCAGCCAGATCAAGAAAAAGAACATGATCATTGCAAGGTGCTTTCTTTTTCTTCTTCTGACACCAGATACATGGTGTCTTTTCACACTGTTTCTCCTCCTCACCAGCACCAACTAGGCGTCCTACAATTCGATTCAGTCCTGTCTCTGACCAGAATTAGCATCCAATTCCGTACCTCTACGGGATCAGTCCTGCAAAGCAGCGCTCATTTCAGAGGGCACGTGTAAGTATCCAGTCCCCAGGTTATCCTCACTTCTGTCTGACTTGGCTCTAACGTCAGGGGTTTCTATGCCATACCCCCGCACCCCTGCCCAGGGCTTAGGAAACTGCTTTCCTTACTATTACTGGTTTATGAGAAAGGAAACAACTCAGGGACAGCCAGGTGGAAGAGATGTGCAGGGCAGGGAGAGAGGAGGTGGTGCACAGAGCCTCAGTGTCTTCTCCAGGTCCACCTCTCCGCCCCCAGCCTCCCCGAGGCTCTCCATACCTGGTCTGTACTTGGGGTTGCATTATGGGTAGGTATGATCGATAAAATCACGTACCATTTATGATGAACTCCGTTTCCACCCCCTACCGCTGTAATACGGACGTAAGGCTACGGGGGCAGAATTTAGACACGAAGCATCCGAGTGGCGCCAAGACCAGCGCGTTAGAAGCAGGCTGTAGAGCTGTGGATTAGGTTAGCCGGGCTCTGCTGATGAAGAGAGCGTGGGTGTCGGCACAGGTTCGGGGAGGTGAGGAAGCTGGTGGAACGTGCCTTCAGTTCTTTTGAAAAGCAGAGTTTAACGAGATTTCCGATAACGTCTGTTTGTCACGTCAGCTGTGGAAGCCCGTGCAATCGAACGTGGTTACCCAAATTCCACCTTTAAAGCAATAGACGAAAATCGGTGAATAGTTAGGTGGCCCTAGTTGTACAAAAGGAAAAGCGGGCCCCCCCCAAACCAAAGTGAAACTCATTTGTGACCATTTGGGGTTCAGTTTTCAAGGAATAAGCTGTTCTGCACGTACGCGCCTGTCTGTTCTCCTGCAACCGTCCAGTTTTGCCTTAACAAAGACAGTTTGCTAAGGAAACAGGGCAGAATCCTAAACTCCAATTTGCCTATTGCTATATCGGAGATTAATACCACTTTCGACCTGCCAGAAGCAACTTCACATTTGAACCCCTTCCTCCTGTGTCATGGCAACGACTTGCAATTTTAATAATAGATGTCCTCGTTGAGAAATTGCCTTTCCTCGTGCTGTGGGAGTTTTTATGATTAGAGCTATACCTCTTCCCTTGCTGTTGTTTTTGAGGCATTTATGTTACCATTTTTGCTTATCAAGAATGGTTCAAACGTTTTCTAACACAGAGCAATTAATATCTGTCAGTAGAAATAAATTACATTTTTCATCGCTTGTGACACACTCTTAAATGCTATTTGAAAGTGCCATAATTATGCATCATCATGCTATGTAATTTTGGTGCCTGGCATAGTAATGCTTTAGGGGTATGATTTATATTTTCTGTTTTTTTTTTTTAAGTACTGAATTAATAAGATAGGTGTAAGGATTGGAATGTAAGTCAGGAAATAACATTCTGTAGAGTAATTTGTATAGTTTCCATTCTAAAGCAGTCTTTTTAAAGGATTGTGTATATATCTTATATATATCTGTGCATGCAAATTGTGTGTATTATGATTGTATGACCATTAACTTTTGCCTTAGAGCACCAAAAGGCACAACTTGCCTTTAAACGTTAAACACACACACACACAAGTTGAATGCATACTACATATATATATATGTGTGTGTGTGTGTGTTCAGGATATATTTCTTATTGCCATAAGGAAGGGCTGTATATTTGCAAAACTTTTCTCTCGGTGGGGTTCCTTTGGTCCTTGCGTTTTTAAGCCTTGGGAAGGGGGTGGCTACCGCAGCCCTGCACTTTTGTCAGCTGTCGACACTGGCAACAAGTAAGGGCCTGTGATGCAGTCTGCCCTCTGTTGACTCTTGGCCTCATTCTCTCTTTTGTTGGCCTTGTATCCTGCACTCGCAGTCTGATTTTGGCCTCTTTCCTCTTGCTTACCTGTTTACATTCACCTCTAACTTTATGGACTCCAGCTTGCCTGGAGGTTCTTTTTGCAAGTTGATATCTTTCATCACTCACCCCTACCCTCTACCTCCACCTCTCAGTGCCTCAGGTGAGAGATTATCAGGTGACTTCTCCGTGGTGGAAGAGGGAGGCTGCCTGGAACTAGAGTCAAAACCTGCTGCATGACTCAGGGAACTCAAACAGGAGCTCTTTAAGACCCTAGAGGGGTGGGATGGGGAGGGAGATGGGAGATAAATGGAAGAGGCAGGGGACATATGTATACCTAGTGGCTGATTCAGGCCGATTTATGATAGTCAACAACAAAACTCCATAAAAATAAACAAACAAACAAAAGCCTAGCAAATCATAAAGGACTAGAAGGACTCCCCTGGCAGTCCTGTGGTTAAGACTCCTCCTTCCAGTGCAGAGGCTGTGGGTTCAGTCTCTGGTGGGCGTGCTAAGACCCCACATGCCTTGTGGCCGAAAAAAAAAAAAAAAAAGAACAAAACATAAAACAGAAGTACTCTCACAAATTCAATAAAAAAAAAAATCATCCACATTAACAAATCTTAAAAAAATAAAAGGAAGGACCTGAGCCTGCTAATGAAGCCTCCCAAATTATGCTTCTGCATAAAACACAGACCAGAAGCTAATATTCACTCTTTGCTACAGTTATTCTTAAAGGGAGTGACAGGGGTCAGAATGTACCATCCCAATATATGTCACTTTGCTCTAAGGCTTGTGCTGAGCTGAAGATCACTGAGAAACAGCAGCCATTGGAGGAGTTCTCCATCTTCCTTTCTGCCTACAAGCAGAGCGTGCATTTCTATGTGTCAAGTGGCTCCCCTTCACATACTGGAGAGCGAACAGCTCTGCACCACCAGGGAAGGCTCTTCCCCCTGGAGATGGCACTGATTTAAGATTGTATAAATGAACCTCACTAAAATAACCCTTATCTTCCATTAGTTTCACTCACGTATTTACCATCCAGTTATCTACCACCTCTTGAAGGTCCAGCTCCTCCTTTCTTGTCGCCTCATTTTTCTACAGTTTATCACTCTTTGTCAGTTGTATTCACTCCCAGTCCTAGCCACTGTTTTGGCTTTTCACTTCTTTTTGGTGAAACCTCCAAATGCATGTCCATAAACCTTTTCTCTTGTTAATTTTTTGGTCAGTTTAATTCGCACACCCTAACCGCTGAACATTAGAGGTGTCAACTGTAAAAAAAAAATAAAACGCAATGTGAGAGTGGTGAGTTAAGTTTTATTTGGGGCAAAATAAGGACAGTAGCCTGGGAGACAGCCTTTTAGGAAGCTCTGAAGAGCTGTTCCGAAGAGGTCATGGGCAGGGGGCGAGGGGAAGGTCAGTGATTTTAGTGACGAGGGACACATGTAGTCAAGTACACATTTTGACAGAAGCTTGCTGCTAGTCCTCAGTCTTTGTTAATGATTTTGGTGCTTTTCTAGATAGGAGGCAGTGCAAGATATTAGGTTCATAAAATCTCCTGAAAATATCCATCCATCTGAAGGCCTGTTCTGCCAGTGTTTCCCAGAGAACAGGGTACCTCATTCCTGCTCTCCACCTGGAACTCCTTTCAGGTATGTGGAAGGTCAGCAGTGGCTAGTGACTTTATTCTTGTGGAACCAGATGACAGACCACAGGTTTTTAGTTGGCAAAGGGTTGAGTAAAAGTTATTTTTTTCCTCCCTACATATTTTATCCTGACTATAGTCTATGAGTATATATGACTATATATATGATATATATATATAGATATAGATATGATGTATATCTATATCTATATATATATGACTGTGACTGACTATAGTCAGTGATTCCATTCAAAAATAGGATAAAAAGAACTTTAACTCTTTTTTTTTTTAACTTTTTTTTTTTTTTTGGCCACTTCTATTGGTCTTTCATTTGTTTGTCTTTGTTCTTTGGCCTATGTCGGCCTCCTGTCTCAGTGGCCTCTGTCACTGCAGAGCACTGGCTCTGGGCGCATGCGCTCCAGAGCTCCGACTCAGTAGTTGGACACATTGGTCCAGCCGCCGGGATCGAACCGGCGCCCCTTGCACTACAAGGCAGTATCCTTTCCCACTGGACCGCCAGGGAAGCCCTGCTTTAACTCTTAAAATTGAAATTCAAATAATATTGTAGCTTAGATGCAGTTAACATAAAATGAAATGGGATCAGGGAGGGACCAGAATGACTCACTACAAGTCTGTCTCCAAGCACTGGGCTCCATCTACAGTATTTATAATAAATGAGGTTTTCCAAGTAATGGTCAGTCCTTTCAGTGAAGTCTCTCATCACTTTCTATCCCTTAACATTTTTGTTTTTCAATTGAATAATTTAGTTGGGTTTATTTAGATTTGGATAAAATACACACATATCTATTAATGTATAATAATGTAGTATATACATTATTATAATGTATATAATGAAGCTAGAAACTAGCTGACGTATAAACATTTCGTAATGACCATATCCACCCCTTATCTTAAAACTTCTGAACTTCTTTCTTCGGTAAAGCCTGTGTTACTGACTGTCAGCAGCACAGCTGTGAGCAAAGTTGGGGTTTACTGTGAAAATTTTAGAATGCAAGCTGTATGGAACTTCTCAGTTGAGTAAATTTTTTTAAAAAATGTGTTTTAGTGAATAGAAAATTCACAAAGTCTGAGTTCCGTGTAGGAACTCAACCCATAAGGTCCCTATGTAGAATTTTAGTACTTTCTACTAGTTACGTAGGTTTCAGCATGTCTTACCCACCTCCATGGAGCTGTGATTGTAGTATATTTTTCATTATGGAGGCATTGAAAACAATCGGCCCTCATTAACTTTGTTTTAAATTTTTAAACAGCCTCCTACAGCATAGCCTTTCACTCTGGTTAATTCCTTTGTTTAGGGCATCACTCAGTATTCTTAAGTGAGTCACTTCAGAATGAATGGGTGTTTTTTTGTAGGACTGAGTTGTAATATATTGAATGAGAATAACGGAAATCAAAAGTAGAAGGAACCTTCGAGATTACAGTCACCTCATTTTACACCTTTTTCTTTCACTACTGAAAACAACTACCACAAATGATTAAACACAAAAAAGAAACTAAAGCTTTTCACGGGATGGCACGTTGGAAATTGGCAGTTACAGTTTTAAAGCAGTAAGGGCACCAGGTTAATTGGGGTAATGTGAAGACATGCTTTATATTTTCAGACATCTTTCTAGCTATTCCTTATTGAGCTCCTGTTTTAATTTAACACTTATGCAGAAGCTCATATTTTGAAAGTGTCTAATGAAATGGGATCAGGAGGGACCAGAATGACTCACTACAAGTCTGTCTCCAAGCACTGGGCTCCATCTACAGTATTTATAATAAATGAGGTTTTCCAAGTAATGGTCAGTCCTTTCAGTGAAGTCTCTCATCACTTTCTATCCCTTAACATTTTTGTTTTTCAATTGAATAATTTAGTTGGGTTTATTTAGATTTGGATAAAATACACACATATCTATTAATGTATAATAATGTAGTATATACATTATTATAATGTATATAATGAAGCTAGAAACTAGCTGACGTATAAACATTTCGTAATGACCATATCCACCCCTTATCTTAAAACTTCTGAACTTCTTTCTTCGGTAAAGCCTGTGTTACTGACTGTCAGCAGCACAGCTGTGAGCAAAGTTGGGGTTTACTGTGAAAATTTTAGAATGCAAGCTGTATGGAACTTCTCAGTTGAGTAAATTTTTTTAAAAAATGTGTTTTAGTGAATAGAAAATTCACAAAGTCTGAGTTCCGTGTAGGAACTCAACCCATAAGGTCCCTATGTAGAATTTTAGTACTTTCTACTAGTTACGTAGGTTTCAGCATGTCTTACCCACCTCCATGGAGCTGTGATTGTAGTATATTTTTCATTATGGAGGCATTGAAAACAATCGGCCCTCATTAACTTTGTTTTAAATTTTTAAACAGCCTCCTACAGCATAGCCTTTCACTCTGGTTAATTCCTTTGTTTAGGGCATCACTCAGTATTCTTAAGTGAGTCACTTCAGAATGAATGGGTGTTTTTTTGTAGGACTGAGTTGTAATATATTGAATGAGAATAACGGAAATCAAAAGTAGAAGGAACCTTCGAGATTACAGTCACCTCATTTTACACCTTTTTCTTTCACTACTGAAAACAACTACCACAAATGATTAAACACAAAAAAGAAACTAAAGCTTTTCACGGGATGGCACGTTGGAAATTGGCAGTTACAGTTTTAAAGCAGTAAGGGCACCAGGTTAATTGGGGTAATGTGAAGACATGCTTTATATTTTCAGACATCTTTCTAGCTATTCCTTATTGAGCTCCTGTTTTAATTTAACACTTATGCAGAAGCTCATATTTTGAAAGTGTCTATTTCATTTTTGTTTGTTGGGTTTTTTATATGAGGTGGATCTTTTTATGGGGGCTAGTCATCAGTATGTGGAGTCTCAATCACCTAGTAGAGAGCTGTTTCTGCCCCAAGGGAATTACAAATTAAAATTTGCCTCTTAGCATCTTAATATTCCAAAGGTCGTATAGTGACCTTTGTTTAATCACACATCCTCTGCCACTTAAATGAGTTTTAGCTAATTGTGCCCACATTTGATTAAGGACTTCTATGTACCAGACAGTATAGTAAATTCTTGGTACGTGTTGTTTAGTTGGTAAGTTGTGACTGACTCTTTGTGATGCCATGGGCTGCAGCCTGCCAGGTTCCTCTATCCATGGGATTCTCCAGGCAAGCGTCCTGGAGTGGGTTGCCATTTCCTTCTCCCTCTCTATGCGTGTGGTATAATTTGATTTTCGTAACAGTGCCACGAGGCAGCTACTATCTCAGTTTTATGGATTAAGGACTAGAGACTTGAAGAGATTCAAGCCATGTAACTTGTTTGTAAATTGCTGGATCTGTTACGTGAAGGGGTCCAGGTTGGCATTCAAAGCCTGGCTCCCTGGAGCTACCTCATGCCAGGTCATGCGACAACAAAGACAGCTGAGTTTTTTGAGCAGCTCCTTAGTGCTGGTGTTCTACAAAGCACTTTTCAGTATATTTTTGTTAAATGCCCACAGCAACTGAAGGTATTTCATTTCCAGCCTACCCATGATGAAGAGAAGTTAAAGAAGAGACTGAATGTTGCACAGCTATTAAGAGATGTAGCTGTGTTTCAAAATAGGTCACTCTGGCTTCATCGCCTATTGCTCTACCTGTGTTCCACACTGCCCTCCTTTAAACCACTTTCTTTTCTTGTATGATGATGGTACATAACCAGTTATTGTTTGAATTCTAGAGAGCCCAGCACCTACTGGGTTGGCCAAAAAGTTTGTGTGGGTTTTTCCGTAACATCTTATGGAAAAGCCTCTACAACCTAATTGGCCAACTCCGTAGCTGGGAGTGACCAGTTGGAGCTGGTCTTTTGGAAAGTGTGGAGGACTCTCTTTTCTTTCTTTCAGTGTCTGTTTCCCTTGTTTAGTAATCCATCTGCAGTGTACCTCCTCTGGAGACCACTAGAGCCCTCCGATTGTCTCTTGTTCATCACCCTTCCTAGTCAGATTACCTGCTGAGAAAGAGTGCATGACGTGCAGTTGCACCAAGTTCAAAATAATAGTGTCTTGTTGTTTGGCCTTTGCAGAGATTGTTTTAGTGGGATTCCAGGTCGCAGGCACTGGCTGGAAAAGATTTCTCCTGGCGTTTTCCTGGGATTCTTCAAAGAACAACTGTGGTTGACACCGTTAATGTACATTAAGACCAGCCTGGATGTCAGTCTCTTTTGAGGTTGCCTTTTTCTATAGATAGGTGCTTCTGGTTTTATGATGAAAATTAGAAAATGGGACTTATTTCATAATAGTTTCTCTCCACTTCAGGATATGTGCACGATAAAGCAAAGCAAGAGGAAACATATATATGTATATAGGAAAGACACAAGTTACTTAAAAACAAGCACCCGCCGCCCCTCCACCCCCCCAAACTGGCTCTCATCCATTTACCAACTTGAGACTTTTCATCATTATTTAAGACAGAGCTTGCACTGAGGTTCGTCAGGTGAATACCTATAAGATGGCACACAATTAAATGGGTTAGGAAACTAATTTTCTCTGAAACTTGACTGCTAAAATCTAGTTGTTACCGAGTCTAAGCTGTCTCTGCTCTCCACCCGCAGATCCAAGAGATGAAGTATTGAGGCAGGGCAAACGACTTTGTTTGGAAAGCAGCTGACCAAGAAGACGGCAGGCTAGCACCTCAAAATAACCATTTTATTGGAGTCTGGATGGCAGGTTCTTTCATAGATCAGAGATGGGGGAAGGTGAGGAAGCAGAGCAAAAAAGCCTTTCATCTTGCAAACATCTAGAATGGCAAGCCTCAGGCAGGCGGTGTGTTGATTTCTCCCTTCCGGCCATCCCCAGGTGGACAGGGTTCTGAACAAAGGCACTTTAGTTTAACTGTCAGCAGAGGGGCAGGATTCTCTCAGGGAAACCAGTCTGTATGATCATAATAACAAAGGAAAAGAAAAGCAAGTCAAAGAAGCAGTTCTGTCAGGGAGTCAGAATTAGCTTCTTCCCTGCACCATGGTCACTTGGAATAACAGATATTTAAAAGAGACATAAATAGTCGTTTGAGAGTACGCATTACATAGTTTCTTGATTTACAATCATTTTATGGGGAAGTATCCAAGTTACTGTCTCAGAATTTGGATGGAATTTAATCTCTCTTGAATTTTCCTCATTTGTCTGTGTGAGGCACAGGTAGGTACGGTAACTTGCCCAGAGTCACACAGCTGGGAGGCTGAAGGACCTGGATGAAACGTAGTCTGACTCTGAAGAGCTGGGTAGCTTCTCACCAGGCTTGACTTTGGTCCCTATCATAAATGGGATAAGTCTCGGTTACCTGGAAGTTGTGGTATTCTTCATACTGACTGCTTTTTTCTAGAATAGGAACTTACAAGCCCAGAACTTTGGCCCTACTTAGCACGCTGACTGTCTTACTCTGTTTTTGATTACTGAAAGCTTTAGCTTATTTTTGAATCTGGTGGTCTTCAAAATCTCCTATTTTCTCCCTCTTTGCTACGTGTATACTCATTTATTTAAAATTTTAATTTTTCGACCGTGCCGTGCAGCATGTGGGGTCTTAGTTCTTTGACTGAACGTGCAGCCTGTGCAGTGGAAGCAGGGAATGTTCACCAGTGGACCCCCAGCAAAGACCTCACTGCTATGCTTATACAGAGGTGATACCTCGGAGGATAGATTCCAAGACTGTCTTGACTAGAAATCTCCAATTGCTTCTCTGTAGAACATTTTATTCCTTTATTCACTCACTTATCTCTTGACTGTTGGTCTCATCAGGCTTTGTTCTGGGTGGACAAAGAGCAGTGTCTGCCCTCAAGGAGCTTGAGGGTCCCCCGTGAGAAATCAGCTCTGGGTTCTGTGCTGTGATCTGTGTTGTAAACAGAGGCCTGAGGTGGCGGGGTCAGTGAGGACCGAGAGAAGTCAGGGAAGACTCTAGAACTGAGGCCGAAATAAACTTTCTCCAGGGAGACAAACACAGAAGGAAAATGCTTCAGGCAGAGAACCGGCAAGTTGGGGAAACACAGTGGCTTAAGAGCTGGTCAGTAAAGTGAGGAAAGAGGGTGGAATGACAGGAAGCTGGAAGAGGAGACCACTTGTAGAACTCAATGGGCCCTGAGCACCTGACTCAGGAGTTGGGATTTTATTTTATCTTGCATAGGATATGGAAGCCATGAAATAATAATAAAATATTAGTGGGCAAAATCAGCTCATTTCTTTTTAAGAAAATTGTATTTTCCATTTGTAAAGCCGGTGGAATATGAGGCATACTCTTATCCTATGATCCTTTAGGAATAAAGCATTAAAATATAGAAAGACAGAGAGTAAATAATCACAGGTTGGAAGAACTTTGGGAAGGGTGGCCTGTTTAAATAGTGGTTCCCTGGTAGCTTAGTCAGCGCCTGCAATGCAGGAGACCAGGGTTTGATCCCTGGGTTGGGAAGATACCCTGGAGAAGGAAATGGCTCCCCACTCCAGTCTTCTTGCCTGGGAAATCCCATGGACAGAGGAGCTTGGTGGACTGTAGTCCACGGGGTCACAAGAGTGAGACACGCCTTAGTGACTCAACCACCAGCAGCCTATTTAGATACACTCTTTTGAGATTACCCTCTGGGTGCTTTGTAAGCCTTCTAAAAAGTCTGCCAAGCGATATTTAAATATTCTGCTAGTGAACTTTTCATAAATATGGAAAATAGTGGGTTTCTTTCTTTATTTATTTTTGCCATAGAGTTTCGTACTAGGGAATATTTTTGAAATTATTTAAAAATTTCAGAGGGCATATCGTGCTTTATGATTCACTGCATACTTTTTCTCCTGATGGCTTAGTGATACAGAATGGCCTTCAGTGTAGCAGACCCAGGATGATCCCCTTGGAGGAAGGCATAGCAACCCACTCCAGTATTCTTGCCTGCAGAATACCATGGATGGAGGTGCCCGACGGGCTGCAGTCCATGAGGTCACACAGAGTCGGACGCAACTCAAGTGACAAAGCAGCAGGAACAAGGTTTTTAATGTGCAGTGACACGAAATGTATTTTAAGTAAAATATCCTGCCCTCCAGGAAGCTCCATGTGGAAAATGCTAACATTGTACAAGCTAAAGACTCATTGTTCTTTCTATGCTTTTTTAAATGGTAGCTTTGGAAAGGCCTGGAGGAGAGCTGTTGATAACAAAGCAAAACACAAACTATTTCCTGCCACCACCCCCCGCCCCCCGCCGCCCCTCTTTTGCTTGTTTCTGTTTCTTATGCTTAGCTATCACAGATTGTCAGACTGCTTCCTTTCCAACTCCAGCTGGCTGAAGGTTACAGACTTCTAAACTGAAGGTGAAACTTCAGCCTGTATTCTTTTCTAAAAAAATAATTAATTTATTTTTGGTTGCACTGAGCCTTTAGTGCTGCACGTGGGCTTCCTCTAGCTGGTGGAAAGCAGGAGCTACTCTCTGGTTGTGCACTGGCTTCTCATTGTGGCGGTTTCTTTTGTTGCAGAGCACGGTCTTTTCGGTGCATGGGCGTCAGTAGTTGCAGCACACAGGCTCAGTAGTTGTGGCACACAGGTTTAGTTGCTCCAAGGAATGTGAAATCTTCCCGGACCAGGGATCGAACCCATGTCCCCTGCACTGGCAGGCAGATTCTTCTTCACTGTAGCATTAGGCAAGTCCTCACCCTGTATGCTATTACAGGGATGGACAGGTACGCTTGCATCCCACGATTAGGGAAAAAGAAATGACTTTCATTGTTCCTGGTTGTATCAATATTAGTATCAGGCACTTTGTCAGCAGACATTCTGACTTTACACAAATAGTTGTGCACAAGCAGGAGCCCGTTATCTTGTTATAATATTCAATTTCCTTCCCATTCTCTTAATGGAAATGAAGTTGCCCCTGCTGCTTTTGGACAGTGGAAGTTAATGAACATCTTATACTCTCAGCTGCATAAGGGATTGGTTCTTTGTCTCCCAGCTTTTCCAGGTACTTCCCTGTCGGAGCAATGTCTTATTTCTGCCCCCGGCATGATGCTAGTAAACATGTTCTATCAGTCCAGCCCATGCGTAATGGCAGAGCACTGATTAGCCTGTTTGGATTACTTTGATTTTGAAATTGACTGTTCCTCTAGTCTGTAAATCATTTATTCTAAAATGCCTAGTAATTAAAATAATAACAATGATTTCCCACCACCAGGGCCTACAATGTAAACTAGCTCATGGAAAGAGCTTGAAAAGCAATGCAACTGAATAGACCTGTTCTTAGCTTGACCAAGGGCGTTTGTAAAAAGTCCACCCATTTCAAATTTAGCCCAAAAGCCCCCGTGGGAAGAACTTTACATTTCAATTAGCAGGAGAGAAATTGCATGATGCCTGTTAATCAGAGAAACTGGCATGAACTCAGTATTCAATTACTACCTTTAACCTCTTCATACTTTCTGATGTAGCCCCTAAAGCCACTGAGGAGTTAAAGAGGATAATTAATTTTTAGGGTGAATTAGAAAAGTATTTTGATTATAATCAGGGCTGATTTTCAGCTGGTGCTTATCACTATGGGCAATAACCACACTAGTTTATGGTTTTCTAACTGGTCAATGCCAGTTAGAAAATACGTAACTTCTTTTGTTTCTGTTTTTTGTGCATCTCACACCAGGTTAGGTTAGTGTATTATTATTTCCTACATTTTGTTTTCTAGAATGATCTCTTTCCATGTATGTTTTTCTTGAAAGTGAGTTTGAATACTGAAATGCATAATTGGCAAAATTGAAAAAAGAATTTATTTTCTTAAAAATTTGTTTTTTAATTGGAGTATTACTGCTTTACAGTATTGTATTAGTTTCTACTGTGCAATAGAGTGAATCAGCTATATGTATACATATATATGAGCTTCCTGCTGTGCACAACTATTTGTGTAAAGTCAGACTGAGTCTCTCTCGAGCCACTGTCCATCTACATATCCTCCACCCCACCCTTCTAGGTTTTCACAGAGCACCGGCTTGAGCTCCTGTAAACTCTCAGCTGCATAAGGGATTGGTTCTTTGTCTCCCAGCTTTTCCAGGTACTTCCCTGTCGGAGCAATGTCTTATTTCTGCCCCCGGCATGATGCTAGTAAACATGTTCTATCAGTCCAGCCCATGCGTAATGGCAGAGCACTGATTAGCCTGTTTGGATTACTTTGATTTTGAAATTGACTGTTCCTCTAGTCTGTAAATCATTTATTCTAAAATGCCTAGTAATTAAAATAATAACAATGATTTCCCACCACCAGGGCCTACAATGTAAACTAGCTCATGGAAAGAGCTTGAAAAGCAATGCAACTGAATAGACCTGTTCTTAGCTTGACCAAGGGCGTTTGTAAAAAGTCCACCCATTTCAAATTTAGCCCAAAAGCCCCCGTGGGAAGAACTTTACATTTCAATTAGCAGGAGAGAAATTGCATGATGCCTGTTAATCAGAGAAACTGGCATGAACTCAGTATTCAATTACTACCTTTAACCTCTTCATACTTTCTGATGTAGCCCCTAAAGCCACTGAGGAGTTAAAGAGGATAATTAATTTTTAGGGTGAATTAGAAAAGTATTTTGATTATAATCAGGGCTGATTTTCAGCTGGTGCTTATCACTATGGGCAATAACCACACTAGTTTATGGTTTTCTAACTGGTCAATGCCAGTTAGAAAATACGTAACTTCTTTTGTTTCTGTTTTTTGTGCATCTCACACCAGGTTAGGTTAGTGTATTATTATTTCCTACATTTTGTTTTCTAGAATGATCTCTTTCCATGTATGTTTTTCTTGAAAGTGAGTTTGAATACTGAAATGCATAATTGGCAAAATTGAAAAAAGAATTTATTTTCTTAAAAATTTGTTTTTTAATTGGAGTATTACTGCTTTACAGTATTGTATTAGTTTCTACTGTGCAATAGAGTGAATCAGCTATATGTATACATATATATGAGCTTCCTGCTGTGCACAACTATTTGTGTAAAGTCAGACTGAGTCTCTCTCGAGCCACTGTCCATCTACATATCCTCCACCCCACCCTTCTAGGTTTTCACAGAGCACCGGCTTGAGCTCCCTGTGCTATACAGCAGCTTTCTACTAGCTAGCTATTTTATACAGGGTGGTATCTCTCTCTATATATGTACGTATATATATATGTATATATATACATACAGACACACACATATGTGTATATGTATGTGTGTGTATATATGTATGTACATATGTATATATACACATGACATACATATGTACATATGGGGCTTCCCTGATGACTCAGTGGTGAGGAATCTGCCTGCAGTGCAGGAGACCTGGGTTCCATCCATGGGTTGGGACGATCCCCCTGGAGGAGGGCATGGCAACCCACTCCAGTGTTCTTGCCTGGAGAATCCCATGGACAGAGAAGCGTGGCGGGCTGCAGGCCATGGGAGTCACACAGATTCAGACACAACTGAAGTGACTAAGCAGCAACAGTTGCGAAGAAGTGTTTCTGAAAGGGACTTGAGTCTAACAGGAGGCTTGTATGCCCCAGGAGGCTTGTTGGCCTCAAGGGAATCCCATTCATGTTATTCCTTCTCCAGGTTGGCACTTGTAGCTTCTCCTTACCGCTAGTGTACTTACCACATGCATTGCAATAATTTATTGACAAATCTGCCTCTTCTACAGGACTGTGAGCTACTGGAGGGCTGGGATCTTGTCATATTCGTGTTCGAAAATATTCATGTTTTCATGAATGCTTGGTACTGGCTGAATGGGTAAATTTGGGAAGTATAGCTCTCTACCACAGAAATGAGGCTTTGAATGAAAATAGAGGATTCTTTAGGCATATATTTTATTCTAGACTTGCAAGACAGTAGCTGTTAAAGTTAGTAATCTTTCCTCCAGCCGATAGAATTGGCTGCGTATGTTCAGGGAGCTCATGTGCTCACAGGGCAACCGTTTCCCTTACTCTAAGTGGAAATCCTTTTTTTGTCTTGGTTCATAATCTACTTGCTTGTGATCTCCACCTTTTGCTCCTGACGAAGTCATTGGAAGGGGCATGTCTCTTCCGTTTGGTAGCCCTTTAGATATTTGGAGCTAAGTGTTAATGTTCATTTTAGTCTTCCTCCAGCTAAGCCATTCCTCAGTGAGAAGGATGAATGTATCTTCCTATCCTGGTTACATTCTGCCTGCAAACTTTTGGGCATTTCAGTGGCTACTTTAATATAAGATGCCTGGAGCCGAACCCAAGCATCCAAGGTGTGGTGTGACTTGTGTAGAATTTACAGTGGGCTGATTCTACACTGGACTTTCCCCATGGCTAGTGGTAGAAAGCCTGCCTCGAATGTAGGAAACGCAGGAGACTCAGGTTCGATCCCTGGTCCAGGAAGATCCCCTGGATCAGTATCCTTTCCTGGAACATTCCATGGACAGGGGAGCCTGGCGGGCTTAGTCCACGGTGTCACAATGAGTCAGACATGACTGAGCATGAGCGTGAGAGATTACACTCAGGACCCCCGTTGGTGGTTTTGGAAACAGAACCCTTTTGTTAGAGGAAGTTTTACAAAAAAAGTCCCCTTTGTGTAGAACATAAAGGGAAATCTTTTCTGGTTGAAGAGAGTTTTCTGGGCAGGTAGGGGGCCCACCTGCTCATGCTTTTCCTCCTCATATGCTGTGGTGGCTGCTGAAACATTTTTGTGGAACTCGGAGGGTTTTGTGGCTGACTTTCATCTGAAAAAGTGCTATTAGAAATGTATTTCATATTTCTATGAATGGAGTCCCATGTTTTCAGACTCAGTACCAGTTATATGAAGTTTAAATGCTACTAAAATTTCCATTTATCATCATGTAGAGAGCTATCAAGTTATATCTTCCCATCCTGTAACGCAGGGTTTTTCATGTTTTTCTGTAAATTTTGTAAACAAAATTTAATTTTGTTGATGCCTATTTCAGTCTGTCCACATAATTTTGGGCTTTGATTTGGTAACTCATCTTTTCCATCTGGATAGTTGGCCCTGTGCTATCTATATGGTATCCAGCTGTTTTTTTTTTTTTTTAGATTTATTTATTTATTTATTTTGGGCGGGGGTCGGGTTGGGGAGGGAGGGAAACGGGCGGGCCACTTCTATTCATCCATCTTTGTTCTTTGGCTCCTGCGGGCCTCCCATCGCGGTGGCGTCTGTTGTCGCAGAGCGCCAGCTCTGGGCGCATGCGCTCCAGAGCTCCGGCTTGGTGATTGGACACATCAGTCCAGCCGCTCCGCGGCACGTGGGATCTTCCCAGGCCAGGGATCGAACCAGCGCCCCTTGCACTGCAAGGCGGTGTCCTTATCCACTGGATCACCAGGGGAAGCCCTCCAGCTGTTTTTATAAGCCCTTTTTTGAAGCAAATAGGGGTCCACGAGAGAAACTCTTCTTCAGATTGACGCCTGGATGTGAGTGAGCATTTCGGAGGGTTCACAAAGTTGTATCCAACATTCCTAAAATTAAGCTACCCATCTTCCACCCCAACACTTTCTGTCTTGATCAGTGTTATCAGCCTCCACCTGTGCCTGAAATTTAGGCCCAGTCTGGACCTCTTCCTTCTCACTGCCTCATATTCCCAACTCTTCACCACAACCTGTTGATTTTACTTCTGAATATTAGGATGTTTCCCGACTTTCATCTCTCTACCACAGCCCTTGGTGAGGCACATGTTTGCTCTCAACTAGCAACAGTAACTTCCTAACAGGAGTCCTTTTTTCCTGGTCTTTCCCCCGAGTTCTGTTCTGTCCTCATTTCTAACATCATCTGTCTGAACCAAAATTTGACTCTTTGAGGTTCACATGCTTAAGGCCCTTCAGTGGCTCCCTGTCACCTACAGGACAAAGCCGAAGGTCTTCAAGTTCATGACGCTTTTGCATCCTCATATTCCTGCACAGTGGTAAAGCATCTACCTGCCAATGCAGGAAATGTGGGTTTGATCCCTGGGTCAGGAAGATCGCTGAAGAAGGAAATGGCAACCCATTCCAATATTCTCGCCTGGGAAATCCCATGCATACAGGAGCCCAGTCTATGGAATCCAAAAGAGTCGGATACCCACCAAATGACTGAACAGCAACAGCACGGAGATACGTGGATTAGAGAGTCGGTTCTCTGTTAGGTTGAAATGCAAATGTTCTTTGGTGCTTTATTCATCTATCAAACTAGCAACCCTGTGAAAAAGAAAGAAATTTCCTCATTAATGACATTCTAAGTGAACTTATTTTGGACTTCTTTCCATTATTGCCTTTTTTCCTAAACGCACACAAACAATTCTGGAAGGAGTAGATTTCTAATTAAACTGCCTGACTGGAGAGCACTTTTTACACGGTTCTTTCTTTCCAATAGCTTCAAACAGTTAACCCAGAGGTAAAATAACATGAATTCATTGACTACTCCCTGTGATATTGTAAGCATGCCTCTTGACAGTAAGAAGTTTCTAATTTCATTGGCGGAAGAGACATACACATGAAATAGGTAACTAAATTCAGCAAATGGTCCAATATCAAAATGAATGACCCTGATGATAAGCGTTTAGCATCTTTATGAAACAGTGGCGATTTAAACAAACAAAAAGCAAGCAGCCAACCATGACACATGTGAATGGACAGGGGCTTCATTTACAAAAAAATTAAAAAATAAGTTTTCTAGGAAGGGAATCCGGTGAAGGTTCAGGAAGCAGGACCTCTCTTGATTTTATGTTGAGTGAAGTGTGAGGTTACCAGGGTTAGGTCTAGAAATATTCTGAGCACATCAGTATACCGAAGGTGAAAAATGGTATAATATTTGGAATTGGCTTGTTTTATCAGAACTTTCTCAGGAAGACTGATATCACTGTAACCAGGTAAGAACCTCTTGCCTACTGAGTTTGCATCCACTTGAAAACACTTTAGCAACAGAAGAAAACGAATGACTTCAACATAGGGAAACACATCAAGTGCTACCCAGGAGAGTCGCTCTCTGATGTCTTTAGGCTGGGGAAAGCTGGTTGCCCGGCCGCTCCTAGGCAAGCTCAGAAAAGAAAGTTTTCCCGGTTTTCCCAGAGCCAGAAGAAAGGACACTTGGAAGCAAATATATTTTTTCTAAGAACTCCGCTCATTTAGCTACCATTTACCAAGCGCTGACTCTCCGGAAGGCACTATGTTAAGACAGAGATAATACTCTGGGCTAAAGCAACATGAGACATTGGTTTCCCGTGTTCAACACCCCTTTGCCCCTCAATAATATTTTGTCTATCAACCAGATACCGCCTCTTGTAAATTAAAGAGCATTGCTTGTGTTAAGTGAGAAATTTAGGTCTAGTCATGCCTTGGGCAAATTGTCACACGATTCTGCTTTCACTTGGAAAATGAAAGGGTTGAACCATTTGCTTTCTCAGGTCCGTTGAGGCTCTAAAATAGAATGATCTAATTAGTTTTGATGGCCTTCTGGCTCACACTTTAGTATTTGGGAGTGTGTACAGTGCCCGAACATGCTGGCTGAGTTAACTTTGTGAACTTGCATGGAAGAGAAAGTTCTGAAATACAACGGCAACAATGTGTTCATATAAACAGGAAAACAGCCTTCTCCTCACGGGGGAGTTGCATAAACTTCCATGGCTTAGGTGTTTGGAAACTTAGTGAGTTAATATTTATTATGCTGTACAAGGATCATTAAACTATTTCCCTGCCTGGCTCATTGAGATGTGGTGCTTTGATTTTTTACAGCATTTTATAGGAACAAATTTTTAAATGCACTGCTCGACTGTATAGATATTACTGATGTTTCAGATGTGCCCAAAACATCGATCGTTTTGTATCTGTTCCAGTGGATGAATTTGCTGTAAAAAGTTTAAACTGCTCCATCAACTGAAATTGAGCATTTTAGTAAAAGAAACTTAGATACATGTGCGTATAAAATTGCCAAAGTCACATAACAAAAATTATCTTGAAGTCATTTCTGAAAGGGAGTATTTTAATGTTCTCAGTGAATAATTTCTCTCTGCCCGAGAGGTACCGTTGTATCCTGGGAAATATTCAGAGGAGAAGATAAAATTATTTAGATTTGCAGCTTCTTGTCATGGGAGGTGAAGGCATTTTTATTATTATTATTAATGCGATGGGAATAGTTCTGTCTCATAGGGTCTCCGCATAGCACAACCTTTTCATCATGTAAATAATTACAGTTCTGATTTGTTTAATGCCTCCTGCTGATAGTTGCTCCTTCATCTCAACCACTATCTCTCTGGGCAAGAAGGATGGCTGTCTTCTTAGATAAAGGTGTCTCCAGGTACTCACGCTTAGGGGTCGTGGCAGGGGTGGGGGAAGGATCATTTCTCTGCCTCAGCACAGATCCAGAGCTAAGTTGGCTGGAAAGGTGTGTACTAGGAATCGGGAGCTTTTGCTTTTCAGAGTAAACTTTCCTTGCATGTAGAAATTGCACTGCTGTTTTCCAGAGAAAGATTCAGCTTCCGGCTAGGTATCTTTTCCTTTCACAGAGGCTTGCTTCTAAATCCAGGGCTCCTGGTCTGGTCTCACAAAGGACAGCCCATGTATCCTGGGACTGAGGGCTAGACTGGGTGGGCCAGAGTCCTCTTGGTGATCTGGGGTTGTCAGGCACCATCCCTGCTTGGGGCAGCGAATGTTCTCACAGTGTCATGAGGGAGAAGGGTGAAGAACCAGGACACAGAGAAGTAAGGCATGTCAAACAGCAGGGCTGCTCTCCAGGCGACTTGGGAGGAGATGCCATGAGTGCACGTCTCCTCATGGCTCCATCTCTGCCTCAGAGAGAGGTCACGGATCAGGCAAGTGTGTCTTTCACAGCCCCTCACCCTCCCTTGTCTGTAGCATTTTTTCCTCTCAGCAATGACTTCGTGCAGCTTCTCTTAGATCTTTGGTTGAGTCCTGCCATTTTGGAATGGAGAATGACAGAATATTCAGTGGTTCAAAGTATAGACAGTCTTCAGATTAAAAAAAAAAAAGTGGAGGCAATTTTAGGGGTGAATGAAAAGAAATTGGATCTAGTTTTTTCACATTCAAATGAATTTTAGGTTTTTTTGTTATGAAAAATCCAGACCCTTCTGAGCCTCAATAACTCCTGTGTTCTGTGCCTTCTCAGGTCCTTTGCCCCAGCCACTTCATCTCCCTGAACCGTCCCCGCCTCAGGTATTCATTCCTAATGCTTCTTAAGTTGTGTTATTTTTAAAATGAGCCTCCCCCTGACTGCTTCACCCCTGCACCCTCTCTCCAGCACTCTGTGGCACTTACGTGACATAATATTCATGCTTATTGTGTCCCATTGAATCTACGCCATTTCTCCTGTTCCCAGCCTCCACGAGGCCATTAGATTTCTGCTATATTCACTTCCGAATTCCTAGCTCTTAGAACAAAGCCTGGCACATAGTAGTTGCTCAATAAATGTTGTTGAATGGATAAAAGTTTTTTTTTTAAAAAACAACTTAGAGTCAGTTTTTCAAAGGTTGATTTAAGCATCTGCAGTGGTGACTTCAGCCTCCATTGGAGCTCTGTTTTTGGAAGTCATCTTAACTATCTCAGAAGAACTGTGCAGGTCAGTTAGTAATTGGTGGCCTCCTTAAATGACCAAGTAGAAACCACCTTTAGGGGTGCGGTCACAAAGGACAGCCCATGTATCCTGGGACTGAGGGCTAGACTGGGTGGGCCAGAGTCCTCTTGGTGATCTGGGGTTGTCAGGCACCATCCCTGCTTGGGGCAGCGAATGTTCTCACAGTGTCATGAGGGAGAAGGGTGAAGAACCAGGACACAGAGAAGTAAGGCATGTCAAACAGCAGGGCTGCTCTCCAGGCGACTTGGGAGGAGATGCCATGAGTGCACGTCTCCTCATGGCTCCATCTCTGCCTCAGAGAGAGGTCACGGATCAGGCAAGTGTGTCTTTCACAGCCCCTCACCCTCCCTTGTCTGTAGCATTTTTTCCTCTCAGCAATGACTTCGTGCAGCTTCTCTTAGATCTTTGGTTGAGTCCTGCCATTTTGGAATGGAGAATGACAGAATATTCAGTGGTTCAAAGTATAGACAGTCTTCAGATTAAAAAAAAAAAAAGTGGAGGCAATTTTAGGGGTGAATGAAAAGAAATTGGATCTAGTTTTTTCACATTCAAATGAATTTTAGGTTTTTTTGTTATGAAAAATCCAGACCCTTCTGAGCCTCAATAACTCCTGTGTTCTGTGCCTTCTCAGGTCCTTTGCCCCAGCCACTTCATCTCCCTGAACCGTCCCCGCCTCAGGTATTCATTCCTAATGCTTCTTAAGTTGTGTTATTTTTAAAATGAGCCTCCCCCTGACTGCTTCACCCCTGCACCCTCTCTCCAGCACTCTGTGGCACTTACGTGACATAATATTCATGCTTATTGTGTCCCATTGAATCTACGCCATTTCTCCTGTTCCCAGCCTCCACGAGGCCATTAGATTTCTGCTATATTCACTTCCGAATTCCTAGCTCTTAGAACAAAGCCTGGCACATAGTAGTTGCTCAATAAATGTTGTTGAATGGATAAAAGTTTTTTTTTTAAAAAACAACTTAGAGTCAGTTTTTCAAAGGTTGATTTAAGCATCTGCAGTGGTGACTTCAGCCTCCATTGGAGCTCTGTTTTTGGAAGTCATCTTAACTATCTCAGAAGAACTGTGCAGGTCAGTTAGTAATTGGTGGCCCCTCCTTTGGAAATGACCCCAAGGCTTAGAAACTTCACAACAAGAAGCTTTCCTTGTAGTGATTCTCAGAGTCTCAGTAGGCGTCTGAACCGGACTTTTCATGCTGAGATAGATGTTTTCCTTTATGCCTCTGATTGAATCAGCACACTCCTCCGAAGAGCACATGTTGCCACTACTTTGGGGTGAATCTCCACCTCTGGTTCCACACGTGTCTTTTGGCATCTTTCAAAGCCAGGGGTGAGGCCCGGCCTCCAGATCGACTTGGTCCTGGGTGAGAATGCCAGGCAGTAGGACAGGAGGGCAGGCAGGCCCACGCTCCACTGCATCCCTTCCTTAAAGAGTCAAAAGATGAAAAGCAACAGCAAAAATACCACAAGGGCTGTTTGTTTGTTTGGGGAAGTTAGGGACTGAGAGCGAGTGCTCACCCTGTCCTATCTCAGGTAGGAGAAAGCATCATCCGCGCAGGATGGGGGTGGGGGTGGCAGGGAAGCCAGCGGCCCATCTCAAAGGGAGAATGGCACGAATGGGAGCTGGCCCTCTGCTGGGCTTGAGACCCTCTGACGTCACCTCCCATCCCGAGAGCGTCAGGTCTAAATGTCCATAGAGGGCTCCTTCCTCTGTTTGGTCCTGAAGGACATGAGTATAAAATAATGGAACCGAGATGCATTTACAGTTTGCCTTCATTTGCAGGTTGTATGAAGACATAGTCATGGGTTTGGTACTTTTTCTTTATGCTATTAGAGTGTGCTTTTTTAAAAAAAATTATTTAGTTGTTTGCGTTGGGTCTTAGCTGCCGTGCTTTGGATGTTCAGTGCATCCTGTGATGTTCTGCTGCCCCTCATGGGCGCTCTAGTGGTGGTGCTTGAGCTTAGTTGCTCCATGGATTGTGGGGTCCTAATTTCCCCGAACAGGGATGGAACCCATACCCCCTGCCTTGCAATGTGGATTCCTAACTGCAAACCAGTAAAGTCCCTAGAGTGTGTTTCAAAGAGAGTGCTCCTGCAGACCAGGCCAGCCTTTCTATTTGACCCGTTGATTTACTTTAGAAGTTCTTGAAAGGTCTCCTTTCCTGGAAGATTTAGTGAGAATGTGGTGGTCACATAATGTGCCCTACCCCCATCCCAAATCCATGTCTTAATCCCAGGATCTGTGAAGGTGCTGTGTGACAGGGTATGACGGGAGTTAAGGTTGCCAATCCGCTGACCTTAAAACAGGGAGACAGTCCTCAGTTACCTTGGTGGGTACAATGGACTCATAAAGACCCTGTAAATGTGGAAGAGGGAGGCAGAAGGGTCAGAATAGAGAGATGGTATCCTAAGAAAGACTTCATGATGGGCCACTGCTGGCTTTGAAGAGGAAAGGGAACCACAAGCCATGTAACACAAGGTTTCTGGAAGCTGGAAACAGCAAAAAGATGGATTCTTCCCCTAGAGCCTGCAGAAAGGAGCACAGCCCTGCTAACACCTTGATTTTTTATTTCAGACTCTGACCTTCAGAACAGTAAGATAATCAAATGGTGTTGTTTCGAGCCATTGAGTTTGCGGCCATTTGTTACTGTAAGAATCGCAAAGACACGGCAGACAGCAAGCTGTTAGGGAAAGAGCCCATTTGGGAAGAGTTCCCCGGGCGAGATCCACAGGTCCGAGAGATGGGCCGGGGAAATCGCGCCCCAGAGATGGGACGAGGAGGTTTTATTAGGGAGGAAAAGAAAGGGGAGGGGGATTCTTCAGAGCAGGTGCAGAAACGAAGTCTTTGTTTAAGCTAGGCGGGAAATTAGTGATGAGTCTGTTGTTCTTGAGTTGTCTGTGGGCATGGGGCTGTGCAGTTCTTGTCACTTTCCAGATGTAGTGGAGAATCCTTATGGCCAGAGAGAACTCCTTATCGCCGGCCTTGAGGGACTCCCAGGCACCAGCAGATCAGCAACTGGCCCTATAATGCTGACCCTTCAGGGCCAGGGAGTTCGCAACTGCCGTATTAACCCTTTAATAGCCCATAAACCTAACAGTTACATCAGCAGTTGGAAACCAATACAGAGAGAGGAAGGGGGAACCTGTCTCTGTGTTATTGCCCACACCTGCTTCCCAATGCGGTGGTTTTCAGTATTCTTCCAGGGAAAGCACAAAGGTAAAGACAGAGTCACAGAGGCTTTCAGAAGTCTCTGATGGCTGAACCTGGCAGTGACCTCTGTGAACTTCCCTCCAGGGACGAGAGTCAGACCGTCCCTCCTGGACAGTGGCCAGAGCTCACAAGAAAGAGACTCCCGCTGGCAAAGCCTCAAGCCATGGTTCCCCACCATGGCCTGGGTTAGGGAAGAGATGTGCATAGGAATATTAAAAGTTAGCACACAGTTCTGCTCTTGGAGTTCTTCATTAGCAGATGTTTAAAAGTGCTGTCAGATTACTTGCAGAATCTTATAAATATGAATTTCCTGTAATTCACATTTTTAAAGAACTCCTATCAGCTGTATCACAGCTTGAAAAATACCAAGAATGCATTAGAAAAATCTCTCTGTTTAAACCTAGATTGATCCCACATTTACATGGCAAAAGAAGGCCATTACACCGCAGGCAGTAAAAGCTTCATTTCAGAGAACTTGAGGAAAAAAAACTCAAAATAATTCACTTCTACCCAGGCCATCTGACAACTGTTAGACTTTTCCTTACAAAATAAAATGAAATACCACCACCTGCTGCTTAAAATCTCCAATTAATGCTATAAAAAGTGCCTTCATTTAAAAAGCCAATGTGTAAATTTCTCCAAGCTGGGTGCAGACATTTTTTTCAAATTTACTGTAACCTTTTGCTCCTGTCTGCAGTAGACAGAGGCTTCCAGATTCAAAGAGAAGCTGGAACTCATTTTCACCTAATTACTTAAGATCGAAACCCCTTTCTGTCCATCAGACTCAGTTATTTAAGATACTGATAATTCACACCTAATCTGCTGCTACGTGTGGAAAATGCAATATTTCCAGATGTAGTGGAGAATCCTTATGGCCAGAGAGAACTCCTTATCGCCGGCCTTGAGGGACTCCCAGGCACCAGCAGATCAGCAACTGGCCCTATAATGCTGACCCTTCAGGGCCAGGGAGTTCGCAACTGCCGTATTAACCCTTTAATAGCCCATAAACCTAACAGTTACATCAGCAGTTGGAAACCAATACAGAGAGAGGAAGGGGGAACCTGTCTCTGTGTTATTGCCCACACCTGCTTCCCAATGCGGTGGTTTTCAGTATTCTTCCAGGGAAAGCACAAAGGTAAAGACAGAGTCACAGAGGCTTTCAGAAGTCTCTGATGGCTGAACCTGGCAGTGACCTCTGTGAACTTCCCTCCAGGGACGAGAGTCAGACCGTCCCTCCTGGACAGTGGCCAGAGCTCACAAGAAAGAGACTCCCGCTGGCAAAGCCTCAAGCCATGGTTCCCCACCATGGCCTGGGTTAGGGAAGAGATGTGCATAGGAATATTAAAAGTTAGCACACAGTTCTGCTCTTGGAGTTCTTCATTAGCAGATGTTTAAAAGTGCTGTCAGATTACTTGCAGAATCTTATAAATATGAATTTCCTGTAATTCACATTTTTAAAGAACTCCTATCAGCTGTATCACAGCTTGAAAAATACCAAGAATGCATTAGAAAAATCTCTCTGTTTAAACCTAGATTGATCCCACATTTACATGGCAAAAGAAGGCCATTACACCGCAGGCAGTAAAAGCTTCATTTCAGAGAACTTGAGGAAAAAAAACTCAAAATAATTCACTTCTACCCAGGCCATCTGACAACTGTTAGACTTTTCCTTACAAAATAAAATGAAATACCACCACCTGCTGCTTAAAATCTCCAATTAATGCTATAAAAAGTGCCTTCATTTAAAAAGCCAATGTGTAAATTTCTCCAAGCTGGGTGCAGACATTTTTTTCAAATTTACTGTAACCTTTTGCTCCTGTCTGCAGTAGACAGAGGCTTCCAGATTCCAAAGAGAAGCTGGAACTCATTTTCACCTAATTACTTAAGATCGAAACCCCTTTCTGTCCATCAGACTCAGTTATTTAAGATACTGATAATTCACACCTAATCTGCTGCTACGTGTGTTTAGTAGAAATTGCAAAAGGATATTATTGAAGTTTGCCAACATTCCACCTTACAAATTGAAATGAGAGGGTGTTTTCTTATGAACCACAAGAAGAGAAGGAAGAGGCTGGGAGAAAAAAGCAAACAGTGGTCTTTCAGGCCTTGCATCGCTCTTAAAAAAATTTTTTTTTTCATTGAAGTATAGTTGCTTTACAGTGTTGTGTTAGTTTCTGCTGTACAGCCAAGTGAATCAGCGAAGACTCTGAGTTTCTGCTGCAAGGCTCTTTTAAGATCAAATCAGCAGGTGTGAGAATCACCACCTTAGAGCAGTTTTTAAGCGACGAGGAAGCGCAGGTCTTTTATCTGAATTTCCCACCCCGATAGTCAGGTTAATGAGAATTTCCAAGGGGTGAGCCACTGGACACCTTTGACATGCCCCCTTCTGTTTACCATATGAATCGAGCAACAGTCAGCTGTGAACGCTGGGTAGGCAGGGTCAACTGAAAAATGGGCAAGAGGGGTCATTCACAGCCCATGCTGAGAGCAGAACCAGCAGGCTGGTTCTGCCATTCGGTTTGCTTGCCTGGCCAGCGTTCAGGATGGGAGCCAGTGTGGAAAGAGTTGTCAAGAATCGTATAGGGCTGTTGTGGTTGGGTGTTAGCACACAGTAGGGAGAAACTTGCGGACAAGACCGTGGACAGACGTACGTTGCCAGAGCTCAACTTCTCTGCACCCCCGTGCCGAATCACTTCTCAGAGACAGGGTTTTGGGTGAAGTAGAAAAGAGTAGCTTTTTGGCTTTGCCGGGCAAAGGAGACCCAGCGGATTAATGCCCTCGAAACCAAGTGTCCCAGTTTCGGGAAGATGGTGAGATGTTTTATAGTAATTGTTTAAAGAGGGCGTGATCAGTTCATGGACAGTTGTCTAATGGGGGGGGAAAATGGTCACTGGTGTGACATTTTTTCAAATTTACTGTAACCTTTTGCTCCTGTCTGCAGTAGACAGAGGCTTCCAGATTCAAAGAGAAGCTGGAACTCATTTTCACCTAATTACTTAAGATCGAAACCCCTTTCTGTCCATCAGACTCAGTTATTTAAGATACTGATAATTCACACCTAATCTGCTGCTACGTGTGTTTAGTAGAAATTGCAAAAGGATATTATTGAAGTTTGCCAACATTCCACCTTACAAATTGAAATGAGAGGGTGTTTTCTTATGAACCACAAGAAGAGAAGGAAGAGGCTGGGAGAAAAAAGCAAACAGTGGTCTTTCAGGCCTTGCATCGCTCTTAAAAAAATTTTTTTTTTCATTGAAGTATAGTTGCTTTACAGTGTTGTGTTAGTTTCTGCTGTACAGCCAAGTGAATCAGCGAAGACTCTGAGTTTCTGCTGCAAGGCTCTTTTAAGATCAAATCAGCAGGTGTGAGAATCACCACCTTAGAGCAGTTTTTAAGCGACGAGGAAGCGCAGGTCTTTTATCTGAATTTCCCACCCCGATAGTCAGGTTAATGAGAATTTCCAAGGGGTGAGCCACTGGACACCTTTGACATGCCCCCTTCTGTTTACCATATGAATCGAGCAACAGTCAGCTGTGAACGCTGGGTAGGCAGGGTCAACTGAAAAATGGGCAAGAGGGGTCATTCACAGCCCATGCTGAGAGCAGAACCAGCAGGCTGGTTCTGCCATTCGGTTTGCTTGCCTGGCCAGCGTTCAGGATGGGAGCCAGTGTGGAAAGAGTTGTCAAGAATCGTATAGGGCTGTTGTGGTTGGGTGTTAGCACACAGTAGGGAGAAACTTGCGGACAAGACCGTGGACAGACGTACGTTGCCAGAGCTCAACTTCTCTGCACCCCCGTGCCGAATCACTTCTCAGAGACAGGGTTTTGGGTGAAGTAGAAAAGAGTAGCTTTTTGGCTTTGCCGGGCAAAGGAGACCCAGCGGATTAATGCCCTCGAAACCAAGTGTCCCAGTTTCGGGAAGATGGTGAGATGTTTTATAGTAATTGTTTAAAGAGGGCGTGATCAGTTCATGGACAGTTTTCTAATGGGTGGCTGGTGAGGTAAGTAGGAGTCAGCGTCATCAGCTGTCAGGTCCAACTGGTCTGGGGGCTGCATGCTTGTAGGCAGCCTACCCTTGTTAATTGTTAACTTCTTCCACCTGAAGTGGGTTTCAGTATCTACAGAATAGCTCAAAGACATTGTCGTGTGCAGCCTTTGATGGGGAAAACAGGACCTGGCCCCAAAGTTGCTCTTGACTGTTTCTTGTTGGTCTTCCGTCCTGTCCCGTTCTTAATCAACAACTGCTTGAATCTGCTCACTGGAACTCAGGGAAGGTCATGGAGGGTCAATGAAGGCAGTTTCTTATAATCAAAGCAATGGGCAATGCAGAAAGTCCTCGTGCTGGGGGCCCCAAAGGGCCCTGAGTGGTAGCAATCCCAACATCTCTGCTTGACCTTCAGGACTCCTCATGATGAGCTTCCTTGATGGTCCAGTGGGTAAAGAGTCCGTCTTGTGGTGCAAGTGGCACTGGTTTGATCCCTGGCATGGGAAGATCCCACATGCCACGGAGCGGCTGGGCCGGTGTGTCCAATTACAAGCCAGTGCTCTAGAGCACATGCGACCAGAGTTGGTGCTCTGCAATGAGAGAGGCCACTGCAGTCGGAAGCCCACATAGGCCGAAGAATAAAGATGGATGAAAATCAATAAATAGAAAATCAATAAATAAAAAATCAATAAATAAAAAGTCAATAAAAGAGTCCAAAATAAAAACACAAGCAACAGTTAAAAAAAAGACTCCTCATGATAGCCATGGAGATGACTGGTACTCATCTCCCACTGCACCTCCTCATTAATCCAAGAGGACTGGTCTCCTTAGTAGATCCCTTGGTGATCCCTGTCCTGCCCCTGGTACTGTGTTCTTGTTTATATTTCTTGCCTGGCGTGTCCTGATCCACCCCATCTCTTTTCTAGAGCCTCCGTGCTCCAAAGACCCAGAGGAAGTCATACAGCTTTCTCCAGGGGAGACTTTATAATGCTCACTCAAACTGATCTTCAACCTTTCACATCTACTCTCTGAGTCACAAAACTGGTGTCTTAGCTAGCGGTTTGTTTTTAAAAAGGTACCCATATTATGTGTCACTGAACTAGATCAGTAGCTCAAGCTGATGTGTTGTGGACACCCTCTCATCTTCTCCACTGTCCTCCCTTGGTTTTTGTGAGATTTCTGCCTGCTGCTTTTTCCTTTGCCCTTATGTTCCTTCTCAGTCCAAGACGAGGGGGTCCATCCCTTTGTCTACCAATCTGTCCTTAAGCACAGTGACCCTCAGCATTAGATCAGAGGCTCTCTTTTCTTCTGTATCCGCATCTCCCTGGAACATGAGTCCTGCATCCCAGCTACCTCCTGCACGCATTTACTGATGTCACAGAATCTTCAGGCTTTAATTTGGTTCTACATTAAGCCTGTTCTTTGTGGATCCCCTCCAGTTAGTCTTCCTCCTGTTTTCTCCTCACACGCCTAAGTGAGGAACCTCAGAGTTGTCTGTCGGCTGTGTTCCTTGCTGCAGCCCACAGATGCTGCCAGCCCCGTTTGTAGCATCTCTGGAATCAGTTTCCGCCCTCGGACGCTATAGTGTTGCCCTGGGTTGTATCCTCTTTACCTGTGAGTCGTCCCACCCCAGGTGTTCTCAGCTTCCAGTCCTGTTCTCCTTTATTCCTTTCTAGACAGTCACACGTCATCATCTGAAAGGTAGATAGGATCAGGACTCTATCTTGCAAGCTCTGGTGGCCTCTTGCTCACCAGAGCCCATCCTGTGTTTTTCACATGCTTGTGCATCCTGTCAGGTCTGCTCCAGGCTTCATGGCGTATTCTCAGACAAGGATGGTCTAGCCACTGGGGCTCCTGAGTGCCTTGCAAGAGTATGCTTAGATTTCACTGTCTCTGTCAACCCTTCATTGGGCCCTTGGTCAGAAATAAACATTCTGTTTTAAAAATTTTTACTTATTTATTTGGTGTGTCGAGTCTTCATGTGGGATCCCTGTTCCTGAACCACGGATTGAATCCACGTCCCCTACATTGCAAGGTGGGTTCTTAACCCCTGGACCACCAAGGAAGTAGAAAATTTTTTTGACCATTTACCCTTTGCACTGGCCTTTCTCCATTTTCAAACTGATCTTCAACCTTTCACATCTACTCTCTGAGTCACAAAACTGGTGTCTTAGCTAGCGGTTTGTTTTTAAAAAGGTACCCATATTATGTGTCACTGAACTAGATCAGTAGCTCAAGCTGATGTGTTGTGGACACCCTCTCATCTTCTCCACTGTCCTCCCTTGGTTTTTGTGAGATTTCTGCCTGCTGCTTTTTCCTTTGCCCTTATGTTCCTTCTCAGCCCAAAGGGCAGGGGTCCATCCCTTTGTCTACCAATCTGTCCTTAAGCACAGTGACCCTCAGCATTAGATCAGAGGCTCTCTTTTCTTCTGTATCCGCATCTCCCTGGAACATGAGTCCTGCATCCCAGCTACCTCCTGCACGCATTTACTGATGTCACAGAATCTTCAGGCTTTAATTTGGTTCTACATTAAGCCTGTTCTTTGTGGATCCCCTCCAGTTAGTCTTCCTCCTGTTTTCTCCTCACACGCCTAAGTGAGGAACCTCAGAGTTGTCTGTCGGCTGTGTTCCTTGCTGCAGCCCACAGATGCTGCCAGCCCCGTTTGTAGCATCTCTGGAATCAGTTTCCGCCCTCGGACGCTATAGTGTTGCCCTGGGTTGTATCCTCTTTACCTGTGAGTCGTCCCACCCCAGGTGTTCTCAGCTTCCAGTCCTGTTCTCCTTTATTCCTTTCTAGACAGTCACACGTCATCATCTGAAAGGTAGATAGGATCAGGACTCTATCTTGCAAGCTCTGGTGGCCTCTTGCTCACCAGAGCCCATCCTGTGTTTTTCACATGCTTGTGCATCCTGTCAGGTCTGCTCCAGGCTTCATGGCGTATTCTCAGACAAGGATGGTCTAGCCACTGGGGCTCCTGAGTGCCTTGCAAGAGTATGCTTAGATTTCACTGTCTCTGTCAACCCTTCATTGGGCCCTTGGTCAGAAATAAACATTCTGTTTTAAAAATTTTTACTTATTTATTTGGTGTGTCGAGTCTTCATGTGGGATCCCTGTTCCTGAACCACGGATTGAATCCACGTCCCCTACATTGCAAGGTGGGTTCTTAACCCCTGGACCACCAAGGAAGTCCCAGAAATAAGCACTCTTTTTTTTTTTTTGGATACCATTTACCCTTTGCACTGGCCTTCATTATGGTACCTATTATATAAAATGTTACTTACCGTGAACATAATCAGTTCTAGGACAGGGACCATGCCTTTGTTCATCGCTGTATCCTGAGTCTAGCCTCATACCTAGATCCTCACGGGTATCAAGGAAAGTTTGTCAGTTAGCAGATGTTCACTTCCAGTTAGAATACCTATCCACTACTGGGCAAATGCTCTGTATTAAAAAGTTTTTGTATCCTTACGCAATGCTGAACCTATGGGGACAAAGAATCCATACTTGTTGGCTGATCTGTGATTAAAGCCATCAGCACGTGAAAAGCGGAACTGTAGGATGTAGGCACGTGGCTGGAGTGTTGGCTGTCGGTGTTGCACAGCAAGGTGTGGGTGTGTGCAGAGATCTGCTTGTTAGCTTTCGTGTGACCTACTGCGTTCACTGCTGTGGTATGCATGGGAGCATGTGACTTTAAAGCAAGAAACTGCCACTATTTGGGGAGGAATATCTCCTTAGGTGACATTAGTCAAATAATAAAAATAAGAGAGGCGTCTCTGGTGGCTCCCTGGTAAAGAATCCACCTGCCAATGTAGGAGGCACGGGTCCGATCCCTGATCCAGGAAGATGCCACGTGCCACAGAGCAACTAAGCCTGTGCACCGCATCTACCGAGCCTGCGCTCTAGAGCCAGGGAGGTGCAGCTGCTGAGTTCACGTGCCATACTGTGTAGGCCATGCACCCGAGAGCCCGTGCTCTGCAATAAGAGAAGCCGCAACAGTGAGAAGCCCGTGCACGGCAGCTGGAGAGCGGCCCCCTCTTACTGCAATGAGGGAAAGCTTGCACAGCAGTGAAGACTCAGCACAACCATACATAAAAAGTCAAATTTTTAAAAAATCTAGAAATACTCAAGAATTAGAAAGTTCCTTGAAAAGAAAAAGGGAGTTTCAAGTCCACCAAAGAGCTATCGTCTCAGACCATGTGTAATAGTGTGTGTGTGCGTGTGCGTGCGTGTGTATGAGTATGTGTGTGTGTAGGTAATCACGTAGGCAAAACCTATTTACGGGTTCTCTTTATAAAGTGTAGAAAATGTAAGTAAGTCATGGCATTGTTAATCTGCCAGTGTGTACCTTCTCTGACAAATGAAGGGCCTTTCCAACATTAACATAAAATTGTTGCAAACTGCTTGAATTATTGCATAAAATATAGGGGAAAGTGAGAGGGGATGCTGGATGCACGAAAGGTAGTTTTGTAGTCGCTGAATTCACAGGACAATGAAGAACTGCCTGTGTTAGACTGAAGTTCCAGAAATACCATCCTTGTCTCTGCTTCCTTTGGGTCCCCTCAAGACCCCAGCGTATGGTTTTATCATCTCGTTTAAAATGTGCAGCCTAAAATATATTTAAGAGCGATGTATAACACACTTAAATGTAAATTTGGACTGTGTGACTATTCTTAGAATAGCATTCATAGAGAAGTCAATTCACTTCGACACCATTATAATGATATCATGAGCCATCTCTGTTTAAGAGCTTTTTCCAAAGGTTTTCTAATAGTGGATTGCTTGATTTCATGTACACCCAGGTGTGGAATTCATTAATGTGTGCTCAGTTCATTTAGCCATGGTCTTTTTGCAAAGGAACAGCATGATTTTTTTTAATCCACACATCCTTACGTGAAAATACATGTTTTAATCAGTCCTTTTCTTTCCATGAAAGTTCAGCGTTTGCCCCACCCCCTCAAGAAAATGTATTCAAATAAACAAATATAATTGGAAATAAAAATAACTTGGATTATGGTGAAACTTAGCAACTTCACTGTTTAAACAGTGATTCGATTTTTTGATTTTTTGATTATGTTTATTTGTATTCTAGTTGATTCTAGTTGTCTTATGGAGGTACTTGTTATTATATAGGTTGCTCAGCTCTTCTTTCAATGTGAAAGGATATACAGAAGCTTTAGAAACATCTAAGGAAAACAGTTGGTTTTTCAGAATTTCTTTAACCCTGAAACTAAATCTGTTGCTTTTCACTCCTGAGCTAACAATAAAATCTTTATGGATGTTCTCATACTGTGTACTAATGTCTGTTACACTCATATCCTACATTAACATTTTTATTTCCACTGAGATTTCTGATGTAATCAGGTATTAAACCTTGTAGTTATTTGGCAATTATGCCTTTTGTGGAAGGAGTCTAACAGTTAAACACCCTAAGTTAGAAAAAAAATATTATTTTACTTCATCTGGAAGAATTATTCTAAGAGATGGTTAGAAGGTTCAATGGTCCCAGAGCCAGTGCTCTTTGAGGAGAAAGGCCACTGCGATGGGAGGCCCACACGGGCCAAAGAACAAAGATAAATGAATGGAAGATCAAAAAAAAACCCCCCCCTTTTTTTTTTTTTTTAAAAATGGCTCAATGGTAGGTTTAAAAAAAATTTTTTTTAAACTCACAGATAGAGCCCTTCACTTTCTGTTCATGAAACAAAACAAGCCGAAACTTTTTTCTTTCTCCAGCTCCCTCCGTGGCACATGACAGGATCAAGCTCAGGCCTTGTGCCCTATGCCTGAGCTGTCAGTTTTTTTTTTTTTTAATTTTCATTAAAAAAGTATATGTATTTATTTTGGCTATTCTGGGTTTTCACTGCTGCCACAGGCTCTTCTCCAGTTGCAGGGAGTGGGGGCTACTCTCTAGTTGAGGTGAGCAGGCTTCTTGTTGTGTTGACTTTTCTTATTGTATAACTCGGGCTCTAGGGCTCATGGGCTTCAGTAGTTGCAGCACAAGGGCTCAATAGTTGTGACTTCGAGGCTCTAGAGCACAGGCTCAATAGTTGTGGCTCACAGGCATCGTTGCTCCACAGCATGTGGGATCTTCCCAAATCAGGGATCAAACCCGCGTCTCCTGCATTGGCAGGTGAACTCTTTACCACTGAGCTACCAGGGAAACCGTGTCAGTTTTTTAAAATGGACAGTTCTCTGTTATTCCTCCAGACTCTATTTTCTCACACTAGTCTACAATTTTTTATTTATTTAGAATATTTGCTCCCTTTTCTCATTTTTCAAAACTGCTCACCCTCCCTCACAGGCTCCTCACCCAGACCTGCTGTTTCCATGTTCAATTTTGAATTTGCTTCTTTGAAACTAAATCTGTTGCTTTTCACTCCTGAGCTAACAATAAAATCTTTATGGATGTTCTCATACTGTGTACTAATGTCTGTTACACTCATATCCTACATTAACATTTTTATTTCCACTGAGATTTCTGATGTAATCAGGTATTAAACCTTGTAGTTATTTGGCAATTATGCCTTTTGTGGAAGGAGTCTAACAGTTAAACACCCTAAGTTAGAAAAAAAATATTATTTTACTTCATCTGGAAGAATTATTCTAAGAGATGGTTAGAAGGTTCAATGGTCCCAGAGCCAGTGCTCTTTGAGGAGAAAGGCCACTGCGATGGGAGGCCCACACAGGCCAAAGAACAAAGATAAATGAATGGAAGATCAAAAAAAAACCCCCCCCTTTTTTTTTTTTTTAAAAAATGGCTCAATGGTAGGTTTAAAAAAAATTTTTTTTAAACTCACAGATAGAGCCCTTCACTTTCTGTTCATGAAACAAAACAAGCCGAAACTTTTTTCTTTCTCCAGCTCCCTCCGTGGCACATGACAGGATCAAGCTCAGGCCTTGTGCCCTATGCCTGAGCTGTCAGTTTTTTTTTTTTTTAATTTTCATTAAAAAAGTATATGTATTTATTTTGGCTATTCTGGGTTTTCACTGCTGCCACAGGCTCTTCTCCAGTTGCAGGGAGTGGGGGCTACTCTCTAGTTGAGGTGAGCAGGCTTCTTGTTGTGTTGACTTTTCTTATTGTATAACTCGGGCTCTAGGGCTCATGGGCTTCAGTAGTTGCAGCACAAGGGCTCAATAGTTGTGACTTCGAGGCTCTAGAGCACAGGCTCAATAGTTGTGGCTCACAGGCATCGTTGCTCCACAGCATGTGGGATCTTCCCAAATCAGGGATCAAACCCGCGTCTCCTGCATTGGCAGGTGAACTCTTTACCACTGAGCTACCAGGGAAACCGTGTCAGTTTTTTAAAATGGACAGTTCTCTGTTATTCCTCCAGACTCTATTTTCTCACACTAGTCTACAATTTTTTATTTATTTAGAATATTTGCTCCCTTTTTCTCATTTTTCAAAACTGCTCACCCTCCCTCACAGGCTCCTCACCCAGACCTGCTGTTTCCATGTTCAATTTTGAATTTGCTTCTTTTTGTCCATATCTTAGAAGCCAGCCTCAATATTCAAAATAAACAAAACAAAACAGCTCTCCCCTGAGACTTAAAAGGATTTGCTCAGGTTTGGCCTAATTAGCATGACTTGTGGTTCATTACTTTAACATTGGTGATGCTTTTTCCAGGGTACCATTTAAAAGGCAGAATCTTGGGAGAAACTTTGGCCTTGGTCCTAGTTCTGTGCAAACTGGGCAGGTTATTTAAACCTCAAGTTCTTTATCTATAAAGTCATCTGCAGATACCTACTTCACAGGGTAGTTATGAAGAGTGTGCGTAACACATACAGTAGGTGTTCACACACACAAAAAAAGAGCCCTTTCTCCCTCTCCTGGCTCTCTACTGAGTGCTACATATAGTTTGTGCCCCAACCACATTGTATGTCCTGCGCTGTGGGAGAAATGCATATGAGATAATCTCATATCTTTTGTGGGGCAACATTGTCCATAATGTTGGTACTGTTATGGTACAAGGAGTAAGTATAAAAATTTCAGAGATGTGAAAGACATAAAGACAATTAGGGGGAGGGGCCCCCGAGTTGTATGTTGAAGGAAGGACAGGCCAGCACTGTGGCCGGGAGGAGATGACTTGAGTAGAGGCTGGAAGTGAGGGGACAGGGAAGCCAGAACCATCACGTTCCCTGGGGTTGAGTCGTCAAGCTACTGAGCGATGGAAAGTTGGTAGGAAAGTCAGATCTAGGTATGATGGTCCCTGGGAATTGAACAGGGTTTAGACTTGAAATAGAACCTAACAGGGAGCAGAATTTCAGGTAAATGCATTGCCCTTGTTAAGTGCGTTATCTTCCAGGTGGCAAGAAGTGAGGATTTTTATGCCTTTGATTTTCTCTAGTGTAGTGAAGTGATTTTTTAAACTCTTTGACTCATCATATGAAACAAATATTAAATCATGATACAGTACACGTATATATCTTATTTAGTTGCTAAGTTGGGTCTGATTCTTTTGTGACCCCATGGGCTATAGCCTGTCAGGCTCCTCTATCCATAGGATTTTCCAGGCAGGGATACCCCAGGCGATTTTCCCAACCCAGGGACTGAACCTACGTCTCTTCCATTGGCATGCAGATTCTTTACCACGGAGCCAGAGCGGAAGCCCTGCATATATTCAGGTGTATTTGTTTCATGAAATAAAAGTTTTGTGAAACAGTGGTTACCCTGGAACAATTTGCAGGGTCTTGTGCAGAATGACAATGTGGGACCTTTTGTTCAAAATGCAGGAAAGAAGGGCTACTAAAAGTATTTCAGGGGCTTCCCTGGTTGTCCAGTGGGTAAGGACACTGCCTTGCAGGGCAAGGGGCGCCGGTTCGATCCCTGGCCTGGGAAGATCCCACGTGCTGCGGAGCGACTGGACCGATGTGTCCAATTACCGAGCCGGAGCTCTGGAGCACATGTGCCCAGAGCCAGTGCTCTGCGACAACAGAGGCCACTGCGATGGGAGGCCCACACTGGCCAAAGAACAAAGATGGATGAAAATAGATAAATGAAAGACCACTAGAAGTGGCCCGCCTGCCCCCCTCCCTCCCCAACCCGCCCCCCCCACCGAAAAAAGTATTTCAGTGTATACTTCTTCCTTTCTTCCATGATCTCTTTCTTTTTCAGTTTGTCATGGTATTTTGTATATTCTGCTTTTATTACCATTGCAAGTAAAGAAAACTTAAATTAGAAGTTTAAATTATTAAGATGAATTGTGTCATTTGTCTTTACAACCTGCAGTGCCAGAACATTTTACTGTAAGATCACTTAGCTCATGTATGGTATCACTGAAATTGTACAATTTGTATTTCTTAGCTCATATTTGCCTGTGCCTCTTCTTCTTATCAGAATAGTGGAAATACTGTTTAAAAGGAACTGTTTATTTCATTTTTAATATTTATATCCTATCAAGGAGTACTGATGAGTAAAGATGGACTGAAAAGAACAAGGACCCTGGGTTGCCTAATATGTCCCTTTCCTTCTATGTCATCATTTTCGGCAGGAGTGATTGACTCCTAAGAGTAGGATAGGATTACCCTTGGTCTTTCTTATTTCTTAGAAGACCAAATTGTCTTCTTTCTTCTTTGGAAGCAAGTTCTGGTTTTATTGGAAGGTGTGGTCCCACTAAGCCTTTCTTGGATGCACACCTCATGTGCTTGTCCTGCATTCACTTTCAGTCTTGACAATTGCCCATGTGTCCCGGGTCCACCTGAGTTCTGTACTCACTAGGCATCACAGACCCTACAGCAGGGAACCATGGGCACACATATCATGCATACATTCTCTCTTCATTATCTGAATGGACTTCATTTCAAAGATAAAATTGTTAAGATATTTCAAGATGGTGGCAGCAGATCTTGAAATATCTTATGACAAGTTGGAGGCCTGTATGGGTCACAAGCCCATGAAGCTAACAATCTTTTTCTGTTTTCTTTGATCTTATTAAAAAAATGTAGTTAAACACTCATTAAACTGATGTCACAATTCACTAATGGGTCATGACTGAAAGATTAGGAAACCTGCTGTTAAAAAAATAGACTCTAGTGTCAGATTGCCAGGTCTGAATCCTGCTTCACTGCTCGCTACCTATGACCTTTAGAGTACCACTGATTTTCATACATAAAATATTAGTAATTGCTTCATAAAGCTGTTATGGTATTAAATGAGTTAGTACCTGTAATATGCTTAGCATGATATATGTCATATAATAAGCATCCAGTAAGTATTAGCTTATCATCATCATTAATATCCTTAGCACCATTACTAATTTGTGTTCATGGTTACTTTTTTTTTTTTTCATTTGTCTTTACAACCTGCAGTGCCAGAACATTTTACTGTAAGATCACTTAGCTCATGTATGGTATCACTGAAATTGTACAATTTGTATTTCTTAGCTCATATTTGCCTGTGCCTCTTCTTCTTATCAGAATAGTGGAAATACTGTTTAAAAGGAACTGTTTATTTCATTTTTAATATTTATATCCTATCAAGGAGTACTGATGAGTAAAGATGGACTGAAAAGAACAAGGACCCTGGGTTGCCTAATATGTCCCTTTCCTTCTATGTCATCATTTTCGGCAGGAGTGATTGACTCCTAAGAGTAGGATAGGATTACCCTTGGTCTTTCTTATTTCTTAGAAGACCAAATTGTCTTCTTTCTTCTTTGGAAGCAAGTTCTGGTTTTATTGGAAGGTGTGGTCCCACTAAGCCTTTCTTGGATGCACACCTCATGTGCTTGTCCTGCATTCACTTTCAGTCTTGACAATTGCCCATGTGTCCCGGGTCCACCTGAGTTCTGTACTCACTAGGCATCACAGACCCTACAGCAGGGAACCATGGGCACACATATCATGCATACATTCTCTCTTCATTATCTGAATGGACTTCATTTCAAAGATAAAATTGTTAAGATATTTCAAGATGGTGGCAGCAGATCTTGAAATATCTTATGACAAGTTGGAGGCCTGTATGGGTCACAAGCCCATGAAGCTAACAATCTTTTTCTGTTTTCTTTGATCTTATTAAAAAAATGTAGTTAAACACTCATTAAACTGATGTCACAATTCACTAATGGGTCATGACTGAAAGATTAGGAAACCTGCTGTTAAAAAAATAGACTCTAGTGTCAGATTGCCAGGTCTGAATCCTGCTTCACTGCTCGCTACCTATGACCTTTAGAGTACCACTGATTTTCATACATAAAATATTAGTAATTGCTTCATAAAGCTGTTATGGTATTAAATGAGTTAGTACCTGTAATATGCTTAGCATGATATATGTCATATAATAAGCATCCAGTAAGTATTAGCTTATCATCATCATTAATATCCTTAGCATTATTACTAATTTACATCTTGCTCTAGGTAAATGCTGCAGAAAAAAAAAAATGCTTTTTTATTGCATAGTAAGCATTTCTGTTCATTCTCAAATAGATATTATCTTAGGTTTACTAATCTTTGTGTTTTGTCTTGACTGTATGTATGTGAAATATTATAATAATCAAATGAAAGTTAATTCTTACCACCTTTCATGCAATGAAAATACTTAAAAATTACAGTGTAATGAAAAAGTCAATTAAGGGTTTTTTTTCCTATTCTTTCTTTACAGGATTAAAATGAGTAGATAATTGATATTTGTCAATTATTAGTTTAAAAAAGCAAGGATATCTGAAAGATACCATTCCTTAGCTTAAGGGACCAGAATTATTCCTTTTGGAATGAAATTCTTAGATGATACGCTTCAATCATAGGTTAAAATGCTGGAGGAGAATGTTTTCTATGCAAACATACAGTGCACATCGATTTTTGTTATAGACCCAAGTTAAATCCCTAAGTCATAACATGAAATGAAAACAGTGGAGAATCTGGTGGATATTCAGTCAATATCTGTTGTCAGAACAACATTAAATCAAAGTGAGCAAAATGCTGGCTGATTTGTTTTGATCTGTTTTGAATTTTTTGTTCCATGATAGTTTCACAATAAATAGTACTATTTCATAGCTTATTTACATATTCCTCATTATTAACTGAGGCTGTTGAGTTCTCTTCCCATTGACTGGACATCTTGTGTTTACCTGATTTCTCTCGAATTTGGTACTTTTTTCCATTGGCTTATGACAAGTTGGAGGCCTGTATGGGTCACAAGCCCATGAAGCTAACAATCTTTTCTGTTTTCTTTGATCTTATTAAAAATGTAGTTAAACACTCATTAAACTGATGTCACAATTCACTAATGGGTAATGACTGAAAGATTAGGAAACCTGCTGTTAAAAAAATAGACTCTAGTGTCAGATTGCCAGGTCTGAATCCTGCTTCACTGCTCGCTACCTATGACCTTTAGAGTACCACTGATTTTCATACATAAAATATTAGTAATTGCTTCATAAAGCTGTTATGGTATTAAATGAGTTAGTACCTGTAATATGCTTAGCATGATATATGTCATATAATAAGCATCCAGTAAGTATTAGCTTATCATCATCATTAATATCCTTAGCATTATTACTAATTTACATCTTGCTCTAGGTAAATGCTGCAGAAAAAAAAAAATGCTTTTTTATTGCATAGTAAGCATTTCTGTTCATTCTCAAATAGATATTATCTTAGGTTTACTAATCTTTGTGTTTTGTCTTGACTGTATGTATGTGAAATATTATAATAATCAAATGAAAGTTAATTCTTACCACCTTTCATGCAATGAAAATACTTAAAAATTACAGTGTAATGAAAAAGTCAATTAAGGGTTTTTTTTCCTATTCTTTCTTTACAGGATTAAAATGAGTAGATAATTGATATTTGTCAATTATTAGTTTAAAAAAGCAAGGATATCTGAAAGATACCATTCCTTAGCTTAAGGGACCAGAATTATTCCTTTTGGAATGAAATTCTTAGATGATACGCTTCAATCATAGGTTAAAATGCTGGAGGAGAATGTTTTCTATGCAAACATACAGTGCACATCGATTTTTGTTATAGACCCAAGTTAAACCCCTAAGTCATAACATGAAATGAAAACAGTGGAGAATCTGGTGGATATTCAGTCAATATCTGTTGTCAGAACAACATTAAATCAAAGTGAGCAAAATGCTGGCTGATTTGTTTTGATCTGTTTTGAATTTTTTGTTCCATGATAGTTTCACAATAAATAGTACTATTTCATAGCTTATTTACATATTCCTCATTATTAACTGAGGCTGTTGAGTTCTCTTCCCATTGACGGCTGGACATCTTGTGTTTACCTGATTTCTCTCGAATTTGGTACTAAGTTGATATTTAGTCACTTTCTATCTGATTATCAGTTGCTGATACATGGACATAGCTATATGGACATATTTGTGGTTAGATAATCATCTTAACATGGATTCAATAGACTCATTTAAATGAATTTATTTCAGGCTGAGTGACTGAACTGAGTTTAAGTAAAATTTGGAACACAGAGAAAAATATCTTATGCAAAAATTTGTTTTATCTACCATTTATTGACTGCAGTTCCGTGAGTTGTAGACTTCATGTGTCTTCAAAGATATGCTAAATTGAGTATATTTTAACTTCTCATTTTATGTTAAGATGGAAGTTGAGCTACCAATCTAAGCTAAGTTGTATCTTTAGCAAAGCATCAGCTCTGATAACAATTTATCATCCTCTTCAAAAATTGCTATGGAGCAGATAAAAACACCTGAAATGCTAAGCATTCAAAGAAATCTCACTTTGATTCTCTAAAGCAAATGGAGGCATACAAACATGTAAAATGCTTGAATTAAATTGAAAACAGCCTCACTCAGATTTAAAGAATAATTCAAGTCTATTACCTGTGCCAATTAGATTGGATGAAAAAGTATCTAAGCTTTTTTCAGGAAGACTGATTTGTGCTTTTGCAATGCCTGTCACTACCCTGTGAGGGTAGTGAACCGCACAGTTCGCAGAGCCACTAGAGCCTGTCGCAGGATTAGGTCAGCTTTGAAAGCGGTGATATTATACTTACTTTCCACTTCTGGCAGGATTGGCGTTGTTAAGCATATTATTTTAAAGCATATTATTGCTAGTAAGCTGAAAGTGAATGTTGGAGCCTTAGATGATTAAAACTGTAATTTAGAAATGATTGGGATTAATAACCAACTTTCTGAAAATGCACGTTCGCTTCAGTTCATTTTTATTTGCATATTTGAGCTAAATTTTAATCCCTTAAGTATACGGTGTGTATATAATTTGGAAACAGTTTTTAGGGCAATATCTCAGTCTCCCATCTCAAATCGATCAGTTGCAGGTAAGAGTTTGAAAATTTGCAATTCTGATTTCTCTTTGGTTTTTAGAGGCCTTGTATGAATTCTTAGTGGTATCCTGAAGCTAAGGAGTTTTAATTGCCTTAATCTGAAATGATGGTGAATGACCCTGGTATAGTATTCTAAGTAGAATGCTTTCTCTCAGGCGAGCCCGTTGAAGGTGACTGGTTTCCTGGGATGGTTGCTGCCTGTGGGCTTCTCTCCCCACATTCCCTACGCCCTGCAGCCAGCCTGCCATGTGGTAATCCATTTAGAATTTATGGCTAAGGTTCAAACCTCAAGAAATGTCTGTAGAGTAAGAATGATATTTTCATGAAATACAGTTCCAGCTGCATGTATGCCATCAACGTGAAGACGATCTGTTTTGGTTTCACTTGGCCATGGGTGAATGGGGATTGCTTGGGTTTCTGCAGGAAGGCTTGAATTTCATTAGACATACTTGTGCATTAGGGACCTGAGTTTAGCAGGAGCTTTATGGTGCTGACATCTGTGACAAATTCTTTGGAAGGCAGGAGTCAGAAGAAGGGGGATTTAACCCTGTTCAGCCCTTACTGCCTCTGTGGCATCAGGCCTCTGAGTTAGGACTTACAGGACTATAGTCTCTATTTGCCACTTCACAGCCTGTTTTCTTCCAAGAGCGGTCCATGTTGCTCTTGTTCTGTGGTGTGTGTGTGTGTGTAAGTATCGGCCACTCAGTTGTGTCCGACTCTTTGAGATTCCATAGACAGTCACCCACCAGGCTCCTCTGTCCATGGAATTCTCCAGGCACGAATACGGGAGTGTATTGCCATTTCCTCCTTCAGGGGAATCTTCGCCACCCAAGGATCGAACCCAGGTCTCCTGCATGGCAGGCAAATTCTTCACTGTCTGAGAGACCAGGGAGGCCCTGTTCTGTGATAGGCACATTCTTTTATTCTGCACCTCAATATAATCTGATTTTTATGTTCTGCTGAAAAATACTTTCACCTAGTTGACCAGAATGTTGTGGTACCAAGGCTGGAGGACACACTTGAATACTGATTTACTCCTTTGTGGTTGACCCTCATTTTTCCCATTGCTTGCTTGCTTTCTTTTTTTTTGCCACTCCTTGCAGTTTGCAGGATCTTATTTCCCTGACTAGGGACCAAACCTCTGCCCCTTGCACTGGAAGCTTGGAGTCTTAACCATGGGCCCACCAGGGAAGTCCCCACTATGCATATTTGGCAGCCTGTGTCGCACTAGTTATGTTATCATTCTATTCTACTGATATTTCCATTTAAGTTTCCTAATAGACAATAAGCCTCTTTCTGTTATATCCAAGTGTGCCACTTGCTACCATGATAGTCAAAGCTATGGTTTTCCCAGTAGGCATATATGAATTTGAGAGTTGGACCATAAAGAAGGCTGAGTGAAGAATTGTTGCTTTTGAATGGTGATGTAAAGTAGACTCTTGGCAGTCCCTTGGACTGCAAGGAGGTGAAATCAGTTGCTGATAAAGGAAATCAACCCTGACCATTCATTGGAAGGACAGATGCTGAAGCTCCAATGCTTTGGCCAGCTTAGGAGAAGAGCTGATTCATTGGAAAAGACCCTGATGCTGGGAAATATTGAAGGCAAAAGGAGAAAGGGGCGGCAGAGGATGAGATGGTTAGATAACAAGCTCAATGGGCATGAAAAGCTGTTCAGCCCTTACTGCCTCTGTGGCATCAGGCCTCTGAGTTAGGACTTACAGGACTATAGTCTCTATTTGCCACTTCACAGCCTGTTTTCTTCCAAGAGCGGTCCATGTTGCTCTTGTTCTGTGGTGTGTGTGTGTGTGTAAGTATCGGCCACTCAGTTGTGTCCGACTCTTTGAGATTCCATAGACAGTCACCCACCAGGCTCCTCTGTCCATGGAATTCTCCAGGCACGAATACGGGAGTGTATTGCCATTTCCTCCTTCAGGGGAATCTTCGCCACCCAAGGATCGAACCCAGGTCTCCTGCATGGCAGGCAAATTCTTCACTGTCTGAGAGACCAGGGAGGCCCTGTTCTGTGATAGGCACATTCTTTTATTCTGCACCTCAATATAATCTGATTTTTATGTTCTGCTGAAAAATACTTTCACCTAGTTGACCAGAATGTTGTGGTACCAAGGCTGGAGGACACACTTGAATACTGATTTACTCCTTTGTGGTTGACCCTCATTTTTCCCATTGCTTGCTTGCTTGCTTTCTTTTTTTTTGCCACTCCTTGCAGTTTGCAGGATCTTATTTCCCTGACTAGGGACCAAACCTCTGCCCCTTGCACTGGAAGCTTGGAGTCTTAACCATGGGCCCACCAGGGAAGTCCCCACTATGCATATTTGGCAGCCTGTGTCGCACTAGTTATGTTATCATTCTATTCTACTGATATTTCCATTTAAGTTTCCTAATAGACAATAAGCCTCTTTCTGTTATATCCAAGTGTGCCACTTGCTACCATGATAGTCAAAGCTATGGTTTTCCCAGTAGGCATATATGAATTTGAGAGTTGGACCATAAAGAAGGCTGAGTGAAGAATTGTTGCTTTTGAATGGTGATGTAAAGTAGACTCTTGGCAGTCCCTTGGACTGCAAGGAGGTGAAATCAGTTGCTGATAAAGGAAATCAACCCTGACCATTCATTGGAAGGACAGATGCTGAAGCTCCAATGCTTTGGCCAGCTTAGGAGAAGAGCTGATTCATTGGAAAAGACCCTGATGCTGGGAAATATTGAAGGCAAAAGGAGAAAGGGGCGGCAGAGGATGAGATGGTTAGATAACATCACTGACTCAATGGGCATGAATTTAAGCAAATGCTAGGAGATAGTGAAGGACAGGGGAGCCTGGCATGCTGCAGTCCATGGGTTTGCAAAGATTCAGACATGACTTAGCCACTGATCACCAACCATGGTACATTTTCTACAGTAGAGAAGTAGCTTGAATATGGGTAAAATACACAAGGTCATTTGGAGGTAGTTGGATCAACCAGAATTAGGAACAAGAATTGTGAATTTTAATTCACTTATTAAGTAACCTCAAGTCACTGGGCTCCAAAGAGGAACAATTCAGTTATTCTGATAAACTAAAACTAATTTGCAGTGTAATTTTTATAAGGCTACAAAATTAGAAATTAGAAAAAAGAAAGCTCTATATACTTGTTGGCTTAGGTAAACCAACCCAGAAGTATTTTATTTTTCTCAGATCCACGTATCTGTTATGAACTCTATAAAGTATATAAAAATTGATATAGATTATATAGATTGTAAAATAATTTTTTGTAATGAATTTTGTGTATTATATATACATATATTTTATTCTTTATACATTGAATATTGTTGATTTTTATGAAAAACTTAAACATCTATATCTAAAGAGAATAAAATAGAAATGAAGAGATAAGAACAAAATTACCTTTGATCTGGGGAAATCAATGATAATAATACTACTTTTATTTTCTGCCTGCACTTAGAACATTTTGTTATCCCCATTTAAAGTCAAGGTAAAATAATCGTGATGGTTAAGAATAAGTCTATGCAAAGAGTTAATATTCAAATTTAAACATCAGCTGCATAATAGATAATACGTAATATCTGGAGTAGGAGTCAGGAGATAAAAAGGTAGAAGAATTGTTGCTTTTGAATGGTGATGTAAAGTAGACTCTTGGCAGTCCCTTGGACTGCAAGGAGGTGAAATCAGTTGCTGATAAAGGAAATCAACCCTGACCATTCATTGGAAGGACAGATGCTGAAGCTCCAATGCTTTGGCCAGCTTAGGAGAAGAGCTGATTCATTGGAAAAGACCCTGATGCTGGGAAATATTGAAGGCAAAAGGAGAAAGGGGCGGCAGAGGATGAGATGGTTAGATAACATCACTGACTCAATGGGCATGAATTTAAGCAAATGCTAGGAGATAGTGAAGGACAGGGGAGCCTGGCATGCTGCAGTCCATGGGTTTGCAAAGATTCAGACATGACTTAGCCACTGATCACCAACCATGGTACATTTTCTACAGTAGAGAAGTAGCTTGAATATGGGTAAAATACACAAGGTCATTTGGAGGTAGTTGGATCAACCAGAATTAGGAACAAGAATTGTGAATTTTAATTCACTTATTAAGTAACCTCAAGTCACTGGGCTCCAAAGAGGAACAATTCAGTTATTCTGATAAACTAAAACTAATTTGCAGTGTAATTTTTATAAGGCTACAAAATTAGAAATTAGAAAAAAGAAAGCTCTATATACTTGTTGGCTTAGGTAAACCAACCCAGAAGTATTTTATTTTTCTCAGATCCACGTATCTGTTATGAACTCTATAAAGTATATAAAAATTGATATAGATTATATAGATTGTAAAATAATTTTTTGTAATGAATTTTGTGTATTATATATACATATATTTTATTCTTTATACATTGAATATTGTTGATTTTTATGAAAAACTTAAACATCTATATCTAAAGAGAATAAAATAGAAATGAAGAGATAAGAACAAAATTACCTTTGATCTGGGGAAATCAATGATAATAATACTACTTTTATTTTCTGCCTGCACTTAGAACATTTTGTTATCCCCATTTAAAGTCAAGGTAAAATAATCGTGATGGTTAAGAATAAGTCTATGCAAAGAGTTAATATTCAAATTTAAACATCAGCTGCATAATAGATAATACGTAATATCTGGAGTAGGAGTCAGGAGATAAAAAGAAGCCAGACATGTTTCAAGAAGCTGCAGTTTAGAAAACCCGGCCGATCTAAGTGGATGGATAAAGTTATTTTCATGTAATAGTCTAAATTGCCAAAGAAAAATATCACTGATGGTATTCTTGTTTCTGTGATGAGTTTCCATTTGAGTTTATGGGTCATCATGAAGCACATGGGGAACATTAGTGATTAAAAACATTCTGATTGTATGACTGCAGTAAATTAAGTATACTCAGAACATTAGCTGTTATTTGATTAGTTTTTCATTCTGCTTGATGGTACTGTAGTTTAATTTGGTGCAGCAGTGTCAGGGAGATCTTGTACAGGTTGCTACAAGGATCAGAGAAGGACTGGCCAGCTTCCTCTCATCAGGAAGTGCTGCCACAGGGGAAGCCCTCTGCTTCTAAACTTCATACCGGGCAGCTTTCCAAAAGTGCTTTCTTTCTTAGAATTTCCTTAAGACGTTGGGATGACAGCAGTCTGTATCTGGGAAGAGTTTTATTGGAAATTCAATATATTTCACATATGAATATAGTTCACATTAACATTATTAGCTAATGAAAATTATTTGTGTGTTACCTTCTTGCCAATTTTACTTCGGATTCTGCCCCTAGTGATTGATAACACAGATAAAGCAGCATGATCGTCCTTATAGGCAGATCTGTGTACTTTTTCCTTCTTAGAGTATTACATACTCCTTGTTGCTCACATTTTTTTGCCTCAGGAATTTAATGGGTTTAATGGTCTGTTTTTAAAAATTAATACTTTATTATTAATTTAATATATATTTTTTTTTTTTTAGATTTATTTTGGTGGGGGTGGGGTGGGGAGGGAGGGGAGCAGGCAGGCCACTTCTGTTGGTCCTTCGCTTGTCCATTTTCATCCATCTTTGCTCTGCGGCCCGTGTGGGCCTCCCATCGTGGTGGCCTCCGTTGTCACAGAGCACTGGCTCTGGGCACATGCGCTCCAGAGCTCCGGCTCGGTAATTGGACACATCGGTCCAGCCGCTCCGAGGCACGTGGGATCTTCCCAGGCCAGGAATCGAACCGGCGCCCCTTGCACTGCAAGGCGGTGTCCTTACCCACTGGACCACCAGGGAAGCCCAATTTAATATTTTTATGAGAAAGTCTCAGTAGTAAATCATGGTAGAAATGTTTATAGCTACATTAAACGTTCTTATTTACATATAGAGCATCCACTTAATAGATACCTAATATTTCCGTAAAGTATTTAAAACTGGCCATTATTCTGTTATTTTTCTTTTTTAGTTGTTCTGATAATTCCAGTCAGTTTCAAATATGGAACACATTCGACTATGGTTTATAATAATACTTAAAAAGAATTTTTAATAACCCTGGTAAGAAAGTATTCTTTTTTTAAAAATTCAATTTATTTATTTATTTTAAAGTTTTTACAGAGTTTTGTTGTTCACAGACATCTATGTTCCCGAGAAAGTATTCTTTAAACAAAATTTTTGTTGTTATCTTGTGGTTTAGTCACTAAGTTGTGTCTGACTCTTTTGCAACCCCATGGACTGTAGCCCGCCACGCTCCTCTGTCTGTGGGAATTCCCAGGCAAGCATACTGGAGTGGATAGACATTTCCTTCTTCAGGGGATCTTCCCGACTCAGGGATCAAACCCACATCTCCTATATCACAGATGAATCCTTTACTACTGGGACACCAGGAAAGCTTTCAACAAGATTATTGAAATACTGATGATCACTAATTGCGTAAACACATCGTTCACTCGTTATTTCTTACTTAACAGTAACATTTGTAACGTATTAACATTCAAATACTGTAATGTTACTAAACTGCCATACTGATGCATTGACACTACGGAATACTTTCACTTCCAGCATTATAGTTTCAGAAAGGCTAAGTATGCATAAACATTTGTTTCCCATTTCTGTAGGGGAAACATATTTGTATTTATCATGAACTACAGGGTAATGACATGACCGCCCTACCTCAGCGGTTCTGCTTTCAGTTTTTTAGGCAATAAAATTCATAGAGGATAAGTGAAAAATAATTGAGGAGCATTTTTATTTTTGCTAGAGTGTTTCTTATTGCTTTGCTGTGTAATATACTCTAAAATGTCTATTCATGAGTCAAAGGAAAAAGATTAGAGCTGAATTTCGGTATAGTGTGCATCCAAGCATTGAATTTGATCCTCAGTGTAGTAATTGGATGAGAGTGGTATTGTGTATCAAATTTATCCTTGCTCGTTTAGGTTGTTAGCAAATGGCTTTTATAACAAAGATTTTAGGGGAGGGGAGGACTTAAAGACATCGAATCCCTTTTCTTCTTTCTGGCAGATGTGGGGGGGTATCTTGTGGGGGGCTGGTTTTGTACATTGTAGGGGAGCGAGACAGGTAATAACAGAGAAGGAAAATAGAAGGCAGCAGACCATGGGAGGGTTTTTGACTACTGCCTTCATCACAGGAGGAATGGGGTGTCTGCCCTCCCTCAGCAAGCTCCTATGGGAGTCAGAAAGCAGATTATTTGTGGAAGCTCTTGCCCATGCTATTCTTTCTAGATCATTATTCTTGGACAGAGAGTGTATTTGCTGTCTGTTATTGCCGTCACACATTACTCCAAACATGGTGGCTTGAAACAACGTACAGGCTTATCATCTTACTGTTCTGGAGCTCAGAATTTCAAAATGGTCCTCAGTGGGCTGTAATCGTGGTGTTGGCAAGGCTTTAGTCCTTCTAGGCTCACTAAGAGGAAATTTTTTATTCTTGCCATTTTGCAGGTTTTAGGGGTTGGCTGCAGGTCCCTGGTTTATGGGCCCCCTTCCATCTTCAGAGCCAGCACTGGCCCCTCAGTCCTTCCCCTGACACAGGTTCCACCGCTGCTCTTTCACTTACCAGGACCTTTGTGATTCCGTTGGGTCCGCATGAATAATCTAAGATAACCTCCCCATTGCTGATTAGCAACCGAATTCCCATCTGTAGCCTTCATTCACCTCTGCCCTGCAAAGTCACCTGTGCAGTTTCTGAGGATTAGGGTGAAGCGATCTTGGGTGGTGTATTATTTTAACCTACCACAGATAGCCTAATTTGTGTTGATCCCTGTGCAGGTTTTATGCCAGTCTCTATCCCCCTCCCCCTCGTTTAGAGGCTCTGCTGCCGGGTGTGGCTACGTTGAGCATTCACACACCTTTAAACAGTCATCATGAACATTTGTCATGGTTTTGAACATCCACTTTGCCCTGGATGAAGTACAGTAGCGCCCCTTTATCTGTGATTTTGCTTTCTGCAGTTTCAGTCACCCGCAGTCAATCATGGTTAGAAAAGATTAAATGAAAAATTTCAGAAACAAGCAAGTCCTAAGTTTTAAATTGCATGCTGTTCTGAGAAGCCCAATAAACTCTCATGCCCTCCCACCTCTTCCCACTGTCCTAGAGGTGAGTGAGTCACCCCTTTGTCCAGCAACCCTCTTGGTTACCAGATTGACTGTAGAGATACTGCAGTGCTTGCGTTCCAGGGTTCCCTTATTTGACTGAATAGTGGCCCCAAAGTGCAAGAATAGTGATGCCAGGGACTTGCCTTGTGGTCCAGTGGCTAAGACGCCACGCTCCCAATGCAGGGGCCTGCGTTCAATCCCTGGTCAAGGAACTAGATCCCACATGCCACAGCTAAAGACCTCTGAAGCCACAACTAAGACTCGGTGCAGCCAAATAAACACATAAACATAAAATATTTAAAAAAAGAGTCGTGATTCTGGAAATTCGGATATTCTTTTGTGCCTAATCTATTGATAGAAGTTAACCTTTATTGTAGGTATGCTCATATAGGAAAAAGCATAGTAGTTTCAATGAAAAAAATGAGTCAATCTAAGAAATTGAGACTATTTTTGAAGCCAGTCTGAGGATAGTAGTCGCTGAGAGCTCCGGGAACTGTTCCGAAGAGGTAAAGGGGGAGGTGGACATATGTGATTTTGGCAGAGGGTACATGCGATTGAGTGGTCATCTAGGTAGAAGGTCAGTCAGTGGTGTTTTCAAGGAACAGATATCTTATTTAATGGTTTTATTGCTTTTCCAGGTATGGAAAAAGGCAAGAATCCAGATTCAGTGTCAATCACAGCATGGGACCATCAATTTATTATGTGTTCAAATAACATTTCATGACATGGGAAGTGCTCATGATATGATTTTAAAGTAAAAAAAAACTTTTGAAATTATATATACATTAGGCTCTCAGTTTTATGAATGTGTATCTGTGTGTGTGTGTGTGTGAGCACATAAGAGAGAGGTAGGAGAGAGAATCTCTGGGTCATCGGATGTTTGTTTTCTTCATTTCCCAGGTTTTCTAAAATGCATGCATGCATATTAAATAATCTGTAATCAGAAAATGCTATTTAAAAATATTTCTCCTAGAAATTCATATTCCTCTATTTTAGATTTCATATAACATTTTAAATAAAAATGCAAGTCCTTTTTCTGACCATAAAGTAGCTTTCTTGCTGTTCTTTTTTCCATCACTGTTTATTTCCAACCTTCCTTTCTCTGTGCTACTGAAGGAGGTCCATCTCCATTCACTGATGAGTAAAGCCCACGCCATACCTCACTGAAAGTGCTTACCTCTGTGATCTCTACCTTTGTCACTGTGTGCAGTGCTGAGCTTTGTGGACTTGGCTTCTTGCTGTTTCTAGCCTCATGGTTGCCATTGTTCATTCCAGTGCCCTTTCCCTTTTATTTGTTTTTACTGATCTCATTCTTCTTTTCTTGTGAAATGTTTATCCGCAAACACATCGGCAAACCTTCCAGAGCTCTGCTTGGATACAGTTAAACATTTCACTGAATGTGAGAATTAACAGTATATTTCTTTAGTATCTGTAGGTTTTTCTTTGTGGGCTCATTGAAAGCAAATGCAGCAGTTGGATGGAAATATGTCATCCCCGAAAGTCACAGACATAGGTCATGGTCTACAGGGGCCCGCTTCTGTCTTTAAAGGTTGCCTCCAGAGACATCTTGTGGATTGGTATGATTGTTGTCTTCTACAGTAATTCAGAAGGCAGAAATTGTTTTCCAGTGCCAAACACACTCTGAATTCCTCCCCCCTTTTTTAAACCATTTTGGAGATAACATTGATAAAATGGGCAACCCTATTTGAACTTAGTTTATTCTGCCTCTACACATTCTCAGAATTGTGGACTCCTCATGTGAATAAAGGGGAATTTATTTTTCTATCATTTAATTAATGTCTTCGATCGTCAAAGTAATGTTTATTATTTCCTTGAGTTCCGTGTTCTGGAATTTGTTGGAGAGACAAATACCAGCTTGTCCTCTCCTTGTTGACTCCAATTTTATAGACTAGGATTACTCCCTTTCACTTTTCTTCTTGTAGGACAGAATAATTATAAGCTATTTTCCTTGCCCCTTGAAGTGTCCTTCCCCGTACTTTTCTTAGCTCAGGAATTGCTTTGTTGAGCTTGTGACCAAAACCTCTGCATTAACTCCAGGCTAAATATCAATAGATGAGAACATCATCACATTTTCTGTTTTGTTGTCTATATTGTTTCTTCTGAAATACTGAGCTGCAGAATTTGTCTAATTAAGTGATTCTTAGACCTGCTGGGTGTGCTGTTTCATATAACTTTTTCATCCATTCCCCCACTGATCCCCTTTTTGTGCTACTGAAGGAGGTCCATCTCCATTCACTGATGAGTAAAGCCCACGCCATACCTCACTGAAAGTGCTTACCTCTGTGATCTCTACCTTTGTCACTGTGTGCAGTGCTGAGCTTTGTGGACTTGGCTTCTTGCTGTTTCTAGCCTCATGGTTGCCATTGTTCATTCCAGTGCCCTTTCCCTTTTATTTGTTTTTACTGATCTCATTCTTCTTTTCTTGTGAAATGTTTATCCGCAAACACATCGGCAAACCTTCCAGAGCTCTGCTTGGATACAGTTAAACATTTCACTGAATGTGAGAATTAACAGTATATTTCTTTAGTATCTGTAGGTTTTTCTTTGTGGGCTCATTGAAAGCAAATGCAGCAGTTGGATGGAAATATGTCATCCCCGAAAGTCACAGACATAGGTCATGGTCTACAGGGGCCCGCTTCTGTCTTTAAAGGTTGCCTCCAGAGACATCTTGTGGATTGGTATGATTGTTGTCTTCTACAGTAATTCAGAAGGCAGAAATTGTTTTCCAGTGCCAAACACACTCTGAATTCCTCCCCCCTTTTTTAAACCATTTTGGAGATAACATTGATAAAATGGGCAACCCTATTTGAACTTAGTTTATTCTGCCTCTACACATTCTCAGAATTGTGGACTCCTCATGTGAATAAAGGGGAATTTATTTTTCTATCATTTAATTAATGTCTTCGATCGTCAAAGTAATGTTTATTATTTCCTTGAGTTCCGTGTTCTGGAATTTGTTGGAGAGACAAATACCAGCTTGTCCTCTCCTTGTTGACTCCAATTTTATAGACTAGGATTACTCCCTTTCACTTTTCTTCTTGTAGGACAGAATAATTATAAGCTATTTTCCTTGCCCCTTGAAGTGTCCTTCCCCGTACTTTTCTTAGCTCAGGAATTGCTTTGTTGAGCTTGTGACCAAAACCTCTGCATTAACTCCAGGCTAAATATCAATAGATGAGAACATCATCACATTTTCTGTTTTGTTGTCTATATTGTTTCTTCTGAAATACTGAGCTGCAGTTTCATGTTGTTGCCTGCATTCTTAGTCATAAGATTCAATGAAGTCAGGACATAATCATTAGACCTGCTGGGTGTGCTGTATCCTTGGGGAGATGAATTGTAGAGAGAAACCCAGAAGAGCTGCCTACTTGGAAATCATCATTTAGGTGATGATTGTGTGGTGATTCATGTATATATTTATATTTTCAACAAGTATATATATAGGATGCTTTAACTGAGAAAACTCTAGTGAATGAAAAGTTACTGAGGATTGCGTACACACACACACACACACACACACACAAGCTGGTAGAAGGAAAGGATCATCAGGTAAAGAGGGCTCATCAGGTGGTTGGATGAGAGGCAAACCCAGCATGGACTAAATTCTTGCTGAAGGGAATCCTCAAAATGACAGATGAATGGCTAAAGACTATATGGTGTATATATACAATAGAATATTACCCAGCCATAAAAAAGAATAATATTACCTGCAGCAATATGGATAGACCTAGTAATTATCATATTAGGTGAAGTAAATCTGAGAAAGACCAATATCACATGATATCACTTATATGTGTAATCTAAAATGTGACACAAACTTATTTACAAATGTGACACAAACTTATTTACAAAACAGAAACAGACTCACAAAGAAAACAAACTATGCTTACCAAAGAGGATAGTGGCTGGTAGGGGGGAAATAAATTAGGAGTTTGAGGTTAACATATACACACTACTATACATAAAACAGATAAGCAACAGGGGCCTAATGTATAGCATAGGGAACTATATTTAATATCTTGTAATAACCTACAATGAAAAAGAATATATGTGTGTGTATATAACTAAATCACTTTGTCGTACGTGAAACTACCAGCTTGTCCTCTCCTTGTTGACTCCAATTTTATAGACTAGGATTACTCCCTTTCACTTTTCTTCTTGTAGGACAGAATAATTATAAGCTATTTTCCTTGCCCCTTGAAGTGTCCTTCCCCGTACTTTTCTTAGCTCAGGAATTGCTTTGTTGAGCTTGTGACCAAAACCTCTGCATTAACTCCAGGCTAAATATCAATAGATGAGAACATCATCACATTTTCTGTTTTGTTGTCTATATTGTTTCTTCTGAAATACTGAGCTGCAGTTTCATGTTGTTGCCTGCATTCTTAGTCATAAGATTCAATGAAGTCAGGACATAATCATTAGACCTGCTGGGTGTGCTGTATCCTTGGGGAGATGAATTGTAGAGAGAAACCCAGAAGAGCTGCCTACTTGGAAATCATCATTTAGGTGATGATTGTGTGGTGATTCATGTATATATTTATATTTTCAACAAGTATATATATAGGATGCTTTAACTGAGAAAACTCTAGTGAATGAAAAGTTACTGAGGATTGCGTACACACACACACACACACACACACACAAGCTGGTAGAAGGAAAGGATCATCAGGTAAAGAGGGCTCATCAGGTGGTTGGATGAGAGGCAAACCCAGCATGGACTAAATTCTTGCTGAAGGGAATCCTCAAAATGACAGATGAATGGCTAAAGACTATATGGTGTATATATACAATAGAATATTACCCAGCCATAAAAAAGAATAATATTACCTGCAGCAATATGGATAGACCTAGTAATTATCATATTAGGTGAAGTAAATCTGAGAAAGACCAATATCACATGATATCACTTATATGTGTAATCTAAAATGTGACACAAACTTATTTACAAATGTGACACAAACTTATTTACAAAACAGAAACAGACTCACAAAGAAAACAAACTATGCTTACCAAAGAGGATAGTGGCTGGTAGGGGGGAAATAAATTAGGAGTTTGAGGTTAACATATACACACTACTATACATAAAACAGATAAGCAACAGGGGCCTAATGTATAGCATAGGGAACTATATTTAATATCTTGTAATAACCTACAATGAAAAAGAATATATATGTGTGTGTATATAACTAAATCACTTTGTCGTATACGTGAAACTAGCACCCCGTTGTAAATTAACTATACTTCAATTAAAAATGATTAATCCATGTGAATTAATCTAATATGTCTAATCAGCTTTGAGGGCCAGCTCTGTTGTTCCTGGGTTTAAAAAGGTATTAAATTAAAATTAAAAACAAAAAATGATTTCTTTAGGAGAAATGAAAAGAACTTGAGTTTGGTTATATTTCCTCTCTCTCCCCCTTCCTTCCTTTCTCACTTGATTGTATTTTCTAAGCTTTCACAGGGCTCTATTATAGATCTTATACCTCTTACATCAGGGCATCTTGTAGATGATGTATATATATTTCTGTCTGCTCATTGGTTCCGTAAGAAACTTGAAAGAATCTAAATCTCATTTATATCCTTTTTTAAAAAACCTCATTTATATCTTATATAGTCACATGGAGTCCTATTGTGCCTCACATATAATTGATTTTCAACAAATGTAAAACTTTGTTTTATGCTTAATTAAGTGTGATTTCACAACTTTTAACAATATGAAATACCGTCATGTGAAACGTGTTAAATGTTTGTGCTCTGGGAGACAAGCTTCCATTTGAGAAGTAGAAGGGATTTTAAGGCAGAAGATGAAAATATGTTCTAGTCTATAAGGGTAATCAGATGCCGTAATCAGTTTTCAGAGAAAGAGGTGGAATCTCCATCCCCGGAGATTTTAAATGATTGGGCAGAGAAAACATCTGCGAGAATGGCTGAAGCATTCCACCTGTCCTGAGGCAAACAGACAGAATGACCAACGGTCCTCTGATTCTTTGATTACTTGGCCTGGAGAAAAGAAGACAGAGGGAAGAGGTGGAAACCACTTCAGATATGAAAAAACAGGTCTTACTGCTTTCCACAGGAGAACAGGTCGAAGGAACTTAGCCTGATGTCTTAAGGACCGGAGTTACGTTTTATTTTATTTTGTTATTTTTTTAGATATTTATTTATTTATTTATTTGAGGGGGGCGGGGTGGGGAGGGAGGGGATCAAGCAGGCCACTTCTTTGGTCCTTCATTTGTTCATTCTCATCCATCTTTGTTCTTTGGCTCCTGTGGACCTCCCATCACGGCGGCCTCTGTTGTCACAGAGCACCGGCTCTGGGCGCATGCGCCCCAGAGCTCCGGCTGGGTAATTGAACACATCGGTCCAGCAGCTCCGCGGCACGTGGGATCTTCCCAGGCCAGGGAACGAACCAGCGCCCCTTGCACTGCAAGGTGGTGTCCTTACCCACTGGACCACCAGGGAAGCCCACGGAGTTACGTTTTAGAGTTAAGGATTTTAAGACACACGTCGTGAAAATCCCAGGGGAACCTGCAAAATAAAGGAGTTATTTGTGGGAGATGTGGTGTCAGCTCTGATTCGGTTGCAGTAAAAATATTGTTGACGTTATTCCGAATGGAGAGAATTATTCTGAGACATTATTTTCAGTGCATAGTGTTCTTTTGGGAAAGGGACATTTCTAAAAGTGGTATTTTCAAGCACCAAGCATCATGATGGCTTCAAGGCTAGGAGGAGAGAAACGAGATACTAAGTGAGAAATCCTGCTCTTCCCAACGCCTGTTCAGGGATGTGTTGTTTAACCAGTACCAGAGGGTGGAAGGGAGGGGGACACAGCCCTGCTTCTCTGGATCAGCCTTGTTTTGGTCACTGAACCTTTTCCCAAAGAAAATATAGAAGAACTGGGAGCTACCAGAATCTTGCCCATGCAAAGGGAACCAGAATACCTGTCGAAAGGAATCCTTTAGTATTTGGCTGTAATTTCAACACTCAGCCACACGATGTCACAATTGGCTTTTGAGTTTCACTGTGTGTTTGTCTTAAATTATAGATGAAGGCGTTTTCAAAGCTGGAGAGGAGAGGTCAGAAACGCGGGGGGCGGCTGAAGTCCAAGAAGATGAAGACACTCAAGTTGAGATTCCAGTTGACCAGGTAGTCGCCATGCCTTCCAAAATACTTGGGAACCAATGACTACAAGTTTCCCTTTTTGTGTTATCTGCCCCTTGCTGTTGTCATGCAGATGCAAGTTAAAACTTGGGTGGTAGCTCTGTGGCTGAATGACCTTAAAAATAAAAGCACCTTCAGTTCTTCCTAGTATTTCTACAAAGAGGAGCCGCTAGAACAGTCTGTATTACAGAATATGATATATCTTTAATAAACAGCATGGAAGAATGAGGTGGGTTGGAATCAGGTATGAGATACAGAAGGAGACTTTTTGATACAAAAGTGTATTGGCATGGGGTTTTTATCTAGGAAAAAAAAGTGCTCCATTTAGAAGAGTAGTTTGAAAGCACTGTGGCTTTCTCTTCTTTCAGGTCCTTGAAATGGCTATGGTTGGAATTTGTTTTTTTGTAAAGGAATTGCTTATATAACTGCAGCTCAAATATTTGCTCTGTGTGTGTTAAATTTTTTTTTAGGCCAATGGAACACTGTGCTGTAGAAGTGTGTGTGTGTGTGTGTGTGTGTGTGTGTATACATGCATGTGCATAGAGAAGAAACTAAGTAGTATTCATTCTGGCTAAATGATATAAGAAAGAAAAGTCATGTAGACTTTATAATACAGTTCAATCAGATTCCTTACAGTTCTAAGTGGAGGATTGGAATTTAAGTGAGGAGGGGGAATTCATAATCACAGGCTCAAGGGAATACAAAATCACCAGAAATTGCCACTTATCCTCTGACTGTTAAGTGATATTTCTTTTCCAAAGAGCAAATTTCACAATCCAGCAAATTCCATAGATGATGTTCTCAGTTGTATTTGTTTTAATATTGCAGTAGTGAAATTACTGCCTGATTATTCTGCAGGCATTTTCTGTAAGTATCACCTTCCTGATGAAAGGCTTAATGTGTTAAAAATCACACAGATTTAAAAAATCCAATTTATTATCCAGGATTAGCTACAACTAACAGTTTTTCATAAACTCCAGTTATAAGTATATCTTCCCTGAGGGAAGCCAGAATTTTATGTTTTTGATGAAGCTATAATTAAATATTATATTTTTAAGACAGAAGAGAAATCATGAAATACGTACAACACCTGATAGCAGTAGAAGCCAAGACTAATTTATATTCCAAAGTCAAAAATGCCAAGTATCAAGAGAAAGTCATAGCATTATATCAACGAGCTTTGTCATTTTGCAGATGCAAGTTAAAACTTGGGTGGTAGCTCTGTGGCTGAATGACCTTAAAAATAAAAGCACCTTCAGTTCTTCCTAGTATTTCTACAAAGAGGAGCCGCTAGAACAGTCTGTATTACAGAATATGATATATCTTTAATAAACAGCATGGAAGAATGAGGTGGGTTGGAATCAGGTATGAGATACAGAAGGAGACTTTTTGATACAAAAGTGTATTGGCATGGGGTTTTTATCTAGGAAAAAAAAGTGCTCCATTTAGAAGAGTAGTTTGAAAGCACTGTGGCTTTCTCTTCTTTCAGGTCCTTGAAATGGCTATGGTTGGAATTTGTTTTTTTGTAAAGGAATTGCTTATATAACTGCAGCTCAAATATTTGCTCTGTGTGTGTTAAATTTTTTTTTAGGCCAATGGAACACTGTGCTGTAGAAGTGTGTGTGTGTGTGTGTGTGTGTGTGTATACATGCATGTGCATAGAGAAGAAACTAAGTAGTATTCATTCTGGCTAAATGATATAAGAAAGAAAAGTCATGTAGACTTTATAATACAGTTCAATCAGATTCCTTACAGTTCTAAGTGGAGGATTGGAATTTAAGTGAGGAGGGGGAATTCATAATCACAGGCTCAAGGGAATACAAAATCACCAGAAATTGCCACTTATCCTCTGACTGTTAAGTGATATTTCTTTTCCAAAGAGCAAATTTCACAATCCAGCAAATTCCATAGATGATGTTCTCAGTTGTATTTGTTTTAATATTGCAGTAGTGAAATTACTGCCTGATTATTCTGCAGGCATTTTCTGTAAGTATCACCTTCCTGATGAAAGGCTTAATGTGTTAAAAATCACACAGATTTAAAAAATCCAATTTATTATCCAGGATTAGCTACAACTAACAGTTTTTCATAAACTCCAGTTATAAGTATATCTTCCTGAGGGAAGCCAGAATTTTATGTTTTAGATGAAGCTATAATTAAATATTATATTTTTAAGACAGAAGAGAAATCATGAAATACGTACAACACCTGATAGCAGTAGAAGCCAAGACTAATTTATATTCCAAAGTCAAAAATGCCAAGTATCAAGAGAAAGTCATAGCATTATATCAACAGGGAGAGCTCTTTGTTATTCTCTTTAAGTTTTGAAATCTGTGATAGGTATTTCTTTACTTGTGATTTTGATGACCACCAGGAAGGGCCAGGGTTGGTGGGGGCCCAGAATCAATCTCTGTTAATACTTGAACAGCCTTGGAAAGGGTCTGCAGAGCTTGATTTCGTATTTGGCACAAGAGTACTAGCTTATTAAAGTACGAGTATGCTAGAGAGACTGATTACACAGATTGTTAAAGGCTGGGCAATATCAACAGATTGATGTCAGTGTGAAGAAAAGGTGGAAACCGGGTAACAGGGTCAGAAAAATTGCTTTCTTCTTTGACCCTATTGGTAATAGAGTTAGAATTGTCTAGCTCAGGGGGTTGACATGAGATGCCTGTGAAGTCAGGTCTTCGAGTCATTCTCTCTGTGGCCTAGTGATCTTTTACTCCACATCCTAATCAGCTATGTCATAAGTATTGTGAAAAACCAAGTGAGAGAGTGGAGACATTAGTATAAAGCTGATGGTCGTTAAGAACAGCTCTGAAAAGAAAAAAGTTAAAGTGTTAACTGCTCAGTTGTGTCTGAATCTTTGCAGCCCCATGGACTGTAGCCCACCAGGCTCCTCTGTCCATGGGATTTTGCTGGCAAGAATACTGGAGTGGGTTGCTATTTCCTTCTCCAGGGCCTCTTCCATACCCAGGGATTGAAGAGGTCTTCTGCATCATAGGCAGATGTTTTTTACCATCTGAGCGACCAGAAGAGTCGAGGATCTGCCCTAATGGTGATGTTCATTAAGCAATAGCTACTATTTATTCAGTGCTTACTGAGTGCCAAGCACTGTGCTGGGCACTTTTACCTCGTAGAATTATGATGACAACCCTGCAAGATAGGTCTTACCACTCCTATTTTATAGATGGAAAGCAAGCTCCTATAGGTAAAATTACTTGCCCATCAGTTGTACTGTTAAGTAGAAGGTCTGAGGTTCGAGTTCAGGTCTAACTTCAAAGAACAGAAGTGATTGGTGGGGGAAGAGTATTGAATACCCTCCTCCCTGCCAAAAGCCAATTATTAACCCAAGGCAGGAAAAAAATTCCTGCATAAGAAAGGAAATGTCCATCATATACTACTTGGTTCAGCTGTTGATGATACATATATTTCCTTTTGGGCCATACCTGCCTAACTTCTTTGGATTTATTTCCCATCATTTCAGTGGCTTGTGTTGTGGCTTTAGTCAAAGTACCATGAAGAAGGGTGTGTGTGTGTGTGTGTGTGTAAATATCTTATGCAAATTGGCCAAGTAGTTTATACATGCTTGAAAAATGAATCCAGTTTCAAAAGTAAGTATTAAAACCTCTGTTGAGAGGCAATTCTCCATGAATCTCTGGTGTTTCTGCATGTTTTGTGAGTAGAAGCAGAGATTGCCTTTGTGCTATTTTATCAAGGATGTTTGCATAGTGAACAGCTTCCAAACACAGAGATACTGACTTCTCTGGAACAGTCTTTCTCAACCAAGGTGCTTTGCTTCCAAGGAAGCATTTGACGATTTCTGGAGACATTCTTGATCATTATAAATGAGGAAGTACTAGTGACACTAGTACTAGTGTGTAGTGGCCAGGGAATCGGCTCCATATCTTGTAATTCACACGACTGTCTTCAGAGCAAAAAATTACCCTATCCTAAATGTCAGCAGTGCTGAGGTTAAAAAATTCGGGTGTGGAGCAAAGGCTAGGTTTGTTTATGATTCAATATAATAAAGATAATATCTCTCTGTGGTGCCATTATAAAAGATGTGGTGCCATTGAGTTGTATACTTAAGACTACTTACAATGGTAAATTTTTTTTTTTAACATTTATTTTATTTATTTATCTTTTGAGGGATGGGGTGGGAGGGAGGGGAGCGGGCGGGCCACTTCTGTTGGTCTTTCATTTCTCTATTTTCATCCGTCTTTGCTCTTCGGCTCCTGTGGGCTTCCCATCGCAGTGGCCTCTGTTGTCAGAGCGCTGGCTCTGGGCGCATGCGCCCCAGAGCTCGGCTCGAATTGGACACATCAGTCCAGCCGCTCTGCAGCACGTGGGATCAGGTACTGAGGTCTACGAGTTCAGGTCTAACTTCAAAGAACAGAAGTGATTGGTGGGGGAAGAGTATTGAATACCCTCCTCCCTGCCAAAAGCCAATTATTAACCCAAGGCAGGAAAAATTCCTGCATAAGAAAGGAAATGTCCATCATATACTACTTGGTTCAGCTGTTGATGATACATATATTTCCTTTTGGGCCATACCTGCCTAACTTCTTTGGATTTATTTCCCATCATTTCAGTGGCTTGTGTTGTGGCTTTAGTCAAAGTACCATGAAGAAGGGTGTGTGTGTGTGTGTGTGTAAATATCTTATGCAAATTGGCCAAGTAGTTTATACATGCTTGAAAAATGAATCCAGTTTCAAAAGTAAGTATTAAAACCTCTGTTGAGAGGCAATTCTCCATGAATCTCTGGTGTTTCTGCATGTTTTGTGAGTAGAAGCAGAGATTGCCTTTGTGCTATTTTATCAAGGATGTTTGCATAGTGAACAGCTTCCAAACACAGAGATACTGACTTCTCTGGAACAGTCTTTCTCAACCAAAGGTGCTTTGCTTCCAAGGAAGCATTTGACGATTTCTGGAGACATTCTTGATCATTATAAATGAGGAAGTACTAGTGACACTAGTACTAGTGTGTAGTGGCCAGGGAATCGGCTCCATATCTTGTAATTCACACGACTGTCTTCAGAGCAAAAAATTACCCTATCCTAAATGTCAGCAGTGCTGAGGTTAAAAAATTCGGGTGTGGAGCAAAGGCTAGGTTTGTTTATGATTCAATATAATAAAGATAATATCTCTCTGTGGTGCCATTATAAAAGATGTGGTGCCATTGAGTTGTATACTTAAGACTACTTACAATGGTAAATTTTTTTTTTTAACATTTATTTTATTTATTTATCTTTTGAGGGATGGGGTGGGGAGGGAGGGGGATGGGCGGGCCACTTCTGTTGGTCTTTCATTTCTCTATTTTCATCCGTCTTTGCTCTTTGGCTCCTGTGGGCTTCCCATCGCAGTGGCCTCTGTTGTCGCAGAGCGCTGGCTCTGGGCGCATGCGCCCCAGAGCTCCGGCTCGGTAATTGGACACATCAGTCCAGCCGCTCTGCAGCACGTGGGATCTTCCCAGGCCAGGAATTGAACCGATGCCCCTTGCACTGAAAGGTGGTGTCCTTACCCACTGGACCACCAGGGAAGCCCAATGGTAAAATTTTATGTGAAGATTATTTTATCACAATAAAAATATTTGGAAAAAAAAGATTTGGGCTCCATAACCTTGGGGTTCTTCCCCTGTAATGCCAGCTGCCGTGTGTATCACCCTGTTCACATTGCCCTGTGGGTACGGGCCCTCGGGCAGTGAGTACAAATGCCAATCCTCTGTTGTTGCTGTGAGCCCTGAGGTCCTTTGTCACTGACCCTGTAGTCTCTTGTCTTCTGCCAGCATCCATGAAAAGATGGCAGGCTAATAGGTTAGCTTGTTAAGTATGGTCAAATTTCATATCTTTCATAGCCTCTACTGATCCCTGTAGAGTGTGTTTAAGTTTGTGTAATGGGGACTCCATTGACTAATTTCAGCTAAAAACTTGTTTGCACTGTGTCCCAAGGTCTAGACTCAAGCTAATTTTTTTTTAGAGACAAATACTGGATCTAATACTACCAAGCCTATGGGAAACTGAAGAATGTCACATTCTTTCATAGATTTGGGGAGGCCAGGACCAATTTCTTTTCTCAGGGAAGAGTTTAGGTCTCATAAGAGTAAAATGCTGTTTTAAAATTTTATTTTTTTGCATTCACATTCCTCATCAATCTGGTTTCCCATAAGCAGTGAAGCAAGTGTCTGGTGAACTAATGTCTGTGGTTCTACCCTGGCTCTACTGACTTGGTTGTCAAGATGCTCCATTTATAAACTGGTGCTTTTCCAAACTAAGGAGGCAAGAAATGAGACTGTTCCATTAGAGTTGACTCAGCAGCCTCTTAAATAAGTGAAGATCAGGCAGGAGAAGCCACCATCTCCACGACACAGGCAAATAAATACCTGTAAAATAGGCACAGAGCAATTATATTTTAGATTTTGTGCCATTTGAGAGAGGAGAGCAGAAAATGTGGAGAGTTACTTCAGAGTGGTCTTGGATTATTTTATAACATTTTCCATCCATTTGTAGTTGAGTCAGAGTAGTAATAAAATGAGAACTGCAAGATGTTTTTTATGCTAAGTAGTTTCTTTAAATGACGTTTAAGCCAGCATCATGAACACAGGAGCAGTGAAAGCTTAGCCCTTTTTTTTTTTTTCAATTGGAGTTTCAATATATACTGTTTTCTTATTGATTGATTTAAAGCTTAATACATCCTTAATGACAAAGTTACACATATACTCTTCTAAGAAATCAGCCTATTTAACAAAAATTATAACAAAAAGAACAGTCACTTGCCCCAGCCTTCCCCACCTGTGTTTCTGCTCTGCAGATCTACCTGATTTGAACTGTTACCTGTTTCTCATGGAATATGTGACTGTGTTTCTAAACCATGTGTTCTCTCTATTTTAATACCTCTGAGATCTTTGAATCTTCTAAGTGATGACATGTCATAGTTTAATTGGCATTTTGAGGGGGTACTTTTAATTGGTGACATCTTAAATCCAGTACCTTATTTTTCTAACTTAGATACTATTTATTACGTTTATCTCTGATGATGATGGAAGATGATTATTAAGTCTCTTACCAACCCTTGTCTTCCTCTCCCACACCCAGCCAAATCAGGCCATATTCACACACACATGCACCCGTCTCTTACTTTCTTTACACTCTAATTTTGTAATAATTTTTGTCCAGATCCACATTCTATCTGCACATTATTTTTACTTTGAAAGTATTGTTTTAGCTGAGCCATAAAGGATACACTAATCTGCCCCCAAATTTTTTTTCAAAATCTGGTTTCCCATAAGCAGTGAAGCAAGTGTCTGGTGAACTAATGTCTGTGGTTCTACCCTGGCTCTACTGACTTGGTTGTCAAGATGCTCCATTTATAAACTGGTGCTTTTCCAAACTAAGGAGGCAAGAAATGAGACTGTTCCATTAGAGTTGACTCAGCAGCCTCTTAAATAAGTGAAGATCAGGCAGGAGAAGCCACCATCTCCACGACACAGGCAAATAAATACCTGTAAAATAGGCACAGAGCAATTATATTTTAGATTTTGTGCCATTTGAGAGAGGAGAGCAGAAAATGTGGAGAGTTACTTCAGAGTGGTCTTGGATTATTTTATAACATTTTCCATCCATTTGTAGTTGAGTCAGAGTAGTAATAAAATGAGAACTGCAAGATGTTTTTTATGCTAAGTAGTTTCTTTAAATGACGTTTAAGCCAGCATCATGAACACAGGAGCAGTGAAAGCTTAGCCCTTTTTTTTTTTTTCAATTGGAGTTTCAATATATACTGTTTTCTTATTGATTGATTTAAAGCTTAATACATCCTTAATGACAAAGTTACACATATACTCTTCTAAGAAATCAGCCTATTTAACAAAAATTATAACAAAAAGAACAGTCACTTGCCCCAGCCTTCCCCACCTGTGTTTCTGCTCTGCAGATCTACCTGATTTGAACTGTTACCTGTTTCTCATGGAATATGTGACTGTGTTTCTAAACCATGTGTTCTCTCTATTTTAATACCTCTGAGATCTTTGAATCTTCTAAGTGATGACATGTCATAGTTTAATTGGCATTTTGAGGGGGTACTTTTAATTGGTGACATCTTAAATCCAGTACCTTATTTTTCTAACTTAGATACTATTTATTACGTTTATCTCTGATGATGATGGAAGATGATTATTAAGTCTCTTACCAACCCTTGTCTTCCTCTCCCACACCCAGCCAAATCAGGCCATATTCACACACACATGCACCCGTCTCTTACTTTCTTTACACTCTAATTTTGTAATAATTTTTGTCCAGATCCACATTCTATCTGCACATTATTTTTACTTTGAAAGTATTGTTTTAGCTGAGCCATAAAGGATACACTAATCACATTTTTTTTCTTGTGTAATATTTTTTCCTCATCCCTAGTTTAGTAATTGCCTTTATTTTTTAATTGTTTTGCTTTTTTGTAAAATTTTTGGCCTCTTTTCATTGATTTTCCATCCATTCATTTTCATCCATCTTTATTCTTTTGCCTGTGTGGGCCTCCCATCACAGTGGCCTCTCTCGTTGCAGAGCACTGGCTCTGGGCGCATGTGCTCCAGAGTGCTGGCTCCCAACTGGACACCTTGGTCCAGCCACTCCTCGGCATGTGGGATCTTCCCAGGCCAGGGATCGAACTGGTACCCCTTGCACTGCAAGGCAGCCTCTCTACCCACTGGAGCACCAGGGAAGCCCCCGTTTTGTTATTGTTGTTTAATTTTGCTTGGTTTTCTAAGTTTTCATTTGATTAGTTTTCTAATCTCTATAGCTATTCCCAAGCCATCCCCAGCCTCTGTCAGAATGGTTGATCTCTTGATGTAGTCAGTGTACACAGTGACAATAAATCTCAATTTCTTTTTTTTCTCAAGTGCTTCAGTCACCTGGCTTAGGCTGGCTAGTTGGTCTTTGGATCTACTTTTCAGAATTCTCCTGGTATTTTCTTCCCCATTAGTTTGTGGATTTCTTTTGCTTCTCCAGTGGGTGGATTCCCTGATAGGTTCTGTGTCTTCCTCTTTATTGGTCATGGCTTTGCTATTTTTGTGGTGCTCACCTCTGGCTGCCTGGGAGAAGCTTTATGGGAGCCTTTTGAGACTGCATGTCTGAATTTTTTTTTTTTTTTGCTTTACACAAACTTGCTTGTAAGCCAGACTAGATATAAAGTTCTAGGTTAGATATAACTTCTCTTAGAATTCTGAAAGTGTTGCTCAATTGTTCTTCCCATTTAGAGTGGCATTTGGCAAGTCTCATGGCATTCTGCTTCCTGGGCCTTGTTAAAGAATCCCTTTTCACTCTCTGGCAGCTTTCAGACTCTCTTTGTTCTTGGTATTCTGAAAAGTTTCAGTTACATGCCATGGTGAGTGTCTTTTAGTTTATTGGAGTGGGTATTCAATGGGCTGTTTTATTCTGTCAGTGTTTGCTTTTCAGTTCTAGAAAAAACTGTTGAATTATTTCTTAGGTCGTATTCTTCTTTCCGTTTCTTTACTCTCCTTCTGGAGCTCCAAGTATTTGGATATAGGATCTCCTAGAGTCTCCTACTTTCCTCCATATTGGATATTTTTTTCTATTTTCTCAATTTAAAAAGAAATCAACAAGCTTCAAAATTTAGTTTCCATCTGTTGATTTTTTTCCAGCCATCGTATTTTTAATTTTTAAGAGCTCTTTCATAATCCCTAAATGTTCCTTTTTTTATAGCATCCTATTCTTGTTTCATGTATGTGATATTCTTACCTTATCTCTCCAAGGATTAATCTCTTATTTAAACTTTCTTTTCCTGAACTATGTTTGTTTCTTTTTTTTTTTTTTTCTCTCTCCCTCTCTCTTATTTCTGTATATCTTCATGATCTCTGCCTCCATGTTAGAGACTCTCCTGAGCTGTCTGGGTAGACTTTTTAAAAATTGAAACATATTTGAGATATATCAGTGTATAAATTTAAGGTGTATGTCTGGTTAGATTTTAGGGAAAAGCATTAGGGAAACTCTGTGTCCATTAGCAGATCTCATTAGGCTGGTGAAGTTTCACTATAGTGATCAGTTTTGCCATTTGATTGGCATACCTCCAGTTTCCCATATCTATGTTATACCTTTGGGTTGGTCTGTTTCTGTTAAGTGGAATCTTTCAGTCTCTTGCCTTGATGGTGTAAACCTGGCTGTGTGAGCATTTAGGGATTGACTGTGGGAAGGAGGCTCGGGGACCTTAAGTAAAAGATTGTTTAAGTAGAGACATCTATTCTTCTGGGGTGCAGTTTGGCGCCCTTGTTCTCACTGTGCTTGAGTCCAGCCTCTTAATGGTTCAACCTCCTTAAAGAATAAACCTCCTTTATTTCTCCAAGGGCAGCAAGGGTGTCTTGGAAGTCTACTTTTTTCTTTTAAAACTCTAAGCCAGCCCACCTGCTTTTAGTTACGTGTTATGCCCCTTCTTTCAGAGATAGATGGTGCTTCCAATCCCTAAGACTTCTGTAGTTTTTCTCAACATGCAAAGCTTGCTTTTTGGCTTTCCCTCCCTTCCTGCAGACTCAAATTTTAGCTTCTTTGGTTCTGCTGTTGTTGGCCCCACATCCACTGGCTTTATTTACAGTTTCCCAAATTTTGTGGCTATTATTTCCTTCTCAGGCTTCTGTGTCCATATAGGTGCATCCCTTTAAAAAGTTCCCTTACCTAAATTTTAGAGGGGACTCAGAAGGGAGCTCAGAAGAAAACCCCATGCATTTGTTCAATCTGCTGTGTTTAACCAAAAATGACTTTCACACTCATTCATGACTGTGAAAATAAACTGTCTTCATAGACTCTGTACTATGGCTGACAAACTGGTGACCTGTGACCTGCCAGCCTACAAGAGAATCTTTTTGACTGGCACAGGGCTTACAGTATAGAGTTTCCTTAATGGGCCGTGTCCTCTCTCCTTTTAAAAATTTTTTGTTTATTTATTTATCTTTAGCTGTGCTGGGTCTTTGTTTCTGCATGGGCTTTTCTCTAGTTGCTGCAAGTGTGGGTTGCTCTTTAGTTGTGGTGCACAGGCCTCTTACTGCAGTGTCTTCTCTTGTTGTAGAGCACGCCCTCTAGAGTGTGTGGGCTCAGGAGTAGGTCTTGGGCTCTGGAGCACAGGCTCGATAGTTGTGGCCCATGGGCTTTACTGCTCCACAGCATGTGGAATCTTCCTGGATCAGGGATTGAACCCATGTCTCCTACATTGGTAGGCAGATTCTTTTTTTATTATTTTTTTTCAATTGTGGAGTTTTGTTGTTTATAGCTTATATAATCCCAAGTCCATCATAGGTATATCTTTCGCCACCCCCTCACCTGAGCCCCTTTCCCACTCCCCCCCATCGAACCCCCCCAGGTTGTTGCCTAGCCCTCGTGTAAGACCACTTAGTCCCACAGCACGTTCACAGTGGTTATCTCTTTTACTTATGATAGTGTAGGTTTCCATGTTACTCTTCCCAAACTTTTTACTCAGTCTTCCCTCCCCTCAATGTCCATAGGTCTGTTCTCTATGTCTGTTTCTCCATCACTGTTCTGTGTGTGTAGTTATTAGTACATCTTACTGGATTCCATATGTATGTGTTAGTATACTATATTTGTCCTACTCTTTTTTTTTTTTTAAAAGATTTATTTATTTATTTATTTAGGGCGGGGGTTGGGTTGGGGAGGGAGGGGGTAGGTGGGCCACTTCTATTGGTCTTTCATTTCTCTATTTTCATCCGTCTTTGTTCTTTGGCCCGTGTGGGCCTCCCATCGCGGTGGCCTCTGTTGTCGCAGAGCGCCGGCTCTGGGCGCATGCGCTCCAGAGCTCCGGCTTGGTAATTGGACGCATCAGTCCAGCTGCTCTGCAGCACGTGGGATCTTCCCAGGCCAGGAATCGAACCGGCGCCCCTTGCACTGCAAGGCGGTGTCCTTACCCACTGGACCACCAGGGGAAGCCCCTGTCCTACTCTTTTTGACTTAACTTTACTTTGTATAATAGTTTCTAGATTCATCCAGCTCATCAGGACTGATTCTTCTGCTTTTCTTTTTAACGGCTGAGAAATATTCCATTGTGTGTATGTACCATAGCTTCTTTATCCATTCATTCGTCGATGGACATCTAAGTTGCTTCCATGACCTAGCTATTGTAGAAAGTGCTGCAGTGAACACTGAGGTACAGGTGTCTCTTTCAATTTTTGTTTCTTCAGGGTATATACCTAATCGTGGGATTGCTGGGTGATGCTTCTATTCCTAGTTTTTAAAAGAATCTCCATACTGTCTTCTATAGTGGTTGTATAAATTTACATTCCCACCAACAGTGCAAGAGTGTTCCCTTTTCTCCACACCCTCTCCAGCATTTATTGTCTGTGGATTTTTTGATGATGGCCATTCTGACTGGTGTGAGGTGATATCTCATTGTAGTTTTGATTTGCATTTCTCTAATAATTAGCAACGTTGAACATCTTTTCATGTGTTTTTGGTCATCTGTATGCCTTCTTTGGAGAGATGTCTCTTTAGGTCTTTTCCCCATTTTTCGATGGGTTGTTTGTTTTTTCGGTGTTGAGTTGTCTGAGCTGTTTGTATATTTTGGAAATTAACGATTTGTTGGTTGTTTCATTTGCTGTGATTTTCTCCCATTCAGTGGGTTGTCTGTTCACCTTGTTTGTAGTTTCTTTCGCTATGCCAAAGCTGTTAAGTTTCATTAGGTCCCACATGTTTATTTTTGTTTTTATTTCCATTATTCTAGAGGATGGGTCATAGAAGATCTTGCTTTGATTTATGTCATTGAGTGTTTTGCCTGTATTCTTCTCTAAGAGTTTTATGGTTTCTGTTCTTACATTTAGGTCTTTAATCCATTTGAGTTTATCTTTGTGTATGGTGTAAGGGAATGTTCCAACTTCATTTTTTTGTATATAACTGTCCAATTTTCCCAGCACAATTTGTTGAAGAGGCTCTGTCTTTATCCCATTTTATATTTTCACCTCCTTTGTCAAAAATAAGGTACCCATAGGTGTGTGGGTTTATCTCTGGGTTCTCTATCTTGCACTATTGGTCTATATTTCTGTTTTTGTGCCAGTACCGTACTGTCTTGATGACTGTTGCTTTGTAGTGTAGTCTGAAGTTAGGGAGATTGAGCCCTCTGGCTCCATTCTTCTTTCTCTGGATTTCTTTAGCTATCCAGGGTCTTTGTGGCAGGCAGATTCTTTACCATTGAACCTTCAGGGAACCCCTGGGGCCATGTACTCTTCAGTTTGCCGTAGGCCTCAGACCTCACACCTGCCCTGAATTACACATTTATGTTATTTGCCCAGCCCCTGGGGACATTTGAGTTTGTGATGCTGGATCTACACATAAAAAACACAGTGCCATTTTAAAGACTCTGCAGCCTTTAGGCTGTCACCGGAAACAGAGATCTGAAGTGCAGATATACCCACTGACAGAGTTTTGTCCCTTCTAGAGAATCAGCAGCCACGGATTCTCTTATGAAAGGTAAACTCATGCAGAGCTTGTTTGTGTTATTTTTCACAAGCCATAAAATACACAGAAAGATAAAGGAGGCGGTTGCTTCTGACCAGACCCCTAAATCTGTTTCAGTGAAATGTGTTTATTCATTCCATAAGATGTTATGGAAAAACCCAAACAAACTTTTTGCCCAACACCATATTAAAATGAGGGCTTCCCAGGTGGCTCAGTTGCAAAGAATCTGCCTGCCAATGCAGGAGACTCAAAAGATGCAGGTTCAAGCCCAGGGGTCGGGAGAAGGAAATGGCAACCCACTCCAGTATTCTTGCCTAGAAAATTCCATGGACAAAGAAGCCTGACAGGTACAGTCCATGATGTCACAAAGAGTCAGGCATGACTGTAGTGTTCGCTCACATGAACTACAGTATTAAAATAGGAAGTATAAATGTTCAGAACCAGAAGGAAGGCTGGTCTTGACTCCTTCCTTTGCCATGGGAGAAACAAAGCCCTGTATGGCAGCGGGAAATGCCATTTTCCCACACAGACCCAGACTGCTGGCGGCGTAGGTGGGGGTCCTACACAGGCATCCAGGGCTCCTGGCTTCTGCTTTGGTGCTCTGTCTGGCCGCCTCAGTGAAGGGAAGTGGGGAAATTAGGGGCTTCCAGTTATCTCACAAATGGAAAAAGATTCCATCTGAGTCGAGGGTTATTTGGCCTTCACTGCCTTCCCTGGAATGAAGGGTTTTTCATCGTTCTTTATCTTCCAGTCAGCCTCCTCTTAGTGAATTGGATTCATGTTTGGTGCTGCTGGCAACAGACGCAGCAGAAAGAGTCACGATGAGGATGCTCTGGCTTCTAAACTTCCCTGTGCCTCATCAAGAGGCTTTAATTGATAAGAATGGTGTTAAACCATTAAAACGCAGCCTTCAGGGATTTCTGATGTAAGAGAAAGAAAATAACATTTACTTATAAAGTGAGAAAGCTTAACAGGGAAGGTTTTTCTCTAAGATGATTAAATAGCTATCTAAACATACATTCTCAGTGTATTATATCTTATCCTAAGAGTGTCGTGGGCCCTCATGGAGTTCAGTGGGCCTGGCTGAGTCAGCTCTCGGCAGGGGTCAGGACCCAAACCTTCACTTTCCCTCTGTCCTTTCAGGGTCACATCTGTGAATAGAGCCACTCTTTTTTTATAGGTCATTGGACTTCAAACCATTCCCACACCCCACCTTGTGAAAATAAGCCTTTGAAAGCTGAAAACAGGAAGCGGTACTTTGCTATCATGAAAAATTGAAACTGATTATTTCCAAACACCTCATTCAGCTTGGGTAGGAGATGATTTTAGTCGCCATGGGAACAGAAATAAAGTAAGTGCAGTAACTTCTTTACTTTCAGCGTTGCTGCCTGAATTCTGCCGTCAAATCCAGAGACACACCTTCTATCCACAGCCTGTAACAAACCCTACTCTCAAATTTCAAAGGTAGCAAATGTTACACAGAGAAACAGACATCTAAGGTGGTATTATTATTGAGGAGTAAGGGTGGAGGTGTTCTGAACTCCAGTTTCTAGGTCTGGGATATTTCAAGGATGGAGTAAGAATGATAGATAAGAATGGGGAGGACTGCTGCTTGTTTAGGTACGCTCTCTTGCCTAGAAAGTTCTAGCTTGTGCTGTTACCTCAGACAGCAAGAGTTTTAAACATCCAAATACATTTCTTGGAGGAATTCTGATATAAATGTAAGAAAAAATCAACAGTTACTTCTAAAGTGGGTGGGACATCTGCTGTAGTCTCTGTTTAAATGCTGTTCCCATTTCTAATTTTTGGTGCTGCTGTTAGGGTCAAAGGTATAATGTGAGCTGAAGGCATAAGTTAGCTGAGCAGCCCATCTGTCTGTGGAAATGGCTTCCAAGTAATTGATCCTTCCGCTGTTTTGTGGCTTATTTCCATATGATTTCCATATTCCATCTTCTTTCCTTTTACTACTCAGGAATCCTGAGTTAACCTTTGTCACTGCACGCATATTCTCTAGAAAACCTGAAGACCTGCGATTTCCCCTGAGCCATCCCCGCTCGGATGCAGCCAGCAGTTAAAATGACCAGCCCTCTTCTGTCCCTACATATCAGCCTTTTTCTCAGGATATCCCCTTACAAAATAAATGGCCGGTTATGCATGTAGGGAAACCCAGGCAAAAATGCATTTGGAATATCAACGCTGTGTCATGTTAAGGAGAAACTCTAGTGCAACTTTTCTAGTAACAATATTAAGAGCACTTGTTTATGATAACGTGCTTTTAAGAAGGTAAAAGTCACAACTCAAAAAAGCTTCTGTGGGGCTTCCCTAGTGGTCCAGTGAGTAAGGACACCATCCTTGCAGTGCAAGGGGCGCCAGTTCCATCCCTGGCCTGGGAAGATCCCATGTGCCGTGGAGCGGCTGGACTGATGTGTCTAATTACTGAGCCGGAACTCTGGGGCGCATGAGCCTGGAGCCGGCGCTCTGCAACTACAGAGGCCACAGCGATGGGAAGCCCACAGGAGCCAAAGAACAAAGACGGATGAAAATAGAGAAATGAAAGACCAATAGAAGTGGCCCGCCTACCCCCTCCCTCCCCAACCCGCCCCCCCCAAAATAAATAAATAAATAAATGTTTAAGACTTGCGATATAATTCTCTTAAAAAAAAAGCTTCTGTGTTTAAGGGTATGTGTTATCTGTAATCATACATATATGTTTAGTATGTCTGTTAATCTAGCTGCATTCTGGATGTTCTTGATGTCAGTGAGACTGTGAGACTGGAATTATCTACACGATTTGGGCTATCATTATGTATATCAGCTTAGTGAGCGTAGAAGGTAGGATATAAGAATACCCTTTCTTGACGCCCATGAGAAGTAAGAATGGTGCTTTATATGGAATACAGTGTTGCACAATTATGCGTAGCCATGAGCTAATCCTGAAAGGTCAAGCTGGAGAAGCAGTATCTACCTGAAAATGGTTCTCTTCAAATTTTAGTCACAAATTGACTAAAATTCGGCATAGACACGAGGGGTGAGGACCTCGAAGCACAGGTAAAAATATCTTCCTAGTTTATCGCCTCAGCACTGATGTGTTTCTTTATTATAAAGTGACTTTTAAGAAATTGAGTGGCAGGGTGATGTAATTAGAATAAACCCTGCAGAGCTGTCTTTGTGGCTAAACATTATCCTGTCAACACTGCAGTGCTTCGTCACTCAGTCGTGTCCAACTTGGCGGCCCCGTGGACTGTAGCCCACCAAGTTCCTCTACCCGTGGAATTCCCCAGGCGAGAACACTGGAGTGGGGGTCTGTTTCCTGCTCCCAGAGGTCAAACCTGCCTCTCTTGGGTCTCCTGCATTGGCAGGCAGATTCTTTAACACTGGCCACCACCTGGGAAGCCCAGCAGTCAGTCCTGTTTTCTCCCAGTTTTCATACAGTTGATATTTTTAACTTACAAATATGATTTTCATTGAGTGAGGCATGATTACAATTAGAAAATTTAACCAAAGGGATCTTTTGTGGGTGGTAGTGCACGCACAATCACGCTTGTGTTATACGTGGCATAGAGGCTTTCCAAGTGCTGTCTGGGGACCGGCAGCATCAGCAGCGCCCGCGTTGTTGGAACTGCAGAGGCTCAGAAGTGCTGACTTAGAATCTGCATTTAAGAAGGTGCCCAGTGATGGAGAAGCATTGGCTTAGAAGACAGGAGGCTGGAAATAATTGTGTAACATTGAGTTGAGTTTGGGACGTTGCTCTGCATGTGATCTTGGGGAAATAGTACAGTCTCGTGGTCATAAAAGAGTTCATATCCCTCTGTCCCCGTGGGTGAGGTTTTAAACAAGTTTGACTCTTTGTGCTTCAGCTTGTTTATCTGCAAGTTGGGACGAGAATGGTATTTTCCTCAAGTATGGCATGCATATGAGGCACGTGGAACATAGGGTCAGGTCCTGGGTGAGTGCCCAGTGGACATGAGTCTTGGCACCCTCGTCTCTCCCTTCAAGCACATGCTATCCCTTCAGGCTTTTATCTGTGGGAGGCACATTTGAGTTAAATTCAAGACAATAAAGTACAGTCCTGTGGGAAATGGGGTGATGGACACAATGATGAATAAGAAAGAGTCCTTGCTTCTAGAAACTTCCAGAAGGCCTTCCTAGAGCTAAGGATGATATTTCCCCAATATTCCACAGTCATTCCAAGCACTATTTGAGGCATCGACTCGATAACAATTCACGTTCACTGTTTTCATATCACTCATGAGCAGGGGATAACAGTATACTGTGATTAGAGTTTAAAAGGTGTTCTGAGGGTGCAGATAAGGGGTGACAACTGGTCTGAGGGGACCTGGGCAGCTCTGGGGGAAGGCGGGTCTAACAGAGGGAAGGGAGAGTCAAGGTAGATGGAACAGAATGAATGACTGGCTAGTGCCAGCTTGTCACTACAACTGAAAAGTCGTGCTTTAGCTAGGGGGGGCACATACTAACGTATGGAAGTCATCCTTTTTTAGTGTCTCTTGCTGGCACATGTGTATTCCTTTGAAGAGTGAATAGAGTCCAGAAACAAAAAATGCAATTGGATAGGAAATTTGTTGCAAAAAGAGCATGACCGCACGTTCAGAAGGAAAGATAAAAGTAAGTACCTAAACACAAGGGTGATTAGTTTATGAAAATTTCACCTAGCCACCCCAGTGGATCAGAAGTTGAACATCAGCCTGCATTTAAACTGTATTAACCAAAAAGAGCAAGGTGACGGCTGTGTCTGGCTATATTTTGTTTATTTTCGTGTGAATGAGATTTAGAAGGGCTACAGCTCTAGGAACACAATTTCATTAGTGCAGATCCTGTGCTATACAGTTTCATCAAACAGCCTCTCCACTCCTTCCATCCATGGCAAGAAAAAATGGAGAGGTAACAATAATAAACATATATATATATATATATATATATATATATATATAAAACTTTTTCAGTTGATAATGATCTTTCTTTTTTATTTATTTTATTTTATTTTTGGGCGGGGGTCGGGTTGGGGAGGGAGGGGAGCGGGCAGGCCACTTCTATTGGTCTTTCATTTCTCTATTTTTCATCTGTCTTTGTTCTTTGGCTCCTGTGGGCCTCCCATCGCGGTGGTGTCTGTCGTCGCAGAGCTCCGGCTCGGTAGTTGGACACATCGGTCCAGCCGCTCCGCGGCACGTGGGATCTTCCCAGGCCAGGGATTGAACCAGCGCCCCTTGCACTGCAAGGCAGTGTCCTTACCCACTGGACCACCAGGGGAAGCTGGATAATGGTCTTTCATGTGCATGATCTCATTTGGTGCCTACTGCAATTCTGTATGAATGATTTCCATCAGGCCACAGCTGCCTCATCTTTCACTGTATCTATTGTACATTGCCAGTTGACATCAGCATTGCAGAAAACATCAGAAATTTTGTCCAGGAACCCCTCCCCAACTCCACCCTCCCACCCCTGCCTGGTGATCTTCTTCAAGCATGAACACACTCTCTTGGGATCATGTGAGAGCTAGCTCTTGGAGGGAGGAGAGGTGACGTCCTGTGTGACATTCTGCTTCCCGTCACTGTGAAAGGGACAGTGTGGTCGCACCCGGGAAAAGGGCTCATCCCCGCCTGCCTCTCCTCCTCCTCTTTCACTTTCTCAAGTGGAACTTACAAGTTCTTCCTCTCACCTTTAGTGTTTTCTGTCTCCCCACACCCTCCAGCCCCACCCTCTTAGCTGCTGTGTCTGCTTTTCTTTGTTGAAATTGTTAGCTCATCTGGATCTTGTGAGGTTCTTTCAGTGGGGAGGGAGTGGAATGTGGACTCTGGGTCGCCGGTCACCCGGCTCAATGGGCTGACATGGGCATCTGGTGGCTCTGACGGTCCCCGCTTAGCTGGGCGGTCCTCCAAGTTCAGCTAAATGGGCAGAGGCTGAGAACTTGGGGATTTTGAAGAAATTAAATAGTTGCAAAGTTACCTTGTGTGTGTATGTGTGTGAGGTGGAGTGACAACACACTGAAAATGTAGTGTGGCTGACTGTTAATGGACACCCACTCTCTTAGAGAAGCAGAGCTTTTTAAACATTTTTACTTCTTTGCAGGCCCTCACGATGGTATGGATTTTATCTCTGTGTGTGTGTATGGGTGTAAAACTCAGTGCTCCTTCTGGGGATGATTTGATTGATGTATACACTGGAAACATCTTTAAAAATTTAATGCTTGCTTCAAAGGAGATTACACTGAAAAAAAGTGCATTGCTTTTCATTTATTCATTACAGATCTGTCATAGAAGCATTTTTTCTTTCTTTCTTTCTTTTTTTGCCCTGAATTGTAGTGTTGTAGTAATAGTAAATTTCATACTACAGTCAGGGTATTTTAAAAGATTACAGGCCTTTTAACTAATGTTACCATCTTATTTAAATTGATCAAATTGGTATTTCAGCCCCATAATCTTGCATTTCTGAAAGTTGAGCTAACCAGATATGGCTTCTTTTGATGACTGCTGAAATAGCTGTTCTGGGAAAGTCTAATAGAAATAATGGGATGAAAGCATAAAGCTTGTTAAACTAAAGCTTGTTAGTAGTAGTGGCAATAATAGCAAAGAGAACAGAGCCTGAATTTAGGACTCGATGTCTCTGTCCTTAAAAGGAGATTAGGGTATATCTCAGTCCAGCTCTTTTCATTAAAGGGAAAAAAAACCTAATGTACATTTGGGAATCGAGAGTAAAGAAGGGGACAAGATGAGAAACTCACTATCATTTTGCAACTTTTAGGTATAAATCCAGATGCCAGTAAAGGAAAACAGACTTTTCTCCATTTAGACAGCAGTAGTCACCTTAGCTGACTTTAGCACACTCTTGTAATCTATTCTCAGAGGCAAGGGACATATCTAGATTCCTGAATGATTACACTAAAATTCGAGTTTTCTGTTGTTCTTCTTATTAAAGATTTTGTATTAAAAGCTGCTAACTTCTCTTTAAAACCAAAACCCCAAGTTTCTTTGAATAATCAAGGCAGGCTTTGTTACTGTTGTTGTTAAGTGGCTAAGTTGTATCCGACTCTTTGCAGCCCCACGGACTGTAGCCCACCAGGCTTCTCTGTCCGTGAGATTTCCCAGGCACGAGTACTGGAGTGGGTGGCTATTTCCTTCTCTAGGGATCTTCCCGACCCCAGGATTGAACTCCAGTCTCCTGCATTGCAGGCAGATTCTTTACCATCTGCGCCATCAGGGAAACCCTAAGGCAAATTTAAGCACAGTAAAGATTACATTTTCCAGGAGACTTGTAGACCATTATCCAATTTTCAGAGAGAATTTGCAAAGAAAGTTTTTTCTTCTTACTGGCCATTAGTGCTGTAGTATTTCTGGATGTTCGTTCTGTCCTGCTTTAGGTACTCTGCCTAATATAGTCTTTATAATGTTCCTTCGCTCGAGCCACTGGTCTTAATAGAAATATGGAAATATTTGGTTCTCAGGTCGGTAATTATTTAAACAGTAAAAGTAATGTTGCTGACTGCAGGTCTCATATTTTCTGGCCATTGAAAGTACTTTTGAGTGTGCTTGCCGCTGCGACTAGGTAAATTTGCAACTGCTTGTGTTGTTACTCTGAGGAAGAATACGGGAATTGGAGACAAGATTGCCTTGGGTTCCGTCTTAGCCCTGTGTGTTCCCCTCCTTTGTGATGCGGGCAGCGTTGAGTGGTTTCTCATTTTGCTTATTTGGATAATGGGCATCAGAGGCCTATTTTGTTCCTGTGAGGGTTTTAGGCAATGATGCATGTATGAGGGCCGACAGTGACATTTGGCTCATACAGGTGATGGTAGCTCAGTGTGTTTGCAGCCTGTCTGTGTGGTTCATGTGGTGCTGTGGAAATCCCGGGCCCCAGGCCACTCCCCCCACCTTGAGTTACTGCTCTCCCCACCTGCCCCGCAGTTACGTGATGTATTATTGCCCTGCTCTGTGTTCTTTGATGTTTTTTCTGTTCAAAATATGTTGTGTTGAATTTTATCCCAAATTTTTAGTCTACTCTACTGCATTTCCTTCTACCCTCACTTCCAAAACTGAGCGTTTTATAAGAAGACCATTTAGAATCCCATAAGAAGGATATGGACAAGCTAGAGGAGAACGGACTTTCAGAGTTGGAAGGAAGGTCAGAGTTACTTACATCTCAAACCTTCGCTTTCCATGCTCCAGAGGATTGAGTGACCTGTGCAATGTCAGATGGCTGGAGAGAGGCTGGAAGAGGTGTGGGATCCTAACATAAAACAAATTCTATATTCTTTCTGCCTGATCCTTAAAAGAACTATTATATTACTTAGGGCAATGAAGAAATATAGTAGGTCCGGAAAGAATGAGAACAACAAATGAGAAAATATTTTAATGGGTTTTTGGTTTGGGAACATGGAGTGCCAACATTTCAGGGAAACCCTAAGGCAAATTTAAGCACAGTAAAGATTACATTTTCCAGGAGACTTGTAGACCATTATCCAATTTTCAGAGAGAATTTGCAAAGAAAGTTTTTTCTTCTTACTGGCCATTAGTGCTGTAGTATTTCTGGATGTTCGTTCTGTCCTGCTTTAGGTACTCTGCCTAATATAGTCTTTATAATGTTCCTTCGCTCGAGCCACTGGTCTTAATAGAAATATGGAAATATTTGGTTCTCAGGTCGGTAATTATTTAAACAGTAAAAGTAATGTTGCTGACTGCAGGTCTCATATTTTCTGGCCATTGAAAGTACTTTTGAGTGTGCTTGCCGCTGCGACTAGGTAAATTTGCAACTGCTTGTGTTGTTACTCTGAGGAAGAATACGGGAATTGGAGACAAGATTGCCTTGGGTTCCGTCTTAGCCCTGTGTGTTCCCCTCCTTTGTGATGCGGGCAGCGTTGAGTGGTTTCTCATTTTGCTTATTTGGATAATGGGCATCAGAGGCCTATTTTGTTCCTGTGAGGGTTTTAGGCAATGATGCATGTATGAGGGCCGACAGTGACATTTGGCTCATACAGGTGATGGTAGCTCAGTGTGTTTGCAGCCTGTCTGTGTGGTTCATGTGGTGCTGTGGAAATCCCGGGCCCCAGGCCACTCCCCCCACCTTGAGTTACTGCTCTCCCCACCTGCCCCGCAGTTACGTGATGTATTATTGCCCTGCTCTGTGTTCTTTGATGTTTTTTCTGTTCAAAATATGTTGTGTTGAATTTTATCCCAAATTTTTAGTCTACTCTACTGCATTTCCTTCTACCCTCACTTCCAAAACTGAGCGTTTTATAAGAAGACCATTTAGAATCCCATAAGAAGGATATGGACAAGCTAGAGGAGAACGGACTTTCAGAGTTGGAAGGAAGGTCAGAGTTACTTACATCTCAAACCTTCGTTTTCCATGCTCCAGAGGATTAAGTGACCTGTTCAATGTCAGATGGCTGGAGAGAGGCTGGAAGAGGTGTGGGATCCTAACATAAAACAAATTCTATATTCTTTCTGCCTGATCCTTAAAAGAACTATTATATTACTTAGGGCAATGAAGAAATATAGTAGGTCCGGAAAGAATGAGAACAACAAATGAGAAAATATTTTAATGGGTTTTTGGTTTGGGAACATGGAGTGCCAAATGATTTGTTAGGTACTATGTATAACTCATTTAATCCCCATGGAAGTTTTATTACATTCTTGTTTTACAAGTGGGGAATCTGAAATGCAGAGAAGTCAGGTAATAGCCAGTAAGTGCCTGGTCAGGACTTGAACCTGGATCTTTCTCTCTCCAAAGTCTTGCCTGTGGAACTTGAACTCATGTTCTTTTTTAAAACAGAGTTATGTGTATCCAAAAAAAAAAAAAAAAACAGTAAAAATGCCTAGTTGGAGTTTATAAAGTACTTAAGAATTTCTATAGAAAGAGCCTATGGTTTCTTGGCTTTGGATCTGCATGACAATCAATTTTTGTATTTAGAGATATGCAGTCAGCTCTCTTAGGCATAATGTGGAAAGCTATTCATGTTTGTTTTTAGAAAACCTGGATTCGCCTCCTTGGCATTGCCATTGCCTTTTCTCATTTTTAGAAATTTAAACACCTAGACACTAGTGGTGGTGATGATCTCTTCTCAAAGAATTTTTTTTTATCTCCTCCTCTGGGCCAGAAGTTCCACTAGACATTGGCCAAGGATCCTGGAGTTCAGTTTTCTCTTTGCCATGGGGAGTAAGAACATTAATTTTGGAGTCACATGCTTCATTCTCATTCTGGCTCTTCCACTTACAAGCAGTGGAATCTTGAGCTAAATACTTGACCTCCCTGTACCTTAGTTTTCTCACCTGTAAAATGGGAGTAATGCCAGCCTCATAGGATCATTGAGGGAATTCAGTGAGGAAATAGTTGTGAAGAGGGGTATATTATTCAGTAAAGGTTAACACATGACATACCATATATGTGCAAACCTAAGGAAGTTTTACTTGACAGTTGCATTACTATAATGTGCCATAGAAAAATCTCTGTTCTACTTCCTATTTTTATCCATCATTTCTTTTGATTCGTCAGAGGCCAGCAGAAATAGTAGATGAGGAAGAAGATGGAGAGAAAGAAAACAAGGAGGTGGAAGAGAAGGAGGACTTCTCAGGAATGAATGGTGAAGTTGAAGAGGAAGGAGGCAGGGAGGATACCAAGGCTTCAGAGCAAGCAGAGGAGATCCCAGATCACAGGGAGGTGCAGGCAGGCCCTGCTCGTGTGAATGGAGGCACTGATGAAGAAAACGGCGAGGAGTTGGAGCAGGTTAATAATGAGCTTCCAGAAGCGGTGGACGAGGAAATAAAGTCTCAAGGAGCTGGCAGTGGCCATGAAGAGGTATGGCTATTGCTTTCGGTCACTTGTGTCCGTGTGCATGCATGAGTAGGGAATTAGGCACTTCTAGGATTCCATGGGGGAGAGTTTGCAAACCAGCTAAGTCTGATCCCAACCCTTTACTTTTCAGTCTAGTGAGTGAAAGACAGATTGTACTAAAATGACATTAACACACGAGACGTCCTAAGGGCAGGGATGCTGTTGCCCAAGCTGCCTTTATGTTTTCATTTTCTGTCCTGCTCTTATCTAACCAATGGTACTTGGTACCACGGTCTCAAAGCGTTTGTGTATTCTGGAAGAAAACCAATAGGAATTGTGATCATGGGGGAAAAAGCACAATAGAACGACATCTGGTATAGGACAGGATTAATGTGACACGAGAGGAGAATGGCTGCATATTACTGTTCCCTTTTCCTCGAAAATGTGAAAAAGGTTGAGTATGTTTTTGGAAAGGAAAGGAAGTAAAGGAAAAAGACTGAGAAGATAACTCCTGAAGCACAAGAGGTAAGTCATGGTGGATTACGGTCCCAGGAAGGGCTTCTGTACAAGTAAAGATTGAGATTGCTGCGTCTACTGGGTGATGAGAGGCTCGACAGCACAGGGAGCACAAGGAACTGTTTATAGTCGAATATTTATAAGAATTAAGGACAGTATGGAGTCATTTTTTCCCTTGTAAATTTTATTGCATCTGTAACTAAAGAGCTCAATATTTTTATTTTCATCTATTTTCCTTCAGGCTGACTTGGACCCTCAAAGACCACCAAAGCCAGCAGAAATAGTAGATGAGGAAGAAGATGGAGAGAAAGAAAACAAGGAGGTGGAAGAGAAGGAGGACTTCTCAGGAATGAATGGTGAAGTTGAAGAGGAAGGAGGCAGGGAGGATACCAAGGCTTCAGAGCAAGCAGAGGAGATCCCAGATCACAGGGAGGTGCAGGCAGGCCCTGCTCGTGTGAATGGAGGCACTGATGAAGAAAACGGCGAGGAGTTGGAGCAGGTTAATAATGAGCTTCCAGAAGCGGTGGACGAGGAAATAAAGTCTCAAGGAGCTGGCAGTGGCCATGAAGAGGTATGGCTATTGCTTTCGGTCACTTGTGTCCGTGTGCATGCATGAGTAGGGAATTAGGCACTTCTAGGATTCCATGGGGGAGAGTTTGCAAACCAGCTAAGTCTGATCCCAACCCTTTACTTTTCAGTCTAGTGAGTGAAAGACAGATTGTACTAAAATGACATTAACACACGAGACGTCCTAAGGGCAGGGATGCTGTTGCCCAAGCTGCCTTTATGTTTTCATTTTCTGTCCTGCTCTTATCTAACCAATGGTACTTGGTACCACGGTCTCAAAGCGTTTGTGTATTCTGGAAGAAAACCAATAGGAATTGTGATCATGGGGGAAAAAGCACAATAGAACGACATCTGGTATAGGACAGGATTAATGTGACACGAGAGGAGAATGGCTGCATATTACTGTTCCCTTTTCCTCGAAAATGTGAAAAAGGTTGAGTATGTTTTTGGAAAGGAAAGGAAGTAAAGGAAAAAGACTGAGAAGATAACTCCTGAAGCACAAGAGGTAAGTCATGGTGGATTACGGTCCCAGGAAGGGCTTCTGTACAAGTAAAGATTGAGATTGCTGCGTCTACTGGGTGATGAGAGGCTCGACAGCACAGGGAGCCCAAGGAACTGTTTTTAGTCGAATATTTATAAGGATTAAGGACAGTATGGAGTCATTTTTTCCCTTGTTAATTTTATTGCATCTGTAACTAAAGAGCTCAATATCTTTATTTTCATCTATTTTCCTTCAGGCTGACTTGGACCCTCAAAGACCACCAAAGCCAGAAGTAAAAATCACTAGTCCACAAGAGAATGATGACAATGAACAAAGCAAGGATAATCTGTCATAGCAAGGATGCTTTTTAGAAAGAGAGTATATTGAGAATAAGAAAAATGATAAAAACTTGAATAATACGTATATAACTATTGCTAAACATAATGTGACAATATGGTTGAAGACTACCTACTGAAATTTAAATTAGAGGCCTGACTAATGGGAAAGACTAGATAACTTTGAATAGTTATAAAAGGAAAGTGATTTCTTTTTATGAGTTGTGGTCTTAAAAGTCATATAAAAAATTAAGAGTAATAGAGGGGATTTTGCACTGGAAGACAGTTGGCCATTTGTCTTTGTAAAGATGAAAAAGCAAGGGACCATTCCTGTTCTTGAGAAGTGAGATTGTTGGATGGCAGCTTATGCTAAAGCATTTATCTAAGAAGGCATAGAATTTTTAAAAATGATGATAGGAAAGCATGTACTATTTTTTTAAGCAATAAACTCCTGAATAAACATATTGCAGTGTAGTTTCAGAGATAATTTGAAGATGGCAGTAGATTGAAATCTTTCTGTGTCTTGTTGACATTCCTTTCTTTCTTCCTGCCTAGCCAGAATCCATCTTAAAAGAACTAAAAGGAAAATGCAAGGTATTCATTTTAGAAGGAGGAAGTATTCGCTCAACGTATTCCTGACAAATATTGTCATGCCCCTTAAGTGCTTCAGGTTTTAATCCCCCCCAGCTTTAGGACACACTCGCAGGAAGGAATTACATAAAGGAACACCTAATTATATCATTAAGCCTGTCTGGGTGGTTCACAAATTCAGGAATCCTATGGATTTTTGCTGATCCGGTCTACTATTACCAATGATAGTCCTCTCTTCTTCATATTATTATATTAGAAAAATCAATATTGGGTATTCCAAAGATTGAATTTTCTCTAGTTTTTTAACAAGAAAGAGCAAGACAGTGTAGTAGGAAAAAAACTAGGCTATATGAAGAGTTTGTTACTCCTCAGTTTCTCTTGCTTTTTACCTTATTTCTATTAGAATTGCCTTGTCTTATTTTTTCCCTTAGGAGTATCAGCAAATATTTATTTTCATGGTCAGTTAGACTTTCAAGCAGATTCTTTTCTATATAATTAGAAGTTTTAGAATAGGAATTGTTGAAAAGAGTTTAAAAATTGTCATAATGAAACCAGTTCCTGATTACAGTTCTGTGGGTTAATTAGATTAAATCAAATGGTCTCGTTAGGTATATAAGGGAAAAAATAGTCATAGTGGTTTTGAATTTTTAAGAGATGATATAGTTCTTCCTTAAATATAGGAATAATTTTTTTCATATTAAAGAATATTTTTGTTAATTATGTAGAAATTTGCAATTTTAACTTTTTGTGCTTTCATAGAAGTCATCACTAATGATAAGTTTAAATGATTTTTTTTCCCCTCCAGGTTTTGTAACCAATCACTTGGAATTAAAGTAGTCACATAAGGCACTCCATAATCCTATAGAAAACAGATGTATTTTTCTTAGAAGCTATTTTAATGTTTTCCACAAATAGGAAATATATGCAGTAACTGTAATCTAACAGTATTGGAAAGAGATACTGATATACAGGTGTATCGTTCTGGGAGTATGAATTATTAATGGGATACTATATTTCTAATACAAATTAGACTATTCTTCCTACTAGTAGGTTTATTTTTTCAAATGAGACAGTATAAAGCATTGCAGGGTATAAGCAATACTCTTTTTTTTTTTTTCTTTTTTAAAAATTTTGGGGGCTTCCCCTGGTAGTCCAGTGGGTAAGGACACCGCCTTGCAGTGCAAGGGGCGCCGGTTCAATCCCTGGCCTGGGAAGATCCCACGTGCCGCGGAGCGGCTGGACCGATGTGTCCAATTACCGAGCCAGAGCTCTGGAGCGCATGCGCCCAGACCCCGCGCTCTGCAACGACAGAGGCCACCGCGATGGGAGGCCCACAGGAGCCAAAGAACACAGATGGATGAAAATAGAGAAACGAAAGACCAATAGAAGTGGCCTGCCCGCTCCCCTCCCTCCCCAACCCGACCCCCGCCCAAAATAAATAAATAAATAAATCTTTAAAAAAATTTTTTTTTTTTTTTGGCCTGTTTTATTGGTCCTTCATTTATTCATCTTCATCCACCCTTGTTCTCTGGCTTGTGTGGGCCTCCCACCACAGCGGCCCCCCAGACCACTCCCCCGCCCAGGCCCACCACAGCAGCCCCTGGCCCCCTCCCGCTGCAGAACCCTGGCTCTGGGTGCACGCTGGCAGTTGGACACACTGGTCTAGCCGCTCCGCAGCACGTGGGATCTTCCCATGCCAGGGATCGAACCAGTGCCCTGTGCACTGCAAGGCAGACTCTTTACCCACTGGACCACCAGGGAAGCCCACGACTTGATTTTTTAATGTTAAATTCCCACACTATTACTGGGTCTGAGGTTACTAATTTCAAATAGTTTATAAAAAATAAAGGCTTATATATAAGAAATTATAAACTAATTATCAAGGTGATTCTTCTTTCTTTCAGTGAGGATTTTATCCATCCCTTCCTTAGTCAATAAAGATACTGTCTTTCTTATTTTTTCCTGTTCTTTAATTCATCATACTTAAAATTTAGGTTTGGGGGAACTTTTTAAGAGTCTGTCTTAATGAAGCACAATGTCACTTTAAACGAAAAACAGAGTTTGGTATTTTAAGTGTATGTCAAGAAAGTGATAGGCCACAATAACTGTAGCAAAATCTTTAAGTTGGGATGTTATCCTTATACCTGCATATTTCACTACCTATCTATAAGAGCATTGTGACTTAACATGAGGGATGAACAGTCACTAATAATCTAAACACTTTGCAAGCATATATTACTAAGGAAAAAAGAAATGTTGTCTTACCAAGGAAGAAATGATTAGTAGATGATTTCTGTGAACATCATTTTGGAGATGACTAACACAAATGATGCAAATTAATTCACATCCCAAATGACATTTTTCTTTTGGGAATGGTGGCCTCCATGGCAGATTAGCTCCACAAGTTGAGACTCACTGACCAGTTTGGAGACTATTTATGTAAGTGAACAGAAGAGATCTTGACTGGGCTTCAGGTATTATTTTAGAGAAGGTGCTAGGAAAAACTGATGGAGCTTTTATGTGGTAACCAATCATCGAGTGTTTCGATCTGTTATTTCTTGTGATAGATTTTCATAGTTTCAATTATTTTATTTTTCATAGTTTTAATGAAGTGCTTTTCTTAAATTTAATTGCATTTTAACGCATCTGTCAACAATGGACTCGTTATTTGAAACAAGACAGTAGGAGTTATGCATAAGAAAAGGGAAGGTTATTTTAACTAAAGTCATTTTTCATGCAAAGGACAGTTTAACCTGGTTTAGCTTTTGTTTAAATAGGATTTGAGCATCCTTGGATTTCTCGTTATAAAGCAAGATACTCTGACCATTAGATAACTTTTTGCTCATCATATTTCTCTATGGCCATAGGATGACTTTGTGTTTATTAAGACATTTTTTGGAGGTGGGTGTTAGAAAACCAGATTCATAGGAAGAGTATGACACCCTCTGGTGTTAATTCCTGTTGTTGTCTATAAGCTCAGACCCATCCTATATATATATATATATATATACATATATACATATACATACATACATACATACATATGACTCGGAGTCAGATCTCTCTGTAGGCTCACAATTGTGAAACCATACTAATATGTGCTTATGGTAAGTCTTCCAGCATACAGCTCATAAACCAACATCTCTGAAAATTTCACTGAATAGCCTACCTTCTACCCAAAGGACAAAGCTAATTCACCTAGTTAAAATTGTGACCACTGAACAGCAGGAAGGCTTCTTTATTGTGTTAATGACTCTCCTAAAGAATTAGCTCTGTCCTTTCATTTTTTGCTCAACAAGGAGCCAAGGTAAAAATTTATAAAGTAGATGTAGATTAATCGCTAAGCATCGCATCTGAACCATTGCCAATCTGAACAGAAATAGACCACATAGGTACATAACAGACACTCACACAGATGCACTCACACACTTTAAAATGTTGAAAAGACTTCCTCAGGCACAGCATTATTGAGGCAATAAGGCTCTTGAGAGAAGCAATGGATACAAAATGTTAGAAAAGAAATACTAGAAATGATATATATATCATGGTGCTTTAAAAGTTGGTTCTGGAAGACCATAGGAGATTTAAAATTCTTCTCAAAATAAAAAAATCTATCAGAATTTTAACAGAAAATTAATTCTAGGGAAGGGTGAGATATTTATCTGTCTACCTATCTATAATCTTCTTTTCCTGAAGTGATTAAAGAGTACAGTTCTTTAGTCCTAAGTACCAAAAACTTTAGGTGCAGAGTATAGCCTTCCAACACAAGCCCTGTCAAAAGTCCTTACTGCCTGTTAATGTGTGTGTGATTTCCATGAACATTTAGAGAGGACTCTTTTTGGTACCAGCTAGCCAAATTCACTATAAATAGAATAAAAGTCTGACTCATTAGTCTGTTTGTTTATCTAATTTTCACATTCAGTGCAGAAGCTTTTTAGGTTCCTTGTAGGAGTGTAACATCCCGGAATGGAACAAATTTTTTTGTAAGGTTAGTCTGCTTTTCTGAGGTGATGAGCATGTGTTTCTTCATTATTAAATATTGTTTTTTTTTGTGTATAGTGTAAGATTTTTGCTTTTTGTAAAATATTTAGGCATTTAGATTTTGGCATTTAGATGGATCTGATATGGTTCTTACTACATGAAGTTTGTACATTTCTTACCGTGAAGTCTAACTGACTTGGATGGAGAATGAACATGTGCCCCCACATGTTCGTTAAGGAAGAAAAATAGTCCTTTTGAAGAGGCATAGCATCCTGTAGGATATGGGGAATTAGGAAAGAAATAAAAAATGTCTTGATAACAATAAAGCATTTATAAAATCAGGAGGTGACTAATGCAGCTTCATTGACTAAAGCCAACAACAACTTAGTTTTAATCTCTGAATGGGATTGAGTGAGTTCTTTGTAGTTTCATCTGCTTAAACCATATAGTTTAATTAAGGGTTTGTTAGTGTCTTTATGTCCTAAAGCATCGCATCTGAACCATTGCCAATCTGAACAGAAATAGACCACATAGGTACATAACAGACACTCACACAGATGCACTCACACACTTTAAAATGTTGAAAAGACTTCCTCAGGCACAGCATTATTGAGGCAATAAGGCTCTTGAGAGAAGCAATGGATACAAAATGTTAGAAAAGAAATACTAGAAATGATATATATATCATGGTGCTTTAAAAGTTGGTTCTGGAAGACCATAGGAGATTTAAAATTCTTCTCAAAATAAAAAAATCTATCAGAATTTTAACAGAAAATTAATTCTAGGGAAGGGTGAGATATTTATCTGTCTACCTATCTATAATCTTCTTTTCCTGAAGTGATTAAAGAGTACAGTTCTTTAGTCCTAAGTACCAAAAACTTTAGGTGCAGAGTATAGCCTTCCAACACAAGCCCTGTCAAAAGTCCTTACTGCCTGTTAATGTGTGTGTGATTTCCATGAACATTTAGAGAGGACTCTTTTTGGTACCAGCTAGCCAAATTCACTATAAATAGAATAAAAGTCTGACTCATTAGTCTGTTTGTTTATCTAATTTTCACATTCAGTGCAGAAGCTTTTTAGGTTCCTTGTAGGAGTGTAACATCCCGGAATGGAACAAATTTTTTTGTAAGGTTAGTCTGCTTTTCTGAGGTGATGAGCATGTGTTTCTTCATTATTAAATATTGTTTTTTTTTGTGTATAGTGTAAGATTTTTGCTTTTTGTAAAATATTTAGGCATTTAGATTTTGGCATTTAGATGGATCTGATATGGTTCTTACTACATGAAGTTTGTACATTTCTTACCGTGAAGTCTAACTGACTTGGATGGAGAATGAACATGTGCCCCCACATGTTCGTTAAGGAAGAAAAATAGTCCTTTTGAAGAGGCATAGCATCCTGTAGGATATGGGGAATTAGGAAAGAAATAAAAAATGTCTTGATAACAATAAAGCATTTATAAAATCAGGAGGTGACTAATGCAGCTTCATTGACTAAAGCCAACAACAACTTAGTTTTAATCTCTGAATGGGATTGAGTGAGTTCTTTGTAGTTTCATCTGCTTAAACCATATAGTTTAATTAAGGGTTTGAGTTAGTGTCATAAATGTTATGGCACATAGGAAGAAGGAATGACAGTAGCAATTTTAAAAGAAGATTGTAGGAAACCTATTTTTTTTGTTTTTGGTTTGTTTTCTTTTCTCTGTCTTAAATCCTTACTATGTCCAATAGTAATGGGCGATTATTAAAGTCAAGATTAAGTTGGGCTCATCAGTTTTGTATGACTTATGTTTAGAAGTCCTCTTTGTAAGGAAAATTATTTGTTTTGATCAAATTATGAGTAATTTAGGTTTTTATTTCTGTATCTGTGCTCCCTCTAAAATATGTTTGCTGTATTTTTTTTTTTTAGCAAATAGATCTGTGTTTTATATAATTAAAATGTGTTTGGCTGGTTGATTGTTTATAATGTGTTGCTGATACTATTTTTTATATGACATATTTCACAGGCATTATAGTAATCTTTGATTTAAACCATATGGAAATTCAGTATATTAAAAGATACTTCTGGGCTTCCCTGGTGGTCCAGTGAGTAAGGACACCGCCTTACAGTGCAAGAGGTACTGGTTCGATCCCTGGCTTGGGAAGATCCCACGTGCTGCGGAGTGGCTGGACCGATGTGTCCAATTACCGAGCCAGAGCTCTGGAGCGCATGTGCCCAGAGCTGGTGCTCTGCGACAACAGAGGCCACCACCATGGGAGGCTCACACAGGCCAAAGAACAAAGATTGATGAAAAATAGATCAATGAAAAGACCAATAGAAGTGGCCCACCCGCCCCACTCCCTCCCCAACCCCCCCCCGCCAAAAAAATAAATAAAATTGCCTGATTTTTTTTTTTTAATAAAGATACTTCTGTTTCTATTTGGCATAGATATTAAACTTCATTATGTAAAGACTGTATAGCTTCATATACATGTTGTTTAGCTGATAAAAATTTGAGGAATATTTTTAAAAGATGATCATTTTGTTCTTTTATGAAATGGTATTAGAGAAACAGATTCAGAATGTTTATGATAAAACTATCTTTAAAACAAAGTTATGCACATTTACTGTAGAAAGAGCTATAGGAGTAAATTCACAATTTCACAAAGAGATTGGTTAAAATTCTCCTTCAGTTTGTGATATTCACTGCCTTCATTCTACTGAGTTAAAATAGTTTGTTTTTTCATTTCTCGCTTGAGAAACAAAAGCAGTTAAGCACAAGAATTTGGCCTTCTTGTTGTGTAATAACACAATGTATGTGATTCAGGTACCGTGACTGAGAACAAATTAATGTACCTGTCAGCTGTCAATGTGCAGTTGGCCCCCTATCTCTGTTATTACAAGGGCAAACCTGAGCATCGGAGGAAGCATCTAGATTGCCAAACTCAAATCTCTTTAGACCACGTGGCTGATTGTCATTAGAAACTCCCTATAACCCACCATGACTGTAATTTCTACAAGGGATTGTAAAATCGCTAGCATGCATTGGTTATAAAAGTCTTATTTATGGAAATAAACATCCAGCTTTTCTTCAGGTTTCTAAGTGTGTTTTCTCCTTGTGATGGGACTTTAATCTGGAGATCATTGTCCAGGTCTCTCAGATACCTTCACTAACTCAGGAGACAAATAATTCGGGGATGTCCTATGCCTCTGTTTCCATTTATTATGGTTTAGTAACAACAGAAGTGATTTTAAATTGCAAAAAAATACAGTGAAAAATTTAAATTCAGTGAGACACTCTTGGTTTCACCGTTATTTGTTCTTTTTGGATGCAGAGAACTCTGATGACTATTGTGGTCCTCTCCTGATGTTGGCTGCTAACATACTGGCTTCTCTTCCTTCTCAAATTTTCTCTAAGCAATCTTTGGGACACAGTCCCCTACCTGTCCATGGGCCCCCAGCTCACTCCAGGACCGGGCACCTGGAGCGCCCCAGGGAGAAGGCTGTGATCCACTTTGCATTGCACTCTCTGCAGCAAAGGCTGCTGTCCAGCAGACAGCTGACAGAGTGGATCTCTAAAAGCTATACTCTGGGTGTTGCATAGCCTCCTGCTTAGGTTCTTGTGGTTATCTGGTCTACTGCTAACGGTCACTAATGGCTGCGTGCCTGTTGTACTAATATCATTTATTAGACCCGCTGTTTTCTCCACCATTATCCCAGGGTCTCATGTGTTTTAGGGAAAGTCTTGGCCCAAGATCAGAGGACCATCCTGTTAAGGAATGAATTACGTCCCTGCATATTTACAGGTTGAAGCCATCACCGTGTGACCGTATTTGGAGGAGAGGCCCAAAATTAGGGAGCCAGTTCGGATTTAAAAAAGTTAAGCACAAGAATTTGGCCTTCTTGTTGTGTAATAACACATTTTTCAGGTACCGTGACTGAGAACAAATTAATGTACCTGTCAGCTGTCAATGTGCAGTTGGCCCCCTATCTCTGTTATTACAAGGGCAAACCTGAGCATCGGAGGAAGCATCTAGATTGCCAAACTCAAATCTCTTTAGACCACGTGGCTGATTGTCATTAGAAACTCCCTATAACCCACCATGACTGTAATTTCTACAAGGGATTGTAAAATCGCTAGCATGCATTGGTTATAAAAGTCTTATTTATGGAAATAAACATCCAGCTTTTCTTCAGGTTTCTAAGTGTGTTTTCTCCTTGTGATGGGACTTTAATCTGGAGATCATTGTCCAGGTCTCTCAGATACCTTCACTAACTCAGGAGACAAATAATTCGGGGATGTCCTATGCCTCTGTTTCCATTTATTATGGTTTAGTAACAACAGAAGTGATTTTAAATTGCAAAAAAATACAGTGAAAAATTTAAATTCAGTGAGACACTCTTGGTTTCACCGTTATTTGTTCTTTTTGGATGCAGAGAACTCTGATGACTATTGTGGTCCTCTCCTGATGTTGGCTGCTAACATACTGGCTTCTCTTCCTTCTCAAATTTTCTCTAAGCAATCTTTGGGACACAGTCCCCTACCTGTCCATGGGCCCCCAGCTCACTCCAGGACCGGGCACCTGGAGCGCCCCAGGGAGAAGGCTGTGATCCACTTTGCATTGCACTCTCTGCAGCAAAGGCTGCTGTCCAGCAGACAGCTGACAGAGTGGATCTCTAAAAGCTATACTCTGGGTGTTGCATAGCCTCCTGCTTAGGTTCTTGTGGTTATCTGGTCTACTGCTAACGGTCACTAATGGCTGCGTGCCTGTTGTACTAATATCATTTATTAGACCCGCTGTTTTCTCCACCATTATCCCAGGGTCTCATGTGTTTTAGGGAAAGTCTTGGCCCAAGATCAGAGGACCATCCTGTTAAGGAATGAATTACGTCCCTGCATATTTACAGGTTGAAGCCATCACCGTGTGACCGTATTTGGAGGAGAGGCCCAAAATTAGGGAGCCAGTTCGGATTTAATGAAGTCAGAAGGGTGGGGTTCTGTTCTATAAGGATGTCCTTAGAAGAAGAGGAAGCGGCATCAGACAGCTCACTCTAGTTTCAGACATACACAAAAGAAAGGCTCTGTGAAGACATGGCAGGAAATTCACCATCTACAAGCCAAGAAGAAATCTGCCAGCACCTTGACTATCGACTTCGAACCCCAAAACGGGGAGAAAATGATTCTATGAACCACTCAGTCTGTGGTATTTTGTTATGGAGGCTGAACAGACTAATACACATCCCTTCTCTTTGCTGAGTCCTAAATTACCTAAAGGGTTTTTTTTGCTTTTTTTTTGACCAGTGACTATATAAGAGAAGATACTAGTTTAGAACTGTTTTGACAAATTCTGCTTATTTTATACTCAAGATAGCATGAAGTTTTTATCTTTTGCTAATGAGTGCCTTTCCTTAGAAGGGAATTTGATTAGAGGCTGTGGCCGCGGAGAAGTGACTCCACCGAGAGTTGCATGGGGTCAGGGTTCTCAGGTTTAAACTGATGCTGCATCTTCACCAGTGTGGTAATTATTACTTTATTTTATATCAGGATGGTTGACACTAGTGAGATACAATGGAAAACATGTCTTATCCAAAGTATCAAAGGGACGGTTCTTGTCTAATCAAAAGGCAGGCCAAAAGGGTTCATGAGAGCATGCAATATAAAAGGGCATGTGATGCGCTGTATGTTATTCCTTCCCTTTTTTGGAATTGTTAGCCGTGATCTCTTGACATGGGGATGACTCAGACCTGGCAGTACCCAGCTCTCCTTGGGATAGCGTATCTAGTTCTTGTATTCATAGATGCAGGAAACATTGTTCATGACAAATGGCCTATATAGGGTGGTTTTTCCGTAGATTCTCTGGGCTGATGGTCTATTTTCATTCGTTTTATTGGGCTCCCTATGCCAAAACTTCGCTTTTTAAATTATTGACTGTAGCTTTATAAAAAAGTAATGTCTGGTTGAGTGTCTCTGCCTGATCAATTCAAACATATCTTGGTCCTTTACTGTTCCATGTGAATTTATAGACTCAGCTTGTCAGTTTCTGTGAAAAGCCCTTTTGAGATTTGATTAATACTGCATAGGTCTTTATAATATTGAGGTATCCTATCTATAAATTTAAAACATCCATTTACCCAGGTGTTTAAAAATTCCTTCCAAACATTTGTAAAGGTCTTTCACATCTGTTAATATATTTACTACCAATCATCCTATGTATTGTTGTTTCATCACTAAGTTGTGTCCAACTCTTCATGACCCCATGGACTGTAGCCCACCTGGCTCCTGGATCCATGGAATTCTCCAGACAAGAATACTGGAGTGGGTTGGCATTTCCTTCTCTAGGGGGTCTTCCTGACCCGGGGATTGAACCCTCATCTCCTGCACTGGCAGGCAGATTCTTTACCACGGAGCCACCAGGGAAGCCATCTTATGGTCACCTTACAGTTTTATGGCTATTGTGAATGGAATAACTTAAAAGGTTCTTTTCTAGTGTTTAATTAATGGTATCTAGGAATGTCACTGATTTTTGTATTCAGCACCTTGCTGCATCCATTAAGATTTTCATTATTTTTAATTCTTTAGTTTGTAAAATGTTGTGAACTTCATTAATTTTTCCCTAATATTAAGGCATTCTTACCTTCTTAGGACAAACAGTAATTGGTAGTATCCATATGTGTGGTTTTTTTTTTTTTTCAAATTTTGGCCTCTTTTATTGATTTTTTATTTCAGCCTGTGTGGGCCTCCCATTGCAGTGGCCTCTCTCCTTGAAGAGAACTGGCTCTGGGCGCATGTGCTCCAGAGCACTGGCTCGTAATTGGACACACAGGTCCAATTACAGGTCCGTGGCACATGGAATCTTCCCGGGCCAGGGATAGAACTGGTGCCCCTTGCACTGCAAGGCAGACTCTTTACCCACTGGACCACCAGGGAAGCCCTCCATATGCATTTTTACCTCTTATTGAACTTGCTTTGTTAATATTTAGAATTTTTATATCTATGTTTGTAAATGGAACTGATCTATTTTTATTGTTTCTCATCTGACCTCTTCCTGATTTTAGTGTTATTGCAGTTCATAAAATGAGGGAGAAAGCTTTTCCTCCATTTCTATTCATTGAAACAATTGTATGGGTCATCTCTTTCTTGAAGATTTGATTACTTATAAAACCATCTCAGCCTGGTGGTGTGTTTGTTTGGAGTAGTTTTTTTGTTAAATTCAATTTCTTTTAAGGTTATATGTCTATTCAAGTCTTCTGTTTATTGAATCAAATTGGCAATTTATATTTATCTAGAATGTTACTCATGTTGTTCATGTTTTCAAATTTATTAGCCAAAATTATTTATAGTCTTTAAAATTTTTAAAACCACTTGTCTAAATCTAGTCATTTTTTTTTTCATTTCAAAAACGGTTTATATGTGATTTTCTCATTTTTGTTCAATATTTCCAGGCATTTATTTTTATTCACATTTTTAAAATACACAATTTTTGATCCTCTGCACTATGTTTCCTATTTCATTATTGTCCTATTTTTTTAAGCACTAATATTTGTTCTACTTTCTGTGAGTTTTCTGTAACTCCTTAAGGTGTATGCCTTTCTAATATATTTTGGCTTTATTTATTTCTAACATATGTGTTTGAGGCTATAAATTAACCAGTATGTATCACATTATCTATAACTGCAAGTTTTGGCAGAGAATTTTTTTTTTTTTTTTGTCATTTGACTCTAAATAGTTTTTATAATTTTTTGTTTCATTGCTGACTCATGGGTAAATGGATGTGTTTAAAAGGAGATGCTCTTGGTGCCCCATCCAGATCCCATTTTACTTGGCCAAGGCACCCTTCCACCCAACTATGGAACGATAGTACCCAATGCTATGAGTGCTGACTTTCTACAGAGAATTTCCCTCTGTCAAACAGAAGCTGTCTTTTCCGGGAGGTTATATTCTCGCTTGTGACTTACAGACAATGACTGACTTACTGTTTGGTTGGCACTATCTTCCCGGGCCAGGGATAGAACTGGTGCCCCTTGCACTGCAAGGCAGACTCTTTACCCACTGGACCACCAGGGAAGCCCTCCATATGCATTTTTACCTCTTATTGAACTTGCTTTGTTAATATTTAGAATTTTTATATCTATGTTTGTAAATGGAACTGATCTATTTTTATTGTTTCTCATCTGACCTCTTCCTGATTTTAGTGTTATTGCAGTTCATAAAATGAGGGAGAAAGCTTTTCCTCCATTTCTATTCATTGAAACAATTGTATGGGTCATCTCTTTCTTGAAGATTTGATTACTTATAAAACCATCTCAGCCTGGTGGTGTGTTTGTTTGGAGTAGTTTTTTTGTTAAATTCAATTTCTTTTAAGGTTATATGTCTATTCAAGTCTTCTGTTTATTGAATCAAATTGGCAATTTATATTTATCTAGAATGTTACTCATGTTGTTCATGTTTTCAAATTTATTAGCCAAAATTATTTATAGTCTTTAAAATTTTTAAAACCACTTGTCTAAATCTAGTCATTTTTTTTTTCATTTCAAAAACGGTTTATATGTGATTTTCTCATTTTTGTTCAATATTTCCAGGCATTTATTTTTATTCACATTTTAAAATACACAATTTTTGATCCTCTGCACTATGTTTCCTATTTCATTATTGTCCTATTTTTTTAAGCACTAATATTTGTTCTACTTTCTGTGAGTTTTCTGTAACTCCTTAAGGTGTATGCCTTTCTAATATATTTTGGCTTTATTTATTTCTAACATATGTGTTTGAGGCTATAAATTAACCAGTATGTATCACATTATCTATAACTGCAAGTTTTGGCAGAGAATTTTTTTTTTTTTTTTGTCATTTGACTCTAAATAGTTTTTATAATTTTTTGTTTCATTGCTGACTCATGGGTAAATGGATGTGTTTAAAAGGAGATGCTCTTGGTGCCCCATCCAGATCCCATTTTACTTGGCCAAGGCACCCTTCCACCCAACTATGGAACGATAGTACCCAATGCTATGAGTGCTGACTTTCTACAGAGAATTTCCCTCTGTCAAACAGAAGCTGTCTTTTCCGGGAGGTTATATTCTCGCTTGTGACTTACAGACAATGACTGACTTACATTGGAGGAAAAAATGTCCACCCGCTCTCTCAAGGTCAGAGTTACTCTGTGGCACAATTTGTGCTCCAGAACTCCCGGTGGGATCAGCCTGCTTTTTACCTGAGATACATCATTGCTCTCCTTTCCCCTCTACCCTCTCTGTTTTTTTCCCATTGCTCTTATTTCTAAGAGCCTTCCCTCAACAAATCATATAAAAAATCCCCATCTCAGGTGCTGCACCTATGGGGCATTACTTACTTAAAGAACTCAAAGCCTAGGCAAATGCCCTGTGGCATTGTCAGGTCCTCAGTAGGGAAGAACCAGGACCCCGAGACTTGATACAGGACTGTCATTGGATTCTTTACTTCATATGAGACACAGATGCCATGAGCAGAGAAATACGACCTTGGCTTTTGATGTGGTGTCCTGAGCCAGAACACCTCATCCATGGAGGGGCTGGATGGCCAGGGCTTGTCCTCCCCCTACTGCCTCCTCTGCTGCCTTTCTCTGAGTCACTTCCCCTGTCTCTAGAGCTTGAATACCCAGGCTTTAGCACGAGGCAGACTTAGTGTGAGTTTTGTCTTTTAGCACTTACTATGTGATGTAGGCAACGTTTTCAACTTCTCTGAGCCTCAGTTTAGTTATTTATGCAAAAGAGAAAATAATAGCAGAACACATCCAGTAATCAGCACAGAGTAAGCATTCCACAGCTGTTAATCTTAAGGTGTATCCTTTCTAATAATTTTGGCTTTATTTATTTCTAACATATGTGTTTGAGGCTATAAATTAACCAGTATGTATCACATTATCTATAACTGCAAGTTTTGGCAGAGAATTTTTTTTTTTTTTTGTCATTTGACTCTAAATAGTTTTTATAATTTTTTGTTTCATTGCTGACTCATGGGTAAATGGATGTGTTTAAAAGGAGATGCTCTTGGTGCCCCATCCAGATCCCATTTTACTTGGCCAAGGCACCCTTCCACCCAACTATGGAACGATAGTACCCAATGCTATGAGTGCTGACTTTCTACAGAAAATTTTCCCCTCTGTCAAACAGAAGCTGTCTTTTCCGGGAGGTTATATTCTCGCTTGTGACTTACAGACAATGACTGACTTACATTGGAGGAAAAAATGTCCACCCGCTCTCTCAAGGTCAGAGTTACTCTGTGGCACAATTTGTGCTCCAGAACTCCCGGTGGGATCAGCCTGCTTTTTACCTGAGATACATCATTGCTCTCCTTTCCCCTCTACCCTCTCTGTTTTTTTCCCATTGCTCTTATTTCTAAGAGCCTTCCCTCAACAAATCATATAAAAAATCCCCATCTCAGGTGCTGCACCTATGGGGCATTACTTACTTAAAGAACTCAAAGCCTAGGCAAATGCCCTGTGGCATTGTCAGGTCCTCAGTAGGGAAGAACCAGGACCCCGAGACTTGATACAGGACTGTCATTGGATTCTTTACTTCATATGAGACACAGATGCCATGAGCAGAGAAATACGACCTTGGCTTTTGATGTGGTGTCCTGAGCCAGAACACCTCATCCATGGAGGGGCTGGATGGCCAGGGCTTGTCCTCCCCCTACTGCCTCCTCTGCTGCCTTTCTCTGAGTCACTTCCCCTGTCTCTAGAGCTTGAATACCCAGGCTTTAGCACGAGGCAGACTTAGTGTGAGTTTTGTCTTTTAGCACTTACTATGTGATGTAGACAACGTTTTCAACTTCTCTGAGCCTCAGTTTAGTTATTTATGCAAAAGAGAAAATAATAGCAGCTACCGAATAGCAGAGAGAGAACACATCCAGTAATCAGCACAGAGTAAGCATTCCACAGCTGTTTGGTATTAGGATTATTAGCTTTCTAACTTGGGTTTTGGCTGCTGCTTTAGAAACTCCTGCCAACTTTCTCTGGCTTCTTACTACATCTTTACTATCTGCCTTTGAGCCAGAATTGATTCTTTATTGGTACTTTCCCATTATGGACAGAAATACTCTCCAAAACTCCTATTTTCAGTCTTGCTGTACTTATATGAGCTTGGATCAGCGAGGTTCACAACTTTCGTCTATTGCTGATTGAGCTTCAGGATGTTGTGTCTTATGGCGTGAACGGTGATGCTGGTGAGTATCTGTATGGATGACAGTTGGGTGGATTAAACCCACGCTGTTTGGCATTTTACCATCTTGGCATTAGTCTTGAAAAGTTTTACATTGACCATGCTTCCCTGGTGGCTCAGAGGTAAAGAATCTACCTGCAATGCAGGTGACAAGGGTTCAGTCCCTGGGTGGGGAAGGTCCCCTGGAGAAGGAAATGGAAACCCACTCTAGTATTCTTGCCTGGGGAATCCCATGAAAAAAGGAGCCTGGTGGATCACAGTCTGTGGGGTCGCAAAAGAGGCTGGCTCAACTTAGTGACTAAACAATAATAATGACATTTATTACACAAGCTGTTTACATGTAAAATTCAGGGATTTCATCTTTGTATTTATTTTAGAGCCTTAGTTACTGTTAATCCCAACTCATGCATCCCAAGTGAAATAGCTACAGAGGATCTGAATGCATTTTGGAAACTTTCTGTATGTGAATGTGGTTATCCGTGAAATGATTAGTGATAGACTTCCTATGAAACACAAGTGAGTAACTGGGTACTACTTTGGGCATCACATTAATGTGAAGCGAGGAACACCTCATCCATGGAGGGGCTGGATGGCCAGGGCTTGTCCTCCCCCTACTGCCTCCTCTGCTGCCTTTCTCTGAGTCACTTCCCCTGTCTCTAGAGCTTGAATACCCAGGCTTTAGCACGAGGCAGACTTAGTGTGAGTTTTGTCTTTTAGCACTTACTATGTGATGTAGACAACGTTTTCAACTTCTCTGAGCCTCAGTTTAGTTATTTATGCAAAAGAGAAAATAATAGCAGCTACCGAATAGCAGAGAGAGGACACATCCAGTAATCAGCACAGAGTAAGCATTCCACAGCTGTTTGGTATTAGGATTATTAGCTTTCTAACTTGGGTTTTGGCTGCTGCTTTAGAAACTCCTGCCAACTTTCTCTGGCTTCTTACTACATCTTTACTATCTGCCTTTGAGCCAGAATTGATTCTTTATTGGTACTTTCCCATTATGGACAGAAATACTCTCCAAAACTCCTATTTTCAGTCTTGCTGTACTTATATGAGCTTGGATCAGCGAGGTTCACAACTTTCGTCTATTGCTGATTGAGCTTCAGGATGTTGTGTCTTATGGCGTGAACGGTGATGCTGGTGAGTATCTGTATGGATGACAGTTGGGTGGATTAAACCCACGCTGTTTGGCATTTTACCATCTTGGCATTAGTCTTGAAAAGTTTTACATTGACCATGCTTCCCTGGTGGCTCAGAGGTAAAGAATCTACCTGCAATGCAGGTGACAAGGGTTCAGTCCCTGGGTGGGGAAGGTCCCCTGGAGAAGGAAATGGAAACCCACTCTAGTATTCTTGCCTGGGGAATCCCATGAAAAAAGGAGCCTGGTGGATCACAGTCTGTGGGGTCGCAAAAGAGGCTGGCTCAACTTAGTGACTAAACAATAATAATGACATTTATTACACAAGCTGTTTACATGTAAAATTCAGGGATTTCATCTTTGTATTTATTTTAGAGCCTTAGTTACTGTTAATCCCAACTCATGCATCCCAAGTGAAATAGCTACAGAGGATCTGAATGCATTTTGGAAACTTTCTGTATGTGAATGTGGTTATCCGTGAAATGATTAGTGATAGACTTCCTATGAAACACAAGTGAGTAACTGGGTACTACTTTGGGCATCACATTAATGTGAAGTTTTAAAACTTACCATCTTCATCATTAATGGAATGTTTATTTATCCTTACATACTTAGTCTTTCAGTCGTGTCTAGACTCTTTATGACCCCATGGACTGCAGCTTGCCAAACTTCTCTGTCCATGGCGTTTTCCAAGCAAGAATACTGGAGTGGGGTACCATTTCTTTCTCCAGGGGATCTTCCTGACCCAGGGATTAAGCCCACGTCTCCTGTACCTCCTGCACTGCAGGTAAAGGGTTCTTTACCAGCTGAGCCATGTGTGTTTAGTATATGCAAATACAGATATAGATGTAAATTATGATGCTGGTTAAGAAGTTTTAATTGTGAAGGGGGTTAATTACAGGGTTGATACTTGAAATGTTCATGGAGCAATAAAATACAAAGAACTGATTAGGGACTAAAAATAACTGCAAGCATGCTCAGTTAGGACAAATTATGAATAGTAAAATGCAAAAAGGCCAAAACCAACGGCCACTTCTGAGGTGTTGGGGGATAAAAGCAGGGTCATGGGCATGATCCTTGTACAGAGCACCACCAAGGGGGCGGGCAGACCATCCAAGCCACTGCCCCAACCTGACCCTCCACTCTGCCCTTATCTGCAGCCCACTTAAGGGACCAGCCCACCCCCCTTTACTTGTCTTCAGTCTGTCATGCTGCAGCAAGAGTCCAGATAAATCAAGCCTTGCCTGAATTTGTCTGCTCTGTTACCAATTTCTTTTGATTAAAGTGTCCACGGACCCTAAACAGGTAACACCTGTGTTTACAGCCGCCAGGCTCCATCTTCACCTCTCGGCTCCTGTACATGTAAGTGACCCCAACACAGTGAAGGCATTGCCAGGGGTCACCTACTTTCCAACTGCAGCATCAGATCCCTCTCTGGGTTTCTGAAGGGCTATCTCCAGTTAGAAATTAAAACATAATCATGACGACGAGTTGGGTTATTCAGACAAAGCGGAACTTTGCCTTTCATTTCTAGGAGTGAAACTATTAGGTCCACTGAGATTATTTCAAGGTCCATGTTCATCATGTCCATTTTCTGAAGAAAATGTCCTAGCAAGAATGTCTGGTTACTTCTGCCACGGAAATTGCTTTCCTCTCCTTGGCTGGAGACCATCATCCTCAAACTTATTTCCTGTTTAGTGTTCAATATTTGCAAGCAGGAAATTGTCATAATAAATAGGAAGCTTGAGACGATGGTGGAAACACATTCAGAAATTTGGTTGCTAGGGAAATCATTTTTGCCTAATTTATGAAAAACCCAGACCTTATTTGGCATTTTCTCCCCCTCTTTCTTATCGTTGTCAGTAGGCATTATCAAAAGAAGTTTATTAAATACCTGTCTCTGCATGGCACTATGAGTGGGTGATTGTCAGACCCCTGCCCACTCGCAGCTTGTAACAATAAAAACAGCAACAAAACTGCAACAACAAAAATGAGAGTATTAATCTGATATTTAACTATTGATAAACAGTCTTCCTAAGCACCTTTAGTTGGTTTTTCAAAAATTTAATACAAACGGCTGTATGAGGAAGGTATGACTTCTGTGCAATTGGCAAAAGGTGAGAGACATGAATTAAATAATTCGCTAAAAGTCACACAACTAGTAAAAAGAAGTGTCTGGATTTTTCCCTTCTCAGTTCCCCTTATCAACCAGTATGTTTTACTGCTTCTAATCTAACCAGCCCCAACCTGACCCTCCACTCTGCCCTTATCTGCAGCCCACTTAAGGGACCAGTTCTGTCATGCTGCAGCAAGAGTCCAGATAAATCAAGCCTTGCCTGAATTTGTCTGCTCTGTTACCAATTTCTTTTGATTAAAGTGTCCACGGACCCTAAACAGGTAACACCTGTGTTTACAGCCGCCAGGCTCCATCTTCACCTCTCGGCTCCTGTACATGTAAGTGACCCCAACACAGTGAAGGCATTGCCAGGGGTCACCTACTTTCCAACTGCAGCATCAGATCCCTCTCTGGGTTTCTGAAGGGCTATCTCCAGTTAGAAATTAAAACATAATCATGACGACGAGTTGGGTTATTCAGACAAAGCGGAACTTTGCCTTTCATTTCTAGGAGTGAAACTATTAGGTCCACTGAGATTATTTCAAGGTCCATGTTCATCATGTCCATTTTCTGAAGAAAATGTCCTAGCAAGAATGTCTGGTTACTTCTGCCACGGAAATTGCTTTCCTCTCCTTGGCTGGAGACCATCATCCTCAAACTTATTTCCTGTTTAGTGTTCAATATTTGCAAGCAGGAAATTGTCATAATAAATAGGAAGCTTGAGACGATGGTGGAAACACATTCAGAAATTTGGTTGCTAGGGAAATCATTTTTGCCTAATTTATGAAAAACCCAGACCTTATTTGGCATTTTCTCCCCCTCTTTCTTATCGTTGTCAGTAGGCATTATCAAAAGAAGTTTATTAAATACCTGTCTCTGCATGGCACTATGAGTGGGTGATTGTCAGACCCCTGCCCACTCGCAGCTTGTAACAATAAAAACAGCAACAAAACTGCAACAACAAAAATGAGAGTATTAATCTGATATTTAACTATTGATAAACAGTCTTCCTAAGCACCTTTAGTTGGTTTTTCAAAAATTTAATACAAACGGCTGTATGAGGAAGGTATGACTTCTGTGCAATTGGCAAAAGGTGAGAGACATGAATTAAATAATTCGCTAAAAGTCACACAACTAGTAAAAAGAAGTGTCTGGATTTTTCCCTTCTCAGTTCCCCTTATCAACCAGTATGTTTTACTGCTTCTAATCTAACCAGAAAACACTAGAAAGAACATAGAGGAAGCACTCATCAAGAAACAATACAAATGCAGATTTATTATTGCGCACTAGAGTTACGCACATTTTTCAGGATGGGGGTGAGAAAGAAATTTCAGGAGTTGTATATTGAAGATTGTATGTCTGCTGTCTTCAAACATGAATAAAGACAAAACAAAAAACAAGAGACATCTGCAACTTGATTGAAGAGAGCGTGAGGCAGAAGGCAGCTGAGGTCGTTTTAGAACTGGATTCAGTCTGAAGGGCTAAATGCAAGGTGGGGGGTGAATTAGCTTGAGTTTGATGGGCTCAGTCAGTTGATCTTCAGGAAGCAAGGTCAGCACATCACAGGGACCCAGCTCCCTGGAACCAGATTCCTCAACCCCCTCCCCCAGCAAGGAGAAGCCGGAGAAGGGTCTAGCGGGACATGGCCTCACCTTGACACAGCCACAGCCTTCTGCCTGTCACCAGAGGCAGGTGAGTTTTAATCAAACTCCATGCTTGTTTAAACTTTGGATCCTCTTGCTGGAGGAATGTGGTCGAGAGATGCAAATGCCAGCCTAGGAAGTCAGCATGGTCAGATTCTATTCTTGGTCCTTTCTGGGAGGAAAAGACAGGCTGGAAAGAGCAGTCATTCGGAGCAACTGAGAATAACTAACAAGACATTTTAATGAGTTAATAAATCTTTCTCACTGAACTACAGGAAAGACATGAAACATTTCCTGTTCGTTCCTCACCAGCCTTAATTAAACTTGATGTGGAAAAGGTCAGTGCCCTGTCTGCCGAGTTCCAAATCCCTTCAGACCGACAGTAGGGGAGATGGGACAGGGGCCATCTGCAAAACATGTGAAAGCCTCAACTGCTCTGTATCGTCCCTGCTCTAAACAGTCTTCCTAAGCACCTTTAGTTGGTTTTTCAAAAATTTAATACAAACGGCTGTATGAGGAAGGTATGACTTCTGTGCAATTGGCAAAAGGTGAGAGACATGAATTAAATAATTCGCTAAAAGTCACACAACTAGTAAAAAGAAGTGTCTGGATTTTTCCCTTCTCAGTTCCCCTTATCAACCAGTATGTTTTACTGCTTCTAATCTAACCAGAAAACACTAGAAAGAACATAGAGGAAGCACTCATCAAGAAACAATACAAATGCAGATTTATTATTGCGCACTAGAGTTACGCACATTTTTCAGGATGGGGGTGAGAAAGAAATTTCAGGAGTTGTATATTGAAGATTGTATGTCTGCTGTCTTCAAACATGAATAAAGACAAAACAAAAAACAAGAGACATCTGCAACTTGATTGAAGAGAGCGTGAGGCAGAAGGCAGCTGAGGTCGTTTTAGAACTGGATTCAGTCTGAAGGGCTAAATGCAAGGTGGGGGGTGAATTAGCTTGAGTTTGATGGGCTCAGTCAGTTGATCTTCAGGAAGCAAGGTCAGCACATCACAGGGACCCAGCTCCCTGGAACCAGATTCCTCAACCCCCTCCCCCAGCAAGGAGAAGCCGGAGAAGGGTCTAGCGGGACATGGCCTCACCTTGACACAGCCACAGCCTTCTGCCTGTCACCAGAGGCAGGTGAGTTTTAATCAAACTCCATGCTTGTTTAAACTTTGGATCCTCTTGCTGGAGGAATGTGGTCGAGAGATGCAAATGCCAGCCTAGGAAGTCAGCATGGTCAGATTCTATTCTTGGTCCTTTCTGGGAGGAAAAGACAGGCTGGAAAGAGCAGTCATTCGGAGCAACTGAGAATAACTAACAAGACATTTTAATGAGTTAATAAATCTTTCTCACTGAACTACAGGAAAGACATGAAACATTTCCTGTTCGTTCCTCACCAGCCTTAATTAAACTTGATGTGGAAAAGGTCAGTGCCCTGTCTGCCGAGTTCCAAATCCCTTCAGACCGACAGTAGGGGAGATGACAGGGGCATCTCACAGGAGCCTCCTGCCTTCGGTGGGAACCTTCAGTGGTGCTTTTTAAATAAGCCATGCCCCTGAATAACAGCTAGCTGTAACGAAATGCTAGCTCTGTATGCGTCCCTGCTCTGAGTTACCTTAGCTGCATTTAACTCATTGAATCCTCAACAACAACTCTGTTGTCACTCTTGATGGTGGAGGAAACTGAGGCATGGAGGTTTGTAGTGATTTGGCCAAAATTCCGTAGTCTACAGGGTGATGAGGTCTGACTCCTGAGCCAGTGTTTAGAACCCGCAGCCTCCGCGGCCTCTCTTGATCAGCTCTGGGCTGTGCTCATATAGTTAAAGAGACACAAGCTTCCAATGGGTTCCAAGGCTCTGATTCCTTTAGGGGTTCTGGTAAATGTATTTTAGGACAGAGCACAACATGCAAGGCACTCAGGTGCTACAGGGAAATCATGATTCTTATTAGTACCATCTGGAGTGCTGGAGGTCACCAGAAGGTTGGGTTGGATAGAATAATTTCTGCAGTTTTTTGGAGCTAAAACACCTAGCTTCAGCAAACATTTTTTTATTTTCTACTGGGAACCAGATACTGTGCTAGATGTTGGGGGAGAAATAGAAGACAAAGTGTTGACCATAAGGAGCTCACAGATTAGCAAATTTGCCCTTTATCAGATTTCTGGGAAAACTGAAATGGCCATCCAGACTGAGTTTTTTTTTTTTTAATTTTTGGTCTCTTTTATTGGTTTTTTTATTTAGTTTCATCCACCTTTATTCTTTCGCCTGTATGGGCTTCCTATTGCAGTGGCCTCTCTTGTTGCAGAGCACCAGCTCTGGGCACATGTGCTCCAGAGTGCTGGCTGCAAGCCATTCCGTGGCACGTGGGATCTTCCCGGGCCAGTGATGGAACCGGTGCCCCTCGCACTGCAAGACAGACTCTTTACCCACTGGACCACCAGGGAAACCCCAGACTGATTTTTAAATGAACTTGGCACTTGAGTTCAGAGGGTCTTACCTTGTACAGGTTTACACTGAATTCCATGTAGTGGTAACGTATGTGTATAATGTTTCCTGCACATTTTTTTTTAATTTGAAAGATAATTGCCTTTTTTTTTTTTTTTTCAATTTCAAGGAAATGTCATTTTTTCTTTGTTTTTAATGCTTTGTACAAGTGCAGAGCTCTGTGATGAAGGGTGTGTTTGATCTGGGACATTTTGAACAGAGATGAGATGCACCTACTTTCTCATCCTTTCCAGAAGGATCTATCCACAGGGGAGGGAGATCTTTGAGTCATTCTGTGTGCTTGCATGCTAAGTCAATTCACTCATGTGACTCTTAGTGACCCCTACCTGGGAGTAAATGCTAATTTGATCATTTTCTGTTTGCATGTTCTTGGGTGAATGGTTTTATCTCTCTAAGCCTAGACGTTCTTATCTGTAAAATGGAGGAAGTAATAGTAGTCAGCCTTAGGATTTTTTCAAGAATAAGTAAAATGCAAAGATGTGTAAGAATGTTGTCACATGTGCAACAGAGAAAGCTCTTAGTAAGCTTTAATTATTTTCTGGGCATTGTTTCATTTCTGAGTCCCATGGCATCAAGTACTCCTGCAGTGCTGTTTAGTCCCTAAGTTGTGTCCATCTCTGCGTCCCCATGGACTAGGGCCTGCCAGGCTTCTCTGTCCATGGCATTCTCCACACAAAAGTACTGCGGAGAGTTGCCATTTCTCCAGGGGACTATCTTGACCCAAAGATCAAACTTGTGTCTCCTGCATAGGCAGGAGGATTGTTTACCACTGAACTAGTTCCACTCTGGAAAAAATTGTCTAGCAAAACAAACATGATAGAATCATTTTTCTCCATTCCCTTAATTGATCCAGGGGCAAGATGTGAGCTTGACAAAGCTCAGAGCTTCTTGCTGGCATTTTTCATTTCTCAGAAGGTCGAGGAAGTGGCAACGTAGCAAGTCCTCTGGACTAGCCTCTTAGTCTTTTATTCATTTGTTATTTTAAAGCCATTTGGTGTTCCTTTTCATAGTGTTCTGGTTTTATCTTTCTGATGCAATTTCTGAAGACTAATTAGAGGGTTTTTTTTGAGTTCTATGATTCTAAAATACCTGTGTTTCCTGTGAAGGCCATTATTCCTTATGTATATATTCTTTCAGGGTGCTGGTTTTTCCTCAGATGTCTGATATTTCTGATTTTACCTTCATATTTAAGGATGAAGATCTAGTTGTTTATTTAGGACTGTGGGTGACAACTTACTTTGCTCCTGACTAGGCAGGTCTATCTCCTCCAACAGTCTCTCCAAGGATTGGAAAGTGTAACTGGAAACTCTACGTCCAAGAGCAAGGCAGGTTGGCTGGAGAATTTTGCTTTTACAAGCAAAAGTCATAGTACTTTTGTAATGTAGTACTTTGTACTAAAGTAATGTAGTAATAACCAGCTTCAATCCCTGGGTTGGGAAGATCCCGGAGAAGGAAATGGCAACCCACTCTAGTATACTTGTTTGGGAAATCCCATGGAGAGAGGAGCCTGATAGGCTACAGTCTGTGGTGTCACAAAGAGTTGGACATGACCAAGCAACTAAGCGACAACAACAACAATGGCCAGCTAGCCATTAGACCAGGCTTCCCACAACCCAAATGTTAGATCAAGGAAAGGTATCCAAACCTATACCCTGTTTTTAGTACTCTCCAAAAATCCATTTTTACCTCTGTACATGCACACACATACACACACACACACAGAGACACGTTAGATATGCAAAAACTTTAGTGCCCCTATTATTCATCTCCTTGTTTTCTGTAGTGCCAGCACAATGCCTGGCTCTAAGTAAAAATGCAATAATTGTTTTAAATCACACTATAATAGCATATAGCTTTTTATGTAGTCACTTCTGAGGGTTCACCCCTCATTAAGATACACTCCCTGTACCCAAGAAGCTAATAATCTAGCTTCTAATGGAAGAAGCAGATATGTAAACAAAAAGATAAGTGCGATAGAATGTGTTTGTACAAAATGTTGGCACTTGAGGAAGAGACATTAAGTCTGAACCATGGGAGAGTGAGAGAGAGAGACTGAGAGCCAGTGAAAGAGAGATGGAGGAAAAGCTGCAGAGAAGGTGACATTTCTAGAGGCAGAAGAGATGTTTGCTGAAAATGCAGCCTGTAGCCTCTGGAGCCACGGTCCCTTTGTCACTCACTAGTTCTCCTTGGGCAAATTATCCTCTTTGCCTGTTTTCTCCCTTGTATCCTGGACATATGATAGTAGCCCCAACCTCATATGCTTTTTGTGAGGACTAAATGAATTCTAGACACACAATGGTCTAGAATGGCTTCAATGTAGTATGTATTAGTTCTTTCCATTGTTGCTATCATTTCTTGATGTGGCCTTGAAGGAAGTGTTCAACAGCCAGAAATAGGGCTGATGGTTATTGCCAGTAAAATAAGCATGGTGAGTAAAGGCACACTTATAGCAGAGAGTGGTTGATTATAACTGTCGATAGATTGCAGCAGGTTTCCATGACGCATACCAGAATAAAACTAGAAAGGTGATGGACCAGATGGTAGGAGACCTTAGAAGCACTGAATTACTGCTTACATAATCTCTCCTCATCAGTTTTCTGGTTTGAGATAGTAAGCAAGACAGTAACTTCAGGGAACCTATAACCTATTGAAGATCGCGGGGAGAAGGAAATTGCAACCCACTCCAGTATTTTCGCCTGGGAAATTCCATAGACAGAGGAACCAGGTGGGCTTACAAGCCCAAGAGTCATGACTTTGTGACTAAAAAACAACTGTAATAGGGATTCCATTTAATAGGTAGCATGTAGGGCTTCCCTGGTGGTCCAGTGGGGAAGGACACCGCCTTGAAGTGCAAGGGGTGCCGGTTTGATCCCTGGCCTGGGAAGATCCCACGTGCCTCAGAGCGGCTGGACCGATGTGTCCAATTACCGAGCCGGAGCTCTGGAGTGCATGCGCCCAGAGCCGGTGCTCTCAACAGAGGCCACTGCGATGTGAGGCCCAAACGGGCCGAAGAACAAAGATGGATGAAAGTAGATAAATGAGAGATCAATAGAAGTGGCCGCCTGTCCCCCCTGCCAAAAAAAAAAGAAAATAGGTTGCATGTAGAGCTGAATTCAGCCTCTGTATCCTGACAGCAAATGAAATCTTGGAGACAGAGTTTTGGGTAAAGTAGAAAAGAACAGTTTTATTGTTTTCCCAGGCAAAGGGGGCTACCTCAGGCAAATGCCCTCAAATCTGTGTTCCACCTCAGCATGGGTGAGAGGGTATAGTGAGAAGTTTTATAGTAAGAATTTAAAGAGGGTGTGATCTACTCATGGACATTCTTCTGATGGGTTGGTGGTGAAGTAAGTGAGAGTCAGCACTGTCAACCTTCTGGTTCCAACCAGTCTGGGTTCTAGTGTTTGTGAGCTGTATACCGTTAACTTCTCCCACCTGGTGGGGGTTTCAGTCTCTGCGGAACCGCTCAGAGGTATGGTTATGTGTATCCCTTGAGGGGGAACCAGGATCCTGCTCCTAAGGCTGCACTACTGTTTTTTCTGACTCTTCCTCCCGTATCTCTGCACTTCCTACCTTCCCCCATTAGCATCTGTTTGAACCTGCCCTTTGGGAGCTCAGGAAAGGAGACACAGAAAGACTTCTGTGCTCAGGATCCCACAGAGTCCTGCTTGGACATGGGGACATGGACAAATGGGTAACATTGAAATTTTTAGAAATGTCTCCCTGAAGAAGATAATCAAGAAGTGACAGGACTGAAAATAACTGAATGCAAGCCTTCATAGCCTGGGATGGTGGTGGTGAGGTAGAGGTTTGACGGTCCTTTGTGAGAGGAGTTCGACTGTAGAACTTGGCCCAAGGTGTGGAAGGGTTAGAAAGCAGACTTCCAGAAGATGTGAGGATAAGCTTTCTAACTATCCAGGGCCCTCAGGTGGTGTAGTGGCTTGCCTCAAGAGGAAAGAGGGCTTGTTCCTGGAAATACCTAAGCAGATGCAGGTTGCTCTCAGTGCTGATGTGGGATGGGGAGGAGTTTTCTGCTTGCGTTGCTCCTACATCATTTAAGATTTCTACTGACTCCATGTGCCTTTCCTTACATGATCTGTAGGCTGGAACCCATTTATGAGTTTCTCCAGTTGAAGTCCCAGCATCTTCTGTCCACCTCTCTCCCCAACTCTAGGAGTGTGGTTTTAGTTTGCTTTAGAAGTTTTGGTACTGAAGGGATGGATTGGTTCAGTGCCAGCAAGTAGCTTGAGACCAAGGCTCCAGGGCTGCTAGAGTTTGCTGTACCAACATCTGCTCAAACAGGTCTTAAAATGGTTTAATAAGGTCTTCAGCCTGTTGCTGAAGATAGCCTGCTGCTGAAGACAACCTTCTGACTACGCAGGCCTGTACTCTTCCCAAACACCAAGCTGTATTTCTCAAGATCACTCAGCCTCCTTTCTCTGCTTTCCTCCAATTGCCTCACTCCCTGCTCTGTGGACTGGGAGGGTCCTTACATGTGCCCATTTCCACAAAGCTTGCATGGGAAAGGAAAGATGGGGCATGCCAAACCACTCATACAGTTTCAGCTCCTACTTCATCCATCTCCATTCCTTTGAGGCCTTTGAGGCACAGAGCTATTTCTTTTTCTTTTATGGCTGCTTTCATGCCTGCATCTAAAAATTTCTAAGCACTACAGTCCTCATTTTTCATTCTGGAGGCTCTTAAAAGTCAAGTCTCATCCTCAAAGATTCCTTGGTACCCAACACAGAAGCCAACATGGAAAGCCTCATGATGTTACCTTGAACAAGTAATTGGGAGCTGGAATAAGGCTTCAAAGGACAAAGTAAAATGGCATTGCCATGGGTTGGTAAGAGCATGAGGAAACTAGAACAATTTATCCTATGCATGGTCAACAATCCTTCTTAAGTGGAACATACATGTCTGTGAACAACAAAACTCTGTAAAACCTTTAAAATAAAGAATTAAAAAATAAAATAAAATACAAAACAAACAAAAAAAAACAAAAAACAATCCTTCTTAAGGATGCTAATCTGGTCCGTGTTTGATGCTGGACGACGCACAATAAACCGTGGGCACAGAAGCACTAATTGCTTCATTTATTCTTCCATTTCGCCAGGGGACCTGCAGAGCTCACTCAGCCTCAGAATGGAAAATTACATGTTGGAGAGAAAACAGCCACACTGAAGGAATGACAATGCAATTTGGGTTCTGCTTGTTCACATATTTTACTTATCCAGTGAAGGAAGGAAAAAAACAAAGTGACAGAATGTGAAGGTAGTACAGGTTTTGAGGGTATCAAGACCATGTGTTCTGTTTTTCTCAGTCTAATTTAAATCCACAGATTAAATAGAAGTGCAAGGGGATGGGATGAATGTTTTACTGGAGAAGAAAATGTCTTCTATGAGAAAGAAAACCCTCTTGAAGCTTTCTGCCTACTCAGGGGTTTCTTAGTAGAGGATGGCTTGCTTTTTGTCTTTATAAAAATATGACAGCATTGTATAAACTGCTGGGGTTGGATATTTAGGAATAGGTGGCACACAGGATCCTGACTTGGCAAGTTTCTGGGAGTCCAGATCGGAAAGAATCCCACTGTGGTGAGAGCCACAGAAACACTGTAAACATCCTTGGTCACAGACACACAATGACACATGGCAAAACAAGACATCACAGACCAGGACCCCCATTCTACAGATAGGGAAGCTGAGGCCTGGTAGGTTGGGTGCTTTCCTCCAAGATCACATAGCTAGTTAGTAACAAGAACTTGAGTTTCTTGACTTTGAACTCAGTGCCTTTGGACACTACATACATAGATTCTCCTAATGTTCATTTCTTTGCCAAGATTCTAAAGTTGATCATCTGAGCTCTTTAAATGGAGAAAACAAACAAAAAGATGTGTGGAGAATTCTGAACAGTTTGTGTCTGATCTTAAGAACCTCATATTTAAGTTAGAGTTAAAAGACCAATGTTTGGGTCAAAATCAGGGTATTTGATTTTTCTACGAACACACACGACAATATCTTACATGTAATAAGACAAGGAATTGAAGGCAGCACCACACAGGAAGAGATGAGAGAAAAACAATACAAGAAAGTAAAATGGACCACGTTAGCCATTGGTAGGCTGGCGTGAACTGACCAGCACTTTCCAAGACACGGAAAATGTTTACAAAGTCACACTGTATGAGAGGGAAGGTCTAGAGAACTCCTGGTGGGCACCCAGCTGCACCTCTTTAAGCAGCTGGGTGCACGGGCCCACGCTGACCACCGCATCAGCCGTCCTCAGGGCCACTGAACAGAATGAACACGAGCTCGGTCACCACACTGCCCACTGCCCAGCACAGCCATGGGGCAAGTCAGTGCCAAAGCCTTGTCATCTTGCACACTGGTCTGCTCCCTTACAACACTGGGAGTAAATTAGAGAGGAGAGACTGGGTGGAAAAGGTTTCAGGTTGCTGCTATGGGCTGGACATTTTGAACCCTGGACAAGGTGACTGGTATCTTTGTTTCTCCTGGGCCCGGAGCTCTTGTAATGGGCTGAGTGTGGGCCTTGATGTCTGCAATTCGCTCTTTAAACTTTTGCTGAAGGAATTTCTCCTCTTTGGAGTAGCTTTTTGCGAACACCGACATCAGCAGGCACCCTGCCATGGATGTGCCCCCGATGCAGAAGAGCACAGCGCCCGCCAGCTTACACATGTCAAGGGCTCCGTTAAACTGGACGGCGTCGTGTCCACCACCACGAAATTGGCCTCACCAAAGGCTTCGATTTTGGGGGGCACCAGAAAGCCCACTGCCAGGACAGTCAACCCAAGAATCACAAAGACTGTGCCCGAGATGAGTCCGACCTAGAGAAAGACACAAATAAGACAAAGTGAACCTGGTGCTTCAACTCCCCAGGGCAGGACTGGTTTTGCTGTTTGGGAGGAGAGACTTTTTCCAGTCAGAAGCCTACATAATTTTCTATTTAAAAAAAGAAGGACCTTTCTGATTTTGATGTCAACCAGGAACTGCATCACTGACTTGAGTTTTCCTTCAAGTTTTCTGTTTGTCCAGTGCTTTGCAATTGAGAAAGCCCCTTTGGCTTATGTTGTCACATTTGGTCTTGAGCAAGAGATAAACAGCCCTGATAGCCAGGAGCTGGCATCACTCTATCCACCAGAAGCTGGCCTGGGGCCTCTATAGGCACCATGCTGTTCTGTTGGCACAATCAACCGTGGAGAACCTCAACATCAGACAAGCTCATTCTGTGCCCATGATGAAGTTAGACAAACCAAGACCACTTCATGATTTTGTCTAAGCACAGACAAAATGAGGTCATTTACAGACGATAAAATACTGTGTTACTCACATCCTGCTCAATATAAATGACTGCTGCTGCTTTATCAGCCGTCCTCAGGGCCACTGAACAGAATGAACACGAGCTCGGTCACCACACTGCCCACTGCCCAGCACAGCCATGGGGCAAGTCAGTGCCAAAGCCTTGTCATCTTGCACACTGGTCTGCTCCCTTACAACACTGGGAGTAAATTAGAGAGGAGAGACTGGGTGGAAAAGGTTTCAGGTTGCTGCTATGGGCTGGACATTTTGAACCCTGGACAAGGTGACTGGTATCTTTGTTTCTCCTGGGCCCGGAGCTCTTGTAATGGGCTGAGTGTGGGCCTTGATGTCTGCAATTCGCTCTTTAAACTTTTGCTGAAGGAATTTCTCCTCTTTGGAGTAGCTTTTTGCGAACACCGACATCAGCAGGCACCCTGCCATGGATGTGCCCCCGATGCAGAAGAGCACAGCGCCCGCCAGCTTACACATGTCAAGGGCTCCGTTAAACTGGACGGCGTGCGTGTCCACCACCACGAAATTGGCCTCACCAAAGGCTTCGATTTTGGGGGGCACCAGAAAGCCCACTGCCAGGACAGTCAACCCAAGAATCACAAAGACTGTGCCCGAGATGAGTCCGACCTAGAGAAAGACACAAATAAGACAAAGTGAACCTGGTGCTTCAACTCCCCAGGGCAGGACTGGTTTTGCTGTTTGGGAGGAGAGACTTTTTCCAGTCAGAAGCCTACATAATTTTCTATTTAAAAAAAGAAGGACCTTTCTGATTTTGATGTCAACCAGGAACTGCATCACTGACTTGAGTTTTCCTTCAAGTTTTCTGTTTGTCCAGTGCTTTGCAATTGAGAAAGCCCCTTTGGCTTATGTTGTCACATTTGGTCTTGAGCAAGAGATAAACAGCCCTGATAGCCAGGAGCTGGCATCACTCTATCCACCAGAAGCTGGCCTGGGGCCTCTATAGGCACCATGCTGTTCTGTTGGCACAATCAACCGTGGAGAACCTCAACATCAGACAAGCTCATTCTGTGCCCATGATGAAGTTAGACAAACCAAGACCACTTCATGATTTTGTCTAAGCACAGACAAAAATGAGGTCATTTACAGACGATAAAATACTGTGTTACTCACATCCTGCTCAATATAAATGACTGCTGCTGCTTTACCAATTACAGTTGGTACAGTCTCTCTCCAGTCTGCCCTTGGTATAGACAGATAAGATTTATTAAGATTTATGAATAAAATTATAGGTAAGGTTTATTAAAGATACCTAATCATAGAATTGTCCCTTCTGGCTCCTGTAGACTCTTCAGTTCTCCAACCCCCCACCCACAGCCCCAGTCACCCATCAAAGCCCATGCCCTATAATCCTTTCTCACACTCATTTACTGAAGTGCCCTTTGGTGTCATTCTCTCTCTCTCTCTGATGAGCCATATGCTCAGCTTGTTCAACACAGAAGTATGTTCCTGGTGATTTTGGCTGGAGGCCATTGACAGTCTGTGTAACAACTTGCCCCTTCTCCAAGACTGGCAGAGAAAGAATCATGATTATCTGTTATAGGCAAGGAAATGTAGCCTCGCCAAGGGTAGGTCACTGCCCCAAGGAGGGACAGGGTGGACAGGTAGAGGATGAGCTAGAAGCCACAGTTCTGATCCCCAAGCCAGTATGCTTTCTCATCTAACATGTAGCTATTTGGGCTTTCCTTGTGCAGATGCACAGGAGCATTAGGAGCAGCAGATGGAGATGAAACTGCATTAGCTTAAATTCTAATAAAATGTAACCCACAGAAGATGGAGAGTAATATACCATTTGGTGGTTTAAGCTCAGAGGTCTGGAATGAAAACATGGATTCCAGTGCTGCCAACTAGTATTTGAATCATAGAAGGAAAGCTGCCCTTTGGCTTATTTCTGTTTGTCCAGTGCTTTGCAATTGAGAAAGCCCCTTTGGCTTATGTTGTCACATTTGGTCTTGAGCAAGAGATAAACAGCCCTGATAGCCAGGAGCTGGCATCACTCTATCCACCAGAAGCTGGCCTGGGGCCTCTATAGGCACCATGCTGTTCTGTTGGCACAATCAACCGTGGAGAACCTCAACATCAGACAAGCTCATTCTGTGCCCATGATGAAGTTAGACAAACCAAGACCACTTCATGATTTTGTCTAAGCACAGACAAAAATGAGGTCATTTACAGACGATAAAATACTGTGTTACTCACATCCTGCTCAATATAAATGACTGCTGCTGCTTTACCAATTACAGTTGGTACAGTCTCTCTCCAGTCTGCCCTTGGTATAGACAGATAAGATTTATTAAGATTTATGAATAAAATTATAGGTAAGGTTTATTAAAGATACCTAATCATAGAATTGTCCCTTCTGGCTCCTGTAGACTCTTCAGTTCTCCAACCCCCCACCCACAGCCCCAGTCACCCATCAAAGCCCATGCCCTATAATCCTTTCTCACACTCATTTACTGAAGTGCCCTTTGGTGTCATTCTCTCTCTCTCTCTGATGAGCCATATGCTCAGCTTGTTCAACACAGAAGTATGTTCCTGGTGATTTTGGCTGGAGGCCATTGACAGTCTGTGTAACAACTTGCCCCTTCTCCAAGACTGGCAGAGAAAGAATCATGATTATCTGTTATAGGCAAGGAAATGTAGCCTCGCCAAGGGTAGGTCACTGCCCCAAGGAGGGACAGGGTGGACAGGTAGAGGATGAGCTAGAAGCCACAGTTCTGATCCCCAAGCCAGTATGCTTTCTCATCTAACATGTAGCTATTTGGGCTTTCCTTGTGCAGATGCACAGGAGCATTAGGAGCAGCAGATGGAGATGAAACTGCATTAGCTTAAATTCTAATAAAATGTAACCCACAGAAGATGGAGAGTAATATACCATTTGGTGGTTTAAGCTCAGAGGTCTGGAATGAACAGACTCAGGCTTGGATTCCAGTGCTGCCAACTAGTATTTGAATCATAGAAGGAAAGCTGCTTAAACACTCTTGTTAACTTTTCCATTTATAAAATGATAAATGATAATAGTACCTACCTCATAAAGTTGTGAGGGTTAAAGGAGACCATACCTAGAAGCACTCAGCTCTGAACCTGGCTAAGTCACACACTGTAATAAGTAGCTATTACTACTGTTATTTGGAACTGTGCTTCTTGTAAAATTATTACATTGGCAAGAGCATTACAACAATCTCTCAGTATTTGGAATAAAGGACAGCTAGTATAGCTTATTTTTTAAACACATATTTCATTTCCTCCTGTTCCTAATTGCTTTTAGTTAGAAATAACAGGGTTGGAACAATAACCAAATGCATAACACCATTTAATCTTGAATATCTCAAGTATATTTATCTAACTTAAAAATTATATTTCAAAGAAATACACTTTATTAGAAACTTCTTTAGTAGAAGGTTGGGGTAATAGAAAACATTTGCAAATCCATCACTCTAATGAAGAGGGAGAGGAGAGCTAATGTTATTGAGCATTGATCATGAGCCAGGTATTGTGTTCTTCACTTCATCCTCACCAGCATCTTATGAGATGTATATATATATAAATATATATTTTTTCTTTTCCCCATCATGCCTCTTTTTAAAATTTATATTTTTATTTTCATCCATCCTTTTATTCTTTGGCATGTGTGGGCCTCCCATTGCAGTGACCTCTCTCATTGCAGAGCACTGGCTCTGGGCACATGCGCTCCAGAGCGCTGGCTCATAATTGGACCCACCCTTTAGCATGTGGGATCTTCCTAGGCCAGGGATCGAGCCAGTGCCCCTTGCACTGAAAGAGGGACTCTTTACCCACTGGACCACCAGGGAAGCCCTGAGATGTAGATATGTTGATCCCCATTTCACCTATAAGAAACTGCAGTTTATAGGGTTGAGGAAACAGTTCAAAGTCCCCTCAATAAGTAGGTGGTGTGACTGGATCCTACCAGTTGGCATGACTTCTAAGACACTAATATACCATTTGGTGGTTTAAGCTCAGAGGTCTGGAATGAACAGACTCAGGCTTGGATTCCAGTGCTGCCAACTAGTATTTGAATCATAGAAGGAAAGCTGCTTAAACACTCTTGTTAACTTTTCCATTTATAAAATGATAAATGATAATAGTACCTACCTCATAAAGTTGTGAGGGTTAAAGGAGACCATACCTAGAAGCACTCAGCTCTGAACCTGGCTAAGTCACACACTGTAATAAGTAGCTATTACTACTGTTATTTGGAACTGTGCTTCTTGTAAAATTATTACATTGGCAAGAGCATTACAACAATCTCTCAGTATTTGGAATAAAGGACAGCTAGTATAGCTTATTTTTTAAACACATATTTCATTTCCTCCTGTTCCTAATTGCTTTTAGTTAGAAATAACAGGGTTGGAACAATAACCAAATGCATAACACCATTTAATCTTGAATATCTCAAGTATATTTATCTAACTTAAAAATTATATTTCAAAGAAATACACTTTATTAGAAACTTCTTTAGTAGAAGGTTGGGGTAATAGAAAACATTTGCAAATCCATCACTCTAATGAAGAGGGAGAGGAGAGCTAATGTTATTGAGCATTGATCATGAGCCAGGTATTGTGTTCTTCACTTCATCCTCACCAGCATCTTATGAGATGTATATATATATAAATATATATTTTTTTCTTTTTCCCCATCATGCCTCTTTTTAAAATTTATATTTTTATTTTCATCCATCCTTTTATTCTTTGGCATGTGTGGGCCTCCCATTGCAGTGACCTCTCTCATTGCAGAGCACTGGCTCTGGGCACATGCGCTCCAGAGCGCTGGCTCATAATTGGACCCACCCTTTAGCATGTGGGATCTTCCTAGGCCAGGGATCGAGCCAGTGCCCCTTGCACTGAAAGAGGGACTCTTTACCCACTGGACCACCAGGGAAGCCCTGAGATGTAGATATGTTGATCCCCATTTCACCTATAAGAAACTGCAGTTTATAGGGTTGAGGAAACAGTTCAAAGTCCCCTCAATAAGTAGGTGGTGTGACTGGATCCTACCAGTTGGCATGACTTCTAAGCTCCACACCTCACTTTCATTCTCCCATGAGACTTCACCAATTGCTTTTTTGTATATTACCTTCTATTATTTTTTAAAAATTACAATAGAGTTTTAGTCACCATAAATAAACAAGTTTCCATTAGGTAAGATTGTAAAGAAACTGAAAAGCAAGGACCAGTCTTCTGGGGAAGAAAAAAGTATTCCACATAAGATATAAGTATTGCAGAAAAAATCGGGTTGTAAAATATCACAATTTGGATGGCTTTCTACATTTTTCTAAGAATGGTGGCAAATCAATTCACCTTCAAAGACTAATTGTTATTTATAATATTTAAAAAATGACTCACGTTGGAAGATTATGAATGCCCAAACTAAATTAACTTAAATATCCATGGTGACATGCTTCATATGTCACCAAATTACCTCCCTCCTCAAGAACTGGCACTAATTCTCAAAAATTGAGGGCAGCAAAAATGTATACATCTTCATTTCTAAGGTTCTTAAGAGCAAAGGAAGCCAGGGCACTCCGTCTTCTATTTCTGTCTTGTCTCTCTGCAGCAGTCAGTCCAGCCTTACGCCCAATAAATATTCCTGACTGACTAGCTTAAACCACCAGACTGCTGAATCTGGAGCCAGGTGATTGATTCTCAGAGCAGTCTGCTCCTCAACTGAGCAGTGCTTTATAGATTAAAATCCACTCTTGGAATATCACTCAGAAGCCAAAAGGCAAACCATGCCTTGCAGATGGCAGAACTCCTGCTCACTTCTAGAGCTGTAAAGTGACTGGCCTCCCTGCGCCTTGTCCCTTTTCCCTGTTATATCTGAGGATCAGAGAGAGAGAGAGGCCTTCCATCTGAGGAGGAAGTGCGACATAATGAATAGTACGTAATCTCCGGAACTATGAGGGCGCCATCAATGTAAGACTGATGAGGATCTCCAAAAGATGTGCCCAGAGAGGGACTCCAGATCTGTTCAAACATGCCAGGAAGAGCTTGAGATGGCACACATCAAAGAGAAACACTAAGAATACTTCATTGAGAGCGTCATAGTGGGGAGGAGGGATGCTGGGGTACATCAATGTAGTCCTGGTACCATCTTGGAGTAATGAATGGAGTCAGAACTTTGGGAGAGATACCATAAAATTTGTCTCTGGACATGGCTCTAAGCTGAAGTAGTGCTAGGTCTAAGAGAAAAGAGGTTCTATTAAATAGAGTTTAAGAAATGCAACACAGATTTTTTTTTTTTTTTTTATGTTCTAAGAAAGTAAACCAGCTCTGTTTGGGGTCATGCAGACATGTTGCAGTGCTGTTGGGGGAAGGGCTGCCCAGAGTAGCCTGGTGCGGTGGGATGGTTAGATCGACACCCGTAGTGAGAGAGAAGGGCCTCTCCAAGTGATGACTATAAAGACAGCAGCAAGGGCAGTGTTTCCTGGAGAAGGGAAATCCCATGGACAGAGGAGCCTGTGGGCTACAGTCTATGGGAGTCACATAGACTCTGACACGACCTAGCGACCTATACACAGGGCACTGGGCAGTTTTTGTGCTGTGATTCGGATAACTCTTGACTGTGAGGAGGAGTGCTTAAACCCCAGTCTCTGCTTCTGGAAAGGAGGAGCAGAGAGAGCTTGAATTCCAGAAATGTGGCTGTATACATCTTCATTTCTAAGGTTCTTAAGAGCAAAGGAAGCCAGGGCACTCCGTCTTCTATTTCTGTTTTCCCAGCCTTACGCCCAATAAATATTCCTGACTGACTAGCTTAAACCACCAGACTGCTGAATCTGGAGCCAGGTGATTGATTCTCAGAGCAGTCTGCTCCTCAACTGAGCAGTGCTTTATAGATTAAAATCCACTCTTGGAATATCACTCAGAAGCCAAAAGGCAAACCATGCCTTGCAGATGGCAGAACTCCTGCTCACTTCTAGAGCTGTAAAGTGACTGGCCTCCCTGCGCCTTGTCCCTTTTCCCTGTTATATCTGAGGATCAGAGAGAGAGAGAGGCCTTCCATCTGAGGAGGGAAGTGCGACATAATGAATAGTACGTAATCTCCGGAACTATGAGGGCGCCATCAATGTAAGACTGATGAGGATCTCCAAAAGATGTGCCCAGAGAGGGACTCCAGATCTGTTCAAACATGCCAGGAAGAGCTTGAGATGGCACACATCAAAGAGAAACACTAAGAATACTTCATTGAGAGCGTCATAGTGGGGAGGAGGGATGCTGGGGTACATCAATGTAGTCCTGGTACCATCTTGGAGTAATGAATGGAGTCAGAACTTTGGGAGAGATACCATAAAATTTGTCTCTGGACATGGCTCTAAGCTGAAGTAGTGCTAGGTCTAAGAGAAAAGAGGTTCTATTAAATAGAGTTTAAGAAATGCAACACAGATTTTTTTTTTTTATGTTCTAAGAAAGTAAACCAGCTCTGTTTGGGGTCATGCAGACATGTTGCAGTGCTGTTGGGGGAAGGGCTGCCCAGAGTAGCCTGGTGCGGTGGGATGGTTAGATCGACACCCGTAGTGAGAGAGAAGGGCCTCTCCAAGTGATGACTATAAAGACAGCAGCAAGGGCAGTGTTTCCTGGAGAAGGGAAATCCCATGGACAGAGGAGCCTGTGGGCTACAGTCTATGGGAGTCACATAGACTCTGACACGACCTAGCGACCTATACACAGGGCACTGGGCAGTTTTTGTGCTGTGATTCGGATAACTCTTGACTGTGAGGAGGAGTGCTGAAACCCCAGTCTCTGCTGCTGGAAAGGAGGACAGCACAGAGAGGAGAGCTTGAATTCCAGAAATTCTGCTGCTGGGGGCTGCAAGCCAGAAACTGCTGTTATTTTGACCAACATCCCTTTCGTTGTTTGTGTGCTGATGAGATTTGAAAATGCAGTTCACTCCAATAGGCAGAGCTGGCAGCAGGAGTGAAGCAGCTGTTCTGGCAGAGAGTAGGCAGCAACAACTGTTGGAAGCAAGAACCAGTGGGGCAGGGAAGAGCAGCGTGCAGGGGGAAATTGCTGGATGCAGCTAAACGTGAAAGAAGCCATCTGGATTTGAGGTAAAATCCAGAAGAACTGCAGCAAGAGTGAAGATAGGCTTTCCTTCATCCTCATCTGCCCTGAGGGCTGTGGCTGACCTCTCCTAGCCACTCAGAATGGTGCCCCCTGCCAGAGTGACAGCAGATTCTAAGTCATCAGTCCTGACCCTCTCGCCTGAGCGGCTTGTAGGGACACTGAGATTTACAAAGCAGTGACCGATGCCAGACTGGCTCCAGGTCCTTCCAGGTATGCTTCTCCTGGTAGAGTTTCCACAGGGACGCTGAGATTTACAAAGCAGTGACTGATGCTAGGCTGGCCTCCAGGTCCTTTCACATGTGCCTCACCTGGTAGAGTTTCCACAGTCCTCCTTTGCCTGGGTGGCAGGACCCCCACTAGCCCCTCTTCCTCTGTCCCTCTAGCCTGTTAGCACCTTCGACTGCTTCCATCTTCAAAAGCTATTCTAAAGCCCGTGTTCCCCTCTGGCTGTCATCTCAACTCATTTCTACCCTTGGCAACCCAAGCTTAGTCCCCAGCATTGCAATGAAATCCCTCTCCCTGAGGTCACACATGACCTTTTAATTGTCAAATCCAATTTTCTTTTCTTACTTTATTTGCATATCCTGTAGTCATTGTTTTTAAGCACTTAGGCTTAAAACCCTCACCAATGTTTATGCCTGACACATCTCTCTCCTGCGTCTACATCAATGTCTATAACCACTCACTCTTCACCTGATTTGCCAAAACTCCTAAATGATCGGTGTTCCTCCCCAGGGTTCAGGTCCTGACTCACATCTCTTACTCAGTATGTTCTCTCTAGAGTTTAATTTTGTGGCCACAGTTTCAACTCCCCCCTATATGCCAATGACTTCCAAATATCCAGCCACAGACTAGATTTCTCTCCTGGGCTATAGCCCCATATTTACGCCAGTCAATGGGAGGATCTACACAAAAATGTCCCAAAGTCTCTTCAGATATTCAAAATGATGTCCCTTCTTTCCTTCTCAGTTTCTCTGCCATCCGCCCATTCACTGAATCCTTCCTCATATTTGTAGTCAGTGGATCTTGACTACCAAATCTCAGTGTGGGCAGGGGAAGAGCAGCGTGCAGGGGAAATTGCTGGATGCAGCTAAACGTGAAAGAAGCCATCTGGATTTGAGGTAAAATCCAGAAGAACTGCAGCAAGAGTGAAGATAGGCTTTCCTTCATCCTCATCTGCCCTGAGGGCTGTGGCTGACCTCTCCTAGCCACTCAGAATGGTGCCCCCTGCCAGAGTGACAGCAGATTCTAAGTCATCAGTCCTGACCCTCTCGCCTGAGCGGCTTGTAGGGACACTGAGATTTACAAAGCAGTGACCGATGCCAGACTGGCTCCAGGTCCTTCCAGGTATGCTTCTCCTGGTAGAGTTTCCACAGGGACGCTGAGATTTACAAAGCAGTGACTGATGCTAGGCTGGCCTCCAGGTCCTTTCACATGTGCCTCACCTGGTAGAGTTTCCACAGTCCTCCTTTGCCTGGGTGGCAGGACCCCCACTAGCCCCTCTTCCTCTGTCCCTCTAGCCTGTTAGCACCTTCGACTGCTTCCATCTTCAAAAGCTATTCTAAAGCCCGTGTTCCCCTCTGGCTGTCATCTCAACTCATTTCTACCCTTGGCAACCCAAGCTTAGTCCCCAGCATTGCAATGAAATCCCTCTCCCTGAGGTCACACATGACCTTTTAATTGTCAAATCCAATTTTCTTTTCTTACTTTATTTGCATATCCTGTAGTCATTGTTTTTAAGCACTTAGGCTTAAAACCCTCACCAATGTTTATGCCTGACACATCTCTCTCCTGCGTCTACATCAATGTCTATAACCACTCACTCTTCACCTGATTTGCCAAAAACTCCTAAATGATCGGTGTTCCTCCCCAGGGTTCAGGTCCTGACTCACATCTCTTACTCAGTATGTTCTCTCTAGAGTTTAATTTTGTGGCCACAGTTTCAACTCCCCCCTATATGCCAATGACTTCCAAATATCCAGCCACAGACTAGATTTCTCTCCTGGGCTATAGCCCCATATTTACGCCAGTCAATGGGAGGATCTACACAAAAATGTCCCAAAGTCTCTTCAGATATTCAAAATGATGTCCCTTCTTTCCTTCTCAGTTTCTCTGCCATCCGCCCATTCACTGAATCCTTCCTCATATTTGTAGTCAGTGGATCTTGACTACCAAATCTCAGTGTGGGCAGCAAGAGGGAATGAGAATGGATTTTTTTTTTCTCATAAAATTCTCATGAGTCTTCTCTCTCCATCACCACAGCCATTCTAATGATAACTGAGCATTATTAACTCAACATTGCAACAGCATTCTAGTGGTCTCCCATGGCTAGGCTCATTCTTCTTTGTCCATTTTTCAAGTGATGAAATATTTTCATCCAAGAAAATATTTTATAACACCACATGGTTTCTCTTAAGGGGCTTGCTTACTCATTTCTAGCAAGACTTCCAAAAGAAATCCACGATGTAGGTTTAAACTCTGATTTAGCTTAGGGAGAAACTAGAGAGACGAAGAGGAAGGAGGAAGGTCTAGGGAGATAAGAGAGGTACCAGGATCATTTTCACTTTTAGTAAGTCTGTGAAGGAAGCAGTCTTGACTTGTACCTGCTTGTTGCTGTTTAACATCCTTTGGGAGATTTTTAATGTAGGTTGAGGGAGGAGGAGGATAACTTTGGGGAGAGGAAAAATGATTGGGATGAGCAGACTGCTTCCATTGGTTCATACCTGTTCTACGGTGGCTGTTTGCTGCACAAGGAAGGGGTAGCAGTCTTAGTTAAGGTGAAGTGCAAGGATGAGAAAGAAAAATCCCATCACAGCCAGTTAGGTTCTTGGGCAGGGGCAGTGGGTGGCACAGGTAGGTGGGACTAGGTCACACAGGTTTTTGCAGATGGTAAGTTAGCAGTGTTGGAGGCAGCCATGCGGGTCTCCAGAGCCTGTGAGGCACTCAAATGTGTGCAATACTGTGTGTTTGGAGGGGGATAGAGTGGTTTACACTTGGCAGTGTAACAACCACCAGGTGGGACAACCTTCCCAAGAAAGTCTAGATTTCTTATTTTACCCTCTCACCCTACTCAGTCAGGTTGGAAGGCTCTGGAGACACTTATACAGCCTTTTAATCTTTACCCTCCCTTTTATTCCCGCCCTAACTAGCATATTCCCCACAAAAAAAAATGTCCCAAAGTCTCTTCAGATATTCAAAATGATGTCCCTTCTTTCCTTCTCAGTTTCTCTGCCATCCGCCCATTCACTGAATCCTTCCTCATATTTGTAGTCAGTGGATCTTGACTACCAAATCTCAGTGTGGGCAGCAAGAGGGAATGAGAATGGATTTTTTTTTTCTCATAAAATTCTCATGAGTCTTCTCTCTCCATCACCACAGCCATTCTAATGATAACTGAGCATTATTAACTCAACATTGCAACAGCATTCTAGTGGTCTCCCATGGCTAGGCTCATTCTTCTTTGTCCATTTTTCAAGTGATGAAATATTTTCATCCAAGAAAATATTTTATAACACCACATGGTTTCTCTTAAGGGGCTTGCTTACTCATTTCTAGCAAGACTTCCAAAAGAAATCCACGATGTAGGTTTAAACTCTGATTTAGCTTAGGGAGAAACTAGAGAGACGAAGAGGAAGGAGGAAGGTCTAGGGAGATAAGAGAGGTACCAGGATCATTTTCACTTTTAGTAAGTCTGTGAAGGAAGCAGTCTTGACTTGTACCTGCTTGTTGCTGTTTAACATCCTTTGGGAGATTTTTAATGTAGGTTGAGGGAGGAGGAGGATAACTTTGGGGAGAGGAAAAATGATTGGGATGAGCAGACTGCTTCCATTGGTTCATACCTGTTCTACGGTGGCTGTTTGCTGCACAAGGAAGGGGTAGCAGTCTTAGTTAAGGTGAAGTGCAAGGATGAGAAAGAAAAATCCCCTCACAGCCAGTTAGGTTCTTGGGCAGGGGCAGTGGGTGGCACAGGTAGGTGGGACTAGGTCACACAGGTTTTTGCAGATGGTAAGTTAGCAGTGTTGGAGGCAGCCATGCGGGTCTCCAGAGCCTGTGAGGCACTCAAATGTGTGCAATACTGTGTGTTTGGAGGGGGATAGAGTGGTTTACACTTGGCAGTGTAACAACCACCAGGTGGGACAACCTTCCCAAGAAAGTCTAGATTTCTTATTTTACCCTCTCACCCTACTCAGTCAGGTTGGAAGGCTCTGGAGACATTTCTACTTATACAGCCTTTTAAAGTCTCTGTGATCTGGCTCTTGTGTACATCCCCATGTTCATCGCTTGGCCTCTGTGCTCCACTCTAAACTCTCACCCCAGTCACACTGAACAGTTGGCGCCTCCCGAGAGTGCCGTCTTATCTCACGATGCAGCTTTTACAATGCTTTTATTTCTCTTGGGATGGATGCCCTGCTCCTGTGAATGCCTCTGTGCAGTCACCTCCTCCCCAGGCTACATCAGGTCCTCTTTGCCCACAGCCCCATGCTCCCAGTAAGTACTTTGACACTCTCACAGTGAATTGTAACCATCTCGTGTACACACCCATCTTCCTTATTGGACTGTGAGCTCTGTCAGGTCAAAGCTCTACCTTATTCATAAGTGAAGAAGGGTCATGTTCACAACTGAACCCAGAGTCTACCACAGAACCTTGTGCATGGTGGATGTATAAATATTTGCAGAAAGAAAGAACAGCATTGAGGGAGGAAGGTTGTATCAATTCATGTGATAGAGCAAAGTTCCTAACTCAGGACTAATTCCAATCTCCATTCTCATTAAGTCCCCTTCTGCTTGCTGCCCACACTGAAATCTGAATTCTGGGATTGGTAATTTACTGATAGTTCTTTATTGTAAATCTATGGCCATGTATTATTTGATAGATTTATAGCTTTACAAATCGTATAACCACTAGTGCTTTGGAACCACCAGCATTTCCCATATCCTGTGTATCAGAAGCATTTTAGATTTCATTGGGATGAGCAGACTGGAAGGGTAAGCAGTTAGTTAAGGTGAAGTGCAAGGATGAGAAAGAAAATCCCATCACAGCCAGTTAGGTTCTTGGGCAGGGGCAGTGGGTGGCACAGGTAGGTGGGACTAGGTCACACAGGTTTTTGCAGATGGTAAGTTAGCAGTGTTGGAGGCAGCCATGCGGGTCTCCAGAGCCTGTGAGGCACTCAAATGTGTGCAATACTGTGTGTTTGGAGGGGGATAGAGTGGTTTACACTTGGCAGTGTAACAACCACCAGGTGGGACAACCTTCCCAAGAAAGTCTAGATTTCTTATTTTACCCTCTCACCCTACTCAGTCAGGTTGGAAGGCTCTGGAGACATTTCTACTTATACAGCCTTTTAAAGTCTCTGTGATCTGGCTCTTGTGTACATCCCCATGTTCATCGCTTGGCCTCTGTGCTCCACTCTAAACTCTCACCCCAGTCACACTGAACAGTTGGCGCCTCCCGAGAGTGCCGTCTTATCTCACGATGCAGCTTTTACAATGCTTTTATTTCTCTTGGGATGGATGCCCTGCTCCTGTGAATGCCTCTGTGCAGTCACCTCCTCCCCAGGCTACATCAGGTCCTCTTTGCCCACAGCCCCATGCTCCCAGTAAGTACTTTGACACTCTCACAGTGAATTGTAACCATCTCGTGTACACACCCATCTTCCTTATTGGACTGTGAGCTCTGTCAGGTCAAAGCTCTACCTTATTCATAAGTGAAGAAGGGTCATGTTCACAACTGAACCCAGAGTCTACCACAGAACCTTGTGCATGGTGGATGTATAAATATTTGCAGAAAGAAAGAACAGCATTGAGGGAGGAAGGTTGTATCAATTCATGTGATAGAGCAAAGTTCCTAACTCAGGACTAATTCCAATCTCCATTCTCATTAAGTCCCCTTCTGCTTGCTGCCCACACTGAAATCTGAATTCTGGGATTGGTAATTTACTGATAGTTCTTTATTGTAAATCTATGGCCATGTATTATTTGATAGATTTATAGCTTTACAAATCGTATAACCACTAGTGCTTTGGAACCACCAGCATTTCCCATATCCTGTGTATCAGAAGCATTTTAGATTCTTGACACTAAGGAGCTGGCTCAACATCAGAGTGTGAGTGTGGTCCCAGTGAGAAACCCATTTGGCCTTAGCAACACTGTATAGGAAGAGGGGTAAGGAGGAGCCCACATCTTGAACTACCTACGTTTTCTTTGAAATGAAAGAAAAAACATGACAAAGATTCATAATGGAAATGGCCATAAGCAATGTCTTTCTCTGTGTTGGCACAAAGCACCTCAAACACTCACTGGCATGAGTTCCCTTATATTCCCTGGGAGGCAACCCAGGAATGGTTGGTTTATTCTCTTGGTAAAGGTGAGGTCTCTTAAGACAATCATTTATTGTTTTTTTGTTTCAGGTTGACTATAGGATTCTCAATGCTCTATCTAGTGTTTTATGAATAGGATGTGAGTCTAGGATTTGGATTTTTGTGGAATGTAATTTCTGTGAAGCCATCGACTTTTGCCTGTTTATTTCTCTGAAATTAGGTCCAGCACAACAGGGAACAAATATTTTTGGATCTTGTTTGTATAAAAGCGAAGAGAGAAAATACTGAATTCTGGGGTTGGTAATTTACTGAGAGTTCTTTATTGTAAGTGCATATCCATAAATTATTTGATAGATTTATAGCTTCACAAATCATATAACCACTAGTGCTTTGGAACCACCAGCATTTGCCACACTCTGTATGTCAGAAGCATTTTAGACTCTTGGCACAGCAGACCTGTCAGGCAAATATTTGTTTTTTTGACACACACAAAAGCAACCACCCACTTATCTGGGTAAATACAAGATGTGCCAAGCTTGGCTGTGTATTTCATTGGTCCAGGCCAGGACAGACTCATCAGAGGTGACACTTGTGTAGAATAACAAGGCTGGCTTGACCAATTCTAATATAGAGTAGCTGACACTAGTAAGATTTTGAATTAACACAGGTCTTGGATAATCATCATAAGAATTATATGACCCAATATTTTACATATTGACTAGATTTCCAGTTTTATTTCTGTTTCAGAACTCAGTGTTCCATATGACATCTCATAATAGGAGCTTATACCTTAAATGCTTACTGAATGCCTACCAGACATTGTGCTAAGCTCTTTGCATATGTTACCTTACTTAATTCTCACAAGTTATGTGGTAGGTACTCTACCTATCACTGTTAGAAGCTCATTAAGGTCAAAGTTGCTCAAGCAACTTTCAGTCACTCAGTCGTGTCCAACTCTGTAACCCCATGGACTGTAGCCCTCCAGGCTCCTCTGTCGTTGCAATACTCCAGGCAAGAATACTAGAGTGGGCTGCCATTTCCTCCTCCAGGGGACATTCCTGACCCAAGGATTGAACCCGTGTCTCCTGCACTGGCAGGAAGATTCTTTACCACTGAGTCACCTGGGAAGGTCAGTGATACAACTATTAAATGGAAAAGCTGAGATCTGAACTGATGTCAGCTGAGGACAGAGCCCATCTCACATTCACCACAATGTTACATCACCTCTCATTAAACTCTGTTCCCAGTACACTGTAAGTTTACAAGAGGCTCTGTGTCTAAGTTTCTGGGATATTTTGGGAAAAGGTTAAGGGATGACCAGAAGCCTCCAAAATACAGAATTATAGCCTGAAGGGGATTTGAGGCATCATCTAAAGATGAACCTTTTCAGTAGCCTTCCTACATCCTCGTCCTTTTCCTGACTTATACACTTTATTTTTCTTAATAAATTTTCCTTCTCTTTTATGTCTGTACTGAATTCTGGGGTTGGTAATTTACGAGTTCTTTATTGTAAGTGCATATCCATAAATTATTTGATAGATTTATAGCTTCACAAATCATATAACCACTAGTGCTTTGGAACCACCAGCATTTGCCACACTCTGTATGTCAGAAGCATTTTAGACTCTTGGCACAGCAGACCTGTCAGGCAAATATTTGTTTTTGACACACACAAAGCAACCACCCACTTATCTGGGTAAATACAAGATGTGCCAAGCTTGGCTGTGTATTTCATTGGTCCAGGCCAGGACAGACTCATCAGAGGTGACACTTGTGTAGAATAACAAGGCTGGCTTGACCAATTCTAATATAGAGTAGCTGACACTAGTAAGATTTTGAATTAACACAGGTCTTGGATAATCATCATAAGAATTATATGACCCAATATTTTACATATTGACTAGATTTCCAGTTTTATTTCTGTTTCAGAACTCAGTGTTCCATATGACATCTCATAATAGGAGCTTATACCTTAAATGCTTACTGAATGCCTACCAGACATTGTGCTAAGCTCTTTGCATATGTTACCTTACTTAATTCTCACAAGTTATGTGGTAGGTACTCTACCTATCACTGTTAGAAGCTCATTAAGGTCAAAGTTGCTCAAGCAACTTTCAGTCACTCAGTCGTGTCCAACTCTGTAACCCCATGGACTGTAGCCCTCCAGGCTCCTCTGTCGTTGCAATACTCCAGGCAAGAATACTAGAGTGGGCTGCCATTTCCTCCTCCAGGGGACATTCCTGACCCAAGGATTGAACCCGTGTCTCCTGCACTGGCAGGAAGATTCTTTACCACTGAGTCACCTGGGAAGGTCAGTGATACAACTATTAAATGGAAAAGCTGAGATCTGAACTGATGTCAGCTGAGGACAGAGCCCATCTCACATTCACCACAATGTTACATCACCTCTCATTAAACTCTGTTCCCAGTACACTGTAAGTTTACAAGAGGCTCTGTGTCTAAGTTTCTGGGATATTTTGGGAAAAGGTTAAGGGATGACCAGAAGCCTCCAAAATACAGAATTATAGCCTGAAGGGGATTTGAGGCATCATCTAAAGATGAACCTTTTCAGTAGCCTTCCTACATCCTCGTCCTTTTCCTGACTTATACACTTTATTTTTCTTAATAAATTTTCCTTCTCTTTTATGTCTGTACTCTCAGGTGATCTTTTCTAGTCTGGTATCTTATATACATTCTCTATGTCAGTGGCTCCCGATTTATGAGCTGAAGACTGGTATATTTAAATGTCTACTGCGATTTTCACTTGCATGATTAATAGGCTTCTCCAATGTGGTGGTGGTGGTGGTTAGTCCCTAAGCTGTGTCTGACTCTCCAAGACAGCAATGCCAAAATCAAACTCTTGATTCCTCACCCATCCCACTTCTCTCCTGGTGTTCTCTGTCCCAGTCAATTATAGCCTAGTCCACTAAAGATCTCAGGCTACGAGTCTTGGAGTCAGGTTTGACTCTTCTTTCTCTCATATCTAGTTCGTCAGTGTATCCTGACAGCTTAGTCTTCCAACTTTATGCTAAATCTGATTATGTCTTACCATCTCCATGAAGACCACCCTAATATAAGTCACCATTATCTCTTGCCTGGATACTTCAACAGACTCTGAAATAATTTAGCTACTTTTGTCCTTGCCTTTCTAGAATTTATTTTCCATGCTATAGCCACAACGATCTTGCTAAAATATTGGTTGGGTCATGTCACTCATCTACTTGACTGTCCAGGTGGCTTCTCATGCCTCTCAAGGGGAAAGCCAAAGTCCTCACAGTTACCTACAAGGCTCCACACAAATCATCTGTGCCCTATCCTTTTTCTAAATTTGTCACCTCTTCTTTCCTCCCTCTCTTTCCTCTCCAACCAGCCTGGACCTCTAGCTTTTATTCAGTACACCAGGCATGTTCTCATTTCAGAGCTTTTGGACTTGCTATTTTCCCAGCCTAGAATGACCTTCAGCTAGATAGTTTTGTGGTCTCCTCCCTCAGTTTATTCTGGTATTTGCTCAAAGGTCATCTTCTTTGAAAGGCTTTCTACGATCAGCATAACTAAATATCAGCTCTCCATTCCACCCTAGCCTCTAATTCTGATTTATTTCTCCTCATAGCCCTTGCCGCTATGATTCTTGCTACTTGCTACTTTCTACTACTATTGTGTGGTTTATTTGTTTATGGTCTGTTTCCCACAATAGATGGTAAGTTTTGTGAGGGCAGGGACCTTTTCTTCTCCCATTTACCACTTTAATCACCAGCACTTTGCAGTCTCTTGACACGGAGTAGGTGTGCAATAATTATATGCTGAATAACTGAGCTTATTGTCTAGCGAGGCTCCTAGTATTCGAGGAAGCTGAAGCTCATAGAGCCTCATGACCACATATCCAGTAGAAGTAGAGTGGGTAGACTGACCACTGTATTTTGTCTCAGCATTAACTCTCTCCAGTACCCAACACTTTAATAATTATTATAATTTTTCAAATGATATCTTCTAGACCTGTGGGAAAGGTCTCAAAGCATGTTTTGCCTTTGAATGGCTCTCAAACTTGGCAAATTTATGTGGCACATGAATAACAGTAGTAAAAATAATAATGATGCTGATTATACTTATTTACATTTAACCTGAAAATCAACAACTGTGCTGTGTTTAGAAGCTTTCTTCTCAAGGTTTATAGTCTCCTTTCCTAAGGAAGAAAACCGTACTAATATCACCAAGACGGATGCTGCACAGAGTCCCAGACTTCTGAGTTCTCTATAGCTGAATTGTTTACAGTATGAAATAACTTCTCCATTTCCTGAGTTCAACACAGGCTCTTTACTTACCTTCCAGAATACTGAGCTCCACCTGTTGGGTGATCTCTGGATCTGGAAATCATCCTCATACTCCCAGATGGAAGTGGTACAGTCCTCATAAAACTGGTGCAGGTAGGACCGGACTCCATAGCGCTGGTGCCCGCCCTCGGGAGCAGCCTGTGTTTGCCTGGACCCACAGACGTTGTTGCAAGAACTCATCCTTCTTGGCTGGAATGACAACATCCATAGGCATCAGTCCCAGGAGCTCTGGCCTCAGGATCAAAAGGCATATTAAAGGTAAGAACCAGGCTGAATAGTGTCAGCCTATTTGAACAGTGCGCTCCTTCTGGGCAGAAATGATACCTTTAAAAGACCTGTCTTTCTTACCCAAGCTGCTCTTTACTGAATACAAAATTATCCCAAACACTCAATGACAACAACTGGTTCTCCATGAATGAAACGAGACATAACAGTACAGCTCTCTTAGATGATGCAACATTTAAGCAGGAAACACATAAGAAATGGCAGCAAAGAAGCTGAAATTTTCAGCATCTTGACAAGAAATCTTTAATCTCTTAGAATCCAGTAGTGTTTACACTTCCATGTTAAAGAATTAGGCAGGCACTGTCACTTGCTACAGATGGAATTTGTCTTGGACTGTCCTCAATGCTTAACTATATTTCCTTGTGGAAACTACATGGTATTACATAGCAATTTGACATTTTGCTCTAACAACCCTCAAGTTATACAGAAGTTTCATTAAAAAGGGTTTCGGAGCAACTTACACTTCATACTATGCTAATCGCAAATGGCTTGACCAGTAATTGACACTTCACTGACTCTAACTCCAAATATTTCAGGCAACATTTGTCAATATATCTGTCCAAGTGGGATCCTAGAGTATAAGGTAGAGGGTAGAACTACCTTTTACTATTTTCCATTTAGTGCCTACAATAAATAAAAATTCAGGTAATTGTTTAGTTAATCTAAGCTCTAGGTGGGTTGTTTGGGATGTTGCCTTAAGACGGATATTTCAGCTTGATTTGATCTAATCTGAGCTTAGAGACAGGTCTTTGCTTATTAACCCTTGGCAAAAAAAAAAGGAATTACTGAAGGACATAAATTTTAATGAGTAACAGAATTTTCATTCTGTTTTTTTCTGATCTACATATAATCTGATCAGTAAGTAGCAGGAAATATGAAGTACTGTTTGTAGATTTTTCAGTTATCCTCTAGATGGCTTTCTGCATGTGGACAGTTTTAAATTCTAGGTGATTTTCCTCATATGGATGCTGTTTTAAATTCCAGATGTTTTTCCCTATCTCAACGCAACAAAGCAATGAACAATATAGAAGGGTATCTTCCCACTGGCCGAGGTTCTCTTACAGCCTGTGCTGTAATCCAGATGATAAAAGATAAATGTTTTCAATTACTTGTCATGAAACCAAGCAGCAATGTTTATCTACAAGAAAAAATTTTACCCAAGCTGCTCTTTACTGAATACAAAATTATCCCAAACACTCAATGACAACAACTGGTTCTCCATGAATGAAACGAGACATAACAGTACAGCTCTCTTAGATGATGCAACATTTAAGCAGGAAACACATAAGAAATGGCAGCAAAGAAGCTGAAATTTTCAGCATCTTGACAAGAAATCTTTAATCTCTTAGAATCCAGTAGTGTTTACACTTCCATGTTAAAGAATTAGGCAGGCACTGTCACTTGCTACAGATGGAATTTGTCTTGGACTGTCCTCAATGCTTAACTATATTTCCTTGTGGAAACTACATGGTATTACATAGCAATTTGACATTTTGCTCTAACAACCCTCAAGTTATACAGAAGTTTCATTAAAAGGTTGCGGAGCAACTTACACTTCATACTATGCTAATCGCAAATGGCTTGACCAGTAATTGACACTTCACTGACTCTAACTCCAAATATTTCAGGCAACATTTGTCAATATATCTGTCCAAGTGGGATCCTAGAGTATAAGGTAGAGGGTAGAACTACCTTTTACTATTTTCCATTTAGTGCCTACAATAAATAAAAATTCAGGTAATTGTTTAGTTAATCTAAGCTCTAGGTGGGTTGTTTGGGATGTTGCCTTAAGACGGATATTTCAGCTTGATTTGATCTAATCTGAGCTTAGAGACAGGTCTTTGCTTATTAACCCTTGGCAAAAAAAAAAGGAATTACTGAAGGACATAAATTTTAATGAGTAACAGAATTTTCATTCTGTTTTTTTCTGATCTACATATAATCTGATCAGTAAGTAGCAGGAAATATGAAGTACTGTTTGTAGATTTTTCAGTTATCCTCTAGATGGCTTTCTGCATGTGGACAGTTTTAAATTCTAGGTGATTTTCCTCATATGGATGCTGTTTTAAATTCCAGATGTTTTTCCCTATCTCAACGCAACAAAGCAATGAACAATATAGAAGGGTATCTTCCCACTGGCCGAGGTTCTCTTACAGCCTGTGCTGTAATCCAGATGATAAAAAGATAAATGTTTTCAATTACTTGTCATGAAACCAAGCAGCAATGTTTATCTACAAGAAAAACTTAATCTAAAATTCTAGCAAGTGTTCCTATGTGGCCACTTAGTTTGGTTGGACTGAATCATGGGTCTAAAATCAGAGTTAATCCCAGGGATTCACTGACCCACAGCTGCAAAGCGAACCTCTAAGAATAGCTTGAAAATATGGGTCCTTAGTCACAAGTGGGGTTTTGGTTAAAAATTATAGTCAAATTCAGGAAAATATGGCCCTGATTTTAGGAAAATGATGCATATGGTTGTCATTGATGATGACTGATGACATCTTTTCAATGTTACATTTAGTGCCTGCCTTCCAATGTCTTCTTCCTGTCTCAGGTCCAACTACCTTCGAAAGAAATCACCCAGGAGGAGAGATCAGGGAAGGACATTTGTGTGTGTGTGTGTGTTTCCTTTTAACATTTCAGAAGGACATTATTTCATAACCATATCAAGATTTCAGGGGGTACTTTGCCCAGTTAGAGCAGCAGTATCTAATGGATGAAATTCTTTTGTTAACCTAGTTTTCATATTTTAAATGCTAGGATGATCTCTTCCATACCTTTTATTTAATGCTTATATAGTGAAGATGATTAATAAGAGCCTATTACTAGTGATATAAAAAAGAATCATATGAAACACACTTTCTTTTAAGACATCCGAATAAACTTTCAGTCAAGGGAAGGTGGGATTAGCATTACTAAGTCTGCTTTGTCATTGAAGAAACTGAGGCATAGAAAAATCATCTATTAAAGGTTATATGAGTCAGGGAGTAGATGAAAGATGGCAATACAGTAAATGGGAGTATGGATTGAAGCATATGCTTGTCTAATCAGAACCAACTCATATGTGTGTATATATATATAAGAGAGAGAGAGAGGGAAGAGTGAGATGTTCAGGTTTTCTATAAAGCATTGGAGACTGAAAAAGGCCCAAGATAGATGTGACAGGTGTGAAAAAATCCCTTATAGCAACATTAAGAGTTATCTTCCTTAGTTGTTCTTTTCATGATTTAGCTTTGGTGCAAAACAGGGCCTCGGAACATACTGGAGTCATTCCCTGAAAAGCCCATTTCAACACACTAGGTTCAATGTCTCTTCTTTAGAGGATGAGACCCAATAGTCCAACTTGGCTAAACATGATATAGGTAAAATCATAAATGAGTAGAAGATGCCATAAAACAAATGCCTTTGAGCCTGAGTGATAGATGGCTCTACTCTAAGTCAGAATGGATTTTTAGAGATGTTAGATACATTCCAGAAGATAAATTCTAAGGAGTCTCCCTGTCTTCTCTAGGCATACAAAGTACAAGGATATGGTGCTGTGATAACCACACAGAACAGAGATAGGGCTTTAATGTTAGTTTTTGATCTGCAAATGGAGTTGACATTTAGTGCCTGCCTTCCAATGTCTTCTTCCTGTCTCAGGTCCAACTACCTTCGAAAGAAATCACCCAGGAGGAGAGATCAGGGAAGGACATTTGTGTGTGTGTGTGTGTTTCCTTTTAACATTTCAGAAGGACATTATTTCATAACCATATCAAGATTTCAGGGGGTACTTTGCCCAGTTAGAGCAGCAGTATCTAATGGATGAAATTCTTTTGTTAACCTAGTTTTCATATTTTAAATGCTAGGATGATCTCTTCCATACCTTTTATTTAATGCTTATATAGTGAAGATGATTAATAAGAGCCTATTACTAGTGATATAAAAAAGAATCATATGAAACACACTTTCTTTTAAGACATCCGAATAAACTTTCAGTCAAGGGAAGGTGGGATTAGCATTACTAAGTCTGCTTTGTCATTGAAGAAACTGAGGCATAGAAAAATCATCTATTAAAGGTTATATGAGTCAGGGAGTAGATGAAAGATGGCAATACAGTAAATGGGAGTATGGATTGAAGCATATGCTTGTCTAATCAGAACCAACTCATATGTGTGTATATATATATATATAGAGAGAGAGAGAGAGAGAGAAAGAGAGAGATGTTCAGGTTTTCTATAAAGCATTGGAGACTGAAAAAGGCCCAAGATAGATGTGACAGGTGTGAAAAAATCCCTTATAGCAACATTAAGAGTTATCTTCCTTAGTTGTTCTTTTCATGATTTAGCTTTGGTGCAAAACAGGGCCTCGGAACATACTGGAGTCATTCCCTGAAAAGCCCATTTCAACACACTAGGTTCAATGTCTCTTCTTTAGAGGATGAGACCCAATAGTCCAACTTGGCTAAACATGATATAGGTAAAATCATAAATGAGTAGAAGATGCCATAAAACAAATGCCTTTGAGCCTGAGTGATAGATGGCTCTACTCTAAGTCAGAATGGATTTTTAGAGATGTTAGATACATTCCAGAAGATAAATTCTAAGGAGTCTCCCTGTCTTCTCTAGGCATACAAAGTACAAGGATATGGTGCTGTGATAACCACACAGAACAGAGATAGGGCTTTAATGTTAGTTTTTGATCTGCAGCTTACTGGAGTTGACATCTTAGGCAAGCTCAGTAACCTCTCTGGGCTATGGTTTCATCATCCTTAAAATAAGATGGTTGGACTATATGACCTCTAATTCCTTCTAGACACAGCTTTTTCAGAAATCTTTGGCCATGAATTTAGATAATGAATTGATTATTTTTGTTGGATAAGCAACTGGGTTTAGGGACTTCCCACCTCCTCTCATGCTCTCAATAACTGATTGTCGGACTGCTTTATTATAGTATGTATGGAGCTTCAATTTAAAGGAGCATATAAGCTACTAGTTAGGTCAGTTACTTGGTATTCAGTAGATTGAACAGTTGTGTATTGTGTGTTTGTTTAATGTTATTTCAGTAGAGTGTATGTTGCCTAAAATAGTAATCCCTGGGGGCCTTAGAGGTTTCATACATCTTTCAGACATATAATTTGCTGGGATTCACTCTTATAGGAGATGGATCACTTGGTAGAACATGAATTTTAAAATATAATACATTATAGTAGAAATTTTACACCTACAAAATCTTAGCAGAGAATAGGAAAGCCAGTAACTTTTTGACCTAGTATAGAAAATGTTATAGTTATTTGGAATATACTTGATTGATTGACACAGCCAGTATTATAAAAAAGATAAACAAGGCCATTTTACAATGTAACTTTCAAAGATGGGCGATGATTATATGATAAAAGAGAGTTGAGAAGAGAGGGAAGTTACCTGCAAAGACATTTTAGCTTATCTCAGGAATTTTTTAATGAGTGAGCTTTCATGGGGTTTTACTGGCAGCTCAGATGGTAAAGAGCCTGCCTGCAATGCAGGAGACCTGGGTTTGATCCCTGGGTCAGGAGATTTCCCTGGAGAAAGGAATGGCTACCCACTCCAGTATTCTTGCCTGGAGAATTCCATGGACATAGGAGCCTGGTGGGCTACAGTTCATGGGACTGCAGAGTCAGACACAGCTGAGTGACCACACAGGCTTTCATGAGGGTTCAGGTGCTTGTGTTTCGATAGGTATCATAGTATCAGCAAAAACATGGCTAGTCTTAAGTGATGGATCTAAAAAGGGGCTCCTTTCTTTGAAGAAAGTCTTAACATCCCAAGGAGTATATACACAATGGGAGGTGAGTGGAAATATTCTCCCATGTTGTATTTAAGTGGGTTCTTGCAAGTATTCATTCATACACACTCTAGTGGAACCTGGTACACCCTCACTGCCAGCATGGCCTTCATGATGGAGAACAGGCAACATTAGCGTCTGGGGCTACTTGATCATCTGTAGAGGGAGCACTGTCTTCAATCTTCCTGAAGGACTTTCTGGGTGTTGATAATAAGTGAGGATACGTGCATGGTCTTTTTATTATTATTATTATTATCTATGGTATCTATCTCAACTGTTATATATTTAATTCTTAGGAACATAGCCTACCTATTATATACTGAGGACTCAGAGAGACAGAAAAATCATTCCTTCCCTATGCGCATCCCCCAACTCTTCTGAAGGGCTTTCTACAATGAGCAAAATAAATATCAGCTCTCTCTCCCTCTCTACCCCCTTGTCTAGATTTGTTTCTCTTCATAGCACTTGTTACTACTGGATCCTCTGTGATGTGGTTTATTTGATGGTTGGAGAGACTGTGGACATGATAAACTGTAAACTTCACGAGGGCAGGGACATTTTCGGTCCTGTCTGCCACTTTGACATTTCTTGGTTCAGAGTTCTAGATGAGTTGATGTGGATGATGACCTGAGTGGTCCTTTATTTTTCATTCTTTCCTTCCTTTAGTGCTTCTAAAGCACTAGTTATGTGCAAGATTATGTGAGACGCTGGTTACAAAGAGAAGTGGGGCACCCATTTTGCTCTCAATTGACACTTGCTCTAGAAGAAGAAATACTTCTGAAGCAGTATGTGTCATAAAATGGGCATCAAAATGAGGTCTTTGCAGCAGGAAGAAGCATAAATGCTGAGAATCCCTTGAATGATGATTTAGCAAACAAACCCATGCATGTGTTACCATAAGCTTTATGTGTACCACTACATTCGAGCATCAGCTTGTTGGAAATTTGAATTTCAGTCTAATAGGAATAGTTACTTTTTATTTTACTTGAAAAATGTTCAAAGCCATGAAAACAGAAATAAAGTTTTATGCCTCATGAAGCCTTAAGAATATCAGAGATTTTATATTACTTGTCTTCACGGTCTCCTTGAGAGAAGAGAGGCAGAACACTGAAGCACAGAAAGGATGAGTGTTTTCCCATGGCTCTATGTGTGAGTCAGTGGTGAGGCCAGGCACAGGCCTGGTTCTTTTTATTCTCTTTGAAAGATCATTCAATTTTTCATACTGTTTTTCTCTCCCATAAAATCTTTCTGAGATAATGAAAGCAAAATTCTCATTAGAGCCACTTCTGGACCAGTGCTGAAAGGTATAGGCATATTGCTGATTTAGATCACTTATCCAATACCACACCAAAAGGTCAATTCCCTTAAAAGAATCAGTGAGACTCAGAATGGATGCAGGATGGCAGGAAAGCCCGCTAACAGCCTTTTCACTTTTAAGTCAGGCATTCTGGGATTATATGAACATGGCCTTAAAACCTGAAAATGTGTTTCTACCAATGAACCATCTCAGACAGCCTTCCTTGTCCTAGGACAGTGGTAGAGATGGTGGCTCTCCAGGGTTAATTTTTTTTTTTTACACTTTTTTTGGTGGGGGTTGGGGGGTGAGGTGGGTTGGGGAGGGACGGGGGCAGGTGGGCTACTTCTATTGGTCTTTCATTTCTCTATTTTCATCCATCTTTGTTCTTTGGCCTGTGTGGGCCTCCCATCACAGCGGCCTCTGTTGTCACAGAGCACCGACTCTGGGCGCATGTGCTCCAGAGCTTCGGCTCGGTAATTGGACACATTGGTCCAGCCGCTCCGCGGCACTTGGGATCTTCTCAGGCTAGGGATTGAACTGGCGCCCCTTGCACTGCAAGGTGGTGTCCTTACCCACTGGACCACCAGGGAAGCCCCAGTGTTCATTTTTATTCCATCTAAGTCAGTAGATATGGAATCACTCTTAAAATTTTTAAAAGGAGGAGGGGAGGTAATGATATACAGTTACCTTATTACTTTTCCCCTTTGAGATGCATTTTTTTTGTTTTGCATTTTTAAGTAAGGTCAAAAAAAGTCCAAAAACAAAATGAGAAGAGAAAAAGAACCCACATTCACTCTAAACCTCTTCTTTATCAATGTGCAGGTCCAAAAGTGCTTACAAATTTACATGTGACAAAGTTTGAGTCTTACCTTTGAAATCCTCCTCTTCTTGTTGTTTACTCTTTGGCCTTTCCTTTTATTGGCTCATTCTTCAAACCTACTTAAGAATAAAAAACTCTGCAGAATGTGATCCAGATAAAAGTCTAAATCTCTTAAGTCATTTTTGTAATTTGGAAAGAATCATTTAACATTGACAAAAACATTGACAAAGGACTTCTTGTTCAAGAGTAGAGGTAGATTTTTTTCTTTTTACAAAAATGTAACATATAACTTTGTAATGGGGTCTCATGAGAGTATATAAAGGAGATAATATAAGTGAAAAGGGCTTTGTAAACTATAACACATTATACAAATATATTCTCATTTTGGTATCATTCTATTCCATGAAGTCAATAATATCAGCTAGACTGACCCATCTGTGTTTTACCAATTCTAAAGAAGACGATTACTAGCTTCCTATAGATACTACGGACTTGATGTCTTTGGTGCCTGTTCCATTACAGTGTAAAATAGCCTTATAACCATTGTGTTTTCTGATCCGTTTACAAGCATTTCAGACTTATTAAGGTTCTTTGGATGGTTTACTCATGAGGTCGATTTTTACTCCTATATCCATCTTCTTTCTATCATGATCATTTTACTTTCCATCTGCCTAAGAAAAGCAGGTGCCCATGCAAGATTTAATTAAAAAGCCATTGCCAGCTCTAGAGCTATTGGTTTCCTACATTACTCTAGTCGTGTGAAATAAAATAAGAACTTGGGCTGTATTTTTCAAGAGGTGTTAAGCATTCTTTCTGATGAACAGTTTCCCATCCATCTGCCAGAGAATCTCAAAGATTTGAGGTGTGTAAGCATGACTGAGGCCTGACAAACTGTTATCAGTATTTTCCAGGTTCAGTTTATGTGTACCATGGTCAAACCAACCTTCTTCATTTGTTTGTCCTGAAATTGTATTTTGTGGGTGGTATGTGAGTAGATTGGGGAAAGAAGCAAATTAAATTAGGTTCCTGGGTCTGGTAAAGTAACAGAAAACACGTCTGTCTGTCTGTCTCTAGTCTGGGCCTGTCTCTTTCATTAAATGACCTTTCTTTTTATCTTCGTCTTTCTCTCTTTCTTTGAAAGAATTGACTTCACACATGCTTTCCCCAGAGGCTGGCCCGGTCGGGAGCCCAAGGAGCTGTTCAAGGTGCTGAAAACATTTCTGCTACAGAGCCAGGAACCAATTAAGTAAATATAAACTGTTCAACTCCATATGTTTCGAGGTCATCAGCTTTGGTTGGACCCGCACCCAGCACACTTGTCTAACACCACAAAGAAGCAGGTGGTGAGATCATATACCTCCCCCCACCCGACCAGACATCTTTAGATACGGTGAGGAGTGGGTAGGGCAAGAGAGGGTACATTCAGCCTAGAAATCAGTTGCTTTGCAAACCCCCAATACATATATTTTCATTCTATTCCATGAAGTCAATAATATCAGCTAGACTGACCCATCTGTGTTTTACCAATTCTAAAGAAGACGATTACTAGCTTCCTATAGATACTACGGACTTGATGTCTTTGGTGCCTGTTCCATTACAGTGTAAAATAGCCTTATAACCATTGTGTTTTCTGATCCGTTTACAAGCATTTCAGACTTATTAAGGTTCTTTGGATGGTTTACTCATGAGGTCGATTTTTACTCCTATATCCATCTTCTTTCTATCATGATCATTTTACTTTCCATCTGCCTAAGAAAAGCAGGTGCCCATGCAAGATTTAATTAAAAAGCCATTGCCAGCTCTAGAGCTATTGGTTTCCTACATTACTCTAGTCGTGTGAAATAAAATAAGAACTTGGGCTGTATTTTTCAAGAGGTGTTAAGCATTCTTTCTGATGAACAGTTTCCCATCCATCTGCCAGAGAATCTCAAAGATTTGAGGTGTGTAAGCATGACTGAGGCCTGACAAACTGTTATCAGTATTTTCCAGGTTCAGTTTATGTGTACCATGGTCAAACCAACCTTCTTCATTTGTTTGTCCTGAAATTGTATTTTGTGGGTGGTATGTGAGTAGATTGGGGAAAGAAGCAAATTAAATTAGGTTCCTGGGTCTGGTAAAGTAACAGAAAACACGTCTGTCTGTCTGTCTCTAGTCTGGGCCTGTCTCTTTCATTAAATGACCTTTCTTTTTATCTTCGTCTTTCTCTCTTTCTTTGAAAGAATTGACTTCACACATGCTTTCCCCAGAGGCTGGCCCGGTCAGGGAGCCCAAGGAGCTGTTCAAGGTGCTGAAAACATTTCTGCTACAGAGCCAGGAACCAATTAAGTAAATATAAACTGTTCAACTCCATATGTTTCGAGGTCATCAGCTTTGGTTGGACCCGCACCCAGCACACTTGTCTAACACCACAAAGAAGCAGGTGGTGAGATCATATACCTCCCCCCACCCGACCAGACATCTTTAGATACGGTGAGGAGTGGGTAGGGCAAAGAGAGGGTACATTCAGCCTAGAAATCAGTTGCTTTGCAAACCCCCAATACATATATTTTCACTCTTTTCTAATATTATAACTTTTCTTGTCTCATAAGAAAGGAACTCCTGAGTTCCTCCTGTATACCTCCCAAATTCTTACATAACATAAACCACATACCGCCAAAGCATGGAGTTGGCTACTCCTAATTTGTACGTGTTGGTGAATTTTAGTGTGCGTGGGTTTCATAGAGATTTGTGTCCATATAATAAACGTAGACGAGTTAGGTGTGTGTGTATGAAAGACAAACAGAGAGGGGTGTGTGTGTGTGTGTGAAAGACACACACACACAGAGAATATGAATATTTGTGCATGAGAAGAAAGGAAGGAAAGAAAAAGGAAGGAGAGGGAGAAAGACAAATCGAGCCTAGAAAAACCTCACCCCTGGGCTCCGCAAGGCTTTACCTGCCCCCTGCGATCCCCTGACCCGTGGAGCAAATGCAGCCAGCTAGCCGCAGATCTCTCGCTGGGGTCCCATCGCCGCCGCCGCCGCCGCCGCCGCCGCCGCCGCCGCCGCCGCTCCCGCCTCGCCAAACTCAGCCTGCGCGTGATGGACAGCTGGGCGTCCCGCGTGCCCGCGCATCTGAGGCCGCGCAGCCGCCGCCGCCGAAGGGGCCGGGTCGGCGCTGCGCGGGCGTGCGGCGAGGGGGCGGGGCCAGCCCGCTTCCTGCCTGCGTCCACTGGCTGGTGGTCCCAGCAGCAATTTTGGAAGGTGGGCCTTCTGGGGTGGGTTCCTGGGTCCTGTCGAAGCTCTGGGCTGGGCGCCTTACCCCCGAAAGAATTGACTTCACACATGCTTTCCCCAGAGGCTGGCCCGGTCGGAGCCCAAGGAGCTGTTCAAGGTGCTGAAAACATTTCTGCTACAGAGCCAGGAACCAATTAAGTAAATATAAACTGTTCAACTCCATATGTTTCGAGGTCATCAGCTTTGGTTGGACCCGCACCCAGCACACTTGTCTAACACCACAAAGAAGCAGGTGGTGAGATCATATACCTCCCCCCACCCGACCAGACATCTTTAGATACGGTGAGGAGTGGGTAGGGCAAAGAGAGGGTACATTCAGCCTAGAAATCAGTTGCTTTGCAAACCCCCAATACATATATTTTCACTCTTTTCTAATATTATAACTTTTCTTGTCTCATAAGAAAGGAACTCCTGAGTTCCTCCTGTATACCTCCCAAATTCTTACATAACATAAACCACATACCGCCAAAGCATGGAGTTGGCTACTCCTAATTTGTACGTGTTGGTGAATTTTAGTGTGCGTGGGTTTCATAGAGATTTGTGTCCATATAATAAACGTAGACGAGTTAGGTGTGTGTGTATGAAAGACAAACAGAGAGGGGTGTGTGTGTGTGTGTGTGTGAAAGACACACACACACAGAGAATATGAATATTTGTGCATGAGAAGAAAGGAAGGAAAGAAAAAGGAAGGAGAGGGAGAAAGACAAATCGAGCCTAGAAAAACCTCACCCCTGGGCTCCGCAAGGCTTTACCTGCCCCCTGCGATCCCCTGACCCGTGGAGCAAATGCAGCCAGCTAGCCGCAGATCTCTCGCTGGGGTCCCATCGCCGCCGCCGCCGCCGCCGCCGCCGCCGCCGCCGCCGCCGCTCCCGCCTCGCCAAACTCAGCCTGCGCGTGATGGACAGCTGGGCGTCCCGCGTGCCCGCGCATCTGAGGCCGCGCAGCCGCCGCCGCCGAAGGGGCCGGGTCGGCGCTGCGCGGGCGTGCGGCGAGGGGGCGGGGCCAGCCCGCTTCCTGCCTGCGTCCACTGGCTGGTGGTCCCAGCAGCATGGAGGGTGGCCTTCTGGAAGGTGGGTTCCTGGGTCCTGTCGAAGCTCTGGGCTGGGCGCCCCTCTATCTTGTCCAGTTTTCTTCTGCCCAGCACAATGAGTGGACGTGGCAGGCTCCATACACGTTATTTGTTAGATGGTTGAAGAGGCAGACGTACACCACCCCCTTTGGTAGAGGCTTCTCTGGACCCTGCTTTTGGTCCTTGATGAGACCTGGTGAGGAACGGAGGCTGGCAGAGCGCTGCCCAACTGAAACACCCTTCTCACTTCCATCAGGGTTGGACACTTCCAGTGTCTCCGTTTGTCCTTGACCCCAAGGTCGTTTAGACTTACATGGATGAGATGGAAGAATAATGAAGGAAATGAATTAAAGGATGATAGTCAAGAAAAACACACACATGCACGAAGGCCTGCACACTAGAAAATTACCTGTGAACACCGCAGAAAAATGTGTGTAGGTGTGGGCAGTTAGCATAAAAATACAGCGCCCCTGCTTCCTGAGACTTTCTGCAGACCCCTGGTAAGTGGCATATGATGAAAATGATTACTAAAATGGTTATTGTTTGCACAGCCATTCTACACATAAAGTAATAACGTTCAGTATTTACATAGTATTTGCTACATCCCAGTCGGTGCTTTAAATAATTTACATATGTATGTTCATTATATGCATATGAAATCATTAAATCCTCACGTCAGCCCTATGTGTGGGGTTCTGTTCTTTATTATCCCAGTTCTACCGATGAGGAAGCTGAGGTCTGGGGAGAAGTGACTTGCCCCTGTGGTGATGCAAGCTCACAATGACTCCTTATGGGTCAGACAACTGCTAGATGAGGGAGGGAAACTGGAATCTACAAGGCTGTCTCCTGGAGAGGATTTAGGGTGTAAGTGATATTTTACTCAGAAAACAAGCAACAACTCTGCTTTATTAAACAGTGGGTATATCAAAGCAAACATTGAGCAGATGCTCTGAGGAAAACCAAGGGATGGTGGAGTCTTCCATTTTCCCTGGTTCACAGCTCTTGTCCCAGTTCTGGCACCACTAAACCTGTGCATGTGTGCTTAGCCACTTCAGTTCGTCCAGTAGGTGCCACTTATTTCTTTCTCCATTCCCAGTCTTCATGAATGTGCGTCTTGCAGGAGCTTTGGCCCATGACTTACTAGCTTGCTCATATTTTTTCCATAATCAGAGTGTGGATCTGGTGAAGATTTATTTATTCTTAGGTAAATAAATGGCCACCATGTGTTCCCATCCTTGAAAGTCCAAAAGAACTGGCACATGTGGAAACATTCCAGGCCCAGAATTGTACGTCCATCAGAGGTGAGTCTTCAGGAAGGATGTGATTGACATTTTGTGGATTTCTGCTAAGTGTAATGGTCTCATTTGCCAGCACGTGAAGAATCTGTGATCCATTCATTCAGGGACTTAGTCTAAATAGGGCCTGGGATTGGACAGACTTAGGTTTAATCCTAGCTTCAATAACCTCCTGCTGTTTAGGCTGGTCAAGTTGCTTCACTGCTGTAGACTCCATATTCCCCATCTGTGAATTGGTTCTAGTAATATCTACTTCATATGGTAATTATGAGAATTAAATGGAGTTATATTCAGCGTGCTTCCTGAGACTTTCTGCAGACCCTGGTAAGTGGCATATGATGAAAATGATTACTAAAATGGTTATTGTTTGCACAGCCATTCTACACATAAAGTAATAACGTTCAGTATTTACATAGTATTTGCTACATCCCAGTCGGTGCTTTAAATAATTTACATATGTATGTTCATTATATGCATATGAAATCATTAAATCCTCACGTCAGCCCTATGTGTGGGGTTCTGTTCTTTATTATCCCAGTTCTACCGATGAGGAAGCTGAGGTCTGGGGAGAAGTGACTTGCCCCTGTGGTGATGCAAGCTCACAATGACTCCTTATGGGTCAGACAACTGCTAGATGAGGGAGGGAAACTGGAATCTACAAGGCTGTCTCCTGGAGAGGATTTAGGGTGTAAGTGATATTTTACTCAGAAAACAAGCAACAACTCTGCTTTATTAAACAGTGGGTATATCAAAGCAAACATTGAGCAGATGCTCTGAGGAAAACCAAGGGATGGTGGAGTCTTCCATTTTCCCTGGTTCACAGCTCTTGTCCCAGTTCTGGCACCACTAAACCTGTGCATGTGTGCTTAGCCACTTCAGTTGCGTCCAGTAGGTGCCACTTATTTCTTTCTCCATTCCCAGTCTTCATGAATGTGCGTCTTGCAGGAGCTTTGGCCCATGACTTACTAGCTTGCTCATATTTTTTCCATAATCAGAGTGTGGATCTGGTGAAGATTTATTTATTCTTAGGTAAATAAATGGCCACCATGTGTTCCCATCCTTGAAAGTCCAAAAGAACTGGCACATGTGGAAACATTCCAGGCCCAGAATTGTACGTCCATCAGAGGTGAGTCTTCAGGAAGGATGTGATTGACATTTTGTGGATTTCTGCTAAGTGTAATGGTCTCATTTGCCAGCACGTGAAGAATCTGTGATCCATTCATTCAGGGACTTAGTCTAAATAGGGCCTGGGATTGGACAGACTTAGGTTTAATCCTAGCTTCAATAACCTCCTGCTGTTTAGGCTGGTCAAGTTGCTTCACTGCTGTAGACTCCATATTCCCCATCTGTGAATTGGTTCTAGTAATATCTACTTCATATGGTAATTATGAGAATTAAATGGAGTTATATTCATAAAGAATATCACAATGTCTGTCACATAGAAAGTATGAGGTAATGATAGCTCTGGTGAGGAGGGTGCTGTGGTGATGCTGAAGGTGATTTGTTAGTTAAGCATTTTGGGAGCCTGGGAATATTTTCAGCTTGGAGTCTCAAGCCTTCTCAGTTTCTTAGGCAATATCCCTTTGCTTTATCTCCTTTTATCAGATCTGTTTCCAACCTCTGCCATCTCTGGCCTTTCTGTGGAAGTTTCTGATGAAGTAGCACTAGGTTGGACCTACCTGTCTAGGAACATGGAGCAATATAGGTCTTCCAAATTCACAAGTGCATATGCCTTTGGATTTCTTTCCATCTGAAGTGACCTGAATCAGGGAGATAAAGATACCAGTTACATATGCCCAGATGCCCTTAAAATGTGAGTTATTAGCATTCCTTTGCCTTGCACAAACCATGCTCTTTGTTTATTAGTTTTATAAACACTAGGGAACAGAGCAGATCATTTTGAAGCAGGTAGGTTTTGACTTCAAGCACACTGCACGATTTCCCTGAGTTATATTACATAGAAACATTTACCAGTGACTATCTTATTAATTCATTATTCAACACGCATTTATTGAGTGTCTGCCTTTTAAAACACAAAGGGAGAGATATAAACAGAAGCATTTTGGAAAGTCAGAGAAGAGAGAGGTCAGGTGAGGTTGTAGACTCTGGAGTTGTTTTCCAGATGGATGCTGGGATTAGGCCTCAACCTTTCCATATAAATAAATGGCCACCATGTGTTCCCATCCTTGAAAGTCCAAAAGAACTGGCACATGTGGAAACATTCCAGGCCCAGAATTGTACGTCCATCAGAGGTGAGTCTTCAGGAAGGATGTGATTGACATTTTGTGGATTTCTGCTAAGTGTAATGGTCTCATTTGCCAGCACGTGAAGAATCTGTGATCCATTCATTCAGGGACTTAGTCTAAATAGGGCCTGGGATTGGACAGACTTAGGTTTAATCCTAGCTTCAATAACCTCCTGCTGTTTAGGCTGGTCAAGTTGCTTCACTGCTGTAGACTCCATATTCCCCATCTGTGAATTGGTTCTAGTAATATCTACTTCATATGGTAATTATGAGAATTAAATGGAGTTATATTCATAAAGAATATCACAATGTCTGTCACATAGAAAGTATGAGGTAATGATAGCTCTGGTGAGGAGGGTGCTGTGGTGATGCTGAAGGTGATTTGTTAGTTAAGCATTTTGGGAGCCTGGGAATATTTTCAGCTTGGAGTCTCAAGCCTTCTCAGTTTCTTAGGCAATATCCCTTTGCTTTATCTCCTTTTATCAGATCTGTTTCCAACCTCTGCCATCTCTGGCCTTTCTGTGGAAGTTTCTGATGAAGTAGCACTAGGTTGGACCTACCTGTCTAGGAACATGGAGCAATATAGGTCTTCCAAATTCACAAGTGCATATGCCTTTGGATTTCTTTCCATCTGAAGTGACCTGAATCAGGGAGATAAAGATACCAGTTACATATGCCCAGATGCCCTTAAAATGTGAGTTATTAGCATTCCTTTGCCTTGCACAAACCATGCTCTTTGTTTATTAGTTTTATAAACACTAGGGAACAGAGCAGATCATTTTGAAGCAGGTAGGTTTTGACTTCAAGCACACTGCACGATTTCCCTGAGTTATATTACATAGAAACATTTACCAGTGACTATCTTATTAATTCATTATTCAACACGCATTTATTGAGTGTCTGCCTTTTAAAACACAAAGGGAGAGATATAAACAGAAGCATTTTGGAAAGTCAGAGAAGAGAGAGGTCAGGTGAGGTTGTAGACTCTGGAGTTGTTTTCCAGATGGATGCTGGGATTAGGCCTCAACCTGCCTTTGTAACCTTATATTTCATGGCTCCCCTTCCAAGGTCGTTTCTCATTGAACTGAACATATTCTGTGTTCTTCAAACACAGTTTGTACCTCCTTCCTCCTCTTTATTTGCTTCAGTGGCTTCCTGTGCTTTCCCCCTTATATCTGTGTCTGCAAGCGCTGGCCATTTGATCCTGGCATGGCCAGCATCTTCTCCATACAGCACTCTTTGATATGCTTGAGTATGATTCATTGTTCTCTATATGTGAACAATGTGTTTATATATGAACATATATGAAAATATCTACCCTTACCTGTTGGAGAAGGAAATGGCAACCCACTTCAGTATTCTTGCCTGGAAAATTCCATGGATGGAGAAGCCTGGCGAGATACACATGCACACACATGCACACACATGCACGCGTGTGCACACACACACACACACACACACACACACACACATATATATAAATATAAATATATCTTCCCTGGTGGCGCATTGGAGAGGAATCTGCCTGCAGTGCAGGAGACTCGAGTTCAGTCCCTGGGTTGAAGAGATGCCCCTGAAGGAGGGCGTGGCAATCCACTCCAGTATTCTTGCCTGGAGAATTCCACGGATGGAAGAGACTGGCGGGCTGCAGTCCATGGGGTCACACACAGTCAGACATGACTGAAGTGACTGAGCAGCAAAAGCATTAATGCCCCTTTTATTTTTGCCTTCTATTGACATTATTTATATATCTGTTTACTTTCCCTTGTTAGGCTTGTAAACATCATGATGGAAAGATCTACCGCAGTTTGTTCCTGCATTGTGGGGTCCCTAAGAACAGAATGGGGAAGGAACTCCATGTAATTTGTTTACTCACTGACGAGAGGCAGAGCCTTCAGCCACTGGACACTTTGGTGGTGGCCTCGATTGCTCCTGTGGCCTGGTCAGCCTCTGCTGTGAGCCGTGGCACGCATTTATTGAGTGTCTGCCTTTTAAAACACAAAGGGAGAGATATAAACAGAAGCATTTTGGAAAGTCAGAGAAGAGAGAGGTCAGGTGAGGTTGTAGACTCTGGAGTTGTTTTCCAGATGGATGCTGGGATTAGGCCTCAACCTGCCTTTGTAACCTTATATTTCATGGCTCCCCTTCCAAGGTCGTTTCTCATTGAACTGAACATATTCTGTGTTCTTCAAACACAGTTTGTACCTCCTTCCTCCTCTTTATTTGCTTCAGTGGCTTCCTGTGCTTTCCCCCTTATATCTGTGTCTGCAAGCGCTGGCCATTTGATCCTGGCATGGCCAGCATCTTCTCCATACAGCACTCTTTGATATGCTTGAGTATGATTCATTGTTCTCTATATGTGAACAATGTGTTTATATATGAACATATATGAAAATATCTACCCTTACCTGTTGGAGAAGGAAATGGCAACCCACTTCAGTATTCTTGCCTGGAAAATTCCATGGATGGAGAAGCCTGGCGAGATACACATGCACACACATGCACACACATGCACGCGTGTGCACACACACACACACACACACACACACACACACATATATATAAATATAAATATATCTTCCCTGGTGGCGCATTGGAGAGGAATCTGCCTGCAGTGCAGGAGACTCGAGTTCAGTCCCTGGGTTGAAGAGATGCCCCTGAAGGAGGGCGTGGCAATCCACTCCAGTATTCTTGCCTGGAGAATTCCACGGATGGAAGAGACTGGCGGGCTGCAGTCCATGGGGTCACACACAGTCAGACATGACTGAAGTGACTGAGCAGCAAAAGCATTAATGCCCCTTTTATTTTTGCCTTCTATTGACATTATTTATATATCTGTTTACTTTCCCTTGTTAGGCTTGTAAACATCATGAAGGAAAGATCTACCCGCAGTTTGTTCCTGCATTGTGGGGTCCCTAAGAACAGAATGGGGAAGGAACTCCATGTAATTTGTTTACTCACTGACGAGAGGCAGAGCCTTCAGCCACTGGACACTTTGGTGGTGGCCTCGATTGCTCCTGTGGCCTGGTCAGCCTCTGCTGTGAGCCGTGAGCCAGCCACGCCAAGGCCACAGTGTTCTGTACCTGGCAGTCACTAGTGATTAGTATGCGCTCTGTGTTCCTGGACAGAACAGATGTCTGCTTTCTTCCTGCTTCACAATGATGGCAGGTTCCCAGTGATCAAGATCCAATGTCACATTTTCTGAAATCCTGGGCTGAGAAATTCTGCTTGGTCAGTTCTGGAGGCCCAGCCTCCCTCTTTGCAGGAAATCCTTGCTTTGCAGATCTCTGTGGACAGAAGGTGCAGCGACAGCCGGGGTACCAGCTGAACACAGCCTCGAGTGAGTAGGGGCAGGTGGCAGCATGGAGGACTTTCTTCTTTTTCAGGTATTTCACTGTTAGGGTACAGTCCCACCTTAAGGATGCTGCAGATTCGGTTCCAGCCTACTGCAACATAGTGATTACAGCAATAAAGAAACTCATAAGAATTCTGTGGTTTCTTGGTGCATATAAAAGTTATATTTACATTACACTGTAATGTATTAAGTGTGCAATAGCATTACATCTAAGAAATAACAATGCTTTTTTTTAAAAAACATTTATTTATTTTGGGCGGGATGGGGTGGGGAGGGAGGAGGGCGGGCGGGCCACTTCTATTGGTCTTTCATTTGTCTATTTTCATCCACCTTTGTTCTTTGGCCTGTGTGAGCCTCCCATCGTAGTGGTCTCTCTTGTCGCAGGGCACCCACTTTGGGCGCATGCGCGCCAGAGCTCCAGCTCGGTAATTGGAAACATTGGTTCAGCTGCTCCGCGGCACGTGGGATCTTCCCAGGCCAGGGATGGAACCGTCGCCCCTTGTACTGCAAGGCAGTGTCCTTATCCACTGAACCACCAGGGAAGCCCATAACAATGCTTTATTGCTGAACAATTCTAACCATCATTTGATCCTTTAGCAAGTTATAAGCTTTTTGTAATAGTAACGTAAAAGGTCTCTGATAATAGATCACCATAACACATGTAATAATAATGAAAAAGTTTGAAATATTGCAAGAATTACCAAAATGTGACACAGAGACAGCAAGTGAGCAGAGGTGCTAATGCACCTGCTTGAGGAAGGGTGGCCATGAACCTGCAATTTGTAACAAATGTAATTCTGTGAAGCACAGGAAAGCAGAATGTAGTGAAATGAGAGGTATATCTGTATACAAACACAACTAACTTTAAACATTTTATTCATTTATTTGACTGCACCGGTTCTTAGTTGCAGCATGCTGGATCTTTGATCTTCTTGCGGCGTGTGGGATCTTTAGTTGTGGCATGTGGGATCTAGTTCCCTGACCAAGGATCGAATCTGAGCTCCCTGCATTAGGAGGGGAACTCCCACGAGGGAGGCCCCACAACTAACTTTTGTACATTTATTTTGTCTCTTAAAACCTCACTGAATTTATTGATTGGTTCTAACTTTTTTTTTTTTGGTGGAGTTTTTATGTAAGATCCTATCACTCTGAAACAAAGACAGCTTCACTTCTCCTTGACCAAGTTTTCTCTCTCTATTCCTTCCTTCCTTCATTTCTTCTTTCTTTGCTTACTCTCTCCCTTCTGTCTTGTAGCACTGATAGTCTAACAAGTGCTTTGAATTCTTGGAGAAATGAAAGCGTGATTGTATAATGTAAAGTGCCCAAGTGCGTGTGATATCTTCTTTCTCCCTGCTTACCTTGGCTCCAGCTTTGCTGGTTGCAAACACAAGCCCTAAAATATTCCATCTAACTAAATGGAAGACCTTGTATAAAGTAGATACTCTTAAGTTATAAAGGAATCCGTGCCAAAGGCTTCCTTTGTTTCAAATTGCTGTCCTGGAGACAAACATAAGCTGGGTGTTTTTTCAGCAGGTGTCCAAATACCTGGGTGGAGTACTTTGTCCTACAAAGTATTCAGACAGTGAAAATATAAAAGCTATTTCACAGTAAATAGCAATTTAGTTAGACTTGTGGGGAGGGAGTAGTTGAGAATCAGTAATGTTAAAGTTTCATGGGCACACATTTTAAAGAGGAGCTCATCAGGGATTGCTAGAGAGACTTCTTCAAGAGTTCCTCACTAGCTTGAGACAAAAGTATAACTAAGACCTACGCCTCCTTATTCATAATCTATTTCCACTGCTTCCTGGTGTGATGTCTGATTCATTTATGCCACACTGAAGGAGGAGGCGGTGTCATTAGTCATCTTTTTCCCAAGGTCTGCTTGAACCTGATATAATAATAACAGTACAAAAGAGTTACGTATCACTTTTATGAAGCCCACATGCCCACCAAGACCATAATGGAGAAATGGGACTTTGCGGGAATGTTTCTTCCATTAGGAAGCAGCAGATTTGAAGAGCAGTGTGATTTGCATAAGTTATAAACAGTGCTGTTAACTTGACCTGTCAGGAAGAATGAATGTGGTACCCAGTGCAATCCAGACAGGGTCCTCTGGTTTCACAGGTTCAGAACTTGAATACTGTATTTTTGAAATAACAAAGAAAGAGTATTTTGATTTTTAAAATATGTTTTGAAAATTCTGTCAACCTGATTTCCCCAGTACTGAGGAGTTATTTCAGCTGCTGTAATTACCATTCCACCTTTTGCCAGATGGCTCAGAACATGGACATAAGGACCACATCTTTGGGGCTATTTAAGTAGTCTTACAGTTGCCTGGTCAAATATGAGCCAAAGTAATATTGCTGTGTACTACCTAGAATTTTGGCATTAGAGAGAATGGTAGGGGACTATTTGCCCTTCTTCAGTGTTGGGGCCTAGTGTTCCAATTATTTTACCTTGGATTCTCTGCTCTTTAACATAGTTTGCTGGTTGCAAACACAAGCCCTAAAATATTCCATCTAACTAAATGGAAGACCTTGTATAAAGTAGATACTCTTAAGTTATAAAGGAATCCGTGCCAAAGGCTTCCTTTGTTTCAAATTGCTGTCCTGGAGACAAACATAAGCTGGGTGTTTTTTCAGCAGGTGTCCAAATACCTGGGTGGAGTACTTTGTCCTACAAAGTATTCAGACAGTGAAAATATAAAAGCTATTTCACAGTAAATAGCAATTTAGTTAGACTTGTGGGGAGGGAGTAGTTGAGAATCAGTAATGTTAAAGTTTCATGGGCACACATTTTAAAGAGGAGCTCATCAGGGATTGCTAGAGAGACTTCTTCAAGAGTTCCTCACTAGCTTGAGACAAAAGTATAACTAAGACCTACGCCTCCTTATTCATAATCTATTTCCACTGCTTCCTGGTGTGATGTCTGATTCATTTATGCCACACTGAAGGAGGAGGCGGTGTCATTAGTCATCTTTTTCCCAAGGTCTGCTTGAACCTGATATAATAATAACAGTACAAAAGAGTTACGTATCACTTTTATGAAGCCCACATGCCCACCAAGACCATAATGGAGAAATGGGACTTTGCGGGAATGTTTCTTCCATTAGGAAGCAGCAGATTTGAAGAGCAGTGTGATTTGCATAAGTTATAAACAGTGCTGTTAACTTGACCTGTCAGGAAGAATGAATGTGGTACCCAGTGCAATCCAGACAGGGTCCTCTGGTTTCACAGGTTCAGAACTTGAATACTGTATTTTTGAAATAACAAAGAAAGAGTATTTTGATTTTTAAAATATGTTTTGAAAATTCTGTCAACCTGATTTCCCCAGTACTGAGGAGTTATTTCAGCTGCTGTAATTACCATTCCACCTTTTGCCAGATGGCTCAGAACATGGACATAAGGACCACATCTTTGGGGCTATTTAAGTAGTCTTACAGTTGCCTGGTCAAATATGAGCCAAAGTAATATTGCTGTGTACTACCTAGAATTTTGGCATTAGAGAGAATGGTAGGGGACTATTTGCCCTTCTTCAGTGTTTAGGTATCCTTAGGTGGTGACTGGTAGAAATGTATCTCAGCCTAAGATTCATCCCTTCTTGACCTTGGATTCTCTGCTCTTTAACATAGTTTGGTGAATTCCATTTATTCTCAGCTCTAATTATTTCCTTCCTTGCACTAATACTTTCTTTTTTAGGTCTTCCTTTTTGTATTTATTCTGCCTGTTCGCCCCCTTGATTCTACTATCCTTCCAGTTGAGGTTAGCTTAACTCAATTTGAAAGCATTTATTAAAGTGCCTATAAAATGCTTATGTAGATTGTGTGGAAAGATATTAAGGAATTAAAGATGCAATCTCTAGCTTATCCTATAAGATCAGAGCTAAGGCAAACTGTATTAAATGCCCATATAACATTTCCAAAGCAATGAATGATCTACTGTAGGGATGGGATTAAGGCAATACTGATTTTAACAAAGTGCCCCCAGTTCTGTAGATGTGTTTGCTGAATGAGAGAAAGACTGGTTGGATTGAAAGCAGAGAACAGACCATAGTACAATGATTATGCTCATTATTCATTGTCATTATGCTCAGTTATTCATGTCAACTCTTTGCGACCTCATGAACTGTAGCCTACCAGGCTCCTCTGTCCATGGAATTTTCTAGGCAAGAGTACTGGAGTGCGTTGCCATTTCCTACTCCAGGGGATCTTCTTGACCCAGGGGTTGAACCCATGTCTCCTGTGTCTCCTGCATTGGCAGGTGGATTCTTCACCACTGTGCCACTTGGGAAACCCCACACTCATTATTGGTGAAGGACTAATATGGAAATATGCTTTAACATTTTGCACCTTTCCATTGGGTTGTCTGCCCATCTTTTGTGTTTCAGCCATAGCAAACTAATTATAGTTTTCCAGAGACTTGCTTTTGCATCATCTTGTGCTGGTTCCTGTGTCATTCCTCCTTCCCATTTGATGAAATCAGAGTCATCTTTTAAGGCTCAATTTAAGGTCATCTCATATGAGAGACCTTCTCTAAACTGTTCCAACTACCATACCATAAGGATATCCTGATTATTCCTATACCACTCTATACATGTCCTTCCATCCTGTCCTGATTTTGGACTGAAGATGTTCATTTTGATAATCTTTTTCAAAAAAAAAAAAAAAACGCTGAGTATATTGAACACATACTATGTAAGATACAAGCTGGGAAGACACAGAATTAAAGAAGTCATGACCCGGGCTTCCCCTGGTGGTCCAGTGGGTAAGGACACCGCCTTGCAGTGCAAGGGGCTCCAGTTCAAGCCCTGGCCTGGGAAGATCCCATGTGCCACAGAGTGGCTGGACTAATGTGTCCAATTACCGAGTCGGAGCTCTGGAGCATATGTGCCCAGAGCCGGTGCTCTGCGACAACAGACGCCACCGCGATGGGAGGCCCACAGGAGCCAAAGAACAAAGACAGATGAAAATAGAGAATTGAAAGACCAATAGAAGTGACCTGCCCACTCCCCTCCCTCCCCAACCCGACCCCCGCCCAAAATAAATAAATAAATAAATCTTAAAAAAAAAAAAAAGAAGTCATGACCCTGAACTCAAGAGCTCATAGTCTCGTATGGAAACCCATACAGGTCCATAAGGCCATGTATGTACATAAAATAACATGTAAGGGCTTTATGAGAATCAGGGTTTATACTCAGTAGGTACTTTGAGTATTCCCAGTTTGAGATTCATTATTTTGGGATTAAAACAGATTATAGGTTGCTTGTGAAAAATTACCATGATTGCAGATTATATTTAGAAATCTCTAAACTGGAGTGCGTTGCCATTTCCTACTCCAGGGGATCTTCTTGACCCAGGGGTTGAACCCATGTCTCCTGTGTCTCCTGCATTGGCAGGTGGATTCTTCACCACTGTGCCACTTGGGAAACCCCACACTCATTATTGGTGAAGGACTAATATGGAAATATGCTTTAACATTTTGCACCTTTCCATTGGGTTGTCTGCCCATCTTTTGTGTTTCAGCCATAGCAAACTAATTATAGTTTTCCAGAGACTTGCTTTTGCATCATCTTGTGCTGGTTCCTGTGTCATTCCTCCTTCCCATTTGATGAAATCAGAGTCATCTTTTAAGGCTCAATTTAAGGTCATCTCATATGAGAGACCTTCTCTAAACTGTTCCAACTACCATACCATAAGGATATCCTGATTATTCCTATACCACTCTATACATGTCCTTCCATCCTGTCCTGATTTTGGACTGAAGATGTTCATTTTGATAATCTTTTTCAAAAAAAAAAAAAAAACGCTGAGTATATTGAACACATACTATGTAAGATACAAGCTGGGAAGACACAGAATTAAAGAAGTCATGACCCGGGCTTCCCCTGGTGGTCCAGTGGGTAAGGACACCGCCTTGCAGTGCAAGGGGCTCCAGTTCAAGCCCTGGCCTGGGAAGATCCCATGTGCCACAGAGTGGCTGGACTAATGTGTCCAATTACCGAGTCGGAGCTCTGGAGCATATGTGCCCAGAGCCGGTGCTCTGCGACAACAGACGCCACCGCGATGGGAGGCCCACAGGAGCCAAAGAACAAAGACAGATGAAAATAGAGAATTGAAAGACCAATAGAAGTGACCTGCCCACTCCCCTCCCTCCCCAACCCGACCCCCGCCCAAAATAAATAAATAAATAAATCTTAAAAAAAAAAAAAAGAAGTCATGACCCTGAACTCAAGAGCTCATAGTCTCGTATGGAAACCCATACAGGTCCATAAGGCCATGTATGTACATAAAATAACATGTAAGGGCTTTATGAGAATCAGGGTTTATACTCAGTAGGTACTTTGAGTATTCCCAGTTTGAGATTCATTATTTTGGGATTAAAACAGATTATAGGTTGCTTGTGAAAAATTACCATGATTGCAGATTATATTTAGAAATCTCTACATTTTAGGAGGGTGTATAGTTTGAAGCTACTTAGCAAGCAGTTGACGCCATGCATGAAGTATCTCTGTAAAACAATCATGCCCTGTGATCTGTATCAACAGCCTTACCCTGTGGCCAGGTTCCTCTGCAGAGGGAGAGAGGCTGAGGGCTTGCTGCAGATTCTCATGCCTGTGAGTTCCCTCCTCACAGTGTTGGGTTTTGAGAGTGGAAGGCTTGGATGAGGATGGGAAGGGAGGGAAGGGAATATGCATCTTGCCTATCTGGACCCATCTTAAATTCCAAGGAAGCTCAAGCAAAAGCTTGACAATAGTAAGAGTCCAAACAGGCAATTTATGCAGTGTTTAATCCTAAACTATGGTACTTGTACTAATTCTGTAGTCCTAGAATAGGAAATGTGTTTGAAACACTGGGAATAATTTAAACTAAATACTTTTGCATTAAATCTGTTCTGTGCCAAAGAGGAAGCTCAGATCAGTGGCCAAAGCAGCTCTTGGAAAGGAACGAAGGGGCAATGGAGGTGAGATTTTTGAACCCTCACAGCACTGAGTTCCTGCTCTAAGTAGCACAAAGGAGACTCAGAGTTGGGTGCAGAGTTGGGGGAACGGTCAGTCCTGGAGCACTGAGAGCCCTGGGCTGGCGGGCTGACTAACTGTCAACCTCAGGAATGACCTTTCCTGCAAGTGTGTGAACAGATCATTCACATAAGAAATTAAGAGGGCCAGTAAACATATGGTGAAAAATATACCAATAACTCATCAGTTAGCAAATAAATGTTTTCTGTTTTCTTTTTTTTTTTCTTTATTTCACAGTCTATAGTGAGTTTATTATTTTTCTCAGGCTGCTGTAACAAAGTATCTAAAACTGGATAGCATAAAACAATAGAAATGTATTCCCTCATAGTTTTGTAGACAGTGTTAAGTCCAGAATCCAAGTGTTACCAAAGCTATTTCCCTCTGTGACTCGAGACAGAATCCTTCCTTGACTCTTTCGAGTTTGGGGTAATGGCTGACAATCCTTGGCTTGCAGCTACGTCACTCTGATCTCTGCCTCTGTTATCATGTAATGTTTTCTCCTTGTGTCTGTGTCTTCTCTGGTATTTTCCACTCTTATTAAGACTCTTATAGTGGCTGGAGCCCACCTTAACTGATCTGATCTCAAGTTGATTACATTTGCAGTGACCTTAACTGATCTGATCTCAACTTGATTACATCTGCAGTGACCTTGTTTCCAAACACAGGCGCGTTCACCGTTAGTGTGGGCTTGGTTCTTCAACATATCTTTTTCGGGAACACAATTCAAGTCATATCAGAATTGTATTCTGTCATTGTTTTTTCTTTTTTTAGTTTTATTTATAATTGTTGAATGCTATTCCATTGTATAACTTGAGCTTAATTAATATCCACTGAAGTGAAACATTTACATGATTGTACTCAGTCTTGGTAAAGATTTGGAGAAATGTGTGTATTTATATATATATATTGCCAGTATGTACATTACTTGATACAGTTTTCTTTGGCTGATTAATCTTTTTTTTTTTTTTTGGCCGCTTCTATTGATCTTTCATTTATCTATTTTCATCCACCTTTTGTTCTGTTCAGCCTGTGTGGGCCTCCCATCGCAGTAGCCTCTCTCTTCACAGAGTACCGGCTCTGGGCGCATGCGCTCCAGAGCTCTGCTCGGTAATTGGACACATCTGTCCAGCCACTTGGCGGCACATGGAATCTTCCCAGGCCAGAGATCCCCAGAGAACCGGCGCCCCCTGTACTTCAAGGTGGTGTCCTTACCCACTGGACCACCAGGGAAGCCCCTGGCTGATTAATCTTAATCTTACTTCCTATCACAGTGTGGCTCAAGGACTGGGCTTGGAGCTGATAGGTGTGAGTGAAGGCTCTTTTTGACATCCGGTTAGGCCTTGAGCCTCTGACATCTGTATAGGCGTTTTACAGTGTTTGAGACAGAAAACAGAATTAATGTTATTCAAGTCATGAGCAGAGTGAACGCTGTTCCCCTGCCCATTTCAGTTCCAACCTCAGCAATCTTA